>OX637329.1:5221413-6443773 GCA_951799385.1 Hyppa rectilinea | reverse complement strand
GCCGAGGTTGGTCTGTGGATGGGTGACCATCTTTACATACCAAGACTCCTCCGCACCTCGGAAAGTACGTTAAGCCGTTAGTCCCGACTGTTAATCGTGAATCTGTAACAGTCTATACAGGCAGTCAGAAGCCCGAAAGTCTGACAGCCAGTCTTACCAAGAGGTATCGTACTACCCAATTACTGACTAGGTTGTGGAGGTCAGATAGGCAGTCGCTCCATGTAAAATACGGCATTCAGTCCAGTTAGACTGGAAGAGGACCCCAACATAGTTGGAAAAAGGCTTGACTATAAATTAATCGGGGGTTTTAAATAATGTAGCAGTGATAGGATAGTGGTATGACCTTCATACTGACAATTCTTAGATCGAGTTCGAACCCAAGGCACCTCTGTCTTTTCGGATTCATGTAAGTATTCTGTGCTTAAGAAACGGTGAAGGAAAACATCGTGAGGCAACTAGCATATCTGAGAGATATTTCTCAACAGTATGTGAAGCTAAGTCAGAGGCCCATGGGCAGCATAAAAACTCTGACAACGGGTTAGTCTTTACCCACAAGAAGAATAATGTAAGTTTTCATGTACCTTAGTTTCTGGTATAATCAATGGTTCGGTACTGCTAACAGTTTTGATGGTAACTTCACCTGTATTCAATCTGGCCTGGAAATTAAAAAAAGGCATAATTAATTTACAAGTATTTCAAAAGCTCATTATCTACTTTAAGATAATATAGTCAAAGTTCATTTTCAAGGTTCCGAACACAAATGGTAAAACGGGAGCCGAGATGGTTCCCGACTCAGACTCCGGTGTCCATCCGTCTGTCCAGGCTGTATGCTCTCATGAACCGTGATAGTTAGCCAGTTGAAATTTTCACAGATGATGTATTTCTGTTGCCTCTTTATCAACAAGTACTAAAATACAAAATAAAGTAAATACTTAAGGGTCCCAAACATGATTTTTTTACCGTTTTTATCGATAATGATACGGAACCCTTCGTGCACGAGTCCGACTCGCACTTGGCCAGTTTTTTGTTCGATCTACTATTATAATGTAATGACAAACAAACAAATGACTCAGAGGCAGGCGTATAAATAATCAGTCATTACTCCATTGTCATAATTTTATTAAAAACCAAAACATGAAATTCTGAATAAAAGTTTAGGTATACTTACAACCTTATGCGGTGGAGGTTTAGGCACGCCACTAATAACAACCTCTCCCTCTTTGGTCGTTATCTCTGATGTATTTCCGCCGGAAGTACACATTATGTCTATGCCCGTAGGTATGTTAACGTTGGTAACATCTGATTCCGGGGAAGGAGGTTTGTCGTTCTCTATTGTCTCTGGATCCGGTTGCTTTTGTACTTCTTGTATGTCTGTGGGTGTTTTGAGAAAGAAAAATTTGAAATTTACTAAGTTATTATCATCATTCGCCTGCCCTTATCCCAATTTATTTGGGCTCGGCGCAACATGTCTTTTTCTTCCATACTTCTCTATTAGTCGTCATCTCGGTAGTCACTCCCTTTCTAGCCATATCATCTTTCACACAATCCATCCATCGTTTCTTTGGTCTCCCTCTACTTGTATAGCCATCCACATTCATACTCACAACTTTCCTGACAACATTTTCCTCATTCCTCCGCATAACATGCCCATACCATGACAACCGATTTCCACACAACTTTTCAGTCACCGGTGTCACTTTCAGACTTCCTCTTATATACTCATTCTTTAGCATTCTCATCTCAGCTGCATGTAATTGTCTATCATTAATTCCTTTTGTGGCCCAACATTCTGATCCAGGAACAACTTCTGTCAGACTTCCGGGCTTCTGACGACCCGTAACGACTGTCAAAGATCCACGAATGACAGTCGGGAGGGACCAATGGCTTAACGTGCTGTCCGAGGCACGGATGAGTCTCGATATGTAAAGAATGTCACCCATCCACGGACTAACTCCGGCAAGCGTAGCTTAACCTGATGGATCGATCCATGCGGCAGTTATTACTTAGCCACGAGCTCCTTGATATAAGTATACATCTATATCAGTTCAATAACTCATACAGCAGTGATAGCCTAATTTTGTGACCGTCGGACTGCCAAGTCAAAGGTCTCCAGTTCGAACCCAAGACACGCACCTCTGATTTTACGGATTCATGTGCGTATTGTATAATTATCACTTGCTTAAAAAACGGTGAAGGAAAACATCGTGAGGAAACCAGCATGCCTGAGACTCTGAGAGATATTTCTCAACAGCATGTGAAGCTAAGTCAGAGGCCCATGACTCTGAACTCTGACACCAGGATAGTCACACGAAATAAAGTATAACTCATATCTTACCATCTTCAGAAGAACTGCTCTCCTCCAAGTCCACAATATTAACAACCGAGCTAGCTTCTTGCGTGGTGATAGCCAAATTCATCATCTTGCTTGGTGATTTCTTAGAGGGCGATTGGCTCAACTTGCTTGGTGATTGCATGGGCGATATATTGCTCTTGTTCGGTGATTTAGACAGAGACGATTTTGGTTTTTCTGTGATATGAGAGAAATTGGTTAATGAAAACAAAAAGAAAATAGATCGAGGTGGCTCTAGAGAAAGATGCTTGAAAGGATTTGTAGGAGGCCTTTGCATAGCAGTGAGACCACAGATATAGATAGACATAGATAACGCAAGAGCAACTACTTCGCGTGCCTAGCTTACGTACAAAAATCGTAAGTGGTCACTTTCGCGCTCCGTCTGCATCGGTATACAGCGCTAGTCGGATCATCATACATCACTAAATAGTGCTTGTGACGTCATAATAGGTAGTCAAAAAATGGCACGCTTGGTTTTCGATCATCATACATCACTAAATAGTGCTTGTGACGTCATAATAGGTAGTCAAAAAAATGGCACGCTTGGTTTTCATACAGATCGTGATACTTGCGTTATCTATGTCTATCTATATCTGTGAGTGAGACATTATAGGCTGAGTTTTTTTTTTAATATATATTTCGTGTTGTTACAAAAAAAGCAATGAAAAATAAATTAATAATAACAAAATAATATTATTTATTAAAATATTTAAAATGTATTAGATAAGAAATGAAATTAATAAACGAATAATAATAATAATAATCTAGGACATTTCCCACAACGCCATATAGTCCCAAGCTAAGCAACCTAATGCTTGTGTTATGGTAACGAGATGGCTGATAAACTACTTACATTCCTTTTTTTTTTGTAAATACATACATATTATAGATAGAAAAAGACCCAGACTCGATCCAAATACTTGCAGAACGTACAAATATTTGTTTCGTGCGGGAATCGAACCACTGCGCCAACCGTGTCGTCAAAAAATTAAATTGCCAATTTATTTTTCATTACTTTTTTTTCTATTTGTTTTTCCAGTGCGTGTCCTAAATAGAATATTTTTCTTTCTTTCTTTATTCTATAAATAAGACCTACCTTCAATCTCTTTGCTTGATTCAGCCACACTCGGCTGAACCTCAGTGGGTTCAACATCGACCTCATTGTCAGAGGTATCTGAGAGTTTTACCGTCTCTATGTCCATCTGGTCTATGGATTCTTCTTGATCCTGTGAGAACATAATATATAAAAATGCATTATTTGAAAAAAGGATTACGAAAACTTGAGAGGTGTTAACACGTTGAACGCCAACGCGGTCACCGTGTGTCCGACAAACAATAGTTTTTCTATTGTGTCTGCTGCGCGGCAGTCAATGACTTAAGGGACACCCGGATGGAACGAAGTTCCTTTCCATTAATTAGTGAAGGAATTGTAATAAAACATGTATTTCCAAGTTATAATAATTTAAAAAAAATCTGATCTAAAATTAACCAATCAAAAAATATTGATTAAAAAAACATCACATTTTAGTCCATAAAAAGTGTCGTTACAACTTTTGGTCTTAATTCCGTCTAGCCACTTTTCGCAACGCGCGATAAGGAAGTTCGTTCCAAAAAAAAAAAAAGATCATTCTTCTGTTAAAATGCTTTCTGTTTTTGTCGGCGCAACATGTCTTTTTCTACCATACTTCTCTATTAATCATCATCTCGGTAGTTTATGCAATGGTGGCCAAGTGGTAACTGGCCCGACTTACGAGCCCGGCGGTCATGGATTCCAACCCAAGCAGGCACTATACTTTGTGTAAATAATTTCATCACCACTGCTCTCAAAACGGTGAACGAAAACATCGCGAGGAAACCGGCATGTCTTAGAACTGACAATTCGAAGACATGTGGCATCCACCAACCCGCACTGGGCCCGCGTGGTGGATTATGGCCCACTCCCTCTCGAAGAGAGGAGGCCTGTGTCCCAGCAGTGGGAACATTATAGGTTATTTTTTGTTTTCGGTAGTCACTCCCTTTGGTGGCGTCCATAAATTAAGTGAGGTGTTTTTTTTTAATTTTCTGTCCCTCCCTCTCCCCCTGGTGAGATGTCGTGAGATTTTATTCAACCCCCTCCCCCGTCCCTCAATCTCACGTGAGATTTTTCAAAATGTGGGTTCTTACGTAAACGCGATGGATTGTTATTGTAAAAAGAAAAAAAAATGTGAATGATCTTAATCGTATTATGATTACGCTTAAGATTAAATCTTAAGCATGTGCAATCTGGATTAAATGGACCAAAATAGTATATATTTTTTTTGTTTCAATCAGAAAAAATATTGCGTGATATTTGCCGAGACCCCCCCTCTCTCCAACGTAAGATTAGATGAGATTTGACTCGACCCCCTCCCCCCCTAAAATATCTCACGTAATTTATGGACGCCCCCTTTCCAGCCATTTTCCAAAGACCAGAGCCCCCGGGGTCCCGAGATATGTCAAAGACTTTAGGTAGCATGCGGCACCCATTCCACTTACACTGTCACCTTCCAACCAGTTCCAATTCCATTTGTGAATGTCAAAGTCAAAGCCAAATCATTTATTTCTTTTGAACGTCAAAATAAACAAGAAATAGAATTGATTCTAGTCGCCCCTTTCAAAAGGTAATTTCGTGTGGAGAAGAATGGGCAAGAAACTCCAGCGTTACTCTTTTAAAATGTTTTGTATACATGAATATATACACTATTATATATGTGAATCACACTCAACCCTTTGTTTTTGTTCCGACGTGTAAAGTGACCGTACACCATTTCTGAGGACCTAATAAACGCCATATTGTGTTTAAAAGAGTGTCCGTGGATTTTCTTGCTCGTTCTTCTCCATAGGTACCAACTGCTTTGGAATGAGCAACTAGCTTCATCTCTCTGTGCCAGTAATTGGTTTATTTAAAACTAGCTTCTGCCAGCGGGTTCGCCTTCGTGGATGACGGAAATTGCATGTTATCTATACTAATATTATAAAGAGGTAAAATTTGTAAGTTTGTATGTAGTAGGGGGTAATCTCCGGAACTAATGATCCAATTTCAATTTTTTTTTCACTGATAGAAAGCTACATTATTCCTGAGTGCTTATAGGCTATAAATTATATTTATATCATACATATTAGCCGAGCTATTGCAATTTTCGTCTAGCAAGTCGGAAAGAAATACCTCCGAAAACAGAATTATTTGCATGCGCTGCCTAAACAGTTGTTTAAAATTGAAAGCAATGTATGGCAACCCGGTTCGCCTTAATTATTTCTACAAAAAAGTCCGCGACACCATATTCCTATCTTATGTATTGTAACTCTTATATTTCGTTTTATGTTTTAAAAAAGTATTTTTTCGACTTATTTCTGTTTGGATGATTATTTAAACAACAAAATATCAATTCTTATCAAATTAAATTATTTTATGATCACATGGACATCACAGAGATAAGATTTGCCCTCTACAGGATGTCAATTGGTCATATATTTTCCGAGATAATATAAAATTACTAAACGCAAAATGCTAAAACATTCGCTGAGCTCAACTATCATTCCTACTTCCTACGTGCTTTGTGCGGACGTTTTATGAAATATATTTGCCTTCGGGCTTATGTTATTTGAGTGTTTAATTTCCTTTTCGATTTATCTTCCTGACACGGTAGCCTACCCGGTAACGCAGGGGAGCAATCACTTAGATTTTAACTGTTCAGGTACCTTCACAATCAAACTACAACAACCATGCCTAGAAGGAGGTCAAATCTTTCCCAATGTTCCAAAGGATCTAAAAGATTGAAGATCATAAGATCCCAAGAATGTACCAAAGAGCGTCAGGAGAGACTTGATGCTGTTCGAGAACATCCGGCTGCAACTTGCTCCGTGGAAACCTCTTCGGATCGCGAAGCACGCCTGCGTTCTCAGCGTATTTACGCATCTACATCCAGGTGACCAGTGAAGAATATGATGCGCGACTGACCGCTGATCGTGAACGTCATGCATTGTCTCGCGAGTCGGAGGCGTTCACGGAACGAGAATTACGCTTGAGTTCTCAGCGTATATACACATCGACTTCGAAGTTTCAGAGACAAATGCGGAACGTGATGCGCGACTGACCGCTGATCGTGATTCAAATCTCCGATTTTGACGACCCCGTTGTCGCTGGCATAAGCAACAGGATCCGCGTACGAAGTCGCGGGCAGAAGCTAGTTATACTTACATATAAACCTTCCTCCTGAATCACTATCTATTAAAGAAACTGCATCAAAATCCGTTGTGTAGTTTTAAAGATCTAAGCAAACATACAGACAGGACGCGGGAAGCGACTTTGCTTTATACTATGTAGTGATAAATACTTTGGAGTTTGAGTGTGAGCTATTGCCTGAAAAATGCACGGATTATTTAGGAAGGCGTATGAAACCACGGGTGTCCACTAGTGTTGTATAAATACCTCAACTTGTTCAGGGTTGTCAGCGTTCAACAACGCATCCACTGCCGACTTCGCCTCTTCATTCATCTCGTTTATTGTTTCCGCTTCTAATTCCACCTGGAAAGAACTTTTTTGTTTAGCTGAACTGCGTGCCATTATGTTTTTTTTGAGGGTGGTAAATCATCACATGACTCCTCCCGCTCTGGGTGGACCGGGACTATAGTATAATTAACGAAGGCCTAGACAAAGTTACATTTTTACTAATGAAAGGTGTAACTCAGTAGTGAAAGTCAAATGCTAATTATCGCGTTTATTTAGAACTAGCTTCCGCCCGCGGCTTCGCCTGCAAAATATGTCGACAAATTATACACATAAACCTTCCTCTTGAATCACTCTACCTATTACAAAAAACCGCATCAAAATCCGTTGCGTAATTTTAAAGATTTAAGCATACAGACAAACAAACAGACAAAAATAGCGACTTTGTTTTATACTATGTAGTGATAAATTAAGGCACTCGCGAAGCGGACCGTCGTGATCGGAAGTGACGTGCTCCTGTTACAAATCACGTTTCCCGAATAGCGGGCTGGAACCAAGGCCGCGCACACGCAGCGGTGACGTCCCTCACCCCTCTCCGCGCGCGCGCCAGCCTCTCGCTCTTTCACTAACGATAATGAAATTAGATAAATCCGAAATGTATGGCGGTGCTTTCGAAATGACACGTGATCAATCCTTTCCGATTAGCGATCGTGTAGTCGTGTCGTGTGTAATAAGTGCTAGACAATGTCAATGGCCGCGAATCATATTTTGACCAACAAACAACCTGACACAGATCTTACAAAAAACGTATGAAAATTTAAATTTCGCGAACTGCACTGGCGTTCCGCACCTTTTGTTTTTTTGGGTGGGAAATCATCAAATGACTCCACCCGCTCTGGGTGGAGCGGATTAGTGTCAGACTTTTACTGAGTAAAATCCATCCATGTTCCTTCCTTAGCCTTTTATGTTCCGGGGTAGCAGTAACCCTTTCATGTTAGTCGCTCCATGTAAAATACTGGTATTCAGCTGCATCCGGTTAGACTGGAAGCCGACCCCAACATAGTTGGCAAAAGGCTAGGCAGATGATGATGATGATGGTAGCAGTAACCCTTTCGGACAATCCCACTGACCCGGCAGGCTGCGGCCCTGACGAGCCCCTTCACTTATGCTGACATCTCTTTGAGGCGCGCGTGGAACATGAATCCGTCAGGGACGGGTCCGGTCCTGATCGGACGGTGAGTTAAACTGCGAGCCTGGTTAGAGGATGTGCTGTGTATTTCTTTTTCCGCAGCCTCCTTCTGCGAGATGAATCTATCTCTGGTCCTGATCGGAAGGTGAGCTAAACTGCGGGCCTGATAAAAGGATGTGAGGTCCATCTCTTTTTCCACAGCCTCCTTCGAGATGAATGTATCTAGTAGACCTACGCTAACTACATACATAGTTATTTTCTTAACAAGGTGAACGTTTTTTTTAAATTGGGTATTTGAAAGGGTAGTCAATAACGTTACTTTTTATGAACTGTCAAAACGCGGCATTTGTACGTGATTTGCATGAAATATAACAATGTGACGTCATAGATTTTTAGAGAATCAAATGGAATACTTATTAGCGTTAAATGTAATTTTACAATTTACGAAGATATACTTCGTATAATATTTAATTTCTGTACGGTGATGGAAGTTTTTAAGACGAGCGGTTTTTGATCTATGCGATTTCATATTTTATTTTTGACCGTTTCAAATAGTCAATTCTGGTACAAAAATAACAAATTTTTGCTGTAAAATAAATAAAAAAACTTACAGTCCCATACTCTTCTTCCACATCCATCTTCTCCACCTTATCCTGGGAGGTACCCTCACACATCGTGAACGGGAACTCTTCATCCTTAGGGTCAGGAGTCTCCAAGTCCTTGTCTTCTTGGTCTTTTACTTGTTCAGGCTCTACGGCAGCTGGGTTCGAATCCTCGGACTGTTCGCCTGAGATTTGATTGCTGCTTTCTGAAATATTAATAATTGTACTATTATAATATATTGATAGCTTAGTGGTGTGACCATCGGACTGCCAAGTCATAGGTCTCGAGTTCGAACACAAGACACCTCTGATTTTACGGATTCATGTGCGTATTGTATAATTATCACTTGCTTAAAAATCGGTGAAGGAAAACATCGTGAGGAAACCGGCATGCCTGAGAGATATATTTCTCAACAGCATGTGAAGCTAAGTTCTGACTTAGCTTCACATGCTGTTGAGAAATATATGGGCTCTGGCCCAAGCAGTCAGCCCATGGGCAGCTTTAAAATTCCGACACCACGTTAGTCACTAACCACACGAAAAGAAGAATAATAATTGTACAGCTTCGTTCAGAAGAATAGCTAAATAATAAAAATCTTTGACAGTCGTTACGGGTCGTCAGGAGCCCGAAAGTGACAGTCATGGGACATGGGACACTGGATTGTGGAGGTCAGATAGTCAGTCATGTAAAGTACTAGTATTCAGCTGCATCCGGTTAGACTGGAAGCCGACCCCAACATAGTTGGGAAAAGGCTAGGCAGATTGACTCCAAAGAGATAGGCAGAGTTGAAAAAAAAATACTTCATAACTCACCATCATGATCAAAATCATCATCATCATCACCATCAAAATCATCATCAGGCTCCTCATCGTCCTCCATCATCCGTCCCGCAGACTCAGCCAACAGTCCCAGACTATCTTCTATCTCTGGAACTTCGTCTGATGTGTCTGGAGTCATCCGGGTTATGGGTGTTGAAGGATGTGCAGTAGGTTCTGGAGTTTGGCGCGTTGATGCTGAAAAAAGGTCGAATGTGAAGGACAAAACTTAAAATTAGCTATGGTTTTCAAAATATTTTATGAAAGTCTAAGGTAAGGACTGTTCAGGTAAAATTCTTATGTAATTAGTAAATCATTTATCTTTTTTTTTTTTGTAGATTATGAGTAGGAGACGTCAAGTAAGAAGAAATTTTGACAGCTATTTTAGGAAACTCCAATAAAGGGTGAAAGGGAGAGTGGAAGTTTGCATGCAATTTTTTTCTTGTGGTATTTGATGAAAGTGTAAACATACCCTGTTCAGGTTAAATTCTTCTGTAATTAGTAACTCAACTATCTTTTTTCTAGTAGATAATGAGTAGGAGACATCAGGTAAGAAGGAATTTCGTCAGCTATTTTAGGAAACTCCAGTAAAGGGATGAAATAGAGGGTGGAAGTTTGAATGCAATTTTTTTAGGAGATGCAAGGTAATTCTTTTAGAAGATAACTTTTATTAACTTACCAATACACTCTTCAATTTCTTTCGCAACTTCCGGCTCATCATCTGCGAACATTCTTTCCATATGATCTTCAATCGTTGGTTGAACAACAGTATCTTCAACTTTCTTATCACTTGCACTTTCACCAATATTACTTTCTGTTTGGACTTCACTTACTGCTGAGTCAGTTACTGTGGCTTCTTGATCTACTGATTTCTCTTTGACTGTGTCATAATCAGTGACAATTTTATCAGCATTTGTATCAGCAACTAAGGCTTTTTGATCTACTGGTTTCTCTTTTACTATGTCATCAACACCTTCAGCTTTGTCTACTGATTTCTCGCTGACCATAGCAACATCAGGTACAATTTTATCGACAGTTTTCTCGTGTGCTATGTCATCATCATTAATACCGTCAATCATATCAGAATGGTCTAAATTCATAGACAAATCTGTATCGTCTATGTCAATTAGCTCTTGTGTAGGTATTTCTAACATCATATCTGGTTTTTGTAAACCATGGTCAGTTTTGATAGGACATGAATCATTTAGAAATGATATGTCACTGACCTCTTTGGTATTATCAAAGCTAATTTCTGAATTGATAGTTTCTTCACTTCTTTCAGGCGTGTCTGAATCAGTGTCTTTGTTTATATTCTCTGTATTTTCTTTAGGTTCTTCTGAATCTGTTTTATTTTTAATTTCTTCTTCAAGATTAGTGTTTTCTGGGATAAGTTCCTTTAGATCTTCAACAAGTATGTTAGAAGTATTAGAATCTGTGAGAGCATCTGTTTCTTTAGGTTCTTTTGTATTACTTTCTGGTATTAATTGATCTTTATTGCTGTCTTCCAATTCAGTTTGATCATCACTTTGTCGATCAGTTGTTTCTTTTTCAGTTATATTCAGATCTACAATGTTTTCATCTATTTTAGCTTCGTCTTCATTAGATGTATCTTTAATTGGCTGATCAATTACATTCTCAATCATTGCGCTTTGATCATCAGATTGGTCTAAAAGTTTAATTTTATCTGTTGTTTCATCTACTTTTTCTATATTAGTTTCGTCATCTAACGGCTCTTCCACTAAATCTTTCTTTGTTACTACAGATTGATTCATTGTTTGATCTATAATCTTGTCTTCTACCTTAGCCTTATCTCCAGAAGAAGTATCAGTATCGTCAACATCCATAATAATACAACTGTCATCTTGACACTCATCATCTTTAAGTAACTCTCCTTCTTCTTCTTCATCAACATCCATTATTATATCACTTTCAGGATTTCCTTCAGCTGTTTCCGTTTCTAGTAATAGTTGTTCTTCTAGCAGAACATCATAGTTTTCTTCTTTATTCATAGTGACTTCTTTTACAGGAACAATTTTAGAATTTTTAATGTCTTTTTCAGAAATAATTAAAGAATTTTCACCCTTAGAATCGGGTTCTTCTAAAAGATTTTTATCAGACATAATACCAGCATTATACTTGTCTAAGATGACATTTGTTAAAGATTTGAACTTCAATTTTGAGGATTCTGCTTCAGATTCAGCTAAAAGTTGATCTTCTTCAATAACCAGATCTTTTTTTGTCTGTTCATCAGTAGTAACCTCCTTTAGAAGATTACTTTTAGCGGATTCTGCGTCTTTCATTGGTTCTTCCATCTCTTCAGGAATCTCTTTTGCCTGAGCTATAACTACTGCTTCCCTGACAATTTCAGATGCTCCTAATAATTTCTCTTCTAAGTTATTAATGGCATCTTGTTCCATACTTTCTTCTGCTGAAAAATCAATGTCTGGACTCTCTATTGCTTCAGTATTTAAGTTGTTTTCCTCTAAAAGCTCAGGTTCCAAGCTGACTTCATCTTCAGCCTTATTTGTAGGAATGTCGAGTAATGGAGTCATTTCAGATTCTTTATCAGATTCAATTTGTTTGGAATTACTGTTTCTACTAAGACTATTGTCTTCACTGTTGTCTTTTAACACATCACCAGCAAGATTGGGTTCAGAAACTTCAGGATTCTCATCTGAAGACAGAATATCATCATTGTCTGCATTTTTGTTATCATCACTAATAGCGTGATTGCTAGGATCATCATCATCGTCCCATCTTAATTTCATGTCTTCATCATCTAATTCATCAAGAGCCTTTTTAGATTCACATTTGTCCAGGAAAGTGTTGCTTTCATCTTTCTCAGTAACTTTAGTTGTTGATATTTTTGCATCAATTTCAGTGTTGACATCCTCAATTTTTCTTTCATTTATTCCACTGACTTTTGCTTTGGCTGTATCAGCACCATTGCCTGCATCAGTATCTATGGATTCTTTTGACATTTCTATCAACTCCGCTTCTATTTGATCAAGTTCTGAGTCATCTTGTAAAATGCGTGCATCTCCAGACCCTTTTATATCTTCTGATCCAGCCATATTTTCAAGTATGGCGCCACTATTTTCTGCATTTTTATTAGAATTTATAGAAGATACATTACCCTCAGTTATTATTTTTGGGTTTTCGCTACCTTCATCTCTATTTAATCGCGTACTTTCTTCATCTTTACTGCTTTTTTCTTCTATACCACTCATTTTGGGCTAAAAGAAATCAATATAACGGCAAAAACAAATAGCATAAAAGTAAGTTCTTTAACACTGGTTTTATGCAATACACTGTGAATTCAGTTGATGGACTTAGATTGTTAGAAGTATTAACGTATAAACTATTTTAACAACGGTATGCACGTATGATTTGTATTATGAACACCGACAGCAACAATGCATCGTTTGCCATTTTTTAGATTTGACATTTGAACTTTTGAAGTTTGTCTGTTTGACAGTTTTTTCCGAGTCTTGCCATAAAAGAAATTGATTGGGATATTTTAGTGCATTAATTCATAATTGCGACATCCTTATTTACCCCAAATACGTACCGATTTATGTTCGTCTTACCTAAAGCATTTAACCATTTAACCTAATGCTCTAAGATGTTCGTCTATGTAATATGGCATTTTAGCTGTTGGTACTGGCTGTCATTTGTAAATCTCTGGCAGTCGGACTCAGTACTCGTAATCAGAAACTCCAAAGTCTGGAAGATTTTCTTTTCCCTTATAATTTTAACATCTGTTCTTAGAATGCTGGCAACTGTTGTATTTACGTTCCAAACGTACAGGTGTGGCATTTTATGCATAAAACTTTTTTTTAAAAGACTCACGAGAGATATCGTTTCCCTATTCTGAATCATTGACAACACGAAATGTGGTAGTCTGGAACTCTGGAACGCGACCATAAATATTTTGTTTGCTTTGATTGACTGCCGATTTCGCTTGCAAATTCAACGAAATTATGTGGAATTTCTAATTAATATAACGAATTTCAATTAATTTGCGGCACCAAAATTTATTCTGATCCAAACTTTTTAAATTTTATCGCTGTATCAGTTTTCCGCGTTTGATTTTCATTCCTGCTAATTACTTTCCAACAAATCGTGTTTCTTTGCGATTATCGTCGTAAATATTGTTACGAAACAGCATTTGCTCGCTCAATTAACGTTCTTGCTACGTTTTTGTGCATCTAGTCGTGCGTCGAAGTGCTAAAAATAGTCGAAATCAGTTTTGTATCCGAGGAGAAATTTTTTGGTGTGATCATGAATAGTAGCAGCTATGTTTCGCCTCGTCTCATGGTTGGGGCTGCTATTGTGGGCATAGTTGGAGCCGCTGGAGTCTTTATTTATGAACAGATTTATGCTGAGAAGCGGAGAACTATGTTGGGTTAGTGGACCACCTTTTTCCTACCTGAACACCATATGCCTCTAAGATAATTTTTTTTACAGTATACGCTATATAGATGAATAGGTATCCAACAATTTATGAAAAAGCCTAAGTAATATTACATAAAACCAATTACTCTACAATGTCATTTAAGGTTATGTTTTTGTTGTGAGAAAAACTGTAACTTAAACATATTACGTCTTATCGTTTTTTGAACTCTTCCGTGTAAGATTAGTAAACTGATGACTTTTAGAAATAAAATATATGTTATCTTTATTATCTTTTTTGATATGACAACATGTGTCTGCCGTGTGTTTATGGCAAAGATATGCAAGCCATTATCTCCCTAAAAGATGGTGCATAAGGTATGCACCTAAGGTATATAGGTAACAATAGCACCATAGATAGACTAAGTCCGTCTCACTGGCTTTGAGGTTGAACATGCATAGCACTATGCATCATAATCCACTATGTTGGTGTCGGCTTCCAGTCTAACCGGATGCAGCTGAATACCTGTATTTTACATGGAGCAACTGCCTATCTGACCTCCACAACCCAGTATCTGGGCAATACAATACCCCTTGGTAAGACTGGCTGTCAGAGCACGGAGGAGTCTCTGTTTGTAAAGATGGTCACGCATCCACGGCCAACTCCAGCAAGTGTGGCTTAACCTGTGCGGCTGTTAGTACTTAGCCACAAGCTCTTCCTCCAAGCATAGTACTATGCATCAATGCCTCATTAAAAGCCATGTTTATCGATTTTAGCAAATAGATTTAAAAAATCAAATTAGGAGTAAGTATTTTTAGAACAAAATGTAAGTATGGCAAAATTTCACAAGTCTTACAGAACGAAAATCAATTTCGTATTAAGTCAATAATAACTAGACACACGGCAGTTGGGAGCCTATTTATAATGAATATCGCTGAAAACCGCTCAAAAAAGCGACTCCAGGAGGCAAAGTTATGTTGATTTGTGGAACAGGTCCAAGCGCTTATTCTACAAATAAGTTTCTAACTGAAGCCACTGATTGTTAAAAATGTAGTTTTTGGGTTTATAGCTACAGAACTCACTTCTCTGCTGAACCTGACAGGGTCCACAATAATTACGTCTTTCACTTCCATCTATGTTTACAGTTTGCAATGGAAATAAATAAGTTGAGTATGTATTAATAAATCTGCTATAAAATATTTATAAGCACTTAGAGCAGTGTTTATTGTTTTGAAGGTCAAAGTTACATAAGACAGTCCCCCAAAAACGCCCACCCTTCACCACTTCCTAGTGCTTTAGCTGGGATGACGAAGTGGCGCAACAAACTTCCCAGCAGCACAGCTGTCTGTTTAGTTGGAAGAACTTGATTCTACACATTTATTGTATGAGAAGTAATTAACATTACGAAAACACATCACATTAAAATCAATCATTTGCCACATGTCAGCTAGCACACACCAATATACCAATTAAAACATTGAAAACTGACTGTACTCAAGCATAAATAAAAAAATAAAAAAGAGCCTCCAGGCAGCATTAAACCTGCTATTTAACATTGATAAGGTATAAGAAGAATGCAGTCCAATGTTCACATGTTAATTTGCTAAATACTTAGAAAGCAAAGTCTGCTTAGTGTATAAGCACTTAAAGAGACTGGATTTTATAATACACATACATTCAGTCAAAAAAGTATCGGGAATGGATGATTTGTTTATGGTTCCAAATTCAAATTTTTGGTTTTTTTGTTGTTGTTAGATTGGCACAACTGTTTTCCATTTTGGCGCGGAGTTTGAGTTGCATCTGTTATTTATATTAAATACAGTGCTGGTTTTAGTAATATCATATATAGTGTGTATTGCGAATTTCATAATGGACAAAAATATCGAGCAGAGTTTGTCTTAAATTTTGCATCGCCAATGGAATTTCGTTTTCGGAGTCACTGAAAATGTTACAGAAGGCTTACGGTGAATCGACTTTATCAAAAACTCGTGCTTATGAGTGGTTCAAAGCGTTCAAAAGCGGTCGAGATGTGATGGAAGATTTGCCTCGCTCTGGTAGGCCGTCAACGTCTGCAACTGAAGTTAACATCGCAAAAGTGAAGAAAATAGTGACTGAAAATCCCCATTCAACTCTGAGAGAGATAGCCGCCGAACTTTCTGTATCTCACGAGTCGATTCGTACCATTTTAACTAATCATTTGGGTATGAAACATGTTGCTGCTCGGCTAGTCCCAAAAGATCTGAATTTTCTCCAAAAACTCAATCGCATGAAAGTCGCTGAGGACATGCTAGAACGAGTCAGTTCGGACCCAACATTCATGAAACGCATTGTTACTGGTGACGAGACGTGGGTTTACGAGTTTGACATGCAAACTAGACAACAAGCTTCGGAGTGGCGCCTTCCAACTGAACCGAAACCGAAAAAGGAGAATTCGCGGCGAGAACTGAACTCAATTCCGGAAGCAGCGTTTAAAAAATGTTTTGATGAATAGATTATTCGTTGGCGCAAGTGTATCGTTTCTAAACGAGCATACTTTGAAGGTGATAAAATAAATTTGGATGAATAACAGACATTTTGTGTATTATTGATCTTTTCCCGGTACTTTCTTGACAGAGTAGTACTTGTAGTGGCAAACATTAACAGTATTAACCCACTAGATGTTCCCTTATTAGGAGCCGTTGCTTATAAAAGCTCAACAATTTATATGGTTATATCTATTGTTGTTTCAAAAGAATTTTTCTTAAGAACCTATGGGGGTCATACGACATTTGAGGAGTTAATAATACTCACATCACCACTGTAATCCCCGAAGAGTTAAGCAGAAGTGTACCTATAGAACACTCACATTTGGACAGTTATGTTTGAGTCCCATGTAATAGGAAATGAGCCTATTGCCTAATCCAGACTTCAGGACTGGTACTGAAAAATTCCAGATGGAAAAAACCAATAATACTTTGCTCATCCCGGGAATCAAACCCAGGACCTCATGCTCAGCAGTTGCTCTTGCAACCCACAAGAACAGTATTAACCTGTTATCAAGGGTTCCCAAACCTATTTAGTCTACTGGCCCACTTTGGGAATAAATTATTCGTTAGCGCCCCATTTTTCACATACTTAACCTTTTCACCGCCAGAGTAATATCTAAATCGGTGTTCTCCACGCCCAGCAATAAATTCCTTCGTTATTTGACGTGATATTTTTGACGTGCTATCCCGTCGTGGCGTCGTGAGCACGTTTCAATTTTACGTCTTTTGACGTCTGTGGCGGTGAAAAGGAACCACTATCTAGATGAAATTACAAATCGCCCCCTAACACCCCAAATTCTTTTCTGGATCTCTTACTGCCCCCCTTTAGGCCTGCAGCGCCCACAAGGGCGCGTTATCGCCCACATAGGGAAAGGATGCGTTAGATGTTCGCCTATTATAAGCTGTTTGTTTATAAGAGCTCAGCCATTTATACGGTTACTAGCTTCCGCCCGCGGCTTCGTCCACATAATATGTCGACAAATTATACACATAACCCTTCCTCTTGAATCACTATCTATTAAAAACAAACCGCATCAAAATCCGTTGCGTAGTTTTAAAGTTTTAAGCATACATACATAGGGATATAGGGACAGAGAAAGCGACTTTGTTTTATACTATGTAGTGATATTTACTGTCGTTTCGAGAGAATTTTTCTTATGAACCTTTGGGGTTCATACGACATTTGAGCGGTAAATAAAACAATAATCATCTTTGGTTTCAGTACGGGAAGTAGCAAGATTAGACAAGCAAGTTTCTTCAATGAGGACAGAACTTGAATCTCTGAGAGAGCTTCAGAAAGAAGCGTAAGTAGACATTAATTATACAGATTTTCTGCACTAAATATTCACCATCCTACTCACACTTTTTATGACCGCGATTGCCAGTATTATATAATATAATTGTAAAGCATTATTAAAATGGCGGAAATTATTGGCTAGTTTCTTCAACAACATGATTGGAAAAAAAACTATTTGTAACGGTCAAAAATAAAATATGAAATGACATAGAAAAAGACCGCTCGTCGTAAAAAACTTCCATCACCAAACAGAAATTAAATATCATGCGAATAAATAATAAGATAATAAATATAATTGTTAAAGTGGATTGAACGCTAATTAGTATTCCATTTGATTCTAAAAATCTGTGACGTCACATTGTTGTATTTCATACAAATCACGTACAAATTAGGTACGCGTTTAGAAAATTCATAAAAAGTAATAGTGACTACACTTTCAAATACCCAATTAAAAGTGATATATTATCAAGGTCTTAATAAATTTTTATTAACTGATTGTCTTACAGGTAACAACATATTTACGTTTAAAACCTAAATATTCATAATAATATGTACAGAAATAATATGTACCTACAATAATCAAGTTTGCATTGACTGTTTCTATTGGTTGTTGATAAATCAATCAACCAATCATAACCAATCATAGCAGGTTACGCCCCCTTGATGATTTTAAATTGGCTGTTACTCCTGTATCCAAGCGAATTTAGACATACTATCTTGAATGAATAAAATTGACGTCATAATGTGACAATCATGGTGGATGTTTGTTTTGGCGCCGAATTTAAAATGAAAATAAAATAATGACAATTTTTAAGTCTTAACTTTTATAATTAGGGTAGTCAGAAGCCTGAAAGTCTGACACCCAGTCTTACCAACGGGTATCGTATTACCCAGTTGCGCGTTGTGGAGGTCAGATAAGCAGTCGCTCCATGTAAAATACTTGTATTCAGCTGCATCCGGTTAGACTGGAAGCCGACCCCAATTTAGTTAGGAAAAGGTTAGGCAGTATTATAATTATAGTTTGCGAACAATAATATGTTTTCATGTGTACGTTTATAAGTGTACCATTTATTATAAAAATAAAATATTTTAATTCAGATAACAAAGATCCATATATAGAGGTACATTATAAATAACAATAAAGAAATTAAAAATGATAAGTTAAAATAAAATAAAACAAAAAATTAAAATCAGGATTCAAAATTAAAATCAAAATCATAATCAATTGACTAACTGAACAAGGGACGCCACAGCGGAGATGACACCCTGTCAGCCACGGTCTTCAAGATTAAGTTACGGCTGCCACGCATTCTGCAGATAAGAGATACCGTTCTTTTGCGCATGAGGGCATGAAAGCCATCAGTTATGAAACATTGTTACAATTAAGTCAGTGATCTCGCTTTGACTTCCATACAATGAGAGCTCAGGCTTACTTGAATATGTTACGGTACTCTATGAGCACTAAATGATTTTGTGGGTTGGGCTCTACATTAAACTATACCCATTGTTCTTCATACATTGTTATCTTGCAAGCAACGACCGACTCCGTCGATGGTTGTCACGCTTCATCCAGCCTATATATTATTATTTATTTAATATTATAAATGCGAAAGTAACTCTGTCTTTCTGTCTGTCTGTCTGTCTGTTACCTTTTCACGCCTAAACCACCCAACCGATTTTGCTGAAATTTGGTATGTAGATAGTTTGCATTCATGAGAAGGACATAGGCATATTATTTTTTGGAAATTCAACCCCTAAAAGGGTTACAAAGGGTGGCAAAGTTTGTATGAGAAAAATATTTTTATTGCACATTTTTGCATAGGTAGGTAGGTAGGGTAGGTAAGTTGGTAGGTAGAGTAGGTAGGTAGGGTAGGTAAGATAGGTATCATAGTTAAGACAGGACAACGTCTGTCGGGTCAGCTAGTAAATTATATAAAACTAGCTTCTGCCAACGGCTTCGCAATGTTGATGTCGGTACTTTCCCTTGGCAACGCACGATCTTAATAACAATCCTATGTGTTAATCCAAGTTATAAACTATCTGTGTGCCAAATTTCATCCATATTTGTTTATTAGTTTTTACGTGAAAGAGTAACAAACGTCCATACATCCTCACAAACTTTCACAAAATGATGCTATTAACAAAGACATAAATTATTTGTAAACATGTATATGTTAATACAGTGTAAACATTAATTATCAATTGTAAACATGAAAAAATTGATTGTAAACATTAAAAAAAACAATGTAAACATTAATTATTCAATGTAAACGTTAAAATATCCAGTGTAAACATCCATTCATCATCATCTGCCTAGACTTCCCAACTATGTTAGGGTCGGCTTCCAGTCTAACCGGATGCAGCTGAATACCAGTATTTTACATGGAGCGACTGCCTATCTGACCTCCACCACCCAGTAACTGGGCAATACGGTACCTCTTGGTAAGACTGGCTGTCACATTTTCGGGCTTCTGACGACCCGTGTAAACATCCATTATTTATTTATTTATTTATTTATTAGGTAGGTACACCAACAGCAGTACATACAAAAAAGAAAATACAATAATAAAATAATAAAAGTGCTGGTATGTACGCCTATTATAGGTGTACACAGCATTTACCACAATACAACTACGTTATCTAAAAAAAAAAATGTATAATTATAACTGGAAAAAAGGAAAGAAAATAAAAACCAATTCTAAACAAAATTTAAAAAAAATAATTAAAAAACAGTAAAAACAAAATGTTACCAAACAAGGTGGAGGGTTACTTAATGCAGTCCCGTACCTCAGTGACTGATCGTCTAAACTTGTTGAGTGATGCTCCGTGTAAATCGTTTTCTGGCGATTTACAGAAACTGTTGTAGTTTCTGCACATTCGGAGCAAGGGAGCGTTGAGACCGAGATTAGTATTTCTGAAAGGGATGTGAAACAACCTGGTGATGGGATGTCTGGGAAGTTTTGAAGGGACTGAATACTGGATACGCTCTACAAGATCGCTGCATTTTACTAACCCGTTTGCAACTTTGTACAGGAATATTAGATCACGCGAACGGCGACGGTCTCGCAGTGTCTTTATATTGAAAAAGTGTAAGCGCTGCTCATATGGGCAGCGATGGCTAATTTTCTTGGACATAAAGGCTAGATGTTTGGTGAATGCTCTTTGTATTCTCTCAACTCTTTGCGAGTGAACTGCATAAAAAGGATTCCAGGCAACACTAGCGTATTCCAACCGACTTCGCGCCAAGGCATTGAACAAGACTATTCTGGTCTTTGTTAGTTGGAAGCCCCGAGTGTTACGTTTTACAAAACCCAGCATCTGTGCCGACTTCTTTACAATGTCGTTGATGTGTGGCTTAAAACTTAGTTTATCGTCGACCAAAATGCCTAGATCCCGTATTTGATGTAACTTGGACAGCGTGGTGTTGCATAGGGTGTAGGTGGTAGAAAAGGATGACTTTTTTCTAGAGAATCGAATAAAAAAACATTTTTGTGTGTAAGGACATATTGTTAGCTACGCACCAGTTTTCAATGCTAGACAAGTCGTGTTGAACGAGCTTAGTGTCAGCAGGCCCCGTTATTTTCCGATAAATTTTTAAGTCATCAGCAAACAACAAAGCTTGACAGTACTTAATTTGACTTGTGATGTCGTTGACAAAGAGCAAAAACAAAACTGGGCCGAGATGGGAGCCTTGTGGGACTCCAGATCGTGCATGGAATACGTAGGAGTTATAGCCATTGATAGCAACGAATTGGGAGCGGTTCATAAGATAGGACGCGAACCATCTTAGCAACGATCCATGGACACCACTAAGCTTGAGTTTTGCTACCATGTGTGAATGGCTCACTTTGTCGAATGCGCTACTGAAGTCCGTGTATATTGCGTCGACTTCTTGTCTGTCATCGAGCGCTGCAGATATGTCAGATATATATCGGACTAGGTTAGTCTCGGTAGATCGCCCAGCTCGAAATCCATGTTGACAATCAGAAAGTTTACTATCCAAGTAACTGGTAATGATGGGACAAACGAGACATTCGAAGAGCTTGGAAAAACAGGATAGGATGGAAATCGGCCTGTACTTTTGATGTCACTAGAGTCACCTTTTTTATGCACAGGCACTATACGGGCTTTTTTCCATTCGTCGGGAAATACTCCTGACTCTAAGGACCGATTAAATAGAAGAGATAGTGGCGCTGCAAGCGTTCTCCCGCATGATTTCACAAAAACTGGTGGAATAGAATCAGGACCGGCACCCTTAGTGGTATCTAGTTTTTTAATTGCTGTTAGAACTTCTTGTGATGTAAATTTTATGTTACTTAGAACGCCGAATGATTCTTGGACATCTGTTGTTACACTACTATTTGGGTCGGTGAAAATCGAAGAAAAATGAGAAGCAAAGAGATTTGCAATATCAGTTCCATTGTTAGCTACTTCATCATCCATGTGCATAGTGGCTGGAACTGATGATTTGCTATTTCGTTTGTTTTTTATGTAGCGCCAAAAAGCTTTAGGATCTTTTGTTATTTCAATCTCAATATGGTGTTTGTAATCGTTGTAGTTTTGATTGATCATTGTGTGACAACGGCTTCTAAGTAACTCGTAGCTTAATCTGTCTCGAGGATTTTTGTATTTACGAAATTTATTACGGTACTTTTCTTTTTCAGATAATATTTTTATGAGCGCTTTACTAAACCAAGAAGGATATTTTGAATTTTTGAAACTGTGTTTCGGTATGTGTTTGTCGATCAATTGTTTTAATTTTGCATAGAATATAAAAACTAGGTCATTAATATTGTCTGACTGTGAAAATTCTTGATACCAGTCTATAGATTGTAGGTCAGACACGATTTTTGCGTAATCACATTTGTAAAAATTTGGGCGAATGTTTTTCTTTGTGCGTAAGTATTTTGAATTTTCATATGATAATGAAATTAGCAGTGCGGGGTGTTTAGGATCAAGTTTAGTAAGAAGGTCAGAGGTATGGGAAGCATTAAGATTGCGCATATTGCTTATAACTAAGTCTAGTGTTCTATCATCAACATTACAAGCTTTGTTAAATTGAAAAAGACTGTTAATTCCTAAAAAGTCTACAAACATATCCCCTAAAGTATTGTTATAGTTATCAGGAGTACCATCTAAAGATGACCATTTGATAAATCCAAGATTAAAATCTCCGAGGATAAGAACATTCTCAACGTTGTTTATAACATTACTTACATTGTTCAGAAAATTTGATAATGACTCTGCTTTTATTGGGGGAGGTAAATACGAGACACATACAGCTACATTTTTAACAATATTATTATTACATTTTAATTTGACAGACACCCAAAGGTCTTCGTTATTACTCTCCCAGTTGTAGACTCTGGCTGATGGAATATCCCGTGAGACAGCTAGAAGAACTCCACCGCCATCTTTTTTAGCACTATTGTGACAAATTCTATCGCGACGGTAAATAGTGTAACGAGAATCGAACAACTCACTGCTTAGGATACTTGAATTCAGCCAAGTCTCAGTAAAAGCTATTATTTTATAATCATTCAGTAAAGTGTTTTGGTACAGATCATTTGTTTTTGTTCTTAAACCACGTACATTTTGGTAGTAAATATCGAACATTGTGAATATAATTATGACCAGAAACGTTGTCTGTGTTAGGGGGGAAGTTGTAAGCTGTACAACTATTCATTGTTTTTGAGTAGTGATAAGCTTTCCAAGTTGCGAATAAGAACAACGGCATGAGGTACATCTTTCCGAACAAACACTCGTCCATTTCGAACCCACACAAACTTATAACCTAGCTCCTTGGCCAACTTTCTGGTGGCAGCATGTAGCTGCTTGTTAGCTGGACACAAATGCTCCGCGACGTAGACCGGCGCGTGTTCTCCGCCTATTCCCAGGTGTTTGGAATTGAGTTTGTCGTGGGGTTGCTTTTTCTTGTTGAAGTTCACTACTGCTGCTATCAAGTTATCGCGCAGCCGGGGTGATCGTAGCTTAACAACCATAGGACGGGGTCTGTTGTTGTCCGGATTTAATTTGGCAACTCGTGTAGCATGAAGGATATCACCATCTTCAAGTTTTTCTCCTACTGTTTTAGCTAGTTGTATTACAGTGGTGATAGTGTTTTCCGCCTTGTACTCCGGGATCCCGTTGATTTCAACATTATTGGCGCGAAGACTCTGTTCTACCAGTGTCAATCTCATTGTGTGGTCTGTGGATGTCGTCGATAGACGTTCGTTTTCAGCTTGTAACTTTTTTATTAAAGCGTCTTTTTCCTCCAGGCTGGATTTTAAAGTTTCATATTGTGCGTTATAAAAATTCATTGAGACTTGGAAGTCTGATATTAGGTCCGACATTTGTTTAAGCTGATCTGTTACTAGTGTTTTTATTTTAGTTTCAAGGAAGCAATTTAATTCCTGTTTGATAATGGTCCGTAGCTTATCCTCTAAGTCAAGACTTTGTACCAAGCTATCCGTAGATACATTACAGGTGTTCGTTTTCTGTCTCATTGTTATGTTGCAAATTCCATCGTCAGAGGACCCTTCAAAAACACTGGTATTCATAAAATCAGCAGATGAGCTGGTCGTATTAAGCAATGGGCTAGAGGTATTGACTTTAGCCGATTTATTGCGACAGTCCATGCAAGCCCAGGAAGATTTGTTGGTAGGCGTCATTGCTTGGAAGCTTTTTTCAGTGACATTTTCGCAAAGCGGGTGGTATTTTGATTTGCATTCGTAGCATTTGAGAAAGCCCTTGTTTGGAAGGGTTTTTAGGCAACGTGAACAGCTATGACCAATCGGCGCCATGTTAGTATTAATGCGCTAAGCAGACTGTTTACAATTCTGTTTCCCGCAATCCTGGTAGCAAGCGTGATATTTATATTATTTTTGCGAAGATAGCGTATCAGAACATGCAATAATAATAATTCGCAAACGGTGAATAGGCGCACCTGTGCCTGCACCTGCGTCCCGCACGTGCGTGTTGTGCGTCTGTGTGCGTAGCAGCGAGCCCAACGCGGGTTGTCGTAGGTCAGGGATTTACTGTATTTTAGCAGACTTATTAGAACTTATTTGCTAATTACTCACGAACTTCATCGAGTTTTAAAGCTGCTGTAAGCTATTATGGATAGTCCTTTTTCACAGCGACACAGTGGTATAACTCACTAATATAAACACTGACTTTTTCACATTGATATGATATAAAATAACGGAGCGAAAAAAAAAACGTGTTGTCTTTGCAATCCTATAACATTTCAAATGTAAACACATTTTTTCAACGTAAACCGTCCTCCTTCGTTCCCCAGGAGCTTACGTCGCCTAAAACATAGGAAGACTCGTAAGGAGAAGACTTTGAAGAAGGCTCCCAGCAGCGGCGACGCGGTCGAAGTGACTGAACACAGCTACGCATCGGACTCCGAGTATTTTACTGACTATCAGTCTGTGTTGGGTAAGCAGGCATTTTTTTTACCTTTTGAACGTCATTGTCACATATATGTGACAAGCAAGCGCATGCCCTGTACGAAAACAACACAAATATGTGACAATAGCAACAACACTATAACACGAAATAAACAATTAAAAATTGTGTGAGTGTTTATATAGATATCTTAAAAATTGTAGCTCTCGTACGTATTTAATGACATGAAATAAATTAAAAGACACCATGGATATTGGGAAATTCATGATAACAAGAAGAAATAAATTTGTAGCTTTTTTTTTTTTTTAAGGCTGGGAAATCATCCAATGACTGCTCCCGCTCTGGGTGGAGCGGAAGGGAGTGTCAGACTCTTACTGACTAAAACCCATCCATGTTCCTTCCATAGCCCTTTATGTTCCGGGGTAGCGGTAACCCTTTCGGACAATCCCGCTTACCCGGCAGGCTTGGCCCTGAGGGGCCCCTTCATATGCTGACATCTCTTTGAGGCGCGCGTGGAACATATACGCGCCGTACGGCACGGGTCTGGTGCTGATCAGACGGTGAGTCACCCATTACTCACCGTCCGCAGGCCCGCGCCTACGGTGGCCGGGAGTCGTCACGTGGCTAAATTTGTAGCTTGGCGCGTGCCTTCAACGCTCAGCTCTGGTGTTCAAAAGGTGTCATGTAAGATTTGGCTTTCTCCAGAGGATTTCTACGAAGTACTATATACTTGAAGGTTCTAATGTTCCCACTGCTGGGACAAAGACCTCTCGGTGAGAGAGAGTGCGCTGTAGTCCACCATGCGGGGCCAGTGCGGGTTGGTAGATGTCACATGTCTTCGGATTTTTTCTACGACATGCTGGTTTCCTCACGATGTTTTCATTCACCATTTTGAGAGCAGTGGTGATAAAATTAAATGGCTTTGGTCCCGTTAGGGCCGAAGCCTGTCGGGTCAGCGGGATTGTCCAAAAAGGTTACCGCTACCCCGGAAAATAAAGAGCTAAGGAAGGAACATGGATGGGTTTTTGTTAGTAAGAGTCTAACACAGGGAGTGTTAGACTCCCGCTCCAACCAGAGCGAGAGGAGCCATTTGATGATTTACCAGCCTAAAACAAAAACGGGTTTTGGTTAGTAAGAGTCTAACACAGTTCTGTGTTAGACTCCCACTCCAACCAGAGCGAGGGGGCCATTTGATGATTTACCAGCCTAAAACAAAAACGGGCACTAGAAGGAAAAGGAAGAAGGAATGGAAGGAGAGGAGGAAAGGGAATGATGATTGACAGACTTAATATAAGCATCATCCTTATTTATTGCTATGTCATTTCTTTTGTGCAGGCACAGACGGCGAGATGGACAGTGAAGAGTTCTACGATGTACCCACGGATGACGATGAAGACGACACTCTCAGGGAATCTCTCCGCAACGGACACGCAGCCAATGAGCTGCAAGACGAGGTACATCTATATACAGGGTGAAATCTGAAATAGCGGAAAAAAACAGCTGTTCCATACATAATGCTCGCATAACTCGTCAAAATGTAGGGAAGAGCCATTTTTTTTTTCGCTGTTTTACAATGACTCCTTAAAATACTGCCCATGAATTCAAATTCACCACAAAAGGAGACACTGACTGATATATCAACGCATAGCCGAAACTAATGGGACTAGGAACGTGAAATTTTGCACACGGCTTCCTTTTATAATGTAGCACTAATAAGAGGTTTTTGGTTATTCAACCTTTAAGGGTAAAGCCGCTGGCGAGTAGTCATATCCAATATTATTAAAAACTAGCTGCTTTCCGCGGCTTTGCCCTCGTGGTCCCTAATTCTTTTCTAAAATATAGGTTGCCTATGTTACTACGTACTTATAACTATTTTTTTTGGTCTTGCTACATTATTTCTGAATAAACTCCTTTTTTAATTTACCTTGCAACTTATTGTACAGAGGCCAGCACATCAAGTTACCACAATCTGTCAAATTTCTTCGATAGTATTTCAACTTTATTGCAAAGGCATAAGGTTCATTTTTAATTGAGAAAATTTGACAGTTAGGGATAGCTTGATGTGCTGGCGTCTGTACAGTCGCCAACGCATAATTTAAACTGTCAAATTCGACAGTTTGGTATGAATGATTTTTAAACCTTAATCCGTGGCAAGTTAAGTTCCAAATTGATTGAGAAGATTTGAGAGTTTGTGGTAACTCGATGGACCGGCTACAAACATTCGATTTGTTTTCAGGAAGTAATAGAAAAAGACAAAGTTGAAACGCCTGCCTCAGCGTTCAAAAATGCGACATAGCTGTAGACATGTAGACATACAGGTAAGGCTACTTTTTAATTATTTTTGATTCGTTGGTCTAGTGCTTAAGGAGCTCGTGGCTAAGTAATAACAGCCGCACGGATCGATCCTTCAGGTTAAGCTACGCTTGCCGGGGTTAGTCTGTGGATGGGTGACCATCTTTAGATATCGAGACTCCTTCGTGCTTCGGAAAGCACGTTAAGCCGTTGGTCCCGGCTGTCATGCGTGGATCTTTGACAGTCGTTATGGGGCGTCAGAAGCCCAAAAGTCTGACAGCCAGTCTTACCAAAGGTTATCGTATTACCCAGTTAGTGACTGGGTTGTGGAGATCAGATAGGCAGTCGCTCCATGTAAAATACTGGTATTCAGCTGCATCCGGTTACACTGGAAGCCGACCACAACATAGTTGGAAAAAGGCTAGGGAGATTGATTGACTCGTTGGTCTAGTGGTCGCGCTGCTGCTGAGCATGAGGTCCTGGATCGAGAAAAAGTGATATTGAATTTTTCATCTGGAATTTGTTAGTAGCAGCTAGGAGTCTGGATTTGTGCCCCGTTGAGGGCTGTAGGGTCGCCCCCTATTACATGGGACTCAAATATAACTGGTTAAATAAGGGTGTACTAAAGGTAAATGTGAAAATTGGTAATGAAATAAATTAATGAACAAAAACACAATTAAAGGTGTTTTTTTATTTGACACTCCAAATAAAAAAACACCTTTAATTGTGTTTTTTTTTTCAGTTATCGAGTTTAAAATAGGTTTAGTTCATACTAGACTAACTCTATATGGTTCTTTATTGGTCTAAAATATTTTTTATAATATTAAATTAGACTATGGATCCCTATTGGTCTGAAATGATTTTTTTAAATGTGAAATTATTCATTCCATGATCATCTAAGGTGCGGCGCAAATTCGCGGCACGGCATTGCAAGGTATTTTTAGGCGACGAATAAATATAAAACTTAACCGTATGGAAATGAAGTTGAAATTTCAATGTTCGCCTAGAAATACCTTGCCATGCCGTGCCGCCAATGTTTTAGTCAAAACAATTATTAACATTTAGTTTGTGTTCTATTTCAGTGAGAGTCAACGCTAGTGGGAGGTTAGAATTAGTCGATTAATCGGGATTGGGGGCATAACCACCGTAGCTAGAGTAATGTGAATACTTACGGTATAGTAAGATAACGAACGACGGATTATAGGTCCATATTATACATGTTTAATGTTGTAAGATCTTGTAAGCTGTTAATTATAGATTTTTTCCAAAAAAAAAACACAGATAGTCATTGGTAATGTTAACGAATCTATCTTCTGCCGACCGACGCAAGATCACACAATCTTGATAGTCAAAGTCAAAATCCAAGTCAAATCATTTATTTCAAATAGGCACAAGAAAGGCACTTTTGAACGTCAAAAATGAACAAAAAATAGAATTGATTCTAGTCGCTCCTTCCAATAGTTTCGTGTGGAGAATAACGGGCAAGAAACTCCACCGTTTCTCATTTAAAATGTTTAACAATGTTTTGTATGCATGCAATTATAACATTATAATATATGTGAAGAAGATACACCCAGAATAAAAACAATACACCACAAAAGGTGATAGATTTAGTTTGCGCGTATGCGATTGCACTCGTTGGTGAAGTATCTGGTCGTCGGCCACTCTCGCGCATCCGCGGAATCTGACCGTGCGCCCGCGCAGCTATCCGACGCGGTACGAAGATAGCCGACTGCGCTCGAACACTCGTGAATTAATGATTGCAATTTTAAGATCAGACTTATTTCATTACTAGCTTCCGCCCGCGGCTTCGCCCGCAAAATATGTCGACAAATTATACATATAAACCTTCCTCTTGAATCACTCTATCTATTAATCTCTATCTAAACCGCATTAAAATCCGTTGCGTAGTTTTAAAGATTTAAGCATACAGACAAACAAACAGACAAAAATAGCGACTTTGTTTTATACTATGTAGTGATGAAATGTTTATTTCTGTCAGTAGATATTTAAAGACAGTTTTACACGTCAATGTTTTAAAGCTAGATGGCGCCATTTTCTAATTGACTGTTCCCTGAGAATAAATGCCGAAACAAACTCAGAGGTCTCTTTTAAATTAGTATTATGGCTGTAAAGTACTATTACTATATTTAAACAAAGACTATTGTCTGGTCATGAAACGTGCGAGTAAGAACGGCGAAGATTCAATACGAGTCAATACGAAAAACGATACACGTCTCATGTCATCTTGTTCGCCACGAAAGTTGTGGTATACCATAGTGACCAAAATTGCTTAAAAGTGTTTCAAAAATCTCTAATTAAAAGCTTACTGGATTCCATAAAATTCCAAGTAACAATTTATTCCATTAATAAAATTGTAATCAATTGTAAAAAAAAATGTAATCAATTAATTGGTTAAACCTATTAAAAATTCAATGTGACATTCAATTAATTGATATTATGTATTTATTTTTTGTCAATGCTCATGTTATTGACTTTGCTTAGTCATTATGAATATTGCACAAAGTACAGAATTTAGGTAATGTTGATAGTATGAGTTTTGATAATATCTATGATAATATATTTTTTTAAATTTATAAATCGTTTAGTCGAACAATGAATAATTGAAACTGTTAACAATAAAATATGAAATCGCATAGAAAAAAGACCGCTCGTCTTTTAAAGTACCATCACCGTACAGAAATTAAATATTATATTTAATAATATATTTATAATTTTAAAATTGCTTTTTAATGCTAATAAGTATTCCATTTGATTCTAAAAATCTGTGACGTAACATTGTAATTTTTCATACAAATCACGTACAAATTCCGCGTTTTGACAGTTCATAGAAAGTAGCGCTATTGAGAAATTGCCTCGTTGGTCTAGTGGTCACAGGCGCTACTGCTGAGCATGAGGTCCTATCCAATGACTTCTCCCGCTCTGGGTGGAGCGGGTGACTAAAACCCATCCATGTTCCTTCCTTAGCCCTTTATGTTCCGGGGTACCGGTAACCCTTTCGGACAATCCCGCTTAGAACTTAGTGACTTATGGTATTGAATTTAAAGTTCCAAAACTTGATATTATCAGCTAAATTCATGTTAAGATGACTAAACGATTTATAATTAAAGTAAATATTATAATCGACTAATCAATGCAGGTCAAAGAACATATAAACATAATAAACTGTAGCTCTATCTATTCTTAGATTAGTCTTAAAAGCTTTATTAAAGGGAATTCAAGCTTTATGTCTATTTAGGAACATTGATTTTAGTTTGCACTTGACAAAATACACTGATCGAATGAGTTTCTTTGCTGGAAGCTTCGCCGCTAGAGGGCGTTGTTTGCCACTTGTCAAAGTGAGCTTGAATGAAATGCGAGCATTCGTATGAGAACAGTGCGTGATATTTGTGACGTCAAGGGGAACCCAAATACTCAGACGCGTTTGGCACCCCTCTGGCACCATTTCCTCAACCGGAGACTATCTATCTGTGGAGCAAGCAACAAGACAAAACAGGTTCTCAATCCTATCCAGCCTGTCCCTTGCTGCCGTCCTTCAGTGACGCCCAAAGCCGTCTGTCAGACTCTTACTGACTAAAAAACCATCCTGGTGTTCCATCTCTTACCTACTGTGGTCGTCGCGGGAACGGTACGATCCTTCCGCAACAACCCCCCCCCCCCACACCTCCTAAAGATGATCTGTGAGATGCCATTCCAAAAAAAAGACAAAACAGCAGTTAGCGCCACCTCGCAGTAAAGTTTTTGACAAGGAATTGCATTGACAGCTGAACACCTAGCGCCATCTACATGGAACTAATTTGTCAGTGTTCTTCGCCTAGCGCTTTAAATCGTCAAAGCGAAAATAAAAATGGGTTCGAGCTAAACTATTTTGTTTATTTAATTTTAGGTTCTGTCATTGTAAAATCATCTTAATTTTCACAAACGTAAAGTTAATATTTTGCTGTACTAAATTTCTAAAATGTAGAAATTACGTGAAGTAATTACACTATGGTTTATTATACCTTTTTGAATGCAATAAAACGCAATATTTGGTTTGACCGTAGTTAGGGCATAACTTAAGCTAGACACTCACTCCCACTGAAACGGTTAGTGTCTTCTGTCAATTGCAACTAAAGTCTTCTTAATATCTAGTGTAGTGTCGGTGCTATGACGAAAGTAACTCCGTACTAAATGCAGTTTGATATAATATAAGTTTACACTATAGTGTTAAAGACCAAGTGACAACAGCACCTGGTGTCTAAATTGTGAATTAGGAGTTGAGTATTTGTCAAACTATACTTTAATAATAATTACATTATCAGCCTGTATTCAGCCTCCGATATTACGGATTCATGTGCGTATTGTATAATTACCACTTGCTTAAAAATCGGTGAAGGAAAACATCGTGAGGAATCCAGCATGTCTGAGAGATATTTCTCAACAGCATGTGAAGCTAAGTCAGAGGCCCATGGGCAGAATAAAAACTCTGACACCAGGTTAGTCACTAACCACGCGAAAAGAAAAAGAAGCCTGTATTATCCCACTGCAGGGCAAAACCTCCCTCTCCTTTTACCAGTCAACTCGATCCTGAGCCAATATGGACCAATCCCTTCTAGGTCGTCTCGCCATCTACGCCTGGGTCTAATTCAGAAACCTTGTTTCCACAACCAGTAATGTGCACTTATATTATATCAAACCGTAATAATAATATTTTCTTATTAATACTGTCTTTTGGGGGACAAGAATTAATCCATAATAGTTATATAAAATAAATAAAAAATCTCTTTATTTTGTGACTATTTGAATTTTTTTCAAGAATTTTGTAATAATTTGCAATTTTTCTTCATGCCAATTTAATGAGAAATAAATATACATACTTGCTTGCTTGCTTGGAATTTAATAAAATAATTGCACAAAATAATGAGGTGAAAACATAGGGTATATGTATAAATAGTTTTTTTTATGGAAAAAAAGGTATTTTTGTGTGGGGATATTTTTTTTTGTTAAATGTTAATAGGCACAAATGAGGTGGAGTCGCCAAATGTATTTTTTTAATATTTTGTTTTGCCAATAAACAACTGTGAATTAATAATGAATTATGCCTTTTAACTAAATAGTTTTTTTACAAATACCTATGTAATATCGTTTTTTTTTTACATATTACATAGCTATATTTATTATTTTTACTTAGTCCAATAGAGTAAGATTTAATTTATTTCCGGCGCCTTCACCAGTTTATTTATTGTACAGAAAATAAAAGTATTTCAATGTTTGTTTAAAAATGTTAATTATTGCTCCTGTACACATCAATGCATTTAATATATTATGTAAAATATAAAATAAATTCTCAGTGTATTTTTTCAAAATATTATTTGAGATATTTTCTCTAAAAAATAATGCTAAAAAAATAAAACAATAAAAGCTTTTCTTTTATAGCAAGCTAAACATTAAAAACTAGAAAAACATTTTACATTTCGGACCTTTTTTACATTTAAGTATTTCTCTCTATCTAACTAAATAACACAGATATTTAATTCAAAATGCTCACTTTATTGCTCAATCGTACATAATGACATTTTAACATCGAATTATTTTTATCACTAAACAAATCTATCCCTTTTCAATTTTGCAAGTTAAGAATCATCCTATAACTTTTATAGCTAGCTCCTCTTAGGGCTAGGCTAGGGCTCTAGGGGCTCTAACTCCTCTTTTTTTGGATGGGAAATCATCAAATGACGCCTCCCGCTCTGGGTGGAGCGGAAGTGAGTGTCAGAGTCTTGCTGATTAAAACCCATCCATGTTCCTTTATTTTCCGGGGTAGCGGTAACCCTTTCGGACAATCCCGCTGTCCCGGCAGGCTTCGGCCATAGCGAGCCCCCTTCCTTCATGCTGATATATCTTTGAGGCGCGCGTGGAACACGTACGCGGCGTCCGGCACGGGGCTGTTCCTGACTATCCATTACTCACCGTCCGCAGGTCCGCCCCTGCGGGGGCTGGGTGTCGTCACGCGGCTCCCGACGCCCGGAGCGTCTCCCGCGGCGGCTGGGGCGTGAGGCTCTGTCCCTCTTAGGGCTTATTTTTCAATGGTCAGATATTATATTTTATTGGAATAAAAATATGGCAGTTTGACAGCTAGAAAATATGTCAAACCGCCATTTTTATCTTAATTTAATTTTCTTGATTGAAAAGTCAATCAGTTGAAGGACGCCGAACGAGACACAATAGGAATTATATTGTTGTTACGTTTATGGGCGTTCAGTGTCCATCCTAATTCCTATAGTTAACCAAATAATTTTCTGGGTCGTGTAATAATAATTCCGAAAAGCATTTTACTATTTATTAATTATTTAACTATACTCCATTATAGTATTAGAAAAATAAGGTTTTTTTTGTCATACTGTTGAAATTACCGCATTTGGGAGTTATTTTTTTTTTATATAAATGGTAAATAGCTAACATTCTCTGTATTTATCGTGAAATAACGGAGTTTATTATACGAAAGGTATTTTTCGTTATTTTTCTAATGCTATAATAAATATTGATTAATAAAGATTAAATATATTGATAAGTCTGTTCATTCCATCGTTCAAACTTAAAAATAATGCTTCAACGGGCCCAGGCTTTTAATTTTCGAATCTATACCTTGATTTTAGTTAGCTAAGAAACTTGCATTCTTCTATAATTTTGCTTTTATAATATAGATATCTCAAGTCTTCTCGCCCAAAGCGATATAATGGAAAAAGTTACTAAAATAAATTGTAATGTATCTTATCTTACTGATATTATTAAATTGTATTTCTTAAATGATATTCAACTAAATTGTAATTAGCAGTTGTTATTCAATTAATTGGATAAAAAGTTATATTTTGTTTTTTACGATGCAGTACTCGAAGTTGTTAATAGTTGTAGGCTGTTTTTGGAATAACCGTCTGGTGTTTATTTTGTTAAAAAAATAAAAATATTATTCAGATTTATGCATTTTATTTATTACCTGTATCGTGCAGTCATCACTTCTTTTTTTATGCAAATTTTTTTGGTGGGAAATCATCATATGGTAGGGATCATATGATGATTTCCCACCAAAAAATGAAAAATAAAAGATCCCTCCCACTTTGGGTGGAGCGGAACGGTGTCAGACTGACTAAAACCCATCCATGTTCCTTCTTTAGCCCTTTGTGTTTCGGGGCAGCGGTAACCCTTTCCGATAATCCCCCTAAGCCGACAGCGCCTGCGCAGTTAATATACATTTGTGATGGCGCCTACCACCAATATTAAGTGAAAACATAAAATTAACAACAAATAACACTTGGCGCAGGGTGCTGGGTTTAAAATATTGGACTGTATGGGGATTCGGAAAGGGAAGTTGGTTAACATGCAACACTTACGTAATTCACGTTCGAGTCCTGTTGGATAAGGGTAGCGCACAAAAGGGATCACTGACGCTTTTCACTACACTTACTCGTACTTTTCTTTCAGTTTTTAAACGGTAGGCTGGCGTGCTCGATTAGTTTTACAAAAGTTCGAATTATATCGTGCGTATGCTTCGACAAAGGTTCGCGTACGAAAGATGCGCGATGTGCGCTCGCGGCTGTTCGCAACAGAAAAAAAGTTGTGTTAACTGTTCCAATAACGCACTACTTTTAAAATGACTGATACACTACACACAGTCGCATCGTCGGATGATAAGGAAGGTGATAGTCCGGTGCGCATGTAGGAAAGGGATGGGAGACTGAAAAGATGACAGCATTTGTAAGGCATTTATTTAACTACCCTACAATAAATATTATAAAAAATACAACACGAAATCCAACAATATGTGCAATGATTTTTGTGCCAAAATGTAGTGGAAAATAAAATGGCGGCGTTAGTTCCAATTTTAGCCACGCGTCTTGTAGCGCTTTAGATAAAAATCTTGATCTTTTTTTAAGGGTTTTCCATGTTGCAGAAATAATTTTGTATGTTAGCAAAATACATGCTTATAAACACACTACCCTCCTTTGCGTCGTGAAGTCGGGTAAAAGATTTATTAATATTATTTTATCAGCTTAAATTAAATGCATTAAATCAGGACGACAACAAAATAAATATAAAAACAAAGATTTTGTATATAGCATTTATTTAACGAAATACATCAAAATATAGAATATGGACCTAGTCTTATTTGGATAATCTTACAAAATATTAATACTGAATACAATAATTCTTTACGATGTATGTCGCATATTGAATGATCTATCAGCCAAAGTGCAGAGGTGGCACTGCCTGGCATTGTTTTGAAGCCAGAAATACTCGTTAAAAAAAAGTATGCGTTTTTTTTAAATATTTTGTTATTAATGTTAATTTCGTTCCTTTTTTAACTGCTTGTATTTCCTGTGATTCGCAAATAAAATAATTTCTTTCGTTTTTCAAGTAGTTTGCAAGCCATTGTGACATTCACCTATTAGGCCCAGCGCCGATTGACTGCACGGCAAGGCAAGGTATTTTTAGGCAACGAATAAAAAATAAAAATACATATTATAACTTCAAATAGTATGGAAATAATTTTATATTGCGTAAAATTAACTATGGAAGCAAAGATTGCCCAATTTAAAATGGGCAAATTGATTGCTGTTTTAAAATGCTTTTTACCGAATGTAGGGTACGCAGAGAGTGCAGTGCCATTTCCGCACATTCGCTTTACATACAATAATAACATCATAGCCACCAATTCATTGTGTTTTGTTGACACTTTAAATAAAATTTCTCCAAAATTCAAATCTTTTCTTATGTCTAAAGTAAATTAATATTGATTTTTTCAATAATAAGTAATTATATTTTAAATATATAAAATTGTATATAAATTGTCTGAATATTTAAACGTAGCCAAGATGAGACAAGTAAATTGGTCAAAACGAAACGAAAATTTGTTGAATTTAAGATTGTAAAACATTGATCAATATCTTTTCCTGATATACCGTCTGAAAACTTAATTGTTTATCAACATTGACACCTCACGTCAGTGTCTGGCAATTAACCTTTTGGACGCCAAAGCATACGCACGCCCGTGCCCTCCACGCCAAGCTACAAACTTATTCTTCTTGTTATCATACATTTCCCAATATCCATGGTGTCTTTTAATTTGTTTCATGACATTAAATACGTACTAGAGCTTCAAAAGTCACAATAATCATTAGTCACAAAACTAATGATTTAATTGTTAAATTAAGGGTATAATCATTGTCACATATTTGTGTCGTTGGCGTACAGGGCTTGCTATTCCATATATATGTGACAATGGCGCACGTCTTTCGGCCCCGAGTGAGGTACGTGCGGATTACAGAGTGAGAATTTCAGTAATTAAATTGAATGCGATCAAAACATCTAGAACGCGTTCAAAAGCTGTCAGTGTCCATATTCCATAAAAAATAAACAGCTTTAAACGTGATTTAAAATCGCGTTCAGTTTAATTCGTGAAATTCTTCCCGAATCGAGGGTGATATTGTTTTTACTGAGAGGTTTGATTAAATTTTTTTTAGGTATTAAAAATAAATAATAATTTCTCTGACTTCACTTTCTTTGAAATTAGAAAAAATATTTAAATATTTATTTGATTTTCCAAAACATAATTTCTCTGACTTCCCTTTCTGAGAGTTCCATTTTACCTGGTTCGCTTGTCTAATCCTGGCTACAGATACATAATAATATATTTATTATATTTCATATAATAGAGAGAGCTTCATATTCTGCATCTTTACCATTTGTTCAGATAATTAATTTTAAATGTAAATTTCGGTATATACCAAGCATGTACAGAGGCCAGCATATCAATTTAACCCAATCTGTCAAATTCCTTTGATAGTTATTCAACTTTATTACAAAAGCATAACGTTCATTTTCAATTGGGAAAATTTGACAGTTTGGGATAGTTTAATGTGCTGGTGCCTTACAATATGAAACCAAAGATATAAATTGTAGATTTGACCTTAGTGTAATAAGTCGCACGAAATGTGAATATTGAGAAGAGTGAGTTCACACTATAATAATTGTGTTTCCATGACAACCAAGCCACTACGTGACTGGGAACGCTATCACATTACATAGGACGTTAGAACCGCGACAGTAGCGCTGCAGAAGCATTATTATTATTACTAGCTTCTGCCCGCGGCTTCGCACGCGTGGATGACGGAAATTGCATGTTATTATACATATAAACGTTCCTCTTGAATCACTCTATCTATTAAAAAAAAACCGCATCAAAATCCGTTGCATAGTTTTAAAGATTTAAGCATACATAGGGGTATAGGGACAGAGAAAGCTACTTTGTTTTATATTATGTAGTGATTAGACGCTTTGAACGAAATTATTATTATTATTCTTAAGGATAAGAATTGGAATTTGGCCGTCTGTCACGGCTCTTTTAACACTTTCACTGCCAAGCACATTTATTGCATGTCTATTGGCATGCCACAAAATGTGTCTCGCATATCTATAACAACCCATCTGTTGAGTCCATCGGCGCAACGGTTACGTAACGGTACCACTATGCCGCAGCACCCGAATCCGAGTTCAGTAAGCCACGCCCACGACCAGCCAGCGATAGTAGGGTTGTCGAACGTCAAATTTTTTATTGAAAGAAATAAACTACACGGTTCTTTTTTTAATTTTTATTTGTTTTTCTAGGTATTTAAAAATCATAACACTTACGCCAAGAGAACCTTACATGATTTGCCTAATCCGCAGTTGTAGCTTTTAAACGTCAAAAACTTTTAATGTCAAAATATCAAATCTTCATACAGCCAATGATGCAGATTTTTAACCCTCTGATGCCTGATGATTCACACGCATAACAACAGATTATCTAAGCTACGTGAATTAAAGTAAGGTAGCTAAAGTTGTATAAACAGTTGTCGTCTAAATCGCCAGCAAGGGATTAAAAACCTTTAAGCTCAATAAAACCAAACCGATGCCATGTTTTCATTTTTTAAACCTTCAGCGGCGGTTTTTACCTCAATAAAACACGCGCAGATAAAGAAAAGATTAAACATTTGCCGTCTTTTGTTTCTAAATACATTGTTAAGTAAGTACTATTTAGTATGTTTCTTAGAAATTTGTCAGCATAATATCAATATTAGTACATTTAAAGTAAATAAATAATTAATGAAAGACGTACTCAAAAGTACATACTATTCTCACCTAGCTTATTTTTGACAACCCTAGTAGCACGTTTTGATTTGCACCCGGGAGGCGGGTGCTTGGCATGGCGACAAGCCACATATAACTATTTATATGTAGGACCCGGGAGCCGGGTTGTGGGCACCTGAACGAATTTTCGTTCGACCCGGGAGCCGGGTGCTTGGCAGCGAAAGTGTTAAAATGTAATTAAACGTTGAATCGTTTTTTTTTAATCTTAATTATGGACGCTTTTTTTACGTTCTGCATCGTTCTCACATGTATATTTCAACATGAATGATGTAACCCAGTTTTTGTAAACATATTTTGATTTAAAAGAGTGTCCATGCAGTTTCTTGCCCGTTCTTCTCCATAGGTAGGTACCTACTGCTTTGGAATGGGCAACTAGCTTCATCTTTTTGACTGACCGACCCCTTGACAATTCAAAAGTGCCTGTAATTGGTTTATTTGAAATAAATGCTTTCAGTTTGAGTTCTGTCCTAATGTAAAAGCGCCCCGAAGTAGCAAACGTGACCATCATTAGACGTGGTGAGACCTATCTACGATTTAAATCTTTAGTATTCGTATTACCTAATTAAAAAGCAAGTTAAAAGCTTTGAGATCTATATCGATTGGTGTATTTCATGTTTTTTTTTTAATTTGAGGTAATTGTGTTCTGTCTAGGTTTATAGGACGTATTGCAAATCTATATACTTAATTTCTCTATCTAAGTGCGTCGCGAAAATCATTCGTGATTGACATAATTATGATCAAATATTGTATACAGGGTGAAATTGAATTCATCATTTATTGTACTCATTATTATGAACATCTTTCACTATCGGAACAAATCGGAAACCGCGGCAAAAAAAAAACAGCTGTTCCATACCCTCGGGTAATTTGCCAAAATGTAGAGAACAGCTGACATTTTTTATCGCAATTTACCCCTTAAAATAATGCCCATGGATTCAATTTCACCCTGTATACACTCCCAGACTCCTTATTAGAGCCACCGTGCATTGTTATGTGTTTATACACATATATACACCTAAAACATTAAAATAATGATAAGTCAGAGAAAAAGTTTTTATGCACTTTCGAAGCTGAGATACTATTCATCATTTCGGAATTCACGAATTTGAATAAAGAGAAGAATATCTGAGTTTGGTCGCTCTTATACAGGGTGAAATTGAATTCATGAGCAATATTTTAGGTCATTGTACTCATAATTATGAAATCTTTTACTATAGGAATACATCTGAGATCAGCTGTTCCCTACATTTTGACGAGTTACGCGATCATAATGTACGGAACAGCTGATTTTTTCGCCATTTTAGATTTGATCCCGTAGTAAGTGTTTCATAATGGCCCCTTAAAATTTTGCCCTTAAATTCAATTTCCCCTATAAGAGCCACACGCTTCGATTACAGTTTTAAATTTGGAACAATGACAAACGGAAATGACAATGACTGACTTCAAAATCACGCATTTGTTTTTCTTTATACAGAAGTCAGTTAAGTTACCCCAATCTATCGAATTTCTTTAAGTCATTGACTGCCACGCAGCAGACACAATAGAAAAACTATTGTTTGTCGGACACACGGTGACCGCGTTGGCGTTCAACGTGTTAATAGTTTTCCAACTTTATTACAAATGCATAAGGTTCCTTTTTCAATAAGAAAATTTGACAGTTTGTGATAGCTTGATGAACTGGCGTTTGTATTATTAAGGCATTGACTGCCACGCAGCAGACACAATAGAAAAACTATTGTTTGTCGGACACACGGTGACCGCGTTGGCGTTCAACGTGTTAATATGCGAGGTGGCTCGATCTAAGTATTCGGGAGTGTAAATACAATTAAATATTTATATATTTCATTTTACTTATATATAATATATTTACATACATATATAAATTCTTAAATACCTACTTGATATTCCTGTGTTACTCAGTATGCAACATACCATAAAATCTCACTTTTTTATTAACTGCTCATATTCATATTAAAAAAGAAACACGAATATTAAAATATAATTATATAAGGTGACTGGTAATTAGTGACCGATATCTAAACACGTGATTGTACTCATGATTACAATCAACTTTCCCAAAGAAACTTTTTTTGTATACCCTGCTAACAGCTGGTCGGCACGAAGTTCATTGAACTTTGCGCGCCCCAGTTGTATTGTTATTGTGATAAAAATAAATATAGAGTAAAAAAAAAAAGTTTCTTTGGGAAAGTTGATTGTAATCATGAGTACAATCACGTGTTTAAATATCGGTCACTAATTACCAGTCACCTTATATAAAACGTGGGAGATGGGCGTGATTAATTTATGCTATATCTATACGTATTTTTATTTCTAATCTACTTTCAATACCTATAGATTTAATTTTAAAATACATTTAATATGATAAGCAAATCTTTTTACAGTGTAAAATAATGGCTTTCTAGATAAAGTTACTCATAAAAAAGTCTCATTTCAAATATACAAGTATCTTGCAACTAAAGGGCTCGTGGCTAAGTTATAATAGCCGCCCGAGTCGATTGAAAGTTAAGCTAAGCTGGCCGATGTCCATGGATGGGTACTGATGAATTGAACTGGATCTACCTTACAAGAAAAATGTTAACTGATGACTAGGCAGCATGGTACCTCAGACCTTAGCCTGTTCCGTCGGGAACGAATAAAAAAAAAAAAAAAAAAATGTCCATGGATGGGTACATCCACTATAAAGTGTGAAAAGTTAAATGACGGCCATACTTTCAGGGGGTATAGAACTCATGAAAATTAACAAATGACTATGGGACCAAACCTGAAATCACGAAAAGAATCAGCTGTTCAGTACATTTATGTTCGCATAATTCGTCAAAATGTATGGAACAGCTGAATTTCAGTGATGTTTGGCGAACCACTATTGTATTGGGGTAGGCGTAAGTTTAATTTTTTTTTTCATGTCTCGGAGTTGGTCCCATAGCATAAGTTGTTCATTTTCATGAATACTTAGTACCCCCTGAAAGAATGTCCCTCGTTTAACCTAACACATTGTATATATAGCCTCCCCCGTGAATCAGAAATCTAGTTCCGGCTGTCGTTTTTCGATCTTTGACAGATGTTAAGGGTAAACAGAAGCCCAATTACCCAATAATTGGGGTGTGTAGGTCAGATAAGCAATTCTTGCAAGCCACTTGCACACTGAAAAGCCGACTAGTTTTACATCAATGTATTCTTTACACATCAAGCTTCCCCAATCTGTCAACTTTTTTCGATAGATTTTCAACTTTATTACAAAAGCATAAGGTTCATGTTCAATTGGGAATGTTTGACAGTTCGGGATAGCTTGATGCTTTACTGTAACAAATATATATATTCTACTCCTATAGCTTATTTAGGCCTAAAGACTGAAACACTAATAAACATTGAGATTAGATAGATAATCTTAAAATAGCACGTTCAATCTAATTTGTACACATTCTTGAAATTTCAACTGTCGTAACATATCTCGCTTAAAACCGCTACCAACCTGGATAAAAAGTATCCTATGTAAACATACGATACTTTTTCATGATCCAGGCCATAAACCATGGCCTGGATCATGAAAAAGTATCGTATGTGTAAAACCATTGCCGGGTAAGCGGGATTGTCCGAGAGGGTTACCGCTACCCCGGAACATAAAGGGCTACGGAAGGAACATGGATGGGTTTTAGTCAGTAAGAGTCTGACACTCCCTTCCGCTCCACCCAGAGCGGGAGCAGTCATTGGATGATGTCCCAGACTTAAAAAAAAAAAAGGCCATAAACCATCTCGGTACCAAATTTCATCCAGATTCGTTCAGCTGTATGAGCGTGAAGAAGTAAGGGGTGTTACTGGCTATATATTATTAGTAATTCTCTCAAATCAAATTAGACGATCAATTCCATGGATTGTATTCATTTGTAGCATATGGCACTAAATATATTATATTATTATCTCACTAAGGGGTATCGTATTACCCAGTTACTGACCGGGTTGTGGAGACCAGATGGGTAGTCGTTCCATGTAAAATACTGGTATTCAGCTGCATCCGGTTAGACTGAAAGTCGACCCCAACATAGTTACGAAAAGGCTAAGCAGATTGATATGGCACTAAATCTTTTTTAAATTCGACAGTTGGCAACCCTAACTTACTCAAATCTTTTGCTAAGAGCCGATTTTTCAATAGCCTGATGACTTTAATCTAAAAAATAAAAAGGCACTTTGACATATTTTTTTATGCAAAAGCTGTCATTTTTATTCCTCCGATAAAACTTATCTAACGATTGAAAAATCAGCCCTAAATCAACTAAAAGCTAATAGATTTGTACTAAATTAAAATAAGGCTATTTTTTTATTATACTAAAAAGTTGATTTTTCATTTGTAAAGTACGAGCCACGAGAAGCTATAAATTATGTAAACAAACATCTTTTACTAAGTAAACATTTTATACTGCGAGATAATAATAAATTGACCATTTTCAATCGACATGAAATATAGACGGGTTATATGAAAGTAACAACCTATTTAATTTAGTCGGATCATATTTTAACGACGCAAAGCGCTATCGTTTGTGTTTCTTGGTACCGGAACGCGTCCGTCGCAGGGATTGTAAACTATCGGGACGCCATTTTGAAATAAACGCGTCATTCGAGTTTCGAATGCGTACGAGTTTGTTTCACACAGAAATGGAAACATCTGAATCTGACGAATAATTATTCTTAAAATTATATGTTAATTAATATTTGTTACTTAATAATTTATTAAATCTTAAACAAATTCATTTTTTTTGTTGGTCCAAATGTTGTGAACTCCTGAACACCTGTTTACAAAATTTATAGCTTCTCATGACGCTTACTTTAGTTAATAATAATAATAATATCCTTGGACATTTCACACAACGCCATATCGTCCCAAGCTAAGCAACCTAATGCTTGTGTTATGGTAACGAGATGGCTGATAAACGAAACTATAAACTTTAGTTATATTAATATTATCTAAAAACGATCTAAAAAAGTGTTATTGTATGTTATTGCATTATCAACATAACATTCCCACCGCTGGGACTCCCATTCTACACGGACGTCAGGTAAAATTGCTAAAAAATGCAAATGTTTTCTAACCTACCATTTAACACAGATAATCTATTTTGGTGTTAGTTGACATTACTTACATATATTCTAAATTGGGGTTTAACACATAACATCACGACTGTTTTAATAGAAGGGTTATGGAGAGGTGTAGCTATAGTACACTCATATTTCGCTAGTTATGTTTATGTCCCATACAGTATGTTAGGTTAAACGAGGGACACACTTTCAGGTCGTACTCAAGAAAATCAACCACTTTGTCCATGGGACCAACTCTGAAATATGAAAAGAAAAATATCAGCTGTTCCATACATTTTGACGTATTATGCGAACATAAATGTACTGAACAGCAGATATTTTTTTCATGATTTCAGGTATAGTTCCATAGTGAAAGTTGTTCATTTTCATGAGTATATTAACCTCTGAAAGTATGTCCCTCGTTTAACGTAACACATTATATATAATGGTGGGCGAGCCCGGAGCGTATGCATATATTTTATGTATTATTTAGGCGTTAGCTAGTTATATAACTAATCATCACTAGGATATCACTAATAGCATCCTCACTTAATAATTAATTACTAACAAAAATGTAATATTATTTTTTACATGCTAAGTTTGCTACATATAAAATACGGGAATTCACCTGCATCCAGTTAGCCAGGAAGCTGACCTCAATATATTATATTATAATAGTTGACAAAAGATTAAGCAAGCGATGATGATGCATACTTTTTGTCAGAATTGTATCCTTATTATCTATCTAATACAGTAAAATAAAGGAATTCACCTGCATCCGGTTAGCCAGGAAGCTGACCTGAATATATTATATTATATAATAGTTGACAAAAGATTAAGCAAGTGATGATGATGCATACTTTTTGTCAGAATTTTATCCTTATTATCTATCTAATACAGATGTACAGTACTCCCAAATTAATAATGCACATGCAGATCTTCGCTAATTGTCGTATTCCCGGAAACACCCGAATCATTGAATAGTTCGAGTCCTTAACAATGCACTTGCATTTTGCACCTTGTTCGAAAGAAATAGGAGTCAATATCATGTGTACACAATCGAAAACAATTCGGGCGGTCGGCGGCGGTCGGCAGTCAGTCAAAGGTCCGTCAGTCGTCTTGTTATATTGGTGGTGACTGCACGTGTCCTCTTTGTCTGGAATTATATAGAGCTGCTATTACACACCCTTCTTGGTTTTGTTTTCAAAGGTGAATTTAATTTCAACTTTAATTATCTTATTCAAAATTAAATAGTTAATTTTGTAAAATATTTAAATATAAGTAAGTACTAACATTTTTCACGTTTTTTCAATATTAAAAAATTAAAAATACCTACGTAAAATACATATTAAGTACTAGAAAAAACATATTTAAAATCAGATTTAGGCCTAATGAATTATAGCTCGCTATTTACTTACATGGAATTATTGAATCAAATTTCGTTACTGATAAATCAATATTTATCTCTTTTAGGACAAAACACATAATCTTACTAAATTATGCATGAAGAAAATGCACTTAACCACTCTATATACATATCGTCTTCCGACGCTCGGGGAATACGACCGTTGCCGAACAGTGGCGAAGATTTCTATGCGCATTATCACTTTTGGAGACCTGTACATACGATGTGGACACCAAATATATGCAAAAAATTAAACCACTACTTTTTTTTTTAACCCGTTCTATAATTGAGTATTTGAAAAGATGTCAATAACGTTACTTTTTTTGAACTGTCAAAACGCGGCATTTATACGTGATTTCTATGAAATATAGCAATGTGACGTACGGATTTTTAGAATCAAATGGAATGCTTATTAGCATTAAATGCAATTTTACAATTATATCTTCGCATTATATTTAATGTCTGTACGGTGATGAAAGTTTTTAAGACAAGCGGTCTTTTTTATATGTGATTTCATATTTTATTTTTGACCGTTTCAAATAGTCAATTGGATCAAAAGTAGAGTTTTAATTTTCAGCAAATTTGAACACTCTGTAGAATTGGACCACTAGGTCAAAGATCCAGCGAACGGTGAAGAGCGGCAACGTTGCACACAGGCGGAAACCTGTGTGCAACGTTGCCGCTCTTAAGGGGTCAAGTCAATGTTGTCTAAACAGTGTTTACTTTTACTGAATTTACTTTATTTGAAAGTTTTTAATTATTTTTTTTTAATTTTGCCATACTTCTATGGACTAGTATTACTTGTGGTTTCATTTATTGCATATATGTGGTCTACATATTGTATATCTTATATTATAACCTAATGTATAAGATTTCTATGCGAAGTAGAGGCCAGCACATCAAGATATCCCAATCTGTCAAATTTCTTTGATAGTTTTTCAACTTTATTGCAAAAGTGTTACGTTCATTTTAAATTGGGAAAATTTGACAGTTTGGGATAGCTTGATGTGCTGGCGTCTGTACATTTAAGGGCTGATTTTTCAATCGTCAAATAGTTTTATTGGAGGAATAGAAACGTTAGTTTGACAGCTTTTGGAATATGTCAAACCGCCATTTTTTACTCACAATTATACTCACACACTCCCACATAGTCACACATGTACTCACTCACTCACACACACACTCACACGCACACACATATACTTAGTCACTCATTCACTCACACACTCAAACAAATAGTGTATTTTGTATTATTTTTTAATTATTTATTATTTTTTGCTATCCAAGCATTACAAAATGGTACGGAAGACCGGAGTCTCCCAATTCAGGCACTACTTGCTTAAAGGGAGGCTCCAATCACTATCTGTTTGACTAATTTTTGTTGGCGAAATAAATAATTTTTGATTTGATTTTATTTTTAACGTTATCGGGCAATAGAAAAATCGACCCTAAGTCTACAATTATAAAGAACAAATCTAAAACTATGCATGTGAAGTTACTCCATTTTTTATTTAAATACCTAAACATCAATTTATTATAACTATATACAAATGGCTTTTAGCCAGAAACTTTATAAACGTTCGCTCTGATTCTTATATTATTTATATATACATTGTTACTTACTCAATTATTTATTATAACTATGCAAATGTAAAAGAAAAACTGTATAAAGGCGGACTTAGTGCCTGAGACATTTTCTACCATCCAAACTTAGGGTGAGGCAGAGAGAAACATGGCAGGTGCAACATAGAATAGATAACACGCAAATAACTATAAAATACAATAATAAATACATATACTGGGTGTAACCGAAAGGGTATATACATACAAAAGGATATGGTACAGTCCACCAAACTGAACAACTTTTGCTATGGGACCAACTCCGAAATCGTGAAAAAAAATCAGCTGTTCCCTACATGTAGACGCGTCACATGACCAAAAATGTGTAGAACAGCTTATTTTTTTATGCGTATTCGGATTTGGTCCCATAGTAAAGGTTGTTCAATTTGATAGTCTGTAGCATATGCTTTTAGTAATATACCCTTTCGGTTACACTACCAGGGAGAAACTATACATATTATCGAAAAATATGATGTGGGTCTACCAACTGTACAAAAATGATACTTACTTTAAACACTTTAAAGTCCTAATTTACATAAATTTACTCCCTAATTTTTTTTTAACTATTTAGTAAATACCTAATTTTCTCGATAACTTTGTTATGCGCGAATTTCACCACTGAAACTAAACGCGATCAGCACAAAAATCCCATTTAAAGGCTGTCAGTGTCAGTGGGATTGTCCGAAAGGGTTCCCGCTACCCCGGAACATAAAGGGCCAAGGAAGGAACATGGATGGGTTTTAGCCAGTAAGAGGCTAACACTCCCTTCCACTCCACCCAGAACAGGTTGTCACTCTCATTATTTTCTGTTAATTATTGACACTGAAAGGTCTTGAAGGAGGCTTAGATGTGCTAATCGCGTAAAGATTTTTGCCACTAAAAGGTTATCACAAACACTGCCACTATTTTTTGTGCTATTTTAAGCTCAGTGCCTTAAACACACATACGTGTTCATGAGCATGTTCAAAGCAGCGGTTCTTAACCCATATAATGTATGGTTAACGAACCGTTGCTTTATAGAGTGACAATGTAAGACTTAATTTAAAATTATGTTTGACGAGTCAGCGCTAATATATATATATTTAAATGTAAATATAGATCAATACTCGTTACCTCTACAATTTAATAGGGGTTAATTCTATCTTGTACATTACGTTCCCTCGCTGTGGGGTTCAGATTACGTCATATCCTTGGGTATCTGTAAAAAAAAACAGAAAAAGATAACAAATCTAAAATACTATATACGAACTAAAATAATTATATTATGTTCAAGTATGTATGGGTAAAACAGTTAAACCGTTCATTGGGCGTCAAAAATTTCGTCCTCATCGCTATCAGTGAGAAATGTGCCCAAAAGGCTGGCAGCGTTGCCACGTTGGATGGCAAAAGACTAACGCCCTCATTACAAAAACAAGGTTTATCTTTAGACACAGGTTTAAAACATCGAATTGACTGAATCCGGTTAGACTAGAAGCAGAACCCAAAATAATTAGAGAAAGAAGTAGACTGAAGAGTTACGCGCTACAGTCGTTTTCAGATGGCACACGACCTTAATTACAAACTCAATTAAGGGCTGATTTCACTGAACTGAATACGATCTTGTTGATAGTATTCAGTTCAGTGAAAACTTCTTTCAAGAACTGACAGTGACAAAATTGTTGGGGAATTTTGACAGCTTTTGAACGCAGTTAACAAACATCGTGAGGAAACCGGCATGTCAGAGAGATATTTCTCAACAGCATGTGAAGCTAAGTCAGAGGCCCATGGGCAACATAAAAACTCTGACACCAGGTTAGTCACTAACCAGTAGTGTCCGACCGAAGGTGCAATTCTGGCCGAAGCCGAAGCCGAAGCCGATTAATCGGTATTCACCAAAACCTTCGGCCGAAGCCGAAGCCGAAGCCGAAGGTGTCATTGACCTTGAGAAATACGATAGTTACTTTGATCGCAGAATATACTAGATACATATTGTGAGAGCTTTAGAGATTTAGCCCAATAACGAGCCGAGTGACCAACATATACAAGTAGGTAATAATTAAATAAAATAATTTGTAATAACAAATATGAAATATTTAAAAACAAAACACTTGAATTTTAAGACGCGCTCTCAAACTTGTTTTGACTCGTTTAGTTTCCTAACTGCGATTCGTTTGGTCCGGTGCGGCGGCGCGACGAAACTCTGCTGCTCTGCACACTCTCCGTCTCGCACTAGCATCGTTCAGTAAATTTCAAATTTTGACAACATGACCTTCGGCTTCGGCCAAACCTTCGGCAAATTTTCGAAGAAGAAGAACGCAGTTTAGATATGCTGATCGTTTTCAATTAAAATAATACTCACAAGTAAATAGGAGCGTCCTCCATATTTACTCCTCGTCCTCCTGCTAGGTGTCTTGTGTCGTACAATACAACGTCGCCTGCCGGTGTACTCCTGAAATTAAAAAGAAAAAAATACCAATTTAGTTATATTAATACCAGCCTATTATTGTCCTATTGGAGCTGGTGGCTAAGTAATAACAGCCGCACGGATCTATCCATCAGGTTAAGCTACGCTTGCCGGGGATGGTCCGTGGATGGGTGACCATCTTTACATATCGAGACTCCTCCGTGTCTCGGAAAGTACGTTAAGGCGTTGGTCCCAGCTCTGATCCGTGGATCTTTGACTGTCGTTACGGGTAGTCAGAAGCCTGAAAGTCTGACAGTCAGTCTTACGAAGGGGTATCATATTACCCGGTTACAGACTGGGTTGTGGAGGTCAGATAGGCAGTCGCTCCATGTAAAATACTGGTATTCAGCTGCATTCGGTCAGAACGGAAGCCGACCCCAAAATAATTGAGAAAAGGCTAGGCAGATTGATTCATATTGTCCTATTGCATAGCAGAATCAGTTTGTTGTTCCCACTGCTAGGACATAGACCTCCTCTCTGCGAAGAGCGGCAAATTATCCATCACGCGGGCCCAGTGCGGGTTGGTGGATGTCACATGTCTTCGAGTTTTTGGTTCTAGAACATGCCGTATTGTCACGATGTTTTCCTTCACCGTTTTGAGAGCAGTGGTGATGAAATTAAATATATTGTTATGTATTTATACACTAGCTGACCCGACAGACGTTGACCTGTCTTAACTATGATACCTACCTTACCTACCCTACCTATGCAAAAATGTGCAATAAAAATATTTTTCTCATACAAACTTTGCCACCCCTTGTAACCCTTTTAGGGGTTGAATTTCCAAAAAATAATATGCCTATGTCCTTCTCATGAATGCAAACTATCTACATACCAAATTTCAGCAAAATCGGTTGGGTGGTTTAGGCGTGAAAAGGTAACAGACAGACAGACAGAGTTACTTTCGCATTTATAATATTAGTGTGGATTGTGTCACTATACTACTCTGTCAAGAAAGTACCGGGAAAAGATCAATAATACACAAAATGTCTGTTATTCATCCAAATTTATTTGAACACCTTCAAAGTATGCTCCTTTAGAAACGATACACTTGCGCCAACGAATAATCCATTCATCAAAACATTTTTTAAACGCTGCTTCCGGAATTGAGTTCAGTTCTCGCCGCAAATTCTCCTTTATGTCTTCTATCGATTGAAAACGGGTGCCACGAAGTGGTAATTTGAGTTTAGGAAAAAGAAAAAAGTCAGCAGGAGCCATATCTGGTGAATATGGTGGTTGCTGGATGGTATTTGTTGAGTGTTTGGTCAAAAATTCGTTCACAATGATAGCCTTGTGCGAAGGCGCATTATCGTGGTGCAAAATCCAAGAATTTTCTTTCCACAAATCTGGCCTTTTTCGTCGAATTTGCTCTCTTAAACGCCGCATAACGCTCAAATAATATTCTTTATTTACCGTTAGACCTTCCGGTAAGAATTCAGAGTGCACAACACCGCGATAGTCAAAGAAAACAGTCAACATGACTTTGACTTTTGATCGACTTTGGCGTGGTTTTTTCAGTTTCGGTTCAGTTGGAACGCGCCACTCCGAAGCTTGTTGACTAGTTTGCATGTCAAACTCGTAAACCCACGTCTCGTCACCAGTAACAATGCGTTTCATGAATGTTGGATCCGAACTGACTCGTTCTAGCATGTCCTCAGCGACTTTCATGCGATTGAGTTTTTGGAGAAAATTCAGATCTTTTGGGACTAGCTGAGCAGCAACATGTTTCATACCCAAATGATTAGTTAAAATGGTACGGATCGACTCGTGAGATACAGAAAGTTCGGCGGCTATCTCTCTCAGAGTTGAATGGGGATTTTCAGTCACTATTTTCTTCACTTTAGCGATGTTAACTTCAGTTGCAGACGTTGACGGCCTACCAGAGCGAGGCAAATCTTCCATCACATCTTGACCGCTTTTGAACGCTTTGAACCACTCATAAGCACGAGTTTTTGATAAAGTCGATTCACCGTAAGCCTTCTGTAACATTTTCAGTGACTCCGAACACGAAATTCCATTGGCGATGCAAAATTTTGTTCGATATTTTTGTCCATTATGAAATTCGCAATACACACTATACGTATATATGATATTACTAAAACCAGCACTGTATTTAATATAAATAACAGATGCAACTCAAACTCCGCGCCAAAATGGAAAACAGTTGTGCCAATCTAACAACTACAAAAAAACAAAAATTTGAATTTGGAACCATAAACAAATCATCCATTCCCGATACTTTTTGACTGAATGTACACTTGATTTTTGCTGATAATACAATAGCTTTTCCGGAAATATTTATGATCATGTGCTTATCACTACATAGTATAAAACAAAGTCGCTTTCTCTGTCCCTATATCCCGATGTATACTTAAATCTTTAAAACTACGCAACGGATTTTGATGCGGTTTTTTTTAATAGATAGAGTGATTCAAGAGGAAGGTTTATGTGTATAATTCGGCGACATATTATGCGGGCGAAGCCGCGGGCGGAAGCTAGTTTTATAATAAACAACAATTTAAAACGATTTTTGAAAATTGTATAGTAACCTATTTACTAGTCAGCGAGTCCGAAAGGGTTTCCGCTACCCAACGATACTTTAAAATAATAAAGTAGTCTATTTGGTTGTCAGCGGGATTCCGCTACCCTACTATATAAAAGGCTAAGGAAGGAACATGGATGGGTTTTAGTCCGTAAGAGTCTGACACTCCCTTTCGCTCCACCCAGAGCGGGAGTGACAAGTCATTTGATGATTTCCCACCCTCAAAAAAAAATAACCCTATTTACTCAAAAAATAATTTGCCTGACAGTACAAGGCAGACAAATTCAGACACGAATCTTGTTTTCATCTTCTTCAAGCCAGAAGCCAGTCCATGATGATTAAGGCACTCTGCCCAGCGAGATAGACATTTTGGATAGACAGCGCGACAACTATTCAACATGTGTATCCCGCCGACCCGAGCGCCATCTCTGCTCGCAGGAACGTGCTGAGCACTGATTGGTATATACAGGATGAAAAAAAACAGCTGTTCCAACCATTATGCTCGCATAACTCGTCAAAATGTATGGAACAGCAGATTTTTCGCGATTTCCGATTTGGTCCCATAGTAAAGGTTGTTCATAATTATGAGTACAGACGCCAGCACATCAAGCTATCCCTAACTGTCAAATTTTCTCAATAAAAAATGTGCCTTATGTCTTTGCAATAAAGTTGAAATAGTATCAAAGAAATTTGACAGATTGTGGTAACTTGATGTGCTGGCCTCTGTACAATGACCTCTTAAAATAATGCCCACGAATTCAATATCACCTTGTATAGTGCAATTGGGTATTTGACAGGGTAGTCAATAACTTTACTTTTTAGTAATTGTCAAAACGCGGAATTCGTATGTGATTTGTGTAAAATACAAAAATGTGACGTCACATATTTTTGGAATCAAATGGAATACTTATGAACATTAAATCCAATTTTACTTATATATCCTCGCATAATATGTAATTTCTGCACGGAGATGGAAGTTTTAAAGGGTCACTTCAGATCTGACGGAAGATGCATCGAGCGTATCACCGGTTGCGTCTATTTGGTCAAATAGGGCGTTTTCATATCCGACGGAAGATGCGTCGGGCGTAATTACGTTTTGCCACATTATTACGCGTCTATTCAGCATCTACAGAGCGGTTGTGTTGTGTGATAATAATTAATCCTTGAAGCCCATCGAAATAACAGCCCAAAATACACGTTGCCGCTCTTATGTCAAGCGATAAGCGACAGATGATGGAAACAGAACAGACGCTGTACGCTCGACGAACTAGCGCATCATCGGTTAAGTGAAAGGTTGAATGTTTTCTCATACAGAGTTGATTATGACAGAGGGGCATTAAATTACACTACGTATACTATACGTGTTTAGTATTAACTCGGTACGGTATATAAATAAAAAGCACCAAAAATGAGGTTTTTATTTTTTCAAACAAACTAAATAGCTTACAAATCAGAGTAAAACGCAACCACCCTTTGTAAATAAAAACTGCCCTTGTAACGCAGCGGCACCGACGCGCGTGCGCCGGAGCGCTGTTAGGAAAGATAAATCGTGTTCAAACGGGGCAAAAACTTAAAAAAACATTTGCGACTAAACTACTGCTCCTATTTAATTGATTTTTGTTACAGAGCTTGAAAATGGTCCATAGTATAAGCTGTTTAAAGGAAAGCCCCTCTGTCGTATCAACTCTGTATAATTGTCTGTTCTGGCGTTACACAACCGATAATGCGCGACGCAACTTCCGTAAAAAAACAAAATGTATACACTATAATATCGGGTCTTAAGATGAGTCGTGTCCCACGATACTTCTTGTTAAGACGTATCTTCTCGTCTTCTTGATGCTGTGAGGCACCCGGCCTAGCGAGATAGACATTTTGGATAGACAAGCAAGCGTGACAACTATTCAACATGTGCATCCCGCTGACCCAAGCGCTATAGCTGCTCGCAGACGAATCAGGATTGAAATCAGTCGAAACATACAAATTCGGTTGGTTGCTACTTCTTCTTCGTCTTTGTACGATTGTATTCCAAAACTTCGCCACTTACACAGCGTCGTCAGTGGCAGCTCAAAGATCACTTAGATTGTCCGAAAGGGTTACCGCTACCCCGGAACATAAAGGGCTAAGGAAGGGACATGGATGGGTTTTAGTCAGTAAGAGTCTGACACTCCCTTTCGCTCCACCCAGAGCGATTTGATGATTTCCCACCCTCAAAGAAAAGAACCCTATTTGCTTTACAATTAATTTGCCTGACTTTTCAAGGCAGACTAATTTCGACACGAATCTTCTATTCATCTTCTTCAAGCCAGAAGCCTTTCTATGATGATAAAGGCACTCGGCAGGGAGGGGTCATTTGATGATCTTCCACCCTCAAAAAGAGCTGCGGCTGCTAAGGGTGCTGCGACTCACCCGGGTACCGGTGCAGGTCGCTCGGGTCGGGATGGTCCGGGTCGGGGGGCGGCGCCCGGGTCAGCGCCTCGTCCCCGCCCGGCAGGCAGGTCTCCACCATGGCCTCGAGGCAGTTCACGAACAGCTCGCTGCTCTCCGCTGTGCATTGGTTCTGAAGGGGAAAGGTTTTAATATTTTCAAGTGTTTGAGAGAATAGGGTAGGCCGCCGAAGGCATTTTTTTTCCTTCGTGTGTTTAGTGACTAACCACCAGGTGTCAGAGTTTTTATGCTGCCCATGGGCCTCTGACTTAGTTTCACATACTGAGAAATGTCTCTAAGACATCGTTCCTCACGATGTTTTCCTTCATCGTTTTTAAAGCAAGTGATAATTATACAATACGCATACGAATCCTAAAAGTTAGAGGCCTTGGGTCCGTCACGGTTTTAGTCACTAAAAGTCTGACACTCCCGTCCTCTCTACACAGGGGGGCGGGAGGGGTCATTTGATGATTTCGCTTTCTCAAAAAAAAACTAACAAAAATACATTACCAACCTTGGTAAATGGTCCAGCGAATCTCCACAGACCTCCAAAGCCACAACTCTGCATATAATGCAATTGTTGTTGACTTGCGTCTTCACTGGCTATCATGTTCTGAAAGACAAGAGATATTATTAAAATTATTATCGTTTGAAGGGGCTGGTTGCTAAGTAATAACAGCCGCATGGGTTGATCTATCAGCGGGATTGTCCGAAACGGTTACCGCTACCCCGGAACATAAAGGGCTAACGAAGGAACATGGATGGGTTTTAGTCAGTAAGAGTCTGACACTTCCTTCCGCTCCACCCTGAGCGGGAGAAGTATTTGGATGATTTCCCACCCAAAAAAAAAATGAGTCGATCTATCAGGTTAAGCTACGCTTGCCGCGATAGATTCTTGGATGGATGAACATTTTCGGAAACCAAGACCCCTCCGTTTCTCGGATAGTTCGTTTGTAAGCCGTTGGTCCCGGCTGTCATTCGTGGATCTTTTGACAGTCGTTACGTCAGAAGCCCGATAGTTTGACATCCAGTCTTACCAAAGGGTATCGTGTTACCCAGTTACTGGGTTGTAGAGGTCAGATAGGCAGTCGTTCCATGTAAGATACTGGTATTCAGCTGCATCCGGTTAGACTGGAAGCCTACCCCAGCATAGTTGGGAAAAGATTAAGCAGGCAGACATGTGCATAAATGTATGGAACAGCTTATACTTTTATCGCGATTTGATATCAGGGTGCATACCACAGTAAAAGTTATTAATTACTAGCTTCCGCCCGCGGCTTCGCCCACATAATATGTCGACAAATTATACACATAAACCTTCCTCTTGAATAACTCTATCTATTAAAAAAAAACCGCATCAAAATCCGTTGCGTAGATTTAAAGATTTAAGCATACATAGGGATATAGGGACAGAGAAAGCGACTTTGTTTTATACTATGTAGTGATGATGAGTATAATGCTCCCACGAAATTCTCAGCATTAATTTTCACAACACCTTATTTTTGTGTCAGTTCCGTACCCAAAGGGTAAAACTGGACCCTATTGCTAAGACTCCGCTGTCCGTTCGTCCGTCTGTCTGTCACCAGACTGTATATCATGAACCGTGATATTTAGACAGTTAAAATTTTCACAGATGATGTATTTCTGTTGCCGCTATAACAACAAATACTACATACTCGTGACGTCATGGCACATTTCAACTCAATGTATCAGCGTAATCTTTGGATTACTTAAAAAAAGAAAAAAAACGTGTTCAATATTTTTTGTAAATCTAGGTTACGGTCTTACGGACTAAAAAAAAGGTTTTGTATTTTCATTTTTTGCCACCGACTTCCGAAATCAAAATTATTTTTCACTTTGTAGTATTTTTTTTGGAAGTCGGTTTTAGTTTTTGTAAAAAAGTTTATATTTTTCACTTTTTAGTTGTGGTACCTACACCCCCCCCCCCCAAATTTAATACCATTACCTGGTATGTAAATTACAGTGACAGGAACTTATTAGAACATCGTCCACATACATTAAGTAGGATTTTTTAAAGATTTTTGTTGATTTTTCCAAAACCGCTTATCCGATTTCGATAAAAATTTTATGGGACCATTCGGGAAGTATACCCTTTCCAACAAAAGAAGAATTTTTCAAATCGGTTGGCAAGCAACGGAGTTATGCGCGAACAAACATAAAAAAAATATATATATACAGTCGAATTGAGAACCTCCTCCTTTTTTAGAAGTCGGTTAAAAAATCTAGTCATCATTCCTATTGTTGAAATATATTTACCTGTATAATACTTTGCACTGCGCTCAGTATCAGCTGGTCGTGGCAGTGCATCAGCACGTGGTTGATCTTCATGTCCAGCAGACTGTGGCTGTATACAAAATGAACATGTGTCACTTATGAAGTGTAAAGCTTCTGTGGCGACATCTATTCAGCCACATAGGAGCTATACCGATAGCAAGTGAAGTGTCAAAAAGCCGACATGGTGTCGACACTATACGTTACACAAAAATCCTACATCGCGCAAACAGAGTTTTCAGTGCGAACTAACTTATATACTCAGCCCCGATTAAGAATTGTCGCGCAGTAGCCCGCCAGACGCAACACCTGTCTGGTTGAAGGATGCTCCCTTTCCAATGGAGGAACATTCCACCCTGTTCCTCCATTCCCACCAAACTCCGTTTACACGATGCATGTTTCTTTTATGTGGCATAAAATAAAATCGAAGCGACATAATCAAAATTAATTTATTTGTGACTCAGAATGTCCATAATTGTTAGTAACAAAGGTCTTAAAACTGGTGTCCTGCCTTTTCGCAGAAAATTGTTTGCCAGATTGGGAAACAATTTGGTTGGGAAGTGAAAATCTGGCAAACAATTTTCGGCGAAAAGGCAGAGAACCCTTAAAACTATGTTAGGCAGTACTTAAACAAACTCAAATTATCACACGTATATATATTTTATTAAATCTACCCAGCACTGCAGATTCTGGCCTCTCAGAGATAATTTGTAAGATTCCGTTGACAAAATGACATTTGTCTAATATACAAAGTGTTTTTTATATTTTATAAATCAACTGGCATAATTATGAATTATTTGTCAATTATAATTTCTTTTTGTTTTAATTTTTCATACAAATGTTTTCGTCTATGTCACGATTATTAATGTTAAACATGAAATACGACAACTCTATATCGCTTTTTCTAAGCTTTGAAAATGAATTACTTGTATTTATCAATAAAACTTATAAGATACCTACACATCGAGATAAATTAATTGTCTATCTATATACAAAAAAAGTATCAAAAAAGTATAGTATATAAAAGAAAGTCGTGTTAGTTACACTATCTATAACTCAGAAACGGCTGAACCGATTTGGCTGAAAATTAGTGGAGAGGTAACTTAGAACCAGGAGAGGAGAGGAGAGGTAGGTAGGGTAGGTAGGGTAGGGTAGGTAGGTAGGGTAGTAAGGTAGGGTAGGTATCATAGTTAAGACAGGACAACGTTTGTCGGGTCAGCTAGTAAAGAATACTTACATTACTGGGAATACTTTGGGGAACACAACGGATCCCTCAGCCAAGTATTGATACAGTATTCTTATCTCGTCTTCATCTGTAACAAAAACGTATTAAACGTAAACACATGCCACAGGACATCATCATCATCATTCTCTTGTCCTTATCCCAATTTATTTCCAGTCAGCGCAACATTTCTTTATCTTCCATACTTCTCTATTAGTCGTCATCTCGGTAGTCACTCCCTTTCTAGCCATATCATCTTTCACACAATTCATCCATCGTTTCTTTGGTCTCCCTCTAATTGTATAACCATCCGCATTCATGCTCACAACTTTCGTGTCAACATTTTCCTCATACCTCCGCATAACATGCCCATGCCATCACAACCGATTTCTGCACAACTTTTCAGTCACCGGTGTCACTTTCAGACTTCCTCTTATATACTCATTCTATGTTCTCTCCATTCGCCTAACACCACACAGGACATCAACTGTCAAAATATTGTTAAACCATTTTTTATTAAAAAAAAAACTGTAATAAAGTACTTTTCGCCAATTCTTCTCCTTTCAAAATTATCTCGTGTGAGGGGCAACTAGAATTTATTTTTAATTTTTCTTTTGAAATTGCGAAAATAAACCAGCTGTTCCATACGAACTATGTCGACACAAATGTATGGAACAGCAGATTTTTTTTCAAAATTTCAGGATTGATCCTACAGTTTAAAATTAATTTAATTTTTGAATTGTTTTTGCTCACTTTTTTAAATCTTTTATTACGAACGCTTTTTACGTTCTGCATCGTTCTCACATGTATAATTTCAACATGAGTGATGTAACCCATATTTTGTAACCATATTCTGATTTAAAAGAGTGTCCATGGAGTTTCTTGCCCGTTCTTCTCCAAAGGTACCTACTGCTTTGTACTGGGCAACTAGCTTCATCTCTCTGACTGACCGACCCCTTGACAATTCAAAAGTGCCTGTAATTGGTTTGTTTGAAACAAAATGCTTTGAGTTGAGTTTGAGTTTTAAACTAAGGAGGGGGCAGGTCATGTTATCGTAGTTTATCTCTACTGCGTAGTGACCCATGTTCGGAGCCGCCATTCCTTTTGAATGGAGCTTCTTCTCTTCGTGGGGTTAGTAGCTAACCTGGTGTCAGAGTTTTACGCTGCCCATGGGCCACTGACTTAGCTTCACATGCTACTGCTGCATGTTTTACATAGAGCTGTACCTGTAGTGTATTTGACGAGCGTAGCCAGCACGGTGAGCACGAGCGCTTGCGTTGTGAAGTCGGAGAGCACGGACGGATCGAGCAGACTGTTACTCTCAGGGCTGCTCGTGTCTTTGTCAGTTGATGCTTGCTGTGAAAGATAATATTGTAAGCATTATGAGGAGCTCGTGGCTAACTATTGTAGAAGGTTGATCCTTGATGACCTTCTATTGAGGGAGCTCAATGGTAGAGCGTGTAATTTGAGTGTATAGGGGATTTGCTATGCTATGAAATCAAACCCATAGGGCGAGAAACACCACATATATTATAGTTTAGCGAACCAAATACATCCGCCCAGCACCGCGGCCCGAGGCGAACTGTCTTGTCACTTGTCCGAAAACCTTTTGACTAAACGTAATTTAAAGGTTCGAATGTTGTCAGATTATTACCAGCCATGTTCAACATAAGGTTTCACTAAGGCTTTACAGTACTAACAGCCGCACAGGTCGATCCGTCAGGTTAAGCTACGCTTGCCGGGGTTGGCCGTGAATGGATGACCATCTTTACATACCGAGACTCCTCCGTGTCTCGGAAAGCACGTAAAGCCGTTGGTCCCGGCTGTCATTTGTGCTTCTTTGACAGGTTGTCGCCAGCCAGTCTTACCAAGAGGTATCGTATTGCCCAGTTACTAGGTTGTGGAGGTGAATGGTATTCAGCTGTCCGGTTAGACTGGAAGCCAACCCCAACATAGTTGGGAAAAGGCACGGCAGATGGCTGCTCCACAGGACAATCTAGTGTCTAGACAAAATCAAACTGGTTGCTAAGTAAATTAGGTAATTTGTACCATATTATTTTATTATATTGGAATAACTTCTCACACATTGATTAATTTATTATTATTAACTTTTAGAATGTTTGTAAATATGTGAGCACCATGCACTTATGACATAATTAAGTTTACTTGCCACTGCTACATGTGTTTTTCTTTTCACCTTTTGTGATGTATTGTTTTTATTCTGGGTACATCGTCGTCACATATAATGTTATAATACATGTATACAAAACATTGTGAAACATTTTAAAAGAGTAACGGTGGAGTTTCTTGCCCATTCTTCTCCACACGAAACTACTTTTTGGAAGGGGCGACTAAAATCAGTTATATTTCTTGTTCATTTTGACGTTCAAAAGTGCCATTCTTGTGCCTATTTGAAATAAATGTTTTGACTTTGACTTTGATGAATCAGCCTACAATGTTCCCACTGCTGGGACACAAGCCACGTCTCTTCGAGAGGGACTGGGTCGTTCTCCACCACGTAGGCCCAGTACGGGTTGGTGGATGTTACATGCCTACGAATTAGTGGTTCTAGGACGTGCCGGTATCCTCACGATGTTTTCCTTCACCGTTTTGAGAGCATGGTGATGGAATTGACTATTTGAATCGGTCAAAAATAAAATATGAAATCACATAGATAAAAGACCGCTCATCTTAAAAACATCCATCACTATACTGGAATTAAACACTATGCAAAAATGTAATGGGGTATTTGAAAGGGTAGTCAATAACGTTACTTTTTATGAACTGTCAAAACGCGGCATTTGTACGTGATTTGTATGAAATATAACAACGTGACGTCACAGATTTTTAGACTCAAATGGAATACTTATTAGCATTAAATGTAATTTAACAATTATATCGTCGCATTATATTTAATTTCTGTATGGTGATGGAAGTTTTTATGACGAGCGGGTTTTTTTCCATGTGATTTCATATTTTATTTTTGACCGATTCAAATACTCAATTGTAAAATTGCATTTCATGCTAATAAGTAAGAATTACATTTGATTCAAAAAATCTGTGGCATCACATTGTTATATTTCATACAAATCACATACAAATTCGCGTTTTGACAGATCATAAAAAGTTACGTTATTGACTACCCTTTCAAATACCCAATTATTTACGCAAAGTAAAGCGCCTGGCTGGGTTCGAACCCGCTACCTACAACTCGTAACTCGGGGCACTTACCACTGAGCCACCACTACTCTCAGTAGTACTCTGTATGTAGCATTTTTTTGTTTCTATAACGACATCCTCACCTTAGTAGAAGATTCAGGGTAGTCACTGTCTCCAGATTTGGTGGATGAAGGTCGCTCGGTGTCGTCCGTGCTGCCTGGTGAGCCTCGACCGTCGTCCTCAATCATCTGATACGGATATGAGGAAAATATTACTTCACATAGCTAAGTCAGGGTAGTATTAAAAACTGAGACTAACCACACGATGAAAAAAAAATTACTCCACATAATATAATATACCCCTCAAGCTTTTAAGTAAATAAGTTTTTTAATATGTTCTATGATTTAAGTTTTTATTTAGTACTATTACTTACATATTTTTTAATTATTCATTTTTTTGTCATATTCTACTCAGCAAACCCTTTAACTCAAAACCCATATTAAAGAAGTGCATAAAGTAATACGCCATCTTTGGGCTACCCGTGCATTGTCAACTAAACGTTTATGCAAAATTTCAGCTCAATTCGTTGACGATAGCTGCTTTAAAATTCAGGTGAAAAATTTGACCCTAACAATACACTCCGTGCTAGTTAATTCAAAGCTTTACTCCATTCATTATAGCATTAGACAAATAACGGCTAAATAACGACAGTTATTGTGTAATATTGTTCACATAACTGCACTTTGCAGTTGTTTTTTTTTCATGTAAATAGTAAATAGATTAAATATCTTCGTAACTATGCAACGTGAAATAACGGAGTTTAATATACGTCTATATATGTAGAAATAACGAAACGGTGATAACCATTATTTGTCTAATGTTATAACGAATAGAGTATAGTAGGTTACGCCATCTTTGAGATACCGCCATATTGGATTTAGAATGACATCACTTAGCAAGCCATGCATTGTCATGTAAACTAAACATTTATGCAAAATTTCAGCTCAATTCATTGACGATAACTGCTTTAAATTTCAGTTGCAAAATTTGACCCGTACAAACATATACACTCGTAAAAACCACATTTTCTAAATATACTCACATCAAATCCACTATCACCGTCACCCTGCTCCCGCGCAGACTCGCCAGTAGCTCCGTGCTGCATACTGTGAGCTCGGCCTTCACTGTCCTGTTCGCAGCGTGAAGGTATTAATGTTTGTGCAGAACAGAAGTGGGACATATAGACATGGAGGGGTGCGGTCTTGAAGCTTTTTTAAAACTTTGTAAGGGGGAGGGGGGGAGGTTGAAAGTGTATAATATATTTAAATGTCAGTAGCTTCGAAATAGTCATATTTTTCGTAAAAAAAACAAATGTCGCTTAATTACGGACTAATTATGCGAACAAAAAGCATCGCATTTTCAATGTCAAATCATTTATTTCTAATGGGCACATAAAAGGCACTTCTGATCGGCAAAATTTAAAAAAATAAATGATTCTAGTTGCCTGTTCCAGAAGGTTGTGTTGTATGAAGAAGAATGGGCAAGCTACTCCACCGTTAGGTACTCTTATAAAATTTCTTTATAATATTTTGTATATCATATAATCATATGTGAATATATTAAATAAAGCCTTCAAAAACATTTTGCATGGACTTGTTTTGGGGAACTGTTTCCGTACAGCGATATTCCGTCTTGCAAAAGACGAACTTTCATATCCAGGCTGACTAAAATGTAAAAGTTTGTGAGGATGTTTGTTACTCTCTCACGCAAAAACTACTACATGGATTTGGATAAAATTTGGCACACAGATAGTTTATATACTGGATTGACACATAACATACTTTTTATCCCGGTAATACATTCCCTTGGGATACTTTCCAACATCCACTCGGGCAAAGCTGCTGACAGAGGCTACGAAGATTTATAAAAGTTTATTGGGACTGTGGGCCAGTCTCAAGATGGGATACAAGGAAGGAATTAGGTATGACAAAAATATTACTAAGACATATCGAAAAATATACATTAAAAGAAAAAGACATTAAACTTCGAAACCGCACAATACGACAAACAAATTGGACGTGGGGTGATAACGTAGAAAAACGAATATCAGGGAATTTAGAAGCAACTATATTTATAGGGTGACTGGTAATTAGTGACCGATATTTAAACACGTGGTTGTACTCATGATTACAATCAACTATCCCAAAGAAACTTTTTTTTGTATACTCAATAGCTGCTAACAGCTGATCGGCGCTAAGTTCGAACTTTGCGCGCGCCAGTTGTATTGTTACTGGGATAAAAATAAAACTATTGAGTATACAAAAAAAGTTTCTTTGAGAAAGTTGATTGTAATCATGAGTACAGTCACGTGTTTAAATATCGGTCACTAATTACCAGTCACCAAATATACAGTGTGTGAGGTTAAACGAGGGACATATTTTCAGGGCTTACTATACTCATGAAAATGAACCCCTTTGACTATGGAACTATACATGAAATCACGAAAAAATCAGATGTTCAGTACATATGTTCGCATAATTCGTCCAAATGTATGGAACAGCTGATATTTTTTTTTTCATATTTCAAAGTTGGTCCCACGGACGAAGTTGTTGATTTTCATGTGTACTATACAACCTGAAAATACGTCCGTCGTTTAACCTAACACACTATATCACGTTAAAAAAAACTATATATTTAACTAATTTCTTTCCTTTTGGTTATTTTAAATTAGCTAAATCTAGAAGCGCACTGTGTGTTTGACGTGGTTGTCTTTGTAGCAGTGGCGAAGTGTCTCGGTTAAAGTTCAAAATGCAAAATTTTTCATTCTGTGGTGGTTAAGTCCTTTTGTTTCGTGGCTCTTACGTGGATCCATCTCGCAGTATTAAACCTATTCTCAACTATGTTTCGAGTTAGATTTTAAACAGTAGTGTTTTCTTTATAACCCAGTTCTTGGAAAATACCGGTTATTTACCGGTATTCTGCCCGAGGAATTACCCGTTATTTATATTACCCGGTATTCTGCCTCAAGAATTACCCGTTTTTTTATCAACTTCGTTTTTTTTTTGTTTGTTAACATTTGAATGAAATGAGAATAGGTTTAATATTACAGTTAAAAACTTCGTTCGAACCCGAAGCATAGAGTTTAGTATTTCTTTTGACTTAAAAAATAAACATTAGTGCATGTGACTTGTGTATTATATAATACTCATTCTACAGTGAATCATGTCGTGTAGCTATGAGTGTTATCTCTTTGCTGCCCCTTAGTTTTGTTTGTAGCTAGATATTTTTATGTTAAGGAAGTGGAATTGTTTTAGACGAGTTTTTTTTTTAATTTTACTGTAATTTGTTTTAATGTTTGGAGTTTAATTCTTTATCTATACAATCAAATTTTGAGAAGAATATTTATTCACATTAAATTGTCATTTGTCTTATTAAAAACTTTAGTTGCTTGGAATACAACTCAAAATACAATAACAGTACAGTATTGGTATTACGATGTTGGTCTCATGGAGAAAGTTGTATAGTTTGATGATCATTACAGCACGCGCTACATAAAATAACCACTGGCGAAGTACTTATGTAGTGTGCATAAAAACGAAATTCGCGTGACTCAGCGATCAAATTACGTGGAGCGACATTTAAACATAACCAAACAGTTCTGATACACGTTGTATAATGAACAACAAATATATTCTTCTCACAATATTGATATAGACACAAAACTATATTTTGATAGCCAATTATTAAGGGTAAACCATGCAGGTTTAAATTTCAAATAATGTAACAATACCGGGATTCTCTAATGGACACTATTAATTTTAAAAGGGTCTTAAGATATTAAGGATACGGGTAAAATAACGGTTTGCGATAAAACAGTTACTAACAATAAATAACCGTTATTTTTGAAACGGTTAATTATTTCAAAGTTGAATTTCGTTATTCTTAAAAACACAATATTACAATAAAATGCATTTCCGATATACATCATATATCGCAAAACGTTATAAAAAAATGTATTTATAGCCAAATAACGTTAAAAAAACGACGTTACTCTTGGCGGGCCGATGGTATCTTTCGAAGTAGGTACAGAGAATGACCTCTGTGTCTTGAAAAGCATTCTAGCTGATGTCTATTGAGATAAGCAGTGCACAAGCATGTTGATACAGATAGGCAATTGTTTACGCAAAAAACGAGTTAAATAACGGTGTTTTTAAATGAAATAACGATTAATTGCGTAAATAATTGTTAGGATAGAGTGACGTTTTGCGTTATATTCGTTTTTTTAAAGCACCAGAATATAGTGCATGAAACAAAAAAATACACCAAGTGAAAATAACGATATAGAAAAAATAACGTTCCAAAAATAACCGTAACGCATATAACGCAATACAGCGAGCAGGTTGTGGACATTATCAGTTACCAATACAAACGATATAATGTAACCAAATCCATAGGAGCGTGTAAAAGACAACAGTGACATGAGTACGTACGTGGGCTAACTGGAAGATAAAGAGAATTAGTTTGGCTGGCGGGTTGAAGGAGGAAAATCACCTTTTATTTTCTGTGTTATATGTAATTGTTTAGAATATTTCTTATCCTGTGTGCGTTTACAACCACGATATAAGACACGTGGGCTCATGATTTCAAATGATATCATATTCAGAGTGATGAATTCCAAATGAGATGTATTTGTAAATAAAATAATTGCTGGGTTGCAGTTATTTATGAAAAAAGTTCCGCTAAAGCAGAATCGTCCAGGCATGCTTGTGTTTGCCAAATTCTAACATACAATATTGAAAAATCTGCCGGTTTTTTAATAGAAACGCTGTCCCACACATTATTTCATAAAGCTAAAGACCAGTTTTCTGTATGTTGTGTTAAATTTTCTCGCCCAAATTCTTAAACAAAAGTATCGCGTTTAGGTTATAGCACATATGACACATATTGAGCCGTGGAGTTCTTTGTATGAAACCCCCTACTGCAAAGCACACTAATCGAAATCGTAACGTAATCGCCTCGCCTCGGGACAAGCCATGAAGCAAATACAAAGAGGAGATGTCATAATGTGAATGTGAACTGTGACAATAAATCGGTCCTGACGTCATCGCGGTGGGCGTGGCCTCGATCAGTTGGCGGCACACGGCGGCGTACTAACTACATGTTTACAGTCCAGTGTTCACAGTCTATTTTATTATTTTCTATCTTATTTTAAAGAACAAGATGAAGTGTTGTGTACTATCATGTAAAAACTATTCAGATAGACGTTCTGATGCCTTGGACGGCATAACATTTCACGTGTAAGTAATTTTATTTCATAAATTATTAGAAGCGTTCTAGAAAAATCTGTGCATTCTGTTTCTTAACAATAGTGTCACTGCTCGATAAAAGATGGCGCCACTTTGTATAGTATGAATAGCACTATACACACCTATACACTAGTGACATCTAGCGAAATCTAGCTAAAACGACATTGTAACAATCGACAAAGCTTAATCTATAAATTGTCCTATTCACCGCTAGATGGAAAATAGAGAGGGGCGTGGTTTGTAACGTCCCTCGCTCCCCGTAAAGTGTCACGCATTATGTTAAAGGGAAATCCAGTTACGGCATCTCCTCTTTGTATTTGCTTCATGGGACAAGCTCACGAAGAAGGCCATAAGAGAAGATCCTTTTTCGAGTTGATATGAATGCTATGAACCTTACTGTTATTGACTAAGCTTTGTGGAGCTCACAGACTATTGTTTCTAATCCTGATATTTGTATGATTTCTGTAAAATAATGAAAAGAAAACATGTTTATTCACGGCAAACATGACGCAGTAAAAAAAACACGAGTTGTGGGAAAATATGCATCACATCCGCGCAAAACGGCCATCAATGATGAGTGATGGTGATAATGAGCGTGGAGTTGTTTAGTATTCTGTAGGAAACTCTTCAATCCGCCATAAGAAAAGGAAATAGAACAAAACATAAGTATAATAACTAATTACGTCACTGCAATGACAGCATGATACAAGTAACGATTGAAATTTGTTTTTGAGGCTCTAGTACTGAATGACCAATGCCGTATTTTATATATAGTTAGAACTTCTATACTAGGGTCTCGTGGCTAAGTTATAAACGCTGCAAGATTCGATTGCTCGGGTTAAGCTATGCTTGCCGCTTTTGGTACGTGGATGTGTACATACTGACGGAAGCTTTTTATTATGTTTTTTTTTTGAGGGTGGAAAACCCACTCATGTTCCTTCCTTAGCCCTTTATGTGCCGGGTAACCATTTCGGACAACCCCGCTGATTTTTTGTTTGTTCTACTGAAACTTAGTTTGATCATTCTATACTTGAGCAAAGTGATGAAAATACTTGCAAAGTCTTTTAAATCGTCTTTTTTGTTTAGTAGTATGCGCCAGCGTAGACCTCGATTTTTTTTTTTTGATATTTGCAATATACACATTCAGTGTCAGGTTGTATATTGATTAAAATATGAATAGCGGCCGTTACAAGCACTTATTCACAGAATTAACATAAAACCTGACACTGGCCTGCAAATTGCAAAAAACGCCTATAATGATTCGAATTTCACGGGCTACGCTAACGCATCCTCCTCCTGTGCTTAAAGCCCGGTAAGTTGTAAACTCAACAAAAGACATATTTTTAAAGTATTTTCACCATCACACATGAAAATTTTCGTTCCATCATGATAGTTGAATGTCACTTAACACAGAAGCTCTTCATACTCCCAAATGAAATGCTAAATAAGCCAACCGGTCATCTGTTTGGGAATGACTAGCATTTTATATTCTGTGCTCTTGGGTATGTGAAGGATATATGAGCACTAACATTTTGGGTATGTTATTATGTTGTTTTTTTTTCTTATGGAGTTCATCACTTATATTATTTTAAAAATCATCGTGTATAGTCGTAAGTGGTGATTTTTAATTCACTGTAAAACTTTCAGGTTGTGAAAGTACCCATGATTATGAGCAACTTTCACTATGAGACCAACTCTGAAATATCGAAAAAAAAAAAACAGCTTTTTCATACAAAAATGCAATAATTAAACTGAAAATGTATGAAACAGATGTATTTTTATTCGTAGTTGCTCTCATAGTGAAAGTTGATTATAAGCATAAGTACTCCCACCTTCTGAAAGGTTAACAGTGAATTATAAATCACCGCGTATTTAACCGGTTGACAGACACTGATAGAGACAATATAAACTTGATTAGTGTCCTTCACAAAGTTAACACAAACACTGCCAGTATTTTTTGAGCTATTCTAAGCTCAGTGCCTTCAAACACACACATACGTGTTCGTGGCAGCGTATAGGTTAAAAAAACCCTACCATCTTTTTATGCCTATGGGCGATTAGTGTCCTTCACAAAGTTAACACAAACACTGCCAGTATTTTTTGTGCTATTCTAAGCTCAGTGCCTCCAAACACACACATACGTGTTCGTGGCAGCGTATAGGTTAAAAAAACCCTACCTTTCTTATCTTTTATATTTTTGCACCCAGTTCAAGTATATAGGTATTTTGTGTCGACTATCGATACAAGAACTAACAAATTGTTTAATGCTTCTTTAATATTTTAACTTGAATAAAAGTTCAAGTAAAAACTACAGCACAGCGCCCGGAGTTTAATTTTTCTTACGTTATTTGCAATTTGTAGGACAGTATCAAGTTGTATGTTGATTGATCAAAATATAATTCGCGACCATAACAAATATGTGAACACTGAATTATAACCAATAAAAAACATCAATGCAACTATCTATATACCGATTACTTTATTAACCCCTAAAATGTTGTATGAACCCCATAGGTGCATAAGAAAAATTCTCTCGAATCGAGAATAAATATAACCGTATAAATCGTTCAGCTCTTATGAACAAACGTCTTCCAATAGGCGAACATCTAATAGGTTAATCGACTATTTCATGAAATTGTCACATTTTAGATTCTTACTTAGAGGGTTGTATTTATGAGTTTAATGATTTTATTTCTATAAACACATATTCGTTACGGCCGCGAATCGTATTTTGATCAACATAAAACCTGACACTAAACTGCAAATTGCAAAAAACGTAATAAAAAATCATTTCGCGGGTACTTTAGCGCATTGTAGCGCTACAAGCTACGTTGTTTGGACGTTTTTTAATGACACAAGTCGAAAATTGTTATTTATTTAGACATCATATGTTTCTGTTATTTATATGACTTTCCCAAACTAGATGTAGAAGAAAAAAAAACTATAAATATCTCCTGTTACTGCCATTCCTTGTCTAAACACCGACATACAAATTTCTATTGAATTTATTGCACCACTTGAAATCAAATGTTAATTTCTATAATCGATTTTTAACACGCTAATACTTTAAAACTGTACTCCATTTGTATTGCATTAAAAAAATAACGGCAAAATAACGACAGGTATTACATTCATATTGTTGAAACTACTGCACTTTTTTTCTCTCAATGTAATAGGTAAGTAAGTGTTTTGTAGTATTTATCGTAAAATACCGGAGTTCATTTATACGTTTTATCGAAATAACGAAACGGTTTTAACCGTTATTTTTGTGATGTTACAATAAATAGAGTAAAGATGGCGCCGGGAGTTCTTAGCTGACTGATCCCTTAGAAGAGATGCCGAAACAAACTCAAATGTAATGATTTCTTTTTAAGTCGAAATATTATATTATTAAACGTAGAAGGGTAGAAACTTTAATTCTTAATGCGGTTTACATACAGGGGGCTACCATCTGGACCAAAAAAAAATGGTTAAGTAAAATCCTCATAGATGTCTTCCGCCCTGAGGGGACCAGAGGGGACTGTCAGACTCTTACTGACTAAAAACCACCCCGGGTGATCTCTTTCACACTTGCGCCGGAACACATGATACTTCCGCAATCCCCGGTTGAGGGGTGCTTACCCAAGCTAACTCTTCTAATGCGAAATCATTTTTTTTACATTCAACACTTTTTCTTTATCGTAATATAACATGACGCCGGTAATCCCTAAAGGTTTAGGCAGATGTGTAGCAATAGTACACCTTTCCCTAGTAATATTTGAGTTGTATCCAGGCGAGACTATTGCCTTAAACCGGGTATAAATCCAGAATCCGGATTGCTACTAAGAAATTCCAGATGAATAAACCCAAAAACACTTTCCCCGCCTCTTGAATCGCACTCAGGACCGCGTGTTGAGCATTAGCGCTGACCATCGAGGTTGTACAATTTTAAATAACAATTTTGGATATCATCCTATGCCACATAGTTTTTTAATATCAATACAGTGGTGCAATAAACTCATCTATAGTACAGATAAACTACGATAACATGGCGCACCCCTCCAAATGACTGTTTCAATGTGTGTAGTCACATCCTTACGAAAGAGTTTGTATGTAGTTGTAAGTATTCGTCTTCAGTAGCAGGCCGGCAGCGACATGCGTTGTGAGTCTTGGTGGCGCTTTGTAATTACTTTCACAGATACTTATTATCCAGAAATTTATTTGGTGTTCCTTAGTATTTAAAGAAATTGCATAATTGTTAAATTTTGCATGCCAATACTCAGGCAGAATGTGCACGGGCCAATATATATTTTTTACCAACTTTTTGTTAAATACCCACATTCTATGCGAATAAATGATTTGATTTGATACTTTCAAACGTTTTAAATTTTGGAGGGGCGGGCCATGTTATCGTAGTTTATCTCTAATAAGGAAATAAGTAAAGGTATAATAATAAAATATTGATATTACCTGATGTGGTATAGTGACCAAATGGGGACTATGTCCGCCGCTGCTTGATTGTAACGTTGGTGATTTACCTGTCAAAATATTTATTTATTTAAACTTAGATTAGATGTCAGGTGCTTTGGCTGAGAGGAGCAATGATTACACTTAATATTCCTACGTTGTTAATTTTAATAAATATACTCAGGAACCTGCAATATGTATTGACTGTTTTGTAACGCCAGAACACAACTTATAAAGTTTTGTATCGCAATGACAGCAGAACACTGACTCCTAAGACACAGGATTACCTAGTTTAGGAGTCAGGGTTCACCTTATCCGTATGGCCTTTACTTAAATAAGTTACGTATCCTAGTCTTAAGCAATGTCAAAGGTTTTTGTATGAATAAAGATTTTTATTATTTTTATATATACTAATATTATAAAGCTGAAGAGTTGGTTTGTTTGTTTGTTTGAACGCGCTAATCTCAGGAACTACTGGTTCGAATTGCAAGATTATTTTTGTGTTGAATAGTCCATTTATCGAGGAAGGCTATAGGCTATATAACATCACGCTACGACCAAAAGGAGCCGCGCAGCGAGGGTGAAACCGCGGGGAACAGCCAGTTATTACTATTCTGACTACCGGTAACGTCAGTCAAAGATCCACGAATGACTGCCGGGACCAACTATAACGTGCTTTCGACCAAAATACATCTCAAATATTGTTTTATTATCTGACTGACGGAGTAAATAAAATACTTTTTTTATACGCTGTCATCGTCCCAATTGGTGTGTAGTTTAATAAAGAAGATAAATGTTCTTACCACCGTGTGCAGAAGAAATAGCAACTTGATCAAGCACGTCCCACGACTTCTGTCGCCGACTGTGACACGAGCTGTGCGAAGTCGACGGCTGGATGAGGATTGAAGACTGGAAAAAACATTTATTTATATCAATAACAGCCTATAATGTTTAAGCGGGATTGTCCGACAGGGTTACCGCTACCCCGGAACATAAAGGGCTACGGAAGGAACATGGATGGGTTTCAGTCAGTAAGAGTCTGACACTCTCTTCCGCTCCACCCAGAGTGGGAGAAGAAATTGGATGATTTCCAAGCCTTAAAAAAAAAAGCCTATAATGTTCCCAATGATGGGACACAGGCGTCCTCTTTCTGTGAGCAAGAGTGGGCCATAATCCACCACGCGGCGGCGGTTAGTGGATGTCACATGTCTTAGAATTTTTCGTTCCATAACATACCGGCTTCAATACAATGTTTCCTGTCACCGTTTTGAGAGCACTGGTGGTTAATTTTTTTTAAATTCATATATTTCAGATAAATAGAATCCATATCTTTTTAGTATATATTAGCAACAAATTTAAAAGGTAAAGGTTAAATACGCTAAGAAGAAATGAATTAAAAATGTATAAATAATCTAGCTGACCCGACAGACGTTGTCTTGCCTTAGCTATGATACCTACATATCTTACCTACCAACCCTAACTACCTATCGATGGCAATCTAAATGGACTCGGTCCAGAATTCGCCATTAACTTTCCCACTGGGACACACCCCTCTGTGAGAGAGAGAGTGGGCCGTAATCTATTAGGGGGCGTCCATAAATTACGTGAGATATTTTAGGGGGGGGGGAGGGGGTCGGGTCAAATCTCATCTAATCTTACGTTGCAGAGGGGGGGTCTCGGCAAATATCACGCAGTTTTTTTTCTGATTGAAACAAAAAAAATATATACTATTTTGGTCCATTTAATCCAGATTGTACATGCTTAAAATTTAATCTTAAGCGTAATCATAATACGATTAAGATCATTCACAATTTTTTTTTACAATAACAATCCAACGCGTTTACGTAAGAAACCCACATTTTGAAAAATCTCACGTGAGATTGGGGTACGGGGGAGGGGGTTGAATAAAATCTCACGACATCTCACCTGGGGGGAGGGAGGGACAGAAAATTAAAAAAAAACACCTCACGTAACTTATGGACGCCCCCTTACGCGGGTAGATGACACATGTCCACGAATTTTTGGTACTATGACATACCACCTTCCACACAATATTTTCCTTCACCGTTTTGAGAGCAGTAGTGATTAAATTAAATACACAAAGTAAAGTGACTACCTAGGTTCGAACTAACGACCTAAAATGCCTTCAACTCAAATGTGTGTTTATTATCCATACAGTCCGCGAGGTATAAGCTGAGCTTTGCATTAGTGTGAGTGAGAGGAGCGCGGCGAGACAGAATGGCGCCGCGCCTCAGGCCGGTTACCCAAAATCAGTTTAAACCACCGGGCGAAAATGGCGCCGCGCCTAAGGCCGGTTATCACACCTACACTATCCATGTACACTCACACAAATGCAAAGATCAGCTTATACCTCGCGGACTGTACAATGCAATGCAGTTATTGCGCATAAGGCAAGCAGTGATAGCCTATTGGTGTGACCGTCGGACTGCTAAGTCATAGGTATCGAGTTCGAACCCAAGGCACGCACCTCTGATTTTACGGATTCATGTGCGTGTTGTATAATTCATCGTCATCATCATTCTCCTGCTCATCCCAATTTATTTGGGGTCAGCGCAACATGTCTTTTTATTCCATACTTCTCTATTAGTCGTCATCTCTGCAGTCACTCCCTTCCTAGCCATATCATCTTTCACACAATCCATCCATCGTTTCTTCGGTCTTCCTCTACTTGTATAGCCATCCACATTCATGCTCACAACCTTCATGACAGCATTTTCCTCATTCCTCCGCATAACATGCCCATACCATGACAACCTATTTCCACACAACTTTTCAGTCACCGGTGTCACTTTCAGACTTCCTCGTATTGTATAATTATCACTTGCTTAAAAATCGGTGAAGGAAAACATCGTGAGGAAACCGACATGCCTGAGAGATATTTCTCAACAGCATTTGAAGCTAAGTCAGAGGCCCAAGGGCAGCATAAAATTTCTGACAACAGGTTAGTCACTAACCACACGAAAAGAACACGAAGTGGGGATTTTGGCGACACGTATGCGTGTTGAAGGGACTGAGCTTAAAATAGCACCTGACAAGAAATAGTCGGCAGTGTTTGCGCTAGAGGAGTTTCATGATAATATTACATACCTGATGATGCTCAGCTGTGGGGCAGTAGTGGTCACAGTTGTCGGGCAACCATTTAGGTAGTGAGTGCTTCACGTGGCAACGTGAGCGGACTTCCTCGCTAACGCAGACTAATGCTGTGGAGAAACATCACATAATCTGTCAAACTCACCAAACATTCTCGTATGTAAAAAGTAATTGGAACTATTGATGATATATTTTTGGCCGTTTCAATCATGAGTTCAATGAAGAACCGGTCTACTGGTCAATCAATCTGCCTGCCTTTTCCCAATTATGTTGGGGTCGGTTTCCAGTCTAAACGTATGCAGCTGAATACTAGTATTTTACATGGAGCGACTGCCTATCTGACCTCCACAAATATCCAGTAACTGGGCAATACGATACCCCTTGGTAAGACTGGCTGACAGATTTCCGGGCTTCTGACGACCCGTAACGACTGTCAAAGATGCATAAATGACATCTGGGACCAACTTCTCTGGGGCCTTTCAGAGGCACGGAGGAGTCTCGGTATGTAAAGATGTTCACCCATCCATGGCCAACCACGGCAAGCGTAGTTTAATGGCTGTCATTACTAATACACGAATTATCGGTAAAAAAACTGGTCTATCGATATGTATTTTAATAAAATACTATCATACTACTACAGTTTCTATAATAATAAAGTTTTATCTTTATTCTAAAGTCACGTGGCGCCATCTATTATTATAAGGACTTTATTGTTGTTTTCCTCGGGAACAGTATTTTTGTTCGGGATTAAAGGTACTCTATGTCCGTTTCTGTACACCTGACAATGAATATGCAAAACAGAATGATCGTTTCAGTGGTTTAGACGTGAAAAGGTAACAAACAAACTGACAAACTTATTTTCGCATTTATAAAATTTGTTTATCCTAACTATTATTATAAATTCAAATATTATTATATTCAAATTATTATATTCAATTACTAGCTTCCACCCGCGGTTTCGCCCGCATAATATGTCGATAAATTATACACATAAACCTTCCTCTTGAATCACTCGTATCTATTAAAAAAAACTGTATCAAAATCCGTTGCGTAGTTTTAAAGATTTAAGCATACATAGGGATATAGGGACAGAGAAAGCGACTTTGTTTTATACTATGTAGTGATTATTTCATTCATAAAGAGATCCAAGATGGCGGCCATTAAAATTAGCAAAACATTTATTACGGGTGTAATTTTCATGGTCTTCCGAGCAAGTCGAAATCCAGGCCGTCTTCTTGGGTTATAAAAAGGCTCTCGCACGTACCCGTGAGGTAGGCCACGGTGTCGCGCGTGACGTGGAACTTGTCGCGCGAGGCGGCGGCGGCCAGCGCCAGCAGCTTGGCCAGCACGCGGCACGTGCGCGACACCGTGGCCGCGCCGGGGTGCCGGTAGCCCTTCACCAGGTGGCCCACCAGCGCGAAGTGGAAGTTGGAGCGGAAGCTGGGGGGAGATGGCTGTATAGTGATTCTGGCAAGTACTCCAACTGTCAATAATGTCAACCCCTAGCACTAGGAAGTGGTGAAGGGTGGGCGTTTTTGGGGGACTGTCTTATGTAACTTTGACCTTCAAAAAGTGCTGATTTTCAGCTTAATTTGAATAAATGACTTTTGATTGGGTGCAAACATACGTAAATTTACACAGTCAGATGTTTACAGAATCGAGCGACTGTTCATTTTTGTCACACAATTGTAATATCATTTTTTTTTCACAACCTATTCTAAACTATTTTTTTTTCACAACCTATACTAAAATATTTTTGTTATTTTTCCAAAATAAACATTCTCCAAGCGAATGTTCTGTGGTTAAACCACCCCCTAGTAGTATTATTTGAATATTACTTCAATGGGAGAAAAAGACGGAGCTATACGTCCTGTATAGCTCCATTTCTTTCCCTATCTCTTTCTTCCGCGGCCGCAACAACAGCGCAGCAGGCCGATCTAGGAAGATGAGATTGCGCAAGAGTATCTTAAGAGTGTGATATTATGATGAGAAACCCACCTCAATCCCACAGCATGGTCCATCTGCTTGAAGTGCCACTCCAAAGGCTCACGGGTCTCCATCATCACTAATTCTAAAGTCTGTAAGAAAAGCATAAAGTAAATTCGCATTAAGGTTAAATAGTATCTTAGTTAAATGTATGCATACATACCACATGCAATATAAAATATATTATTTCACCGTTTTTTTTTTGGAAACTTTTGAAGAACAATCCACGCTGACACACACACACACGCACACGCTTCTGCCTACGCACACGCATCCGCACACGCACACGCATCCGCACACGCACACGCATCCGCACACACAAGAAGTGTCACATACAGGAGGCCTGTATTCTAACATTGTGAACATAATATAATTGTGTTATCCAGTAGAATTGGATATTTGAAAGGGTAGTCAACAACGTTACTCTTTATGAACTGTCAAAACGCGGCATTTGTACAGAGGCCAGCACATCAAGTTACCACAATCTGTCAAATTTCTTTGACAGTATTTCAACTTTATTGCAGACATAAGGTTCATTTTTAATTGAGAAAATTTGACAGTTCGGAATAGCTTTATGTGCTGGCGTCTGTACGTGATTTAAATAAATAATAATAATAATATCCTTGGACATTTCACACAGCACCGTATCGTCCCAAGCTAAGCAACCTAATGCTTGTGTTATGGTAACGAGATGGCTGATATACTACTTATATACATTTTTTTTGTAAATACATACATATTATAGATAGAAAAACACCCAGACTCGTAACAAATACTTGCAGGTCGTACAAATATTTGTTCCGTGCGGGAATCGAACCCGCGACATAGTGCGCAGCAGTCAATCGCTCAACCACTACGCCAACCGTGATTTGTATGAAATATAACAATGTGTAAACGTCACAGATGTTTTAGAATCAAATGGAATACTTATTAGCATTAAATGCAATTTTACAATTATATTTACGCATTATATTTTTATTTCTGTACGGTGATGGAAGTTTATAAGACGAGCGGCCTTTTATCTATGTGATTTCATATTTTAATTTACCTTATGTTGGAATTGTCCCTGCGATTCCAAGGTATGAAGGTTCTGCTCCATGAAGGCCAGACCCGCTGCGTATAATGTTGGCTCGTCTAGCTGCAACACGGACAGCGCTACCCAGAACAGTGCCTTGTGGATAGGTGAGGCCTGTTTAAGATATATAGAGTTAAAGAAAGAAAATATGTTTAACTAGCTACTACCACGCGATTTCACCCGCTGCTCGGCTCCTATTGGTCGTAGCGTGACGTTACATAGCCTATAGCCTTCCTCGATAAATAGACTATCCAACACAAAAAGAATTTTTCAATTCGGACCAGTAGTTCCAGAGATTAGCGCGTTCAAACAAACAAAGAAACAAACTCTTCAGCTTTATAATATTAGTAAAGATTGTAGCCAACGTAGCGCGCCCCCCACTCCTTAGCTAACTTTAATGCGTTTTGTTTAAGTAATTTTTTATTAATATTAAAGCAAAAAATAGGCGTCTAATATTTGTTCATTATCTAACTGACGGAGTAAATATTATTTCTTTTGTTTACCCTGTCATCATCTGCCTAGTTGGGGTCAGCTTCCAGTCTAACCGGATGCAGCCGAATACCAGAATTTTACATGGAGCGACTGCCTATCTGACGTCCACAACCCAGTTACTGGGCAATACGAAACCCCTTGGTAACACTGGCTGTCAGATTTTTCAGGCTTCTTATGACCAGTAACGACTGTCAAAGATGCACGAGTGACAGCCGAGACCAACGGATTAAATTGCTTTCCGAGACACGGGAGTCTCGGTATGTAAAGATGGTCACCCATCCACGGCAAACCCCGGCAAGCGTAGCTTAACCTGATGGATCGACCTGTGCGGCTGTTAGTACTTAGCCGCGAGCTGTCGTCATCCCTATTAGTTACCATAGGCGTAAGGTTGATATTATCTAACCAACCTCATGGTTCATATACATACCGGATATAAAAGAGGTTGTAGTCTCGTCAGAGCCATGATGAGAGCCTCCAGTAGAGCTAAGTCGTTGAAAGATTCCAAAGCCTTCACTAGAATTCTTAGGAGTTGCTTCATGTCATCGTCTGTTACGTTCTTACCTGGAAATTATAAAATTATACAGAGATGATACGACAGAGGGGCTTTCCTTTAAACAGCTTATACTAGGGACCATTTACAAGATCTGTACCAAAAATCAATTAAATAGGAGCAGTTGTTTAGTCGCAAATGTTTTTTTAAGTTTTTGCCCCGTTTGAACACGATGTATCTTTCCTAACAGCGCTCCGGCGCGTGCGCGTCGGTGCCGCTGCGTTACAAGGTCAATTTTTATTTACAAAGGGTGGTTGCGTTTTACTCTGATTTGTAAGCTATTTAGTTTGTTTGAAAAAATAAAAACCTAATTTTTGGTGCTTTTTATTTTTATATCGTACCGAGTTAATACTTAACACGTATAGTATACGTAGTGTAATTTAATGCCCCTCTGTCATATCAACTCTTTATAAATTTTAGGGATGTGCTAACGACCGTTTTCGGGGGCATATTATTGAGTGTACAAGGGAACCCCCTTTTTTTGCTCCCACTGTTGTGTGAGTCGCGCCACAGCACACTTCTACTGACTAAAATCCATCAAATTTCCTTCCTTAGCTTATTGTGATTGAGTGCAACGGCGATAACCCTTTCGTACAACCCGCTGACCGAGTGCACACCCTACGATTTTATCTGTGTATATACCTCTACATAGTATAAAACAAAGTCGCTCCCAGCCGTCAGTCCAGATAAACTCTAGAAAAATTGTTTCTAAGTTGCAGTTATGTTTTTTCTTTAAAAGGGGCATAAAAAGAAGAGTGTCCACCTAGGTTCCACTTTAAAATAGTGTTGCTCTCGGGTGGACACTCTTCGCTCTAGTGACGTACTATGAATCCTCGCTACGCTCAGGATTCTACTTCAGGATCCCTCGCTACGCTCAAGATTTAAAGAAACACTTTCGCTTTAAAAAGAGAAGTTTACTCCCTGCAAACAATCTAATACATGTATTTTTTCTTCGGCAAAATAATTATGAAATATGTCTCGCATTTCTTTTTAATAAAAGTATTTTAAGGTAATATAAAACTTACTTATACATCCAAATACAATCAATGCTCGCGGCTGGAGGGCAGGATTGAAGCAGAACGCGAAGCTTTTTGCCAGAGATGTCCTGTAAACAAACACATTATTATAAATTATAGCAGTTACAAAATGTACAAAAATGAAATAATAATAATATAATATCCTTGGACATTTCACACAACGCCATATAGTCCCAAGCTAAGCAACCTAATGCTTGTGTTATGGTAAATATTCAGTTGTAGATATCAAAAGAGTAACGGTAGAGTTTCATGCCCATTGTGCTCCATACGAAACTATCTTTTGGAAGGGTCGACTAGAATCTATTTAATTTCTTGTTCATTTTGACGTTCAAAAGTGTCTTTCTTGTGCCTATTTGAAATAAATTATTTGACTTTGACCGGGTTCAGGGGCAAATCATACCTTTTTTTTGAAGGTGGGAGATCATTGGTCCTGGATATTCGCATCCCCATTTACAAATGCGGAATATTCGCATTAATTCAGACATCTGCACCTACATCCCCATCTGCATCTTCTTGTTTTCGTTAGGTTAGTGACTAACCTGGTGTCAGAGTTTTAATGCTGCCCATGGGCCTCTGACTTAGCATCACATGCTGTTGAGAAATATCTCTCAAGCAAGCCGGTTTTCTCACGATGTTTTCCTTCACCGATTTTTAAGCAAGTGATAATCATACAATACGCACATGAGTCTGAAAAGTCAGAGGTGTGTGGCTTGGGTTCGAACTCGAGACCTAAGATTTGGCAGTCCGACGGTCATACCACTAGGCTATCAATGCTTGCCGGAATCAATGAATGTGGAGTTTTTACGGATGCGGATTCATAGACATAAACCAGGATAGTATTAGTAAAATTATTAAAGCAATTGTAAATAATCCACTCGCAATAACCTGAACCTTCGCAATAATATAATTAATTTCAATATTTCGTTAATTTATTGGACCAATTAATATAATCAAATTTATTAATATTTAATTTAATCTAATTTATTTTTATTATCCTTTTTTAATTTTTTTGTTTATCTGAATTAATGTTTTATTTTCGATAATTAAAGATCGCACTATCATATGAATGATATGTCTTTAGCGATTATGAATGTAAAATTAACTTAACCGATAAGGTTAAGTTAATTTTACGAACATAATTAACCTAACTATACACTACAAAATCTAATTATTTATATCTAAGCCGTTTTACTGTACAAGCGGTGTTAACCTATAAGTGATTGTTGCACCTACAAATGTGTATCTGTTAATCTGAATGTAATTGCTATGTGTAAACAATTGTTGGTTAACCTTAATAAATAAATAAATGTATACAACAAGTAAAGACTTGAAAAAATGCGTACTTCCAATAATCCGCATCCGCATCCGCGTATGCGCAAGCGCATGTCAAAATGTTTGCATCTGTAACAGCCCTGGTATCTAGCAACTGAAATAACAAAGTAATACATTACCAAGTGTGCAGCCAATCACAGTCGGGTATGTCCCGCATGCAAGCCTCCATGATCTCCAGCAGCGCGTCCGTGATGATCTCGAGCGACTGTAGAGGCAGGCGCTCGCGGTCCGTGTGCGTGGTGCCCGCGCACGTGCCCGTGCTCGCGGCGTCCGTGCACGTCGTGTACGAGTGTTCTGAGTACCTGGGGATGGAACATTTTATAAATTATTATTATACTAGGTGTTCCGCGCGGTTTCACCCGCTTCTCGGCTCTTTCTGGTCGTAGCGTAATGTTACGACCAGAAAAAAAAAAAAATCCTCGATAAATTGACTATCCAACACAAAAATATTTTTTCAATTCGGACCAGTAGTTCCAGACATTAGCGGGTTCAAACAAAAAACTCTTCACCTTTATAATATTAGTATAGATTATTATGGAACTGACCAATCATTAGTATGTCTGTTGTAAGGGCTCCTGAAGGCGGTGACTGCGGCAGACTTGACCTTCGATATGCCGAACATCTGGTAGAACTTGGGCAGAGCGAATTCGTCCAGAGACAGACGAAGGACGCGTTGGGTGTCCTCTGAAAATGTAGGTTAAATGAGTTTAAAAAGAGCTGTCAGTAAGGCCAATCTCTTCTTCTTCTTTTCGTGTGGTTAGTGACTAATCTGGTGTCAGACTTTTTATGCTGCCCATGGACCTCTGACTTAGCTTCACATGCTGTTGAGAAATATCTCTCAGACATGCCGGTTTCCTCACGATATTTTCCTTCAACGATTTTTAAGCAAGTGATAATTATACGGATTCCTGTGCGTACTACAGGAATCCGTAAAATCAGAGGTGCGTGGCTTGGGATCCAACTCGAGACCTATGACTTGGCAGTCCGACGGTCGCACCACTAGGCTATCACTGCTTCAATCCCTAACACAGGTGGTATGATAGCTTACTTGACGCTCACTTCATATAAGTTATAACGGTGAGATTTTTGAGGGCCGATCAAGAATTACGTAAGTAGTTTTATAACGATTTTTCCCCCAACCCCTTGTCAGCAAAAGTAAGCAAAGCTCTTACTCCCCCCCCCCCTCCCTCCCTGCCATGCCTTTTTTTTGAGGGTGGGAAATCATCCTATAACTTCTACCGCTCTGGGTGGAACGGAAGGAGAGTCAGACACTTACTGATTAAAATCCATCCATGATCCTTCCGTAGCCCTTTATGTTCCGGGGTAGCGGTAACCCTTTCGGAGAATCCCGCTTTCCCGGCAGGCTCGGCCATACATTTTATCGAGTTACGTGTGCATAAAAGTAACAGCTCATATTTTTTTCGCGATTCGAACGATTTCCAAATTCAATTTAATTTTAATTTACAAGTTAATTTTTTAACACCTTATTTTTGATTATACGTTGTCCGTGTTTGTATTCATAGCATACAAAACCCCTCCAACACAAACAACACAATCTCTACCACTGAGCCCCTTAGTGAAGGTCCTGACCTGATCACAATACTTACCAGAGAAACTTGGCGTGGTACAAGTACACAGGGAGTGTATGATATTGATGACCAGGCCGTGTGTGGCTGCTCGCATGGAGACAGTTCCAGAGCATACGAGGAACGTGACGGTATGGAACAGGTATGGGAGATGGCGAGCCACGTCCAGGCAGTTGTTGAATGATAACATTAGCTGTAATAGAAAAGCTGGTATAAAAAAAAATAAGATTAAGTATTTATTTTACAACATGGAGTATTATTTTTCCTATACTTCTATGAACTAGTATCACTTGTATTTCATTATTTGCATCTATGTGGTCTCCATATCACTACATAGTAGTCGCTTTCTCTGTCGCTATATCCCTATAACGGATTTTGATGCGGTTTTTTTAACAGATAGAGTGATTGAAGAGGAAGGTTTATGTGTATAATTTGTCGACATATTTTGCAGGCGAAGCCGCGGGCGGAAGCTAGTTGTATATAAAAGGAGAAACTGGACTGACATATCAACGGTTTTTCGAAAATCTATGCCTAATGGGAGTAAAAAATGGTAGTCAATTTAACAGGGAATAATTTCACTGTTGAATAGGAAAGTTCAATATACGCGGGCGATGTGCAAGTTACAATTAAGAAGAACGCGTTATATAACCTATTGACCGCTTGGTTTTATATCAACAGCGGCGCCCCCAGCGGTCAACTCATTAAAAAAATATTCAGACGATTTTACATTATGGTCTTGCAAAAAACGAAAACCTGATCATAGATATAACAGTCGTATAAACACGACTCAGGCGACACTGGCACAGAGACATTTGTCGTATTAATCCGACTGGGGCGGTTAAATGTTCAGACGATTTTACATTATGGTCTTGCAAAAAACGAAAACCTGATCATAGATATAACAGTCGTATAAACACGACTCAGGCGACACTGGCACAGAGACATTTGTCGTATTAATCTGACTGGGCGGTTAAATGTTCAGACGATTTTACATTATGGTCCTGCAAAAAACGAAAACCTGATCATAGATATAACAGTCGTATAAACACGACTCAGGCGACACTGGCACAGAGACATTTGTCGTATTAATCCGACTGGGCTAAATGGAATGGGGTTAAATGGAATCCTACTTCTTTTGTACATCCATTTTCTTTTGTACATATTATTATGAATACTTAGTCTTAAATTTAAATATGATTAGATTAACATTATATTAATTTAGTTGCAATAAATGTACTTACCAGATACCTAGCCAGAATAGCGATATCATCCCACATCATATGCTGCTCCAACATGGCCGTCGGAGAATGACAAGTTTTGTCCACCACCTGAAACATTACAACCATATTAGTTGGATTGAAAAATTTAGCAATAAAATAATATAACGTGGCGCTACAATGGTGACATAAATTTAGCACACGGGTAGGGCCAGTGCTCATTAATCATATAAATGTTGATCGGTCAAAATAAATCCTAAATAGAAAAAAATAAATCAATTCGCCAACTTTTTGCAGTTGTTTCATCCTAATAGTATTGCTTATTCGTTTTAATTTCATTGATGCGAATGTAACGATCCGTGACCCGGGCAAATACCCGCTGAGCGTCAATTCTTTAAGTACAGATGGCTATTTTCTAACATTTTAAATAAATCCGTAAATAATAATGTTTACTGGAAATATAATATCTGCATGAAACGAAAATGTGAAAACGTGTGTCTCTGCCTAACCTTTCCCCAACTATGTTGGTGTCGGCTTCCAGTCTAACCGGATGCAGCTGAATACTAGTATTTTACAAGGAGCGACTGCCTATCTGACCTTCACAACCCAGAAACCCAGTATTTGTGTGTTAAATTAATGCCACCATTGTAGCGCCACGTTGTATATGGAGCTACTTAAGCGCCGTTGTACAGGACACAGTTTCTTTACGGTACGGGCGAGTATACAGTGCCGTAGAAAAATCGTGCGGCGACACGGCTTAACGTGCTTTCCAAAGTACGGAGGAGTCTCTGTATGTAAAGGTGGTCATCCACGGACCAACCACGGCAAGAGTAGCTTAACCTGACGGATCGACCCGTGCGGCTGTTATAACTTAGCCACGAGCTCCTCAAACAATAATTTAGCAATTAACCTTTCGTGGGCTGTAGACGTGGATCCACGTTCGAAAAATCTTTACCCTTGTGTGCCTAAGTGTGGATCCATGTCCAAACTTTTTAAATGCGATTTTGTTCACTATTCATTAGACCTTTGGGTCTATATTGGGCATACGACGGTAATTATTACGAGCGTGAGTCAATCACACGAAAGGTTAACATGAATCATAATTCGATCGAGTGAACGTGTTAAGAATAATTAGACTTGAGAAATCTTATTCTCCAAGGGGCCAACCAGCTGCTAGCACAAACACTCCCACAATATTTTTGTCAGGTGCTATTCTAAGCTCAGTGCCTTCAACACGCATACGTCATCAGTGTATGGGCTAGAGCAGTCGGTATTATTTCAATAACACTTCGGTGTGAGAAAGAGATGCAGCTATACAGGAATAGCTCCATCTCTTTCCCAATATTCTGCCTAGCCTGTTCCCATCTATGTTGGGCTTCCAATCTAACCGGATGCAGCTGAATACCAATATTTTACATGGAGCGACTGCCTATCTGACCTCCACAACCCAGAAACTGGGCAATACGATACCTCTTGGTAAGACTGGCTGTCAGATTTTCGGACTCTTTCCCAATGTGAAGCGATATTAAAATAATTATGCTATAGGAGGTAGTTGGCCCCCAGATATACAACCAATCGTGCTTTTCTATAGTCTAATTGATAACGCAAATGAACAAGGAAGCCTTACAATTGAAAACTACGTTTAAAAGCTGTCTACAATAAATATCAAAAAACACACAAGGAATTTGGAATTTCGGATCTTCACGGCCAATTGTGTTTCTATGACAAACTCATTAAAAAAGCAAATGAAAATAAATTGCTAAGAAAAACAAAACAAAAAAAAAATGAAAACCAAAAATAGCACTCTTGCGCCGTTTATGAAAGATTAAATTCGAATGAAGCCTCTAACTTGTTAGTCTAGTCTGAACTCCTGGAAGCTGTTGCGATTGTTTATCATGAACCAAAACACTAATAGTTATAGTATTTATAAAGCCTTGTTTCCATTAAAACGAATATCAATTGTATGGCAGTGTAAATTAAGTTGATTTCAGAATTATTAAAACTATTAAAAAGTCTTGAGAATTTGTAAATATTCTGATCTGCATGATCATTACCTAAATACACACATCAAAAGTGTCTAGGGATCAACATATATTTTTGCAATAACTTTTCTCTTGATTGATATTAATTTAAATTTTCTTTAAGGATTCATCAAATAAAGTGTTTTCGTTTGTCACAGTAACGATAAACCAAGTCACCTTTGCATTAATAAAGAAATTTGCCATTTTCCTAATAAAGGGATTTTTGACATTTGAACCACTAACATTAAAGTTCGAAAAAAAGACTGAAATAACAGTTTTCTTTAAAATTTTATTGGGTAACTTAAACAATTAATAATCCGTGTTTCTACCGCGAACACTAACAACACAAGAACATCGGTTTGGCATACTCAAAATGAGTTCATCCAAATCACGCTGTGGAATGGCCGCCCATGTTCGTTGCAACAACAAAAAAAGGTCTTCTTGCAACTGGATACCCTCCATATTCGGCAGAGCTCTTCTCTGTAGCATATCCCATGCATGCTCAATCGGGTTCAAGTCTGGCGACTGAGCAGGCCAGGGCAGGACATTGATGTTAGCTGCGGCGAGAGTCTGTCTTACAACTCTTGCGGTGTGCGGTCGTGCATTATCATGCATTAACTGAAATAAGGGACCGATTTGCACTTGTAGAGGAACGATGACGTCAGATACAATCGTCTCAGCATAAATTTGAGCGTTGAGGTTGCCTCTGATCCAAATCAACTCAGTTCTTCCGCCGATCCAAATACCCGCCCATACCATGATGGTTCCACCACTATAAGGATGGACTTCCTGGCAGGATTTTAATCGCTGTTGGCGTCCAGGGGTTCTCCAGTGTCGTATACGTCTTGTATCCGGTCTCATACCAAAACGAGACTCATCAGAAAAGCACACGAAACGCCATTGTTCTTCTGCCCAATTTCTGTGTTCAAGAGCCCATTGATATCGAATCCTACGATTGTGCATTGCTATAGGTGGTACCCGTAGCGGTCTTCGGGAATGAAGGTTCACTTCATGCAAGCGGTTTCTGACTGTTTGGTCGCTAATTAAGTTCCCTGAAGAGTGATGAAGCCTCACGGCTAACATCATGGCGGTTATTGTTGGAGCTCTTCGAGTTAAGATTTGAATGTATCGGTCTTGTCTCCGTGTGGTGCAGCGATACCGTCCTTCATGGCGCTCAGCCACGGTACCAGTGCTTCGGTAACGTGTCCAAAGTCGACTGATAACACCTTTTTTTGTTGTTGCAACGAACATGGGCGGCCATTCCACAGCGTGATTTGGATGAACTCATTTTGAGTATGCCAAACCGATGTTCTTGTGTTGTTAGTGGTCGCGGTAGAAACACGGATTATTAATTGTTTAAGTTACCCAATAAAATTTTAAAGAAAACTGTTATTTCAGTCTTTTTTTCGAACTTTAATGTTAGTGGTTCAAATGTCAAAAATCCCTTTATTAGGAAAATGGCAAATTTCTTTATTAATGCAAAGGTGACTTGGTTTATCGTTACTGTGACAAACGAAAACACTTTATTTGATGAATCCTTAAAGAAAATTTAAATTAATATCAATCAAGAGAAAAGTTATTGCAAAAATATATGTTGATCCCTAGACACTTTTGATGTGTGTATATATATTTTTGACAAAATGTACACAGCTTCAAGTATTGAATACTTTGCCGGATATCAATTCTAATAGGCAATAAGAAAGGCATTTGAAAGTCAAAATAAACAAGAAAAAGAAATGAGTCTAGTCGCCCCTTCCAAAAGGTAGTTTCGTATGGAGAAGAATGGGTAAGAAACTCCACCGTTACTCTTTTAAAATACACACATCAAAAGTGTCTAGGGATCAACATATATTTTTGCAATAACTTTTCTCTTGATTGATATTAATTTAAATTTTCTTTAAGGATTCATCAAATAAAGTGTTTTCGTTTGTCACAGTAACGATAAACCAAGTCACCTTTGCATTAATAAAGAAATTTGCCATTTTCCTAATAAAGGGATTTTTGACATTTGAACCACTAACATTAAAGTTCGAAAAAAAGACTGAAATAACAGTTTTCTTTAAAATTTTATTGGGTAACTTAAACAATTAATAATCCGTGTTTCTACCGCGAACACTAACAACACAAGAACATCGGTTTGGCATACTCAAAATGAGTTCATCCAAATCACGCTGTGGAATGGCCGCCCATGTTCGTTGCAACAACAAAAAAAGGTCTTCTTGCAACTGGATACCCTCCATATTCGGCAGAGCTCTTCTCTGTAGCATATCCCATGCATGCTCAATCGGGTTCAAGTCTGGCGACTGAGCAGGCCAGGGCAGGACATTGATGTTAGCTGCGGCGAGAGTCTGTCTTACAACTCTTGCGGTGTGCGGTCGTGCATTATCATGCATTAACTGAAATAAGGGACCGATTTGCACTTGTAGAGGAACGATGACGTCAGATACAATCGTCTCAGCATAAATTTGAGCGTTGAGGTTGCCTCTGATCCAAATCAACTCAGTTCTTCCGCCGATCCAAATACCCGCCCATACCATGATGGTTCCACCACTATAAGGATGGACTTCCTGGCAGGATTTTAATCGCTGTTGGCGTCCAGGGGTTCTCCAGTGTCGTATACGTCTTGTATCCGGTCTCATACCAAAACGAGACTCATCAGAAAAGCACACGAAACGCCATTGTTCTTCTGCCCAATTTATGTGTTCAAGAGCCCATTGATATCGAATCCTACGATTGTGCATTGCTATAGGTGGTACCCGTAGCGGTCTTCGGGAATGAAGGTTCACTTCATTCGTTCCTCTACAAGTGCAAATCGGTCCCTTATTTCAGTTAATGCATGATAATGCACGACCGCACACCGCAAGAGTTGTAAGACAGACTCTCGCCGCAGCTAACATCAATGTCCTGCCCTGGCCTGCTCAGTCGCCAGACTTGAACCCGATTGAGCATGCATGGGATATGCTACAGAGAAGAGCTCTGCCGAATATGGAGGGTATCCAGTTGCAAGAAGACCTTTTTTTGTTGTTGCAACGAACATGGGCGGCCATTCCACAGCGTGATTTGGATGAACTCATTTTGAGTATGCCAAACCGATGTTCTTGTGTTGTTAGTGTTCGCGGTAGAAACACGGATTATTAATTGTTTAAGTTACCCAATAAAATTTTAAAGAAAACTGTTATTTCAGTCTTTTTTTCGAACTTTAATGTTAGTGGTTCAAATGTCAAAAATCCCTTTATTAGGAAAATGGCAAATTTCTTTATTAATGCAAAGGTGACTTGGTTTATCGTTACTGTGACAAACGAAAACACTTTATTTGATGAATCCTTAAAGAAAATTTTAATTAATATCAATCAAGAGAAAAGTTATTGCAAAAATATATGTTGATCCCTAGACACTTTTGATGTGTGTATTTTGTATACATGAATTATGAAACGATATGTGAGATTAATTTTAGATTTTTAATATTAATTTTAGAATCCACAAAATCAAATTAGGTCAACGTTGTTTATCAATTTTTGAGTAACTTTAATATGACGCTCAGGATTTTAAAATTATCCAGTGAATTTCTACATAAAACGCCTTGTAGGGTAAAACAAAGATATGAAAGAGAAGACAGTGATAGATAGCATGACGAGCAGGGGAAATGGAAGAAGAAAACGCATTGCGCCCTAAGTAACATGGTACGAGAACGGAAGATGAATGCAGGGTGCCCAAAAAGCATCGTGCGCAAAAAAAAACAAAATGGTGGCAAACTAACTGAAAATAAATCAATTTCTGCAAAACATAACAAGACTACAGTCCTGTTTACGAATAGAGAATTTTTCCCACAAAATAGATTACAAAAATAGTTTGACATGGGTTTTGTTATAGGGCTTGTATACAAAACTGCGATGCGACGTCGCATCGTAAAACTCCGAGCTCGACGCTTGATAAAATAGTTAATTTTTGTGATTTACGAATTCGCATCGCATCGCATCGCAGTAGTACAAGCCCATAACTGGAACCATTTCATGCATTGCAGTCTTGTTACACTTTACAATCATCAAAATGCACAGCTCACTTGACGATTTGCTAAAAACAAAAAAAAACTGAAATTAAAAGTAAAAAAAAAACTAAAAAAAGAAAAAATTTAATAAACTCACAGTGGCCGGGGTGACGGGACCCAGGATATTATTGGGCAGTTTGGATAGGGCCTGTGACAGAAACACATGTACTATGTACACATATTTACATATACAGACGCAAACACTTATGTATCTAGACACAGTTTTTTAATAGAAAAGCGCCTTGTCCACGAAAAAGATATAAAAAAAAAATACCTCCACGACCGAAGGTACATTTTCTAAATAGGGAGATGTTCTAAGTCAATTGCATTGAAAAATTTCTTTGATACAACTCAAACATTGTAGCAAAAATGCTTCTCGACTGAAGGACTAATTCATTTCATACGAATTATGAAAGGACCTATGCAAGATATGTTCTATAAAAATTTCATGAAAAAAAAACTTAAGTGAAATAAGTTGTCAATAGTGTCAATTGTGAAATAAGTTGTCAAAATTCGCATTAGATGTATGACTCTGACACTCCGTCCGCTCCATCCAGTGCGGATCGGAACGGATCATTGGATGATTTCCCACCCTCAAAAAAATAAAAAGTCATTAGGTGGACTGACAGCTCAATGCAAGCTCTCTCTCTTCACGTAAGTTTTCAAAGTGAGATTTTTACGGAGTACACCAGCTGGTCTTTTCGTGGGTATATACAGTGTATTAGGTTAAACGAGGGACATATTATCAGGTTTTATAGTACTCATGAAAATCAACAACTTTGTCCATGGGACCAACTCTGAAATCTATACTAATATTATAAAGAGGTAAAATTTGTAAGTTTGTATGTAGGGGGTAATCTCCGGAAACAATGATCCGATTTCAAAAAATTTTTCACCAATAGAAAGCTACATTATTCCTGAGTGCTATAGGCTATAAATTATATTTATATCATACATATTAGCCAAGCTATCGCAATTTTAGTCTAGCAAGTCGGAAAGAAATACCTGTGAAAACAGAATTATTTGCATGCGCTGCCTAAACAGTTGTTTAAAATTGAAAGCAATGTATGGCAACCCGGTTCGCCTTAATTATTTCTACAAAAAAGTCCGCGACACCATATTCCTATCTTTTGTATTTTAACTTTTATATTTCGTTTTATGTTTTAAAAAAGTATTTTTTCGACTTACTTCTAATGTTAAAACAAGAAATTTTCCGCGGACGAAGTCGCGGGCAGAAGCTAGTATGAAATAAAAATATCAGCTGTTCCATACATTTTGACGAATTATGCGAACATAAATGTACTGAACAGCTGATTTATATAAATCAAGTTTTCAGGTATAGTTCCATAGTCAAAGTTGTTCGTTTTCATGAGTATACCCCCTGATGAAAGTATGTCCCTCGGTTAACCTAACACACTGTATAATATACGAATATGTTATACAATATCTGAAGTTAGATTAAGGTTGAATTCCACCAAAGAATCTCAACGCGATCGGGACGTACACCGCGCATATGATCTGTCAGTGTTGTCTCTGTCATCTGTCAATGTACGACACGTGTAATGGACGACACGGTTGGCGTAGTGGTTGAGCGATTGACTGCTGCGCACTATGTCGCGGGTTCGATTCCCGCACGGAACAAATATTTGTACGACCTGCAAGTATTTGTTACAAGTCTGGGTGTTTTTCTATCTATAATATGTATGTATTTACAAAATAAAAAAATGTATATAAGTAGTATATCAGCCATCTCGTTACCATAACACAAGCATTAGGTTGCTTAGCTTGGGACGATACGGCGCTGTGTGAAATGTCCAAGGATATTATTATTATATTATTATTATTAATGTTCTACAGAACTTTTATTTATTTATTTAATTCTTAGAGCACAGAAATGTACAGAGGCGGACTTAATGCCATAGGCATTTTCTACCAGTCAACCTTTGGGTGATGCAGAGATAAACAATGGTAGGTGCAATAGGAAGTAAAGTGTAAATATTTATTTAATTACGAATACACATTTTTGATTTTGACAGTGACATTGACACCTCTTGAACGTGGTTCAGAAACAGTTCGCAATCAGTTTAATTAATGAAATTCGAAATTAGGTATCTCTCAAGTTAGATTGAAATTTTTTACAAGATTAATATTTGAATCTAAATATAAAGCTATATCGTAGACGAGGCGCTTTGAAATAACATTTCTACTTTAATTTACACAGACAAACATATAGGCGGGGTAAAGTCAGCAAGGTGTCTGATTTCATATCTTACTCGTTAAGTCGTTAACAGCTAATTTAGTTTTGTTTACTTAGCAGTGATAGCCTAGTGGTGTGACCGTTGGACTGTCAAGCCTTTGGTCTCGATTTCGAATCCAAGACCTTTGACTTTTCGGATCACGCTGCTTCGCGTTATAGGCTTGCGGTGAAGGAAACCATCAAGCCTAAGGGATATTTCTCACCAGCATCTGAAGCTGAGTCAGAGGCCCATGGGCAGCTTGAAAACTCGGACACCAGAGGTTATTATTATATAAGCTTTTTTTCGTGTGGTTAGGCCACTAACCACACAAATAAAGAAAGAAAGAATTTTTGTTTAGAGTCGTAACTGCTTAGAGGCAGGGATCGATATTAATCAGACGTATTTTTTAAGGATAGGAAATCATCTGCTGACTCCTCCCGATCTGGGTGGAGCAGAAGGGAATGTCAGACTCTTACTGACTGAAACCAATCCATGTTCCTTCATAAGCCCTTTGTGCTCCGGGGTAGCGGCAACCCTTTCGGACAATCCCACTGATTACTCAGACACCTTGCGATCCTTTTACCCTAACACAACATATAATGAAAGACCTTTGAAAAGTTTAAACTTTTTGAATGGGGATGATATTTATTATTCTTACAACAAGGGATGTTGAGAATGTGTATTTTTTTTTACTGAAAGATTCATGCATGAATGAGAAACAATCTAACACAAATATTTAAAAAAAAACTGCCCTCAAACAAACTGTAGTAAGTAATTAAACCCGGTAATTTGGGGGAATTTCAAGAAAAAAAAAATAAAACAGTTTAAATAGTTCAACACATTATCTTACAAATCGAAAATAAACGTATAATTATAATATCATGCAAATAAAAATCAAATATCAGTTCCCAATATTCTCAAAACAAACAAAAAAGACATCCCTAAAAACATAAGAGAAAAACATGTTGACCGACTTGGGCATCGAACCCCAGTACCCGCGCTTAGCAGTTGAAATAGCAACTACTAGGCCAGGGATGGCGAACCAATGGCACGTAACATCATAATTTGGGCACGGCATCATTACAAGAGTTGGGTATTAGAAAGGGTAGTCAATAACGTTACTTTTTATGAACTGTCAAAACGCGGAATTTGTACGGACTTGTATGAAATATAACAATGTGACATCACAGGTTTTTAGAATCAAATGGAATACTTATTAGCATTAAATCCTTTTTGCAAATATTTAATTTATGTACGGTGATGGGAGTTTTTAAGACGAGAGATATTTTTTGTATGTGATTTCATATTTTATTTTTGACCGTTTGAAATAGTCAATTGGAGTACGTCTGTCATCTAGTTTGCAACAACAAAAGTCGCGCAAGGGCCACAGTAGACTTTTAGCTCCGGCGATCGACGACTTCATCATCTGCCGAGCCTTTTCCCAACTATGTTGGAGTCGGCTTCCAGTCTAACCGGATGCTGCTGATTATCAGTATTTTACATGGACCGACTGCCTATCTGACCTCCACAACCCAGTAACTGGGCAGCACCCTTTGGTTAGACTGGCTGTCAGATTTTTGACGAAAGATGCACAAATGACAGCCGGGACCAACAGATTAACGTGCTTTCCGAGGCACGTAGGTGCCTCAGTATGTAAAGAGGGTCACCCATCCACGGCCAATCGCGATAAGCGTAGCTTAACCTGATGGATCGACCTGTGCGGCTGTTAGTACTTAGCCACGAGCTCCGATTTATAGAAGCTAAGTGCGTCGGTACAGTCGCAAAATTGCAGATCGCCGATGCTAAAAGTCTACTGAAGCCCTAATTTGTTCTTTACTATAAAAATGTTAATGTTGATATTATTGTTTGTTGGCACGTCAAGGCCATATTCAATATTTATTGGGAATAAATTGCACGTAAATATGTAGAGGTTCGCCACCCCCTCACTAGGCCAACAGTCTCTCATTCTTAAAAGTGTCATCTTTACGTCATACCCTCCCATCATTTTCCAGACCTTAGCACTAACAACTTACCCTGCACATCCTGCCGATGACTTTCTTGGACACCAGTTGCACGTTGGCTGACGCTAGAGCCACCGCCGTATCGGCCATTATCTCTATCATTGGGGAGCCGAGTCCTGGAAGAAAAAAGAAATTATATGTATGAATGATCAATTCAGGAGCTACATACAGACACACACTACAAATTAATAACACCCGTCTAATAAGATTTCTCGACATTTTGTAGAAACAAAAGAATAAAATTAATTTTATTTGGAATACCCACAGAAAACGCAAAAAGAAAAAATATTACAAAGGAGCAATTATAACGAATAAAACAAAAATTAAAAAGGCCTGGGCGTGGTCAAAAAGGTCCCTATCTCAGCATAATGCTAGGACATTGAAAAAAATACGGCAGCGCTGATATTCTTCCCCGGAACATAAAGGGCAAAGGAAGGAACATGGATGGGTTTTAGTCAGTAAGAGTCTGACACTCCCTCCCGCTCCAACCAAAAGAGGAGTCATTTAATGATTTCCCACCCTCAAACAAACAAAGAAAAGGCTCTGGTATAGTAAATGGAACAGCTGTTTTTTTTCTAGTTTTGTATGAATACTCACCAGAATTAACGCTCCGCTGTATGAAGCTATCCAACACCATGTCGATGAGCTCGGGGACATGTCCGATGGAGCCCCATATCTTGGCCTGCACAGAGGGGTACATCTCCGTCTCCTCAATGGTCAGTGTGATGAGTTTCTCCAAGATTTGGGCTACTTGCTTCTGGCGACGAGATTCTTCGGAGGGTTTGCAGAATCTGTGGGAGAAATAACATATTAAATTGGACTCCAAAACTAATTTGGAAAAAAGCAGTGCTGTAACAATCGGACTACCAAGTCTTAAGTCTCGAGTTCGAACCCAAGGCACGCACCTCTGACTTTTCGGATTCATGTGCGTATTGTATAATTATCACTTGCTTAAAATTCGATGAAGGAAAACATCGTGAGGAAACTACTATAGATTCTCCATACCCCAGTGGGAGGTGTGAGTATAATTATGTATGTATGTATGTGTATTACCTCACTAAATTGGCCAACCAGGGCGTCATGTACTCCAGACATAAATGCTTCAGCTCAATAGTTGATCCGCGGAAACCCTAGAACACATTTAATTATTAATTAATTCAATCACGGATTATCTATATTAATACTAGCTTCTGACAGCGGCTGCGTCTGCGCTGATGTCGGAAATTAACAACGTACTACCGGGATTAAAAGTATCCTATGTGCTATTCCAGTCTATAATCTATGTCTGTGCCAAATTTTATACAGATCCTTAATATCCGTTATATCTATATATAAAAGAAAGTCGTGTTAGTTACACTATCTATGACTCAGAAACGGCTGAACCGATTTGGCTGAAAATTAGTAGGGAGGTAGCTTAGAACCAGGAGACGGACATAGGGTAGGTAGGGTAGGTGGTAGGGTAGGTAGGGTAGGAGGGTAGGTAGGTAGGTAGGGTAGTTAGGTAGGTAGGTAGGGTAGTTAGGTAGGGTAGGTATCATAGTTAAGACAGGACAACGTTTGTCGGGTCAGCTAGTCTATAATATGTATGTATTTATGTAAAATGTACATAAGTAGTTTATCAGCCATCTCGTTACCATAACACAAGCATTAGGTTGATTAGCTTGGGACGATACGGCGTTGTGTAAAATGTCCATGTGTGTTATTATTAAACATCCAAGGATTTAAACATCTTCACAAACATTGGCATTCATATTAGTATTATTAAATATCCGTCCGGATATTTGTTATCGCACCACAACGGCTGAACATCTGAATGAAACTTGGCACATATATAGTTTATAACCTGGATTTACACGTAGGATATGTTTTACCCCGGTAGTCCGTTCCCTTGAGATAAATTCCGACATCGACGCGGGCAAAGCTGCAGGCAGAAGGCAGTTAACTATAAATTAAATAAATGTCATACAGAGTTGATACGACAGAGGGGCGTTCCTTTAAACTGCCTATACTAGGTACCATTTTCAAGCTCTGTACCAAAAATCAATTAAAAAGAAGCAGTAGTTTAGTCGTAAATGATTTTTTTTAGATTTTGCCCCGTTTGAACACGATGTATCTTTCCTAACAGCTCTGCGGCGCGCGCGCGTCATTTCCATTTTGTTACAATGTCAGTTTTTTTGACAACGACAAAGGGCGGTTGGTTTTTACTCTGATTTGTAAGCTATTTAGTTTATTTTTATTCCGTATCGAATTAATACTAAACACGTTATACGTCGTGTAATCTTATGACCCTCTGTCATATCAACTCTGTATAAATGTGATAAAATATAATTTCACTTTTATCTTTGAAAACCAAGTGATAGAGAACAGAAGCCATTCTGATGACATTGAATAATACATGTTATTTTCAGTCAATGAAAGTGAAAAGTTGTACAAATATTGGTAAATAAGTTCATAAAAAGATTCCAGGAGTAACCTCTAGCGCGCATTGGACTTTAAGCTACTTATAATAAGTTTCATTATCCAACATCATCAAGAAAAAACCTCATTTCTATGATCCTAGTCGGCGCTGATGAGCGGTGAAGTTAAAAAATCAGTAACAATACAAAATAAACCTTATGAAAAAGAAATAGGGTTGAGGTCTTACCTGTATGCACTCTTCTAGGAACTCTAGTGTTAGATGTGGCTCGTTGTGCGCAAGTTTCTCGCTCACGGACTTGATGAAGATTGTGTTGTTGGACGGAATGCATAGGCCTGGGAACAAAGTACCGACTTTAGTGCATAAATTAAAAAAAAAAACGTTTCATATAAACTTACTGTAAATATTAAAGGTAAAGCTACCTTCATCATCATCATCATCTGCCTAGCCTTTTCCCAACTATGTTAGGGTCGGGTTCCAGTCCAACCGGAGGCAGCTGAATACCAGAATTTTACATGGAGCGACTGCCTATCTGACCTCCACAACCCAGTAACTGGGCAATTCGACACCCCTTGGTAAGACTGGCTGTCAGACTTTCGGGCTTCTGACGACCCGTAACGACTATCAAAGATCCTCGAATGACAGCCGGGATCAACGGCTTAACGTGCTTTCCGAGGCACGGAAGAGTCTCGGTATGTAAAGATGGTCACCCATCCACTGCCAACCCCAGCAAGCCTAGCTTAACCTGATGGATCGACCTGTGCGGCTACTTTATGCCAATTAATTTAAGATCAGCGCATCATTCATTTTCTTCCATACTTCTCTCTTAGTCGAATGTAGATGGCTATACACGTAGAGGAAGACCAAAGATACGATGTATGGATAAGGAATGAGTATATAAGAGGAAGTCTGAAAGTGACACCGATGACTGAGAAGTTGTGTGGAAATCAGTTGTCATGGTATGTTACGCGGAGGTACGGGTAGGTCAGAAGCCTGTCAGATGTCTGACAACCAGTATTACAATGGGATATCGTGTTACCCAGTAACTGGGTTAGGGAGATCAGACAGGCAGTCGTTCCATGTAAAATGCTGGTTTTCAGCTGCATCCAGTTAGAACTGGAAGCCGACACCAACCTTGTTAGGGAAATATTCGATAGATGATGATACTTCCCTTATTTTTTGAGGGTGTTGTTGACGCTTTGCAGGTGTGCGTGCTCAAGGACTTTACACACACGCATACGGCACGGCGGCCAAGCGGCGCGGGAGGCAAATAGACGCGCAGCGGTAGGAGAGAGCGGCAGTCGACAGGCGACAAAAGACACCGGACGTTAATAGTTGTGTCAAATTCTTTATATTCTCGTTACTCAGTCATTGAACCTACATTATTGTATCCACTTGCGAGTCTCATTAAGAAAGCCTCGTTAACATCAACGAGTCCACCCCTTCGCTGCCAGCATTCCACAAGTTCTTCAGGTGGGAAATCATCAAATGACCCCTCCTGCTCTGGGTGGACCGGAAGGGAGTGTCAGACTCTTACTGACTAAAACCTACCCATGTTCCTTTCTTAGCCATTTATGTTCCGGGGTAGCGATAACCCTTTCTGCCAATCCCGCTGAAGGATGCTTACCGGACGTCTCCAACAGCTGTCCCTCGATCTTCAAATGGAAGGTCGCCGTGAGTGCACACAGTTGGTTGTACGCGGCAGTTCTTAGGTTCGGATCACAGGACCCCAAGTTTAGTAGCGCCATGTTCAGCAACGTGCCAGGAACGTCTTTCGGACGTATCTTTTGATGTACCGTCACCGAATCCTGCACAGATAAGTGTCATGTTAGAGATATTGAGGGGAAATCAGGTATAGAAATCCGCGGAATAATTATAGTTAGATAAATAGACGCCGGACCCAGGTTGGCCGAAGCAAGGAAAACCTGCTCAGTTGGGAATTCATAGACAATAACGACATGATTATATAAATTAATAATAAAATTCATTGACTAAAATAGTATAATGTTACCTTAGATTATACTTAAAAATAAGTTAGTTGCATGTAGGTACCTATAATTAAATAAGTCCTCTTCCAAAAAAAAATATTTTGCTGTTCCCGACAGGATCCACGATTGGTTCAACAAATGTTAACTTACCCCGGCACCTAAGCATATACATTGTGGAATGCAATAAATGATTGAGTATTGGAGTGTAAATGTGGTGCTGTTCCACAAACGATGGGACAATTAATATTGTGTCCTGTGTGTCCTGCCATATGCACGTTACAGGAACTGATGGACGCTATTGATAGCGGCAAACACTTAGCCGAATTCTGGCCCGAATCTATTTAGATTGCCACCGACACGCTAAGAAGAAGAAGTTTAGCGTCAGAGTCAAATTCAACTCTTATTAGAACCAATTTCAACAATAGAACTGAACGCGACCAGAACATCTCAACGTTCAAGACCTTACAGTGTCCAAGTTCCACAGAAAATAATGACAATGACATTTCTTAAGCGTCCGTCTGTCTGTTACCAGGCTGTATCTCATGAACCGTGATAGTTAGACAGTTGAATTTTTCACAGATGATGTATTTCTGTTGCCGCTATAACAACGAATACTAAAAAACAGAATAACAAAATATTTAAGGGGACTCCCATACAAGAAACGTGATTTTTATTGCCGTTTTTATAAATAATGGTATGGAAACCTTCGTGTGCGAATTCGATTCGCACTTGGCCGATTTTTTTTATTCACGCTTAAGTAAAAACTCACAAGGGCTATAATCCCGTGGCGAGTCTCGATTCTCGACGGTAGAAAGCTCTACTCGTGCGAATAAGCTGTCAGACTAATTTGATACTTACTGGTTGACTAAGTTCCCATCTGTTCCGAATATGTATGATAGACTGCACTATGTTGTCACAGTCGTTATGAATGAAGCTCAGAGGCGTTGATTCGTTGATTATTGATAGAGAAAACTGATTGTCATCGACTAGACACACCTGGGAACAAATAAATTATATTAATTACTAGCTACTCCCGCGCGATTTCACCCGCTGCTCGGTTCCTATTGGTCGTAGTGCAATGTTACATAGCCTATAGCCTTCCTCGATAAATGGACTATCCCACACAAAAAAAAATTCAATTCGGACCAAGATTTATTAGTTTTGCAGCTAGGTTATTTCTATGTACTGTGAGTCTTTGTTTATAGGTCAAAGAAGAATTTTCAAAAATAAGAGATTAAATATCTATGGATGTGCAATCTCAACAGTACTAGTACTTCAAAAGATCTGATTATAGCTCTGGGGCTGATTGCAGATTTAATGGGAGAAAAAAAAAAATCGGACCAAGAGTTCCAGAGATTAGCGCGTTCAAACAAACAAACTCTTCAGCTTTATAATATTAATACAGATTTATTTAGAATCAGCTGCATCCGGTTACATTGGAAGCCAACCCCAACATTCTTGGAAAAAGGCTAGGCAGATTTATTAAGGATCTCCAACAAAAGATGTGCACAATACAGGACAAAGGGCAACATCAGGTATTAAGCAGGTAGGTAGCAGGTACTCCTTCACTGATATTATGTATGTATTATATTATTTTATATGGATCAGAGTGTTGGACCACAAAAGGAATGAATGAAAGGCAAGTATACTTCTTTTTTTCTCGTAATCAAAAGATTACGTCAATACATTGTATTAAAATGTGGCATGACGTCACTCCTATGTAGATATTATACTGAGTTGTGACGTACGCGACCCCACTCCCCCATTTTAATGAGTTTATCTAAGATATTTTTTAATAATATAAAGCAAAAAATATGTGTCTAATATTTTTTTATTATCTGACTGATGGACTAAATTGAATTCCTTTTTCATCCCTGTCATCATCTCTGTCATGGACAGAATACGGAATAAGTGTATAAGAGGAAGTCTGAAAGTGACACCGGTGACTGAAAACTTGTGTGGAAATCGGTTGTCATGGTATGGGCATGTTATGCGGAGGAATGAGGAAAATGTTGTCAGGAAAGTTGTGAGTATGAATGTGGATGGCTATACAAGTAGAGGGAGACCGAAGAAACGATGGATGGATTGTGTGAAAGATGATATGGCCAGAAAGGGAGTGACTATCGAGATGACGACTAATAGAGAAGTATGGAAGAAGAAGACATGTTGCGCCGAGCACAAATAAATTGGGATAAGGGCAGGAGAATGATGATAAAGCAAAAAATACGCGTCTAATATTTTTGTATTATCTGATTGACGGACTTAATATAAATTATTTTTTATCCCTGTCATCATCTCCTATTAGAAATTTTAAACTCACCTCATCAATTTCCGAGGCATAATACACATCATTCAGTAGGACAGGAAGACCAAGCACTTTGGTCTTTTCCACTGAAGTTATCTGAAGAGCTGTTGGTCCAACCTAGAACAAACAATATCAAAACTTTTTCAATCTTTAAACACTATACAGTGTGTTACCAAAAGGGTATATACATACTAGAGCATATGCTACATACCACCAAACAGAACAACTTTTAACAGAATTCGCTAGTCAGATAGTGAAACAATTGGCGGAATAAGTTCGCGCCTGTATTCTACTAAGGAATAGGCTGATGAAAAAAAGGCAGCCAGCCAGTTATCTCATATATTCCAGGTGTTCGAGTGGACGGACCTCCGGAGCGATCAAATGGTGCTATGGAAAGAGCGTATGTCGCAACCCAGCGCAAGGCACGCCTCAATAAGGGCGGTAAGGCCCCTCTTTGAGTAGTGGCTAGAGAGGCTTCGCGGCGCCCTCACCTACCGCCTGACGCAGGTCCTCACCGGACATGGATGTTTCGGGAGGCTCCTGCTCATCGTCAGGCGGGAGGACGTGCCCGGCTGTCACCATTGTGAGGATCGCTCAGAGGACACAGTTCTCTCTGCCCCCCTGGGCGGAGCACCACTGTGTCCTCGTGTAGGCGATTGGCGACGGCGGCAACCGGCTGCCGGGTCAGCGGGATTGGCCGAAAGGGTTACCGCTGCCCCGGAACATTAAGGGCTCAGGAAGGAACATGGATGGGTTTTAGTCAGTAAGAGTCTGACACTCCCTTCCACTCCACCCAGAGCGGGAGGAGTCATTTGATAATTTCCCACCCTCAAAAAAAAAAGTGAATCTAACATAAAATTTGCCTTTTATCTCACGTATTCTGATAATTCTCACCTTTATAGCGACTTTTGTGTCCTTATGCGATAATTTCAGCGCATTATTGAATACTTTTAGGTCCTCTTCCAACGCGAGGGTCGCTCCTGGCAGTTTCTGCTGTTCTACTTCCACGTATTCGCTGAGGCGGCTGTGGTTGTCTATGAAGATTAGTTTGCGGTTACCCTGTAAGAGAAAGTTTTATAAACATGATTTTTTTTATATGTCCCAATTCTACTAGCTGTCGCCCGCGTGTATGAAGGTAATTATCCCACGGGAACCGAACATTTTTCCGGGATAAAAAGCTTATATGCTATTCCAGGCTATAATCTATCTTTGTGCCAAGTTTCAACCAGATCCGTTAAGTAGTTTTTGAGTTTATTCGTTACAAACATACATACAAATCTTTCCTCTTTTTAATATTAGTATAGATAAGTAAATGTAATGCAAAAAGTCCTAGAATACTGTTACGAGCTGGGGTTTGGAATAAATAATTATGGCAATTAATGAAAAACACAATCACTTTATCTAAATAATCACAGATACCTTAACCAAAACTTGTAATCGCTTGGAAGTTTATTCACTAGTTGGTCGCTGTTTCGTATCCAAGACTGAACGAACTCGCTATGCTGTTTTTTTGTTCATAGCATCTCGCAGTTCAAACATAAGGTTGTCTACTGCTTAACCGGGCAAGTAAAGTTCTACGCCATAGTTCTAGAACATTCGAGTATTTACGAGACTGATCTAGAATGATACAACATGACTCTCACCATCTAGAACATTGTGGAAGGGTCTAGAATGAGAAACCAATCGTGTAGTTCTGCTACTCGATAACAGATGGCACTAGCGTAGCGTTTCCTGTCTTACAATACACAATAACCTTGGGGAACAATCGTCTGTAACGTAGTCTATTCTCGACTGTCGAGATGAAATACCAAGTTTTCTATCCACTTACCCTAAGAGGCGCCAGGATAGCCTCATGAAACTTGGTGTACTCGCGCACCCAGCTGTTACAGTTGTATATATAGCACGCGTGTATGTTTATATACGCCACTTCCGGTAGAACTGTGAACCATTTCTGCAGGAAATCCGTTCTGAAATTAAGGATTTATTAATAGTTGTCGTTTTGAGGTTATAAGAGGCCTAAAAGTGGCATAATACTCATTAAAGGTATTCATTCGGAAATGTGTAATTGGCTATTTGACATGGTCAAAAATAAAATATGAACTCAGAAAAAAGACTGCTCGCCTTAAAAACTTCCATCACCGTACAAAAAATTAATGTTATGCGAGGATATAATTGTAAAATTGGATTTAATAAGTATTCCATTCGATTCCAAAAATCTGTGACGTCACATATCAATATTTCACCCACATCACTTACAGATTCCGCATTTTGACAGTTCATAAAAAGTAACGTTATTGACTACCCTTTCAAATACGCAATTCTACTGGATGACACAATTATATTATGTTCACAATTTAAGAATACAGGCCTCCTTTATGTAACACCAAGCCTTTTCCCTACAATGTTGGGTTCGGCTTCCACTCTAACCGGATGCAGCTGAATATCAGTATTTTACATGGAGCGACTGCCTATCTGACCTCCACACCACAGTAACTTTAGTAAGACTGGCTGTCATATTTTCATGTTTCATGATTACTGAGTGATGCCACTTTTACTCCATATACCTCAAAATAACGATAGATTTTATTCTTAAATATAAAAAGCGTGTAGCGTGTATCCGGTAGTGCTCTGTAGTTTCTGCGTACGCGCATGGGAAGGCGTGAATCTCTTATTATTTCGGCTGCATAAATAAATTTTTAGTCATTTTATTACCGTAAGAAATATTAGTAGTATTAGGGACTATGCCCACTGGCGGCACGTCAAAGCATGTGAATAAGGATATAACTTAAAGCGGGATTGTCCGAAAGGGTTACCGCTACCCCTGAACATAAAGGGCTAAGGAAGGAACATGGATGAGTTTTAGTCAGTAAGACTCAGACACCACCTTTCGCTCTACCCAGAGCGATCAAATGAAGATATCCCCCTTATAAAAAAATATCACTTAACAGTCATTATCTGCCTAGCCTTTTCCCAACTATGTTGGGGTCGACTTCCTGTCTAACCGGATGCAGCTGAATACCAGTATTTTACATGCAGCGACTGCCTATCTGACCTCCACAACCCAGTAACTAGGCAATGCGATACCCCTTGGTAAAGACTGGCTGTCAGGTTTTTCGGGCTTCTGATGACCCGTAATGACGTATATCACTTAACAGTATAACAATATAATAATAATAATAATATGTTTATTATTATTATATTGTTATACTGTTAATAAAATTGCAAATTCAGTGACAGCCATCGTAGGTACAAGAACAAAGCTGCGGTATGTTTAGGCATACTGTGTCGGCAGCCTTTAGAATGCCTAGAATCGCTCGGGAAGCTTCGGGAAGTTTCGGCTGTCTTCGGGATGCCGAGACAAGGCAGCGTGACGACTGTCTCAAAACCTAAGGACTTCACCGCAAGACTTTTTTTTTTAAGGATGGGAAATCTTCAAGTGGCTCTTCCCGCTCTGGGTGAAGCGGAAGGGAGTGTCAGACTCTTACTTCTTCTTCTAAGCGTGTCGATGGCAATCTAAATGGATTCAGCCCAAAATTCGGCTACGTGTTTGGCGCCATCACTAGCGTCCATCAGTTCCTGTAACGTGCATACGGCGGGACACGCAGGACACGATATTAAGTGTCCCATCGTTTGTGGAACAACTCTTACTCAGTGGAGACTCTTACTGACTCTTAGTGTTCTAGGCAGCGGTAACCCTTTCGGACAATCCAGCTGATCACAGCATGCCTAAGCATACCAGGATAGGCATTTAGTGATGCAGAAGGATCCCTTGCTGTACCATGGCGCCAGTGGGTGCAGTAATGTGTTATTTGTGAACAGAAAAGTCTTACAAGAAGCAATCTTATCTTCTAAGCTACAAATTCATTAATACTCCAGCCAAAATTATAGTTTACTTTTGAAATTATTTGATACATTAATTTGACCGATACCGCTGCACCGTGGCGAGGAGGAGGGCGGGAGCCGTGAGCGGCCTGCACTGCTCCAAGTGCTTTAAAGCGGAAAGAGGCGCGCGTCTCAGGTAATTTATTTTCAACTTTATTTTCAGATAACAATGTTGATTGTTGTTTGGCAGTGATACGCCTGGCCAGGTCTTCCAGGGCGCCGGCCCTTCTAAAGCTTCTCTAGAAGGTCGGTAAAGACCCAATTCTATATTGAAATAATGACAATAATTAAAAAAATACATAAATATCTATAGAATGTTTAATCTATTTTGGCTGAAGTATAAGAAACCGTGCATGTACGTCTCGCAAGCGACCTACCTCACCGCTCATTAACATTAGTCGATAACAAACGACTCTGTAAAACCATGCAATCTACAGGGTGTAGGCACAACGACGCGCAAACTGTTACCATGAATTCAGTAGATACTTTAGAGCCTATGTGAAACCTTATGTTGAACCTAGCTGGTTGGTTAGAAAGTAACTGGCTGCATTCAAGCTTTCCAAATTATAGATTAGTGGTGTGACCGTCGGACTGCCAAGTCACAGGCCTCGAGTTCGAAACCAAGACACGCACGTCTGACTTTTTGGATTAATGAGCGTAATGTATGATTATCATTTGCATAAAATTGGTGAGGAATCGAGCATGTGTGAGAGATATCTCAACAGCATGTGAAGCCAAGTCAGAGGCCCATGGGTAGCATAAAAACTCTGACAGCAGAATAGTCACTAACCACACGAAAAGAAGAAAAATGATACAATAATTTAAATAGCTCTTTATAAGTTTCAAATGTGGACTCTGTCAGTAGGCTTGCTACTGAACGGATATATTTCTTCAAATAATGTGTTTTTAAACCCTTGTGGGTTTGGGAAAAGGTTCCCAAACCCACAAAGTAATAACACATTATTTTGAACACATTAGAAATATATCCGTTCAGTAGCAAGCCTACTGACAGAGTCCACATTTGTAAAACAAACACAAAGACACAGTACATTACGCGAGCTCTCCCCCCTCTTTGAGCTCTAAAGTGAAGACCCTTCTAGTCTTATATCCAGCAACAGCAATTAGCTCCCTTCGCTCAAATGATTGCCTTTTTTTTACTAACAAACTGTTTTTAATATTTTTCTAGTTTTAGGTAGATAGATTTTATAAATTGTGTCGTAGCGAGTCCTTACTACCCCACATTTTTTTAATTAATATGATAAAACAAAAATAATTTTGTTATCAGACTGACGGACAAATTCATTTTTTTAAACCTGGCATCATTCCTATTCTCCCTATTCTATAAAAAGTTACATTAAAAAAAAAACTACAATAAATTTCTTCGCTGCGGTGTCTAGAATGATAATACAGAATTCATGGTAAAAGTTCATGCGTTGATGTTCCGTACACCATGTACATCATTTGCGCTAAAAGGGACATGAAACTAACTGGAAAGTTTAATTACAGATATAATTAAGGAGACAAACAAACACTGAAGAACTGACTTTCAGTGAACGGGGAGTTAAGGTTTAACTATAGTCAAATAAGGGCCGATTTTTCAATAGGCACAACTTTTATCTGAAGAATAGCAGTTTAGAATAGCGGTTTGACATTATTTCTAGGCAAAAGCTGTCAAACTCATCATCTCATCTGTCTAGCCTTTTCCCAACTTAGGTGGCATCGACTTCCAGTCTAATCGGATGCAGCTGAATACCAGTATTTTATTAGGAGCGACTGCCTATCTGACCTCCACAACCCAATAACTGGGCAATACGATACCCCTTGATAAGACTGGCTGTCAGATTTTCGGGCTTCTGACGACCCATAACGACTGTCAAAGATGCACAAATGACAGCCGGGACCAACGGCTTACCGTGCTTTCCGAGACACGGAGGAGTCTCGTTATGTAAAGATGGTCACCCATCCACAGCCAACCCTGGCAAGCGTAGCTTAACCTGATGGATCGACCTGTGCGGCTGTTAGTACTTAGCCACGAGCTTCTGAAGACAAAAGCTGTCAAACTGCTACATTTATTCCTCCAATAAAACTTATTTACGATTGAAAAATCAGCCATAAGATGAATAATTCAGATAGACAGTCTGTCTGTTTGTCATACTAATATCTACATTTAATATTACAAGAATATATGTAAAAACTAAAGGAAAGATAGGCGCTAAAAGGGGAAAGAGGTGCCTTATTACGAACGATTTAATGCCATCTTGTTTCCGGTGTGAGAGAGACGAAGCCATACATGACCCATAGCACCATCTCATTCTCTCATTTGAACCATGATGGGATTCAAACTTCATAATACGGTCCCAGGGCTAATAGGAACTACAGAAGTCGTTATAAAAGATCAAATATATGTACATTTTCAAATTTTACTAGTTTTTAAAAGATTTCTTTCCAAGTTATTTTTTTAAATTCTGATGAATTTTAGATGTCGTTCAGCCAATAATACCAGTCTATTCTTGTCCCGCTGCAGAAGAAAAGGATTCTTCTCATATAGAGGAGATGACCATAAACTACGATAACATGGCGCGCCCCTCCAAATTACAGTTTCAATGTGTGTAGTCACATCCTTACGAAAGAGTTTGTATGTAGTTGTAAGTATTCGTCTTCAGTAGCAGGCCGGCAGCGACATGCGTTGTGAGTCTTGGTGGCGCTTTGTTATTACTTTCACAAATACTATCAAACGTTTTGAATTTTGGAGGGGCGAGCCATGTTATCGTAGTTTATCTCTAGGAGCATTGTTCATTACATTGATACTTATGACTCCCGAGTCCTTTTTTTATTTATAGTTTCAATGCGTTCGATTTAAAAAAAACATTTTTTTTACATGGCTTATTGCGGTCTAACCATATTCCTGCATTCATACTTCAGTCATAATTGAGAATCGACTCAAAATCGATTCCATAACTACAAAACTTGCGAACAAGTTTCTATTAAGGCACTATTCCACCAGTGTGCGGCACTGTGCGACATTGTACTCCAGTACAGCACAACTTCAGCACACTTTCAGCACTGTTTCTTTCGGTAGACCCACTCAAGTAAACATTTACAAACGTGCTTCACTGTATGGTTACAAAAATTACGTACAATTTTGACGGTGGAAAAGCGTCTGCAGCTCTTTAAGTGCACTCTTGGAGTTCAGCGCAGAATGTTTGTGAACAAATATGCTGAACACAATTTTGATGGAATCGGAACTTAAGAATATAACCCAAGTTTAGGAACAGTACAGCCGAACGACATCGTAAATCTCAAGTAGACATTAAAAAAAAAACTTTTTATTTTTCTAAAAAAATAATCGACTAATGTAAACGAGCCTAACCTACAAAGTATGATCATCACCTGAACCTGTTGTCAGAGTTGGTGTGCGTGAAGTCCACTATCAGCTCGAAGGGCTGCTGGCAGAAGGGCTTGAGGGTCAGGATCACGTGGTAGATCAGCAGGTCGGCGTTTACTTCGCCAATTCTGGGAAGAGAAAAAAATATATATCATCATCTAGCCTTTTCCCAACCATGTTCGGGTCGGCTTCCAGTCTAATCGGATGCAGCTGAATACCACTATTTCACATGGAGCGACTGCCTACCTGACCTCCTCAACCCAGTAACTGGGCAAAACGATACCCTTTGGTAAGTCTAGATGTCAGGCTTTCGGGCTTCAGACGACCTGTAACGACTGTCAAAGATCCACGAAGGCCAGCAGCAGCCGGGACCAACGCTTAAAGTGCTTTCCGAGGCACAGAGGACTCTCGGTATGTAATGATGGTCACCCATCCACTGACCAACCCCGGCAAGAGTAGCTTAACCTGATGGATCGGCTCATATGGCTGGTATTACATAGCCACGAGCTCGTCTCCTCCAATAATAAAAACTAACATTAGTCATCATTCTCCTGCCCTTATCCCAATTTATTTGTGCTCGGTGCAACATGTCTTTTTCTTCCACACTTCTCTATTAGTCGTCATCTCGGTAGTCACTCCCTTTCTAGCCATATCATCTTTCACACAATCCATCCATCGGTTCTTAAAAAATGATGGTTGAACGTTTGTTAATAATAAAAATAGAATAAATTAATAATAATAGAATAAAGAAAAAGAAGGAACGAAAGAAAAAATGTTTATTCAGCACATTTATAAAAATAAAATAAAATAAATAAAGTCACTTACTACATCATCATATTTGAGACGTAATTATGCATTTCTATGGTTTCTATGAAGTTTTCTCGAGTTTTAAAATAACTTCTAAACTAAACATTAAAAAATCATGGTCTCTTCCCAGAAGTTATAGTTCTTCGCTGGATCTGGATGAAGGGATAAAATATAGGTGACCGCAATTGAAGCAAAATATCACAGTGTGCATCCGTGCAAACGAGCTAAAAAACCTCGTATTCAGAAACATCAAAATCATTGACAGTTAGTATCTCGGCCAATACTCACTTGTATCTTCTAGAAATAAAATAGAAGACAGGGTTCCCCAATTTACTCGTCCCAGCCTGATAGAAGATGTTCAAGCTCTTGATACTCTTGAACTCCTCCTTCTTATGCATGTTATGTTTGACTATAAACTCTTCGAAATTGGTGGAGGAGATGTCTATGGAAGACCAGCGCGCGTAGGAGGAGAACAGGAGACTTGATGTGCTGGAAGAGAGACTGAGTAAGAGTCAAATTGTTATAGAAGATAAGGGATTGAGGAGACTCGCGAGGAAGGATTTGTTCAAGTGTAATAGTGCATGTACAGTCACGGACTTTAATTGATGAGCCACTAGCCACTGTTCGTATTTTAGCGGTGTAACGCAAATCGGATTTAATCGGTTATACTCGTCTAGCAACCGTAACCTAGCGACAATTGTTTTAGCGTAGCCATGGTGACGTTAGCATACGGTGAAATATTATTATTGTTCCTTGACATCGATATTTTAACTGTTACGGAAATAACGATCATCTAATTAGCTCTATTTCAAAAGAGGTCAGTAGCACAATTAGATTGATTAAATGTATGTAACCTAAGTACTTTATAATATCTAAAAGTATAAACCTCTATAAAACTATTTCCGATTAGTAGTAATTTGCTTGTTTGCAAGCATGCGGTTTCAGTTCGTGTTTAATCGGGTAAATTCGTGTAATCTTATGAATCTATAAAACTGCAAAATTGAAGTGGCTCATCAATGAAAGTCCGTGACTGTACATGGAGTCGGTCAGGGAATAAATAAAGTACTGCCTCTTTAGTGTAGTAGTTGCAAGTTACTGCTGAGCATGTGGTACTGGTTAGGTTCCCAGGTCGGGTTGATTGTTAAAAAGTAATGATTTGTTGCTAAATTCAAGAATATATGACTTCGCCGTCAGATAAAAAAAATACTTACGATTCAATCGGCTTATGTTCCGGCGGTCCCAAGTATGCGAGCAGAGTTGCCATCTGAAACAAAATAAAAAATATACATGCGCATACGCATCCAGGCAGCTGGTCCCACAGCAGTATGCACTTTCGCATCTGTTTTAGCTATGGTACTCATTAACGCAAGGCATTCACATGCCCAATGGTGCAACGCTCTCCACCTGCAGTACAACAACGCGTTCAGGGTGCTGTTGAGGCTGCCTCGCTATTGCAGCGCATCAGGGATGTTCGCGGACGCACATGTGGATTGTTTCTTTGCCACTATGCGTAAGCGCTGTGCGTCTCCGGTGCGTGGGGTGTGGGGTTTTATTTTTTTAAGGCTAGGAAATTATCCAATGACTTCTCCCGCTCTGGGTGGAGCGGAAGGGAGTGTCAGACTCTTACTGACTAAAACCCATCCATGTTCCTTCCTTAGCCCTTTGTGTTCCGGGGTAGCGGTAACCCTTTCGGAGAATCCCGCTTACCCGGCAGGCTTGGCCCTGAGGGGCCCCTTCATATGCTGACATCTCTTTGAGGCGCGCGTGGAACATATACGCGCCGTCCGGCACGGGCCTGGTGCTGATAGGACGGTGAGTCTGACTGAGTCTGGACTGTCCGTACGTGAATCGCTGTTGCGCAATTTCCTATTATTATATCCACTATTTCAAGCAGTGAACGTCTTCCAGCTGAATGAAGCCCTACCTTGTCGAAGGGCCTCCTGCCGACAGCCTTATGGTCGCGGCTGCAGGACAGGTAGTCTCCGATCCTCTCTTGATGGTTCCAGAGTAGTCTGTGCAGCGCCACCACGTTGGCGTCGCTGATGAAGGACAGGTTGTGCGAGGTCTGGTCTACTGATTCACAATCAGAAGCTATCTGGATGAAGAATCTGGAGGCAAGGGGGAAGGTTTTCATTATTTAGACAGATAGATTGAAAAAGAAAATGTGTGTACCATACATTTCCTTTCATCAATCAAGTATAGGTAAACTACGATAACATGGCGCGCCCCTCCAAATTACAGTTTCAATGTGTGTAGTCACATCCTTACGAAAGAGTTTGTATGTAGTTGTAAGTATTCGTCTTCAGTAGCAGGCCGGCAGCCACAGTCTTGCTGGCGCTTTGTAATTACTTTCACAAATATTTTCAAACGTTTTGAATTTTGGAGAGGCGGGGCATGTTCATCATCATCTGTCTAGCCTTTTCCCAACTATGATGGAGTCGGCTTCCAGTCTAACCGGATGGAACTGAATACCAGTATTTTACATAGAGCGACTGCCCATCTGACCTCCACAACCCAGTAACTGGGCAATACAATACCCCTTGGTAAGACTGGCTGTCAGATTTTCGGTCTTCTGACTACTCGTTACGACTGTCAAAGATGCACAAATGACAGCCGGGACCAACGGCTTAACGTGCTTTCCGAGGCACGGCCCATCCACGAACAACCCCGGCAAGCGTAGCTTACCCTGATGGATCGACCTGTGCGGCTCTTAGTATTTAGCCACGAGCTCCTCCAGAGGCGGGGAGATATTTTACTCACTTGCGTCCGGCCTCGAAGTGCGCCCTCAGGAAGTGATTGAACGGCAGCATGTGCTGTTCCTTGGAGAACTCCACGTGGTTGGCAATGTTCTGCAGGATCTTGGACATCAGCATCAGGCCTCGCTTCACGTGCGAAGGGACTGGACGGTTCACAATGCCCATTTCTTGGGGAGATACTGTTGGAGAGACAGGTGAAATGTTATTGATGGCCAGTCGCAATAAAATAACTCTTATTATGAAGGAAGCGCCAGAGTAGCCCGCGCAATTCAAATTTTCTTACGTTTTTTGCAATTTGGAGTTCAGTATCAGTATCAGGTTGTATATTGATCAAAGCTATGTTTTCTTGGTTTTTTTCTAGGACATGCTGGTTTCCATATAATTTTATCCTAAACCGTTTATTAGCACTTAAAATAACATCATCTGCCTAGCCTTTTCCCAACTATATTGGGGTCTGCTTCCAGTCCAACCAGATCTGAATACCAGTATTTTACATGAAGCGACTGCCTATCTGACCTCCACAACCCAGTCAGTAACTGGGTAAAACGATACCCCTTGGTAAGAGTTGCTGTCAGACGTTCAGGCTTCTGACGACCCGTAACAACTGTCAAAGATCCAGGAATGGCAGCTGGAACCAACGGCCTAATGTGCTTTCCGAGGCACGGGGGAATCTCGATATGTTAAGAGGGTCACCCATCCGCGGACCAACCCCGGCAAGCGTAGCTTAACCTGATGGATCGATCTGTGCCGCTGTTATTACTTAGCCACGAGCACTAAAAATAACATATTTAACAAGATGATGTGAAAATGTTGTCAGGAAAGTTGTGAGCATGAATGTGGATGGCTATACAAGTAGAGGGAGACCAAAGAAACGATGGATGGATTGTGTGAAAGATGATATGGCTAGGAAGGGAGTGACTACCGAGATGACGACTAATAGAGAAGTATGGAAGAAAAAGACATGTTGCGCCGACCCCAAATAAACTGGGATAAGGGCAGGAGTATGATGATGATGAAGAACAACATAGTAACAGTCAATAATATTAACATACCTATAGCTGGGTTGATGAATCTCAAGAACAGCACAGTGCCGACAGCGCCAACACTCGTCTGCGGGAATTGCGCGAACCTCTTGCTTAGGACCTGTGCAAAGAGCTGGTATTCATTACTTTAAAACATGTTCAAGTTAGTAAGGATGAGGAAATTTGAAAAAGTATTTTAAAATGCGGTCCTATAGGCTTGCCCAATCTTGACTGATCTATACTAATATTATAAACAAGAAAGATCTGTATTTATGTCTGTAACGAATATACTCAAAAACTACTTAACGGCTCTGGATGAAACTTGGCACAAAGATAGATTATAGTCCGGAATAGCATATAAGCTATAGTTTTTTTTTATCCCGGGTGGAAGGGTCATCGACGCGAAGCCGGTAGATTAAGTGCATAAATTCAACCCCCCTTCGTAGAAATTATACTTCGGTTATTACAAAAAAATTGCCGTCATATAAATGTATATGACGGCAATTATTTTGGCGGCACTGCGTTTTTATTAAAAGGCTGATTTTTAGGTTTCCGTACCCCAAGGGTAAAACGGGACCCTATTAGTAAGACTCCGCTGTCCGTCCGTCTGTCACCAGGCTGTATCTCATGAACCGTGGTAGTTGACACTTGAAATTTTCACAGACGAACAACAACAAAAAATTAAAAAAAAGAATGACAAATACTAAAAAACAGAACAAAATAAATATTTAAGGGCTCCCATACGACAAACGTGATTTTTTCTTGGTCGTTTTACAGATAATAGTACGGAACCCTTCGTGCGCGAGTCCGACTCGCACTTGGCCGGTTTTTTATTATAACCGACAAAAGTGTTCAACGCAGGAAGGTGCAGAATCATGTACTATATCCATGGTAACAGTCTTCGTCTCGATGTCACATCCTCTCTGTATATCTTTAACTGACCGACCCCTTGACAGTTCAAAAGTGCCTGTAACTGGTTTAATTAAAATAAATGCTTTGAATTTCAAAACACCATAAAGTTTTTTCTTTATTTAACAATTTCGTCGATGTTTTTTGTAATTACAATGTATGTTATTATTAAAAAAGTTGTTGGAGAAAGTGGTAAGACAAAGTTAAAACTATCTAAATTCAGATGTGTTACTAATTCGCTTCTAAAAATGGAACCTGAACCAGACTGTTTACACTTTCATCAAGTTTTGCCATCGGCTTTTTAGTGACTATCATTTCCTTTTTTGTTTGTTTTTGTTAGCTGTAAGTCCTCCATAATCTAAATAAATAAGTACTTTCGGAACAGACCCCCTAAGCCTTCAGGAAATACAAATGTAATTATGTTATGTTCATATTACTCACCTGATATAAACAATGGCACATGCTTCTTAGTTGTGGCGGGAACTTCTCTGCTGAGCCAACAATTCTGTCGAAGACTTCCTTAGTCAGGTCTATGAGGTTTGACCTGTTCATCTCTATGTCCTGGTTTGGGTCCAACCTGAGTCAAATAAAAAAGAAATAATGTGATTAATTTTGTTTGTTTAGCGGAAATCAGTCGTAATTCGGTCAGGATTGTCGCAATGAGAATTTCAAACATTATGATTGGTCCTACACGTCTCCGCTCAGCGTCGCTTCGGTGAATTATTAAAATTCTTATTTAAATGATAGACAACAGCAAGTTCAAATAAAAGGTGTCAATTCACTCGGTTTAAAAGTAGAAATGGGTGTGCCACAAGATTCAATATTGGGTCCTTTTCTCTTTTTAGTATATATTAATGATCTTCTCCATTTATTTAAAAATCAACCACAAGCGGTGTTATTTGCTGATGACACTTCTTTAATTTTTAAGATAGATAGACGTGCTAAAAATTTTGACGACGTAAATACTAACGCCCTACTGCAGGTCCAGAATTGGTTCACTGCAAATAATTTAGTAATAAATGGAAAAAAATCTAAGTGCATTAGATTTTCTTTACCAAATATAAAAAGTAGCGATTGTGAGATAGTATTGAATCAAGAGAAAATAGAATTTGTCAATAAAACTGTTTTCCTGGGGATCACGCTCGACTCAAGGCTACAATGGGGTCCTCATTTAACATCTCTTGCAGGAAGGCTAAGTTCTGCAGCATAATAGGCTGTCAGAAAATTACGTAAATTTTTAAAATTCGTGCAATCCTGTTTTCTACGACACCAAAACTAGATCGACATCCAGACATGTCCAGCGAAGTCACAATAAAGCTTACCTAGCAGGATCCACTTCGAAGCTGATATCCCCTCGTTCATCAGCCTGGTCGAGGAGTGCAGTGATGAGAGGTTCCAACAGGTTCTGAAGGTATATGTAGCCGTAGATCTTGAAGCAGAACGCCATGATCTTGCTGCCTAGGGAGTTGCCTCGGAATAGGGTCTGCATGCAGTCAGAGACCTGATGGGGAGAATGGTTTTGATGTAGTCGGTTTTTTTTTCTGTTTTGGTCTTTCTTTTTTTTCTTTTCGTGTGGTTAGTGACTAACCTGGTGTCACAGTTTTTATGCTGCCCATGGGCCTCTGACTTAGCTTCACATGCTGTTGAGAAATAATATCTCTCAGACATTCAAATTTCCTCACAATGTTTTCCTTCACCGATTTAAATTGAAATTCAAGAAATCAAAAACTTTATTTCACACGAATAGGGTCTTGCAATTACATAAAAACCGAAATCCTAACATAGACTCTCAGTCGTATAAACACGATTAAGGCGGCACGAGCACGAAGACATTTGTCGTATTAACCTTTTGAACGCCATTGTCATATATACGCGACAAGCAAGCGTATGGCCCTGTACGCCAACGACACAAATATGTGACACTGGCAACAACACTATAACAAGAAACAAACCATTAAATCATTACTTTCTTGTGTGTTTACATAGATATCTTAAAAACATATTAAAAGACATCTCTGACTCATTGTGCAATTATCACTTGCTTAAGAATCGGTGAAGGAAAACATCGTGAGGAAACCAGCATGTCTGAGAGATATTTCTCAACATCATGTGAAGCTTAGTCAGAGGCCCATGGGCATCTTAAAAACTGACACCAGGCTAGTTACTAACCACGCGACAAAGAAAGAAGGAATAAAAAGACACCATGGATATTGGGAAATTCATGATAGCAAGAAGAAATAAAGGACATGGCCAATATTTGCCCCAAGCTGTACATAATTAAGAGTATTACAATTAATTGAATTAAAATAAACAAAGAACTTATAATAGCAAATAATATTTCATTGCAGTCTCTGAATAAAATACTAAAATAAAAGAATTTTAAGCGATTTTATCCGTTCAATTTCACTTTAAAGTATCTTCAATGTTGCCATTTAATAATATTAATGCTTAGAGGAAAATATAACTAAACGCATGTAGGAATTAAAATATTCATAACAAAATATTTATTTAAATATATTTTTGATGGTAAGTAATCCATCAAACCAACCTTCTCTTAATGATTTTATAGATCAAAAGTCGAAGTACACAGACTGATAGCATATTTTAATACAGTTACGTCGTGCATCGTACGGCATTACAATATTGACATAAAGATATTACTTGACTTAATTACTAGTAACACTCAATGAATCCGTCAAACGTCAAAACTGGCATTTCAATCACTCGTCCACTCGTCGCTCATACTGTTTCCGCGGTAATTCAATGTGTTTCAGTTTTTCCAAATTATAATATGATATTAACTTATTACCTAAGACAAATATATACACCTCATCCTATTTAACGTTCAGGAAATTATAATTTAATGAATACATTGTAAAATCATGGTGAAACCCGAGTGAAAAAATCAAGACTTTCAAATCTTCATAACTTTGTTCCACGACTGCATAGCTATAAGTAACTTACAATTCTTAATAATTGAAGATAATGTCCTATTGAACGACATAAATTTCATCTCTGTACATTTTGGGGTACTGTACCCCAAAATGTACAGAGATGAAATCTTTTAGGACCTGTAACAGGTCCTAAAAGATTTTGGCCATCTCTTTTGTAGCTTGGAGTGGAGGGCACGCGCGGGCGTTTATCTGTCACCCCTCCCCTCCTGTCCTCTTCTGTCCTCTCTTGATTTAGATTAGTGACTCACCTCAACCTCCCTATAGAATATGTTCCACAGTAGCGGCGCTAGCAGATGTTTCGCGTCGAATAGCGTGACGAACACGCGAGCCAGCTCGTCCATCTGCGATGTGCTTACCACGTTAGCTAAAGCCATTGCTATTGGTAGCTCGCCCTGTAGACAAAAGATAGGCATTTAAAAAAAACACAATGGTACAGAGGCCAGCACATCAAGTTACCACAATCTGTCAAATTTCTTTGATAGTATTTCAGTTTTATTACAAAGACATAAAGTTCATTTTTAATTGAGAAAATTTGACAGTTAGGGATAGCTTGATGTGCTGGCGTCTGTACATATGACTACGATATGTAGGGGTATCATATTGCCCAGTTACTGGATTGTGGAGGTCAGATAGGCAGTCGATAACGACACACACAACACGGTTGGCGCAGTGGTTGAGCGATTGACTGCTGCGCAACATGTCGCGAGTTCGATTCCCGCACGGAACAAATATTTGTACGACCTGCAAGTATTTGTTCCGGGTCTGGGTGTTTTTCTATCTATAAAATGTATGTATTTCCATAAAAAAAAATGTATATATAAGTAGTTTATCAGCGTTACCATAACGCAAGCATTAGGTTGCTTAGCTTGGGACTATATGGCGTTGTGTGAAATGTCCAAGGACATTATTATATTATTATTATTATTACTTCTAAACGTTTTGAATTTTGGAGGGGTGGGCCATGATATCGTAATTTATCTCTACTCAAGCAAGCTCTTATTGTGTATTACCTTATCAGAAATCATAGTGACGAGTTGCACGAGTTGTTCGAAGCGATCAGCGAGCACGGTCTCCGCCAGGGTGTCGAACTCCGTGCCTTGTTGGAGTATCTTCGTGAGGACTTCCATGAAGGCTGCACGGGTTTGCAGGTCCCGATGGTAGCCTAGGTCTGTTGAAAAAGGTTTAAATTAGAAAAGAGGCGAAACTACGGGTAAATTTCACCAGTGAAACTGAACATCGTCAACGCTTCTACTTCTTCTTTTCGTGTGGTTAGTGACTAACCTGGTGTCAGTTTTTATGCTGCCCGTGGGCCTCTGATCATCGTCGCTTAAGCCACGTTACACCTTTCGTATGATTGACTAGGTTTTGCCAGCGGCTTCGCCCGCGTGTATGTAGGAAATTATCCCACGGGAACCGTACATTTTTCCGAGATAAAAAGTAGCTTATATGCTATTCCAGACTATAATCTATCTTTGTGCCAAGTTTCATCCAGACCCGTTAAGTAGTTTTTGAGTTGATTCATTACAAACATACATACGAATCTTTTGTCTTTATAATATTAGTATAGATTTATTATTATTAACTTTAGAATGTTTGTAAATATGTGAGCACCATGTATTTATGACATAATTTACTTTACCTGCAACTGTTGCATTTGTTTTTCTTTTCACCTTTAGTGGTGTAGTTTTTTTTATTTTGGATGCATCGTCTTCACATATAATTTTATAATTCACTAGCACTTTGCCCGCGGCTTCGCTCCCGTGGTCTTTCCCGTGGGACCCGTTATTTTTCCCGGGATAAAAAGTAGCCTATGTTACTCCTAGAAAACTAAGCTTTCCAACGGTGAAAGAATTTTTAAAATCGGTCCAGTAGTTTTTGAGCCTATTCATTACAACCAAACAAACAAACAAAGTTTTCCTCTTTATAATATTAAGTATAGATGTACGACAAAACATTTTTAAAAGAGTAACGGTGGAGTTTCTTGCCCATTCCTCTCCATGCGAAACTACTTTTTGGAAAGGGCAACACAAATCAATGGACATACCAATGCTGTGCATGAGCCCCGAGTCGATATTGGCGCTGAGCAGGTTGGACATGGCCTGGATAGTGGCGTTGCGGAGCGTCTCCAGCCGACCAGGACCTTCAGCCATTTCCACTTCGTTGCAATCGTTGAGGAGATTCATGAAGAGGGTGAAGTATCTGGAGAAGAGAGAGAATTACTACTATATTCCTGATAGACAGATGTTCTTTTTTTTAGGGTTCCGTAGCCAACCAGGAACCCTTACAGTTTCGCCATGTCCATCGGTCTGACCATCCTCAGCTTAGCTTTTAGCTTAGCTCTTAGTACTAAACAGCTTTAATTTGGCATGGATATCAACAAAAATATAAAAAAAACAGTATCAATTTGATAAAAAAATGTTTTTAGGGTGTACCTCCAATTGGGGATATTTTTATTCTCGTCTATCTACCTAATGGCATGTGGTGTTGTTGGAAGGGTCTTTTAAAAATACTGCAGTTTTGTGAAAACAATTTAATCATTAAAGGATCCGTTTTTGAAATATTAACCTTTAAAATGCAATTTTTTGAAACTACGGAACCCTTCATTGTCCCTGGGACGACACGCACTTGACCGGTTTTTTTTAAATTTATCTACTCACTTAAGAAACAGCTGACTCTTAGCTTCCATTAAGTCTCCTCTATCTGACTCCTCAGGCTGTAGAGGTAGACCCTTCAGCAATGATGCTACTGCTTCCATGCACGCTTGGTCTAATTCGCGACAGCAGACCAGGTACCTGGGGATACAAAATCGATATGGTAAAAATGGTTGTTTTATATTCACAAAGATGATTTTTTTTCGTGTGGTTAGTGACTAACCTGGAATCAGAGTTTTATGCTGCCCATGGGCCTCTGACTTAGCTTCACATGCTGTTGAGAAATATCTCTTAGGCATGCCGGTTTCCTTACGATGTTTTCCTTCACCGATTTTAAGCAAGTGATAATTATATTATACGCACATGAATCCGTAAAATCAGAGGTGCGTGCCTTGGGTTCAAACTCGAGAGCTATGTCTTGGCATTCCCACGGTCACACCACTAGGCTATCATTGCTCGCTTTACACAAAAAAAAAACGCCAACGACAGAAATATGTAGTGCGGTAGACTATCTACACGAAATAAACAACCAAATCATTACTTTTGTGAGTATTTAAATAGATACCTTAAAAATTTAAGCTCTTGTACGTGTTTAATGACATGAAACAAATTAAAAGACATCACGGATATTGGGAAATTCATGATAACAAGAAGAAATCAAATTGTAGCTTGGCGTGGAGGGCTCGCGCGTGCGTTTATGCTCTGGCTTTTAAAAGGTTAAGTAAATATTATAATATTCAGGAGTATATTTTGCTAGGCTACCGAGCACTCTAACCTGGTGATTGAAGATGCATCAGCCCGCAATGGCGGCGCTATCTGATGACTGGTACCCAACACCCAGTCTGTCACGTATTCCACCATCTTGTTGCGGAACTTCATTTCCTGTTACAGAGAAAGTCATTTATTTAAACCAAGCTGAAAATCAGCACTTCTTGAATGTCAAAATTACATAAGACAGTCCTCCAAAACACTTTCTAGTGGTGCAGCCGGGAAGACAGCACAGCTGTCTGTTCATTATTATCTTAGAATTGTTATATGTCTATGTCCAACAGTGGACGTGTTTTGAAAGACAGAACAAGTATTTATTGACACTCGCATAGGAAGATCATAAACTAAACACACTCATAGACACATTTAAAAAAAAGGAAATCTAAACAAATTTTATAAATAAAAACAAACATCCATCCATCTAAACTTTTACAGTTTGGATGGATGAATGTTTATTACTCAATCACACCAAAACCGCTCATCGGATCTGGATGAATTTTGAGACAGTGATAGATTATAGTCTGGAATAGCACATACGATTCTTTTTGGTTGGGCAGAGCTGTACCCGATAGTAGGTACACGCATTTCGCTATTTATGGTAATAGTCCCATGTCCCATGAGGAGAGCCTATTGCCATCACCGGGTCCAAAGCAAATTCTAGGTGGAAAACCCAATAACACTTTGCTCGACCCGGGACTCAAACCTACGACCTCATGCTCAGCAGTAGCGCTTGCAACCACTAGACCAACGAGGCAGTATGAAATAGTTATAAATGAATCGAATTGAACAAACCTGTCTAAAAGCGAGGTCATCTCTCCTCCTCATCATGGCTTCAACAACTTGACAGAGCTTGGTCTTGATATGAACTGACAGCACTGTCATATCCAAGTGACGTACGTATCTGTAAACAAGTTGTCTAGTACTAAGCGATCGAAAACGATTGATCACGTGACATTTCGAAAGCTAATGCCAAATCCATACATTTCGGATTTATCTAATCTCGTTATCGTTAATGTGAATATGTCTAGGACCCCTGCACGGTAAGTGATTAGAAAAAAGAGTGGGGCGCGTCTTCATGGATGGCACTATACTGGGTGTAACCGAAAGGGTATATATGTCACCGTTAGATTGTAAAGATCGTTAGATTACAATCTATCTAGCGAGATTGTAAACTATCGATAGATTGTGAACCGTATCATTATGATTGCAATTTGACTCATTATTCTTCGCTATATTGTAATCTACCGAAGTGAAACCGTTAAATTACAATCTGAATAAAAATAATCTCTTTTTTCCATATTTTTTTCTATATAATCTAGTCGTTTCTGGCACTAGCCGGCCGCTGCCGCGGCACCGCTCGCTTCACTCGCTCGGCTCGTGCGTAGGTGGTCACAGTTTTAACCTAACCTAACCATTTTTTTAAACGTCCTACGTCGGTTCACAATTTGACCGCTTCCCATCGATAGATTACAATCAAGCGAAAAATGATGCGTTAAATTGCAATCATAATGATACGGTTCACAATCTATCGATAGTTTACAATCTTACTAGATAGATTTAGATAGATTGTAATATAACGATGTTTACAATCTTACGGTGACATATACATACAAAAGTATATGCTACAGACCACCAAACAGAACCACTTTTACTATGGGACCAACTCCGAAATAGTGCAAAAAAAATCAGCATTTCCCTACATTTCGACGAGTCACGTGACCAAAAATGTATATAACAGCATTTTTTTTTTCACGATTTCTGTGTTCGTCCCATAGTAAAAGTTGTTCAGTATGGTGGTCTTTAGCATATGCTTTTGTATGTATATAAGGTGACTGGTAATTAGTGACCGATATTTAAACACGTGATTGTACTCGTGATTACAATCAACTTTCCCAATGAAACTTTTTTTGTATACTCAATAGCTGCTAACAACTGATCGGCGCGAAGTTCATTGAACTTTGCGCGCGCCTGTTGTATTGTTATCGTGATAAAAATAAAACTATTGACTATACAAAGAAAGTTTCTTTGGGAAAGTTGATTGTAATCATGAGTACAATCACGTGTTTAAATATCGGTCACTAATTACCAGTCACCTTATATACCCTTTCGGTTACACCCTGTATATATTTTCGTACCTGACTATAGACAGCATCAGAGTCTCAATAGACGTGGTGCTAAGATGTTCATTGGGCTGACCGCTCTTCTTGATGTCTAGAATACTCTTCATTATGAAGATCGTGTGCTCCACGAATTGTGTGTTTATGTCTGTTAGCATTACCTGTGGAAGAAAAATGTGTAATTGTTGTATTATTTACATCGAGGACTGTAGATCTTTTTCTTTAGTTACTTATGTAGGGTAGTAATAGCCTCGTGGTGTGACCGTCGGACTGCCAAGTCATAGGTCTCGAGTTCAGTTCAGTTCAGTTCGAGACAGTCCGACGGTCACACCCATGAAGCAAATACAAAGAGGAGATGCCGTAACTGGATTTCCCTTTAACATAATGCGTGACACTTTACGGGGAGCGAGGGACGTTACAAACCACGCCCCTCTCTATTTTCCATCTAGCGGTGAATAGGACAATTAATAGATTAAGCTTTGTCGATTGTTACAATGTCGTTTTAGCTAGATTTCGCTAGATGTCACTAGTGTATAGGTGACATGATGTGATACAAAGTGGCGCCATCTTTTGTCGAGCAGTGACACTATTGTTAAGAGACAATGCACAGATTTTTCTAGAACGCTTCTAATAATTTATGAAATAAAATTACTTACACGTGAAATGTTATGCCGTCCAAGGCATCAGAACGTCTATCTGAATAGTTTTTACATGATAGCACACAACACTTCATCTTGTTCTTTAAAATAAGATAGAAAATAATAAAATAGACTGAACACTGGACTGTAAACATGTAGTTAGTACCTACGCAACGTGTGCCGCTAACTGACCGAGGCCACGCCCACCGTGATGACGTCAGGACACATCTATTGTCACAGTGCACATTCACATTATGACATCTCCTCTTTGTATTTGCTTCATGGTCGCACCACTAGGCTATCACTGCTATGGACTGTTGCGTTGCGCACACCATTCGTCGCGTTCTCAGCGCCTTCGCGGTTGGAACGCAAACTTCGAGCGGATGAGTTTTTTTTTTAACTTACTTGTTGTTGTTGATCAAAGAACTTGTCAATGATGGCTTTGATCTGATCGAACAGTATCGGGTACAGCGCTGGAGACATCTCGTGTCCGACTAACTCTTTGACGTGAGTTTGTATCTGTTGGCCGAAGCGTTCGTTACTGCAGAGGAGGAGGCGCAAGAGTTGACCGATGAATCTGTGGGAGGGGATTTTTGTTTCGATTTTTCATGGTTGAGAAAATATATATTTTGATTTCGGGTTTTTAGCCAGTATCTTAAATACAAAAGTCACGTGTCACAATGTTAGTTACCATAATCCTTCGAAACGGCTTTACCGATTTTTATGAAATTTTATATGCATATTCAGCAGGTCTGAGAATCGGCTACTATCTATCTATGTTGGGTAGGTAGGGTAGGTAGGGTAGGTAGGAAAAGTAGGTAGGTATCATAGTTAAGGCAGGACGACGTCTGCCGGGTCAGCTAGTTTCTATATATATACAGGGTGTCTGAGAAAGGTCTAGCGAAAATTAAGCGTGCGGTACAGACCATCAAACGATAATTTTTATAATAAAATTTAAAATTACGATAATTGAAAAAAAAAATAAGTTGTCCCATATAAAACTTCAATACCTACTTGACAAAACGTATGGGATTTTTTTTTTTTCAATTACGGTGTTGGTTCCCGGGTAAAAGTTCCGTTTGATGTTCTGTACCACACGATTACTTTTCGCTACACCTTTCTTAGACACATTGTATAAATCAATTGCTGTTCGTTTGTCTCGCTAAAACTCGTGAACGGCTAGGCCTATTTAGCTAATTTGGTTTTGAAATGTTTGTCGTCGTCCAGGGAAGGTTTAAAAGGTGAGAAAAGTTAGGTGGGTAGGTAGGGTAGTTAGGGAAGGTAGAGTATGTAAGTAGGGTAGGCAGGTAGGGTAAGTAGGAAGGGTAGGTATTTAGTGCAGGTAGGTAGGGTATGTATCATAGTTAAGATAGGAAAACGTCTGTCGGGTCAGCTAGTCAAACATAAAATATATAACATCATGCATTGTTCACGGACGGGTTAGGCAGAGATGTACCCATAGTAGGAACATCCACATCTCACCAGTCATGTTTAATTAACAACATGGCAAAAAAAAAACAATATACAATGTGGTAATGCCGCCTGTCTCTTTGCTACTACCAGTCGACTTTTAGAATGTTTGTAAATATGCGAGCACCATGTATTTATGACATAATTAATTTTACCTGCCATTGTTATATTTGTTTTTTTTTTCACCTATTGTGGTGTAGTATTTTTATTCTGGGTGCATCATCTTCACACATAATTTTATAATTCCAGAAACTCCACCGTTACTCTTTTAAAATGTTTTGTACATTTTAAAAGAGTAACGGTGGAGTTTCTTGCCCATTCTCCTCCATACGAAACTACCCTTTGGAAGGGGCGACTAGAATCAATTCTATTTCTTGTTCATTTTGACGTTCAAAAGTGCCTTTCTTGTGCCAATTTGAAATAAATGATTTGACTTAGATTTTTGACTTTGACAGCAATGCTAAGGAATTTTTCGGCGCCATATTTAAGTTTCTTATTAATTCTAGTAATATAGTTTTTATATTATTTAACTCACTGTGTCACAGGACAATACTGCACTTCTTGAGAGCTGTTCGCCAATACGTTGTACTTCCTTGAATCTGCTAACAAAGTAAAATAACACCTTTAAAACAACAAACAACAACAAGAATACAATTTGAAAGATGCCAGAATTGGGTATTTGAAAGGGTAGTCAGTAACGTTACTTTTTATGAACTGTCAAAACGCGGAATTTCTTCGTCATTTGTATGAAATATATCAATGTGACGTCACAGATTTTAAGGATAACTTGTTAGAATTATATGCAATTTTACAATTATATCTTCGCATAATATTTATGGTATTCAGCTGCATCCGGTTAGATTGGAAACCGACCCCAACATAGTTTGGAAAAGGATAAGCAGATGATGAAGATCTTCGCATAATATTTAATTTTTGTATGGTGATGGAAGTTAAAGACGAGCGGTCTTTTTTCTATGTGATTTCATATTTTACTTTTGACTGTTTCAAATAGTGAATTGAATAGCTGCGCTGCCCCGTGTTTGTATTATGTAGGATAGAAATCCCTACATCACACTACAGAAACTCTACCTCTGAGTTCCCTCAGTCAAGGTCCCTCTGACCTTCACAGCACTTACCATGTCCGTGAAGATGAGACCAAGTCGTGGACGGTCTTCGTTGTAGACAAACACCACCAAGAGCGCACAGGAACGAAGTTATATTCGCCCATTCTTGTATCTGCATCTGCGATAAGTATTTATAGCATTAAATAAAAAACAATATTTATATAGCTGCCAAAGAGCTATGGAGCGCAGCGTTTTGAGCATTAAACGAACTGACCGAATACGCAATACCACGCTGCGCTCTATAACTGGGATCGTTGACGTTGGCAAAAAGCCTGCCAAGCTAAAATGGGAAGTAAGTCGTAATATACAAGGTGCCTGAGGATGAGCGGCGCCGGCGAGACCCAAGCCGAGGTGGCGGGACGACCTAGACGCGTACCGCGAGGTATGGATCGAGGTGGCTCAAGAGAAAGATGTCTGGAAGGATTTGGGGGAGGCCTTTGCTTAGCAGTGGGACAGTAAAAAAAAAGTAACTACATATGAAAAATTCGCACTTTAAATCGTGCTCATACGCACGCGGCAACGGCAGAAGCAGTAGTTCTTTTGTTTTTGCCAGAGCCTACCACAGTCCAAGGGTGGCTTTTAAAATATTATTTAGGTAGGTGAGAGATGGAACTGAGGGGTGGTTTTTAGTCAGTAAGAGTCTAATGATCTGACGCCACCACCCTTAACTGCGCCGCCCGGAGCCATGGCCTTATCCCCCCAACGTTTTTTTTTAGGCTGTGAAACCATCAAATAACCCCTCCCGCTCTGGGTGGACGGAAGGGAGTGACAGACTCTTACTGACTAAAACCCATCCAAGTACCGGGGTAGCGGTAACCCTTTCGGACAATCCCGCTTAGCCCCTCCCCCCCATATACTACTGATTTACGTTTAGGATTTAACACATTGCTCTCACCTCAAAGTCATGTTCACTACTGGTGTGATGTGACACCCTGCGCTTGGCGACTGCTCGATGCAAGGCCTCCATCTGACAATCATCCATCTTGTCACCCTGCCCTTTAGGGTATTTCTGAAGAAGCTTGCAGAGGGAATCCCTGTAGGAAAAATATAAGTTGTGATAGCAGACCAAACGATCATCATGCCCTAGCTCTTTGCCAACTATGTTGGGATTGGCTTCCAGTCTAACCGGATGCAGCTGAATACCTCACAGCAGTATTTCACATGGAGCGACTAACTATCTAACTCCACCACCCAGTCAGCAGCTGGGTTGTACGATACCCCTTGGTAAGACTGGTTGTCAGATTTTCGGGCTTCTGGCGACCGTAACGGTTGTCAAAAATGCACGAATGACAACCAGGTCTAAAGGCTTAACGTGCTTACCGAGCCACGGAGGAGTTTAGATATATAAAGATGGTCGCCCATCCCCAGACCAACCCCGGCAAACGTACGAATGACAACCAGGACTAAGAGCTTTACGTGCTTTCCAAGGCAAGGACGTGTCTTGGTATGTAAGAATAATCACCCATCTACGATACAACCCAGGCAACCGTAGCTTAACCCAATCGAACGACTCGTGCAGCTGTTTTTACTTAGCCACAAGCCCCTAGTAGACAAAAAAATGATAAAATCAAGATATCCTTGCTTTTCTGCTCCTTAATACCTAACAAACATAGTGAAGTCCAAAATTAGAATCAACATTAACTACTTCCATAAAGAAGAAAGCAAGAAAGAAATGAAGACCAGGACTCACCAGCATCGAAAAGTCTCCTCCCACACAGGTTGGACTCCATTGACACAATGTTCGATTTTTCTTAACAGTGCCATTATCCGCTTTTGAAGAGCTGCGGAACCTATAGCATATTTGATTTGTTTAGTTTATGAAAGAAATGTAAGAATACGATTGTTTGCGGCAAACATGACACCCAAAAAAAAACAAGATAGGTGGGGAAATATGCGTCAATTCCGCGCAAAACGGCCATCACTCAGTATAAAGCTTCGAGCCTATGGGAGGGAGATAGAGACCCAGCGCTGTTTTTTTTTTAATTTTATTTTTTTACTAGGTGTTGCCCGCGGCTTCGTCAGCGTTGGCCCTTATTCTTTTTCTAAAATAAAAGTAAGTTAAGCTACTTCCTAATAGATCAGCTATCTCCCTAAGAAAACTGCGTGAAAATCGGTCCAGCCGTTTCGGAGATTAGCCGGATCAAAAAGACAAATGAACAAAAAAAAAATTGCTGTTGTATAAACTTGCATGTGCATTTAGTAAAAAGCTATTAGTTGATAATAAAAACAGACACGTCAGTCTTATTTATTTGTGTCTTGGATTCGGGACAAAGTACCATTTTAAGATAATAATAATATGTAATTTTGACGACACGGTTGGCGCAGCGGTTGAGCGATTGACTGCTGCGTAGCATGTCTCGTATTGGATTCCCGCACGTTACAAATATTTGTACGACCTGCAAGTATTTGTTACGAGTCTGGGTGTTTTTCTATCTATAATATGTATGTATTTACAAAAAAAAAAGTATATATAAGTAGTTTATCAGCCATCTCGTTACCATAACACAAGCATTAGGTTGCTTAGCTTGGGACAATATGGCGTTGTGTGAAATGTCCAAGGATATTATTATATTATATTATTATTAATAGGAACTCTCCCCCCACACCTACATTGAAATTAGGTGTAGTGGAGTTGAAAAAGTGTATGAAATTATACCCATTTATTAGCAGATCTTTTAAGACACTCATTTTAGAGTAGACGCGTTCTTGAATCGGCAAACGTAAAGTAGCCCTGCGGCGACATTCGCAGTGTGGGTGATAGCAGCAGGATGAGAATTGCCCAGAATCGAGCCGACAACCTACACCTCGTAAGTCGCGGGGCCACCACTGCTTGGTCACACAGTTTGGTCTCCTTCAATACGTACGATATCTTACTACAACAACGCCTCGTTGGTCTTATATTTAGCCTATAATATTCCCACTGCTGGGACTTGGGGCACACATCACGACGCCGCGCCGTCGTCACCGTGCAACGGCACGGCGCAGCGCGGCACACGGCGTGGATTTGATCTCTCGCTGAGGCTAAGTTCGCACGTGTCAGTAAAAAAAATGGCTGAACATTACCTTAAATCAGCATAATAATAAACAATATGCTTCATATACAATTATTTGTGTTTGGATCCTCCTTTTAGGCAAACAATGCCTGTGTTAGGAGACTCCACTCCTCCATATCTTAGACATAAGTTACATAATATTACAGCATATTGTTATTATTTAATCTAATATCTTGAGTATGTAACATGTGAACGTGGTGTGCATTAGTTAAGTGTGCTGCTTGTGCACGATGTAGTGTGGTTTGGTGTGACCTGATGAGAATGAGCGGTGTGGTGTGTGGTGTGGTGCAGTGTGTCAGAATTGCTGAGCATATCGATGCTCAGCAATTCTTTTTGTACTAACACTTGCGAACTTAGCGACAACGAAAGATCAACTACTGCGCCGTCTGTTGTGCCGTTGTACGGTGACGGCGCCAGACCGTCGTGATGTGTCCAGGCCCACATGGCTCCTCTGTTCGGGAAGGAGTGGGCCGAACGGTTGGTGGATGTCACATGTCTTCGACTTTTTTTTGTTTCTAGGACAGGCCGGTTTCCTTGAGCGACCGTTTCTCCCTCGTTGGTCTAGTGCTAAATGAACATACTTACTGTGTATATTCTTGTAATAACACCCTCTCCCCATATCCTGGCTGGCTGCTTGCAAAGTTAAAGGGAAGAGTTTTCAATACTATTACGTGAATGATAAATTATTATTTTTATTTATTTGATTTAGATATCATGTCTTTTTTTTGGGGTGGGAAATCATCAAATGAGTCCTCCCACTCTGGGTGGAGCGGAAGGGAGTGACAGACTCTTACTGACTAAAACCGATCCATGTTCCTTCCTTAGCCCTTTATGTTCCGGGGTAGCGGTTACCCTTTCGGACAATACCGCTTACCCGGCAAGACATCAGGGCTTGCCGGATAAGCACCTTCGGGCAGTTCAGGAAAATGGGTAAGAAGTGAGGCCTATCCAGATTTTTTTTGTGTTATCCATCCCATGTTGCATCTACAATGTTTTCTTTCTGCATCACCCAAAGGTTGACTGGTAGAAAATGGTTCAGGCATTAAGTCCGCCTTTGTACGGTGTTTTTTACTTTTTTTTTTTTAAGGCTGGGAAATCATCCAATGACTGCTCCCGCTCTGGGTGGAGCGGAAGGGAGTGTCAGACTCTTACTGACTAAAACCCATCCATGTTCCTTCCGTAGCCCTTTATGTTCCGGGGTAGCGGTAACCCTTTCGGACAATCCCGCTTACCCGGCAGGCTTGGCCCTGAGGGGCCCCTTCATATGCTGACATCTCTTTGAGGCGCGCGTGGAACATATACGCGCCGTACGGCACGGGTCTGGTTCTGATCGGACGGTGAGTCACCCATTACTCACCGTCCACAGGCCCGCGCCTACGGTGGCCGGGAGTCGTCACGTGGCTCCCGACGCCCGGAGCGTCTCCCGCGGCGGCTGTGACGGGAGGACCTTTCCCTCTCCCATCCCGCCACCTCCTACGCGAGCATAACTTTTTCGCAGAAGGAGGTGACTGCCTCCCACTCCCTCTCGCCCCGGACCATGGCTTGCACCAGGGCCGGGCGCGAGAGGTCGCCGCCGCCGATCGCCTCTACGAGGACACGGCGGTGCTCCGCCCAAGCGGGGCAGGTTTGCACCGTGTGCTCTACCGTGTCCTCTGGGCGATCCTCGCAGTGGTGACACCCGGGCGTTTCCTCCCGCCTGATGATGTGCAGGAACCTCCCGAAACATCCATGTCCGGTGAGGACCTGCGTCAGGCGGAAGGTGAGGGCGCCGTGACGCCTCTCTAGCCACTCCTCAAAGACGGTGTTTTTTACTTAGCATTAGGTTTTAATAAATAAATTTGCCCCAGCGTGCGCATAATAAGCGTATATACATGAAGTTGCAGCTAGCAGTCCGTATTAGAGATAAACTACCATAACATGGCGCGCCCCTCCAAATAACTGTTTCAATGTGTGTAGTCACATCCTTACGAAACAGTTTGTATGTAGTTGTAAGTATTCGTCTTCAGTAGCAGGCCGGCAGCGACATGCGTTGTGAGTCTTGGTGGCGCTTTGTGATTACATTCACAAATACTTTCAAACGTTTTGAATTTTGGAGGGACGGGCCTTGTTATCGTAGTTTATCTCTACCTATGACTTGAGGCGTATATGATCGAGCCGTTTGAGGTTGAACTATTAGGATCATAGGGTCCAAGCGCCCAATTAGTTTTCGAGACATCGCCTAGCGGTTCATCGACCCTTCTCGTGACCGAAGGGCTGGTCTAATTCTTGGCCAAACATTGCCATGCAACATGACAATGCACCCTAAATGTCTTAACCCATACACTGCCATGAACACGTATGTGTGTTTTAGGCACTGAGCTTAGAATACCGAAAAACGGGGTGAATAAGGATGCAGGGGTGAATCGGAACGAAACTTTACAAGCGATTAAAGCATTAAATACAGTGAAACTTGGTTAAGTGGGACCTGGATAAGTGAGAAACCTCCATAACTGGAACTCATGCTGAGGTCCCACCACTTTGGCACTGAATTGCCTCTGTTAGTGAGACGAAGCAAACCTCTATATCTGGGATTTGTTCCTTCCATTTTATCGTCATAGATACCGACTGCGAGTGAATTTTGTATGCATTTAACCTCTAAATAATAAAGATAAAAAATTATGTATAATATTTACATAATACTTTATTTTATTTAATACTCGCACCTCTATAACTGAAATATCCTGTATTCTGACCTCTAAATGAGACAGATATTTATTTATATCTGGATATCTGAGACACTGGGTAAGTGGTATACCTCTATAAGTGAGACAAATTTGCAGGTCCCTTGATGTCTTACTTAACAAGGTTTCACTGTAATATAGTTTGTGGCCTTAAAGGACTCGTAATGTGTTTACTGTATAATAATTAATGATCAATTGTTCTGGTTGGCAACAAACTATATTATTTCAATATTAAAATTCATTTATAAGTTTCGTTCCGATTCACCACTGCATCCCTATTCACCCCGTTTTACTGCAGCACAAAAAATAGTGGCAGTGTTTGTGTTAAAAATACTATCAAGATCACTTACCAGTAGTCAGTACCGTGGAGGTATGTGCAATCTCCTGAAAGACCGCGTAATTGGGCAGGAGACATTGTGTGGTGATTTCATCTGAGCCACACCGGATATCCGCCTCTTGACATAGCAGGGCGAAGCACGACATCGCTACTAACACCACGTCGGTGTCTATTGACCATAGACACATGAAGAATACCACCTAATGAGAGAAGAGGTTTTATTTAAATGCTATAGATAACTCAGACGCATACCACAAGGGATGGATCGAGGTGGCTCAAGAGAAAGATGTCTGGAAGGATTTGGGGAAGGCCTTTGCTCAGCAGTGGGACAGTGTAAGCTAAAAAAAAAAAAAAAAGATAACTCAGGAATATTTTTAGGAGGCCATAGCAATAAATACTCCACAATATTCTACTAATGTTCATCATCTGACTGGCATTTATCCAACTGTGTTAGGGTCAGTTTCGAGTCTTACCGGATGCAGCTGCGAATCTTACTTAATCCATATGACGATTGCAAAAGACTAACGTTCATCATCTGCCTAACATTTACCCATCTATGTTGGGGTCAGTTTCGAGTCTGACCGAATGCAACAACCAATTCTACTTAATCCAATTATTAGTGTTATTAGTCCCGCCTGTCATTCGTGAATCTTTGACAGTCGTTACGGGTAGTCAGAAGGCCGAAATTCTGACAGCCAGTCTTACTAAGGGGTATCGTATTACTTAGTTACTGACTGGTTTGTGGAGGTCAGATAGGCAGTCGCTCCATGTAAAATACTGGTATTCCCAGTCCCTCTCGCTTCGGACCATGGTGCAAGCCATGCCAGGGCCGGACGCGAGAGGTCGCCGCCAATCGCCTCTACGAGGAGGATTGAACTACCCTATTGTCGCAAAAAATATCTCACCTCCAGTTTAATATGCGCCTGTTTACATATAGGTATCTGCGACCCCACGTTGGCATACTCCTTATGCTTCGCCAGGAACTCGTTGCGACACGTCAGGATATCCCGGAGCCATCGTAGAACTTCGCGGTAGTTGCATATCTGACGCTGGATGAGTTTCTGACTGATGTTGTATAGAACCTGGGAACTGCGGACAAGAAATATTTCAAGGTTTATTTGTTATATAAAAAAAAATCTTTAACGTATATCGGGACTTTGGGAGGCGTGGCCGAAGCCAACTCGCAGAAGCCCTTAAAACGAGTTTAAACCTTTTGAACGCCATTGTCATATATACGTGACAAGCAAGCGCATGCCCTATTAGATACGCCAACGCCACAAATATGTGACAATGCGGTAGACTATCAACACGAAATAAACAATTATAACATTACTTCAGTGTGTGTTTATATAGATATCTTAAAAATTGAAGCTCTCGTACGTATTGAATGACATGAAACAAATTAAAAGAGACCATGGATTTTGGGTAATTCATGATAACAAGAAGAAATAAATTTGTGCTTGGCGTGGAGGGCGCGCGCGTGCGTTTATGCTCTGGCATTCAAGTAGTGATAACCTGAGTAGTGAAACCATATGACTTGTTAACAAGTCATAGGTCTCGAGTTCGAACCCAAGGCACTTCTGACTTTTCCGATTCATGTGCGTATTGTTTAATTATAACTTGCTTAAAACTCGGTGACGGAAAACATCGTGAGGAAACCAATATGTCTGAGAGATATTTTTCAACAGCATGTGAAGCCAAGGCAGAGGCCCATGGGCAGCATAAAAACTCTGACACCAGGTTAGTCACTAACTACTATAAGAAGAAGACTATATGAATGGTCTGGGGTTCGAACTCCAGACCTTTGACTTTGCAGTCCGACGGTCACACCACTAGGCTATCATTGCTTAATATAATTTAGATATACAAGTAAACATGAGAAACATAAAAGTAAAACTATAAAATTACAACAACACAACACAAGCATCCGGAAATGACCGAACTTTGCCGATCGCCCGCGAAATTTATACAAAGATCCTGTACTTACCAAGAAATACACCAACTCGATATCTTCTCGGCCTGATGTAATTTCAACTCTTGCGCATGTTCATAGCGTTTACATTATAAAGGTGTAAATGCTATGAACATTAGCAAAAGCGAAGTGTATGAGGCGACGTTCTTCGCAGGGTGGTAACATCACATGAAGTAATTTTTTGCTCCGTTGGTGTCTTTGCTGTATGGCATTCCAGTGGAAGAATAAATCTATAATAATATTATAAAGACAAAAGATTTGTATGTACGTTTGTAACGAATAACCTCAAAAACGACTTAACGGGTCCGGATGAAACTTGGCACAAAGATAGATTATAGTCTGGAATAGCATATAAGCTACTTTTTATCCCGGAAAAATATACGGTTCCCGTGGGATAATTTCCGACATACACTCGGGCGAAGCCGTTGGCAAAAGCTAGGAAATAAATAAATTAACGCCTTAAGCTTAACTTTTTACAGACATTCTAAATAGAAAGAAGAAGGAAAAAATTTTTTATTCTGCACAAACAAAACGCACATTTCTAAAAAAAAACTAGTACTTAGTAACTAAATACACCCGTGCAAAGCAGCTAAAAAGCCTCGTATTTAGAGCCACTAAACAATTGACAAAATCTGTATCACGGCCATGGACAATGGATGGACCACAGACAAAAACACTTATTGTCTATGAACATGAAATAAATAAATCTAAACAATAAAGTTGAATGTACCTTGAACACACATTTCACAGGACAAAAAATATATTTTAGCATCAAAAAAATACAGTATCCAGAAATCAAACCAAAACAATCTTTATTATAATAATAATAATATAATAATAATAATTTATTCGAAAGTAAAGTGGCAGAATACAAAAATAAAACTTAGGAAAAACAATTGGTAACATAATGTTAAATATTGCATCTATAATGTCAGCGGGATTGTCCGAAAGGGTTACCGTTACCCCGGCACATTAAGGCTAAGGAAGAAACATGGATGGGTTTTAATCAGTAACAGTCTGACACTCCTTTCCGCTTCACACACAGCGGGAGGAGTCATTTGATGATTTCCCACCCCCAAAAAATAATCAAAAAGTACGTCCATAATGTACACATTAGAGGTGGTAAATATTAGTGGTTAAAAAGAACTATGTATCCTGCGGGCACAATTTTTTTTTAAATTAGTTGGAGAGACGAAGAGTGCTCTCATTATTTTACTGATTACTAAATATTTAAATTTTTACCCACCTATATTCTTTTTTTTAACAACAGTTTTCATGATAATTTTAATAATAGGGACATTTCACGTGTAGCGGACAACAAAAAAAAATGAGGATGTGAATTTTGTTTTTGGTCAGTTATACTTCTAGTAGACGTGGATGTGTACACAATATATTTTTTCGCGTGATGCTTTATTGCTGAGGTATGCTTTTAAAAAATTACGAAGTATGAAGTCATGAATTTTGGATGCTTATTATCTGTGTCAATGATCTTGTAAAAAAAAACTAAAAAGTATTTTTTCTTTTAGTTGTTAAAGTTGAAGTTTTTATATTTTTTGTCGAATTCTAAATTTGATTTCTTTTACGTATTATTAAGTCATTGACTGCCACGCAGCAGACACAATAGAAAAACTATTGTTCGCGGCTCACCGGTGACCGCGTTGGCGCTCAACGTGTTAAACCAGAAGTGAAATTTTCAAATCGATATTTGAGTAACTTTGACACTTTTTTTGAGCTTACGAGATGTAAACTTTTAGATATTCTAAATCTAAGCAATTAGGTTAAATTTACCTTAAATATACATATCCCTGGACAAAAATTAAATTTTCGCGACAAAAATACAGCATCCGAAAATAGCCGAACTTTGACGAGCATACCCGAGAAATTCCTTTACACGGATCCAACGCACATAAACTTACCAAGAAACACACTAACTCGATTTCTTCTTCGCCTGATGTATTTTCAACTCTTGCGCATGTTCATAGCGTTTACATTATAAGGGTGTAAATGCTATGAACATTAGCAAAAGCGAAGTTTTTGGGGCGACGATCTTCGTAGGATGGTAACGCCTTAAGCTTAACTTTTAACACAAATAACATTTTCACGAAAAAAAAACTGCATCCGGAAATAGCCGGACTTTGCCGAGCGCTCGCGAAATTCATTTATCACAAAGGAATTTCGATCCTAAACTTACCAAGAAACACACCAACTCGATATCTTCTCCGCCTGATGAATTTTCAACTCTTGCGCATGTTCATAGCGTTTACATTATAAGGGTGTAAATGCTATGAACATTAGCAAAAGCGAAGTTTGTGGGGTGACGATCTTCGCAGGGTGGTAGCGCCTTCAGCTTAACATTTTACAGACATTCAAAATCTAAATAATTAACTCTTTAAAACGGTCAAAAATAAATTATGAGATTACATAGATAAAAGATCCCTCGTCTTAAAAACTTCCATCACCGTACAGAAATTTAATATGACGCGAAAATATAATTGTAAAATTGCATTTTATGCTAATAAGTATCTCATTTACGACAATACAACAAAATATTACAACAATAGATAAAGCGAGACATATAATAGAAGAAATACATAAAACATGGAAGCAAAAAGTACTACAGACACGGAAGATATCCTAATGATTTATACCAAACACACATTGATAAGAAAGCTTCCAAGAAACGGCTAGCTATAATTAAAATTAATTGTTAAAGAAATCTTTGACACTATAAAAACTATGACTACGCAACCATTCATGCAATTAATTTTTAAATCTATACTAATACTATAAAGAGGAAAGATTTGTATGTATGTTTGTAACGAATAAACTCAAAAAGTAATTTACGGATCTAAATGAAACTTGGCACAAAGATAGATTATAGTCTGGAATAGCATATAAGCTTTCTATCCCGGAAAAATTTACGGTTCCCGTGAGATAATTCCTTATATACACACAGGCGAAGCCGCTGGCAAAAGCTAGTTATAAATACGAACACACATAGATACACAACTTCTATTATATTTAGCATAACACTTAATAATCTACTTAAAACGCTAGATTTTACGAGAGACTTATACCAAAAATCAGTCAGGGTCTATCCGCTTACCTGATATCCCAGAATGTGTTGAGCGGCGCCTCAGGGTTCCACATATGAACGCGGTCAGGTCTATGCAAGGCTAGCAGGGCATCCATGGCGGCTTGAGATATTTCTCCCATACCAGTTTGATGGACAAGGGATACTAGGCCGTTCATCAATTCTGTGGTGGATGATTGGATCTCGATGCTGGAACGGCCTGGGTTCTGTAGATAAACAAAAATAAAAATTGGATATCAGATAGTGAATAAGAAGCGATCATCATCCCTGATGCGGCGATTGCACTACAGCTCCAACACCACCACCAGCCACCAATCGGCTATAGTAGCCGACAGGATCGACAGTCCAATGATATGGCAATGGATGACCACTTATCGTGCATCATTCCAATGTTTAAAATAAGTTGTTTTTGTGTTTTTTTTGTGCAGGTATGTGTCGTTTAAGGATTATGGTCTGAAATAAATCTATTATTATTATTACTCTCCATGACAACAGTCAGTCGATTCTGTGAAAATCTCACCGTGATAACTTAGGTGAAGTGAATGTGAAGTGAGTTGTCGTTCGAGAGAGATTTGATCCTTATGATTGACCCTATCGTTTGATGCTATAAAAGCAAGGTGTCATTTTTTGCAAGTGAATTTTCGCAAAATATTTCAATGCATATACTCGTATGTTTCTTTTTAAAATTAAAGTAATGTTTCTTTTGATTAAAATTTGTTACCTCCGGTATTTAGAGTACTTTCCTTCCAAATGAGGTTCAAAAATTCCAGCCTGTTTATTTATACAGGGTGTAACCGAAAGGGTATATACATGCAAAAGGATATGCTACAGACCAACAAACTAAACAACTTTTACTATGAGATCAACTCCGAAATCGTGAAAAAAAATCAGCTGTTCACTACATTTCGACGAGTCACGTGACCAAAAATGTATAGAACAGCTGTTTTTTTTTGTGATTTGTAGCATATACTTGTGTATGAATATAAAAGGAGAAGGACTGACATATCAACATACAGCCGAAACTACTGGGACTAGGAACGTGGAATGTTGCACACGGCTTCCTTTTATAATGTAGGGGAGCACTAAGAAGGGGTTTTCAGAAACCTAAGAAGGAGTTGTAGGAAATTCCACCTTTAAGGGGGTGAAAAGAAGGGATTTTGTTTGTACGAAAAATTCGACATATATAAAAATTCGACATATATAAAAATTCGACATATATAAAAATTCGACATATATAAAAATTCGACATATATAAAAATTCGACATATATAAAAATTCGACATATATAAAAATTCGACATATATAAAAATTCGACATATATAAAAATTCGACATATATAAAAATTCGACATATATAAAAATTCGACATATATAAAAATTCGACATATATAAAAATTCGACATATATAAAAATTCGACATATATAAAAATTCGACATATATAAAAATTCGACATATATAAAAAAAACTAGCTGCTCCCGAGCGGTTTTACCCGCTGCTCGGCTCATATTGGTCGTAGCGTGATGTTACATAGCCTTCTTCGATAATTGACTATCCAACACAAAAATAATTTTTCAATTCGGACCAGTTGTTCCAGAGATTAGTGCGTTCAAACATACAAACTCTTCACCTTTATAATATTAGTATAGATACTTTTTTTTTTTTTTAAGGCTGGGAAATCATCCAATGACTGCTCCCGCTCTGGGTGGAGCGGAAGGGAGTGTCAGACTCTTACTGACTAAAACCCATCCATGTTCCTCCCGTAGCCCTTTATGTTCCGGGGTAGCGGTAACCCTTTCGGACAATCCCGCTTACCCGGCAGGCTTGGCCGTGACGGGCCCCTTCATATGCTGACATCTCATTAGTACAGATACTTACACTAAGCATTAACATCGGATCAGCATGTATTAACTTCACCATGCATAGCAGTAGATTCCTATAAGCTGGCATTTCTTCACTTTTATTGAATTTTGACTGCACTTCCTTGGATTTGAGTGAGAGGGAGATCATTCGTAGTGGGGTGTGGACTACGTAGCCCTGCGGGAGAGAAAGAGAGGTGTAAGAACAGTGTTGGAAAGAGATGGCACTATCGATGATAGGTATTAATCTTGTCAGTAGACCTTCGGCTGCTTGACACTTTCCGTGACCCAAAGACCTTTTTTTTTATTAGAACTTTTACATAGTCGAAATACATTTCGAAATTAAATAATGGTTCGATGTATAACCTGGGTTTTTTTAAGGATGGGAAATCATCAAATGACTCATCCCGCTCTGGGTGGAGCGGAAGCGAGTGTCAGACTCTTACTGACTAAAACCCATCCATGTTCCTTCCTTAGCCCTTTGTGTTCCGGGGCAGCGGTAACCCCTTCGGACAATCTCGTTGACCAGAACCAAGGGCTGGCTTTTATCTTGGTTAGAAGCATTGGTATAATAATAATTCCACATTTAGGACTGACTTAAATTAATAATAAGTAGGTAATTGTTAAACTTATTTTCTTATTGCATACCTATCATAATTATGCATGATTTTCAAAAACATATAGCGTTTTCCCAACTATGGTGGGGTCGGCTTCCAGTCTAACCGGATGCAGCTGAATAGCAGTAGTACATGGAGCGACTGACTATCTGACCTCCACAACCCAGTAACTAGGCAATACGATACCCCTTGACAAGACTGGCTGTCAGATTTCCGGGCTTCTGACGACCCGTAACGTCTGTCAAAGATGCACAAATGACAGCCAGGACCAACGGCTTAACGTGCTTTCCGAGGCACGGAGGAGTCTCGGTATGTAAAGATGGTCACCCATCCACGGCCAACACCGGCAAGCGTAGCTTAACCTGATGGATCGACCTGTGCGGCTGTTGGTACTTAGCCACGAGCTAGTTACATACACTGCAAATCAAATAAATGCTTGTAAAAAAGTTACTTGCCTGCGTTGCCTTATTTGATGTATCCGTGAACATAGCTCTGAGTTCAGCTGCTCTTGGGTACAAAAGTTCTATTTGGGGCCACCACGGCAGACGGGGCTGTTTTATTATCCTGTAACAAGGAATAACAATAATAGTAGTATAGTATATAATGTCAGATCGCGCGGTAAACTCTGCTTGCGCGATGTAGGATTTGTGTGACGTAGTAGTGTCGCCACATGTCAGCTTTTGACACTTCGCTCGCTATCAGTGTAGTTCCTATGTGGCTGGATAGATGCCGCCACACAACGAGAAATACTTCTAAAAAAAAAAACATAATAAAGGAAGGAATACCGGGGTGGTTTTTAGTCAGTCTTCTTCTTTTTCGTGTAGTTTTTTAATTACCTAGTGTCAGAGTTTTTATGCTGCCCATGGGCCTCTGACTTAGCTTCACATGCTATTCAGAAAGATCTCTCAGGCATGCCGGTTTCCTCACGATGTTTTCCTTCACCGATTTTTTAAGCAAGTGATAATTATAAAATACGCACATGAATCCGAAAAATCAGTGGTGCGTGCCCTGGGTTCGAACTCGAGACCTATGACTTGACAGTCCGACGGTCACACCACTAGGCTGTCACTGCTTTTTTTTAATGATTAAAGTATGACTGTCCAAATCGCCCACTTTTATCTGCATTGGATGCTTATCGAGTCTAGTTCTATTTGCGAGACGCTAAACTCCTCCAGGCAAGTAGGTGTTAATTTATAAACGGTGTTTAACGTTAAGTGACATTCTTCTTTCTTTCTTTTTCGTGTGGTTAGTGACTAATCTGGTGTCAGAGTTTCTATGCTGCCCATGGGCCTCTGACTTAGCTTCACATGCTGTTGAAAAATATCTCTCAGACAGGTTTCCTCCCGATGTTTTCCTTCACCGATTTTGACGCTAGTGATGGCGCCAACACGTAGCCGGATTCTGGGCCGAGTACATTTAGATTGCCAACGACACGCTAAAAAGAATAACGAATCCGCCGAGTTTGCGAGTTTAAACATCATTTACCCTACCGTTTACAATGTTCAAAGAGGGAAGGATAAAAAATGGCTGCGTCACCGTAAATAGCAAGTAAAAATTTACCAATCTGAAGTTCGTAGCGTCGTTGCCCGGTGTTCCACCGTTCTCGCTGAGTGGTCGACGCGTATACCGGCAGCGCGCATGCGCGGAGCCATTACTTAGGAACTTCAAGTCGCTAAGTCACCTTCCCGTGCCGTCAGATGGCGTGGGCGGTAAGTGCTCTTATTACAAGTGTTTATAGGAAGCCCCCGAAATCCTTTTTTTTATATTTTTCGTAATTTTCAGGTTAGGCTGTTTGTTAATCAAAATAGAGCCTATGTGCCAGCATTATAGGCTGATTATCACGGGTCTTAAGTTCGAACCCAAGGCAGGCACCTCTGACTTTTCAGATTTATGTGCGTATTGTATAATTATTACCTGCTTAAAAAACGGTGAAGGAAAACATCGTGAGGAAACCGCCATGCCGGAGAGATATTTCTGAACAGCATGTGAAGCTAAGTCAGAGGCCAATGGTCAGCACAAAACTCTGACACCAGGTTAGCCACTAACCACACGAAAAGAAGAAGCGACTAGAATCCATTCTATTACTTGTTTATTTTGACGTTCAAAAGTACCTTTCTTGTGCCTATTTGAAATAAATGATTTGACGTTTGACTTTAAATCAAGTTCTTCTAACTGAACAGACAGCTGTGCTGCTGGAGAGTTTGTTGCGCCACTTCGTCCTAACTACAGCACTTAGAAGTGATGAAAGCTGGCCTTTTGAGGCACTGTCTTATACAATGGGGATGATGACTTATTTTTTTTATTTAGTCCGCAAGCTAGATTATTAAAACATATTGGACACGTATTTTTACTTTTTTACGTAATCCAAAGATTACGTCTATTACATTGGATTAGAATGTGGCATGACGTCACAAGTATATAGTTTTTGGAACGAATTTCCTTATCGCGCGTTGCGAAAGGGGGCTAGACGGAATTAAGACCAAAAGTTGTTACGACACTTTTTTTGGACTAAAATATGATGTCTTTATAATCAATATTTTTTGATTGGTTAATGTTAGATCAGTTTTTTTTTTGATTATTATAACTTAAAAGAAATAAAATTTTATTACAATTCCTACACTAATTAATCGAAAGGAACTTCGTTCCATCCGTGTGTCCTTGACACCTCTCAAGTTTTATACTTACTTGTGACGTAGCGATCCCCACTCCTCAATTTCAATGCTTTTTATCTAAGTCATTTTCTATTAATACGATAAAGCAAAAATTACGTGTCAAATATTTTTTTACTATCTGATTGACGGACTAAATGAAATTTCTTTTTTTTTATCAAGGCATCATCCCTATTAATTCTAAAACTGAAGCGCATCGAAATAATAGCTCAAAATACACGTAGCGCGATGTTGCCGCTCTTACGTCGACCGACAGTTTAAGGAAACGGAACATGCTGTACGCTCGACGCACTAACGTAGGGATACCTATTTTGTTATAATTGCACAGCACGTTTGTGAGTACTATGTACAGAGGCCAGCAAATCAAGTTACCACAATCTGTCAAATTTCTTTGAAAGTATTTCAACTTTATTGCAAAGACATAAGCTTCATTTTTAATTGAGAAAATTTGACAGTTAGGGATAGCTTGATGTGCTGGCCTCTGTACCTACTGAAAAGCTACCATTTACTGAGTACGTCTTACATTGACTTGAATGTGCCCTGGCGGCTGAGAGTATGTCATGCTCCCTGTAATGTCTCTAAGATGGTGGCGCGTGTGTTGGATCATTTAGCTCCCATCAAAATGGTTGAGCTGAATGGTGCTTATCCATGCGTCATGTTCGTGAACGGGCGCCATCAGTAGGGACTGGTCACCTCTTATCTGGCTCTTTTAAAATTTAACTTAATTTTGTATTGTTTTTTTTTAGTCTTCTAATAATTATGGACGCTCTTTTAAGTTCTGCGCCGTTCTCACATGTATATTTCAACATGAATGATGTAACCCAGTTTTCGTAAACATATTTTGATTTAAAAGAGTGTCCATGGAGTTTCTTGCCCGTTCTTCTCCATAGGTACCTACTGCTTTGGAATGGGCAACTAGCTTCATCTTTCTGACTGACCGACCCCTTGACCATTCAAGTGCCTGTAATTGGTTTATTTGAAATAAATACTTTGAGTTTGAGTTTGAGCTGTACGCTCGATGCACTAACGTAGGGATGCCGATTTTGACGTTCAAAAAGACCTGATAGATTTTTTTTTGTGATTTTATCAACTTACCTGAGCAAAGAGTTAACGATGACGTAATGATAAGAGATGTGCGTGTTGAGATTTAGACACACTTTGAGCGCGTCGTTATTGTGCGGCATGATACGGAATAAGGAGACGAAACAGTCCGTCATAAGGTCCAATTCCGAGTACCCGGAGATCAGGTTGCCACGGATGTAGGATTTTGAGGGGTTGAAAAGGAGAGACTGAAACAAAGATAACCATTGATTAAGGTTGAGTGTTTTAACATCCGATTATTAAGGGTTAAACTTTTATACAGGGTGTAACCGAAAGGGTATAAAAATACGTGAAAACAAAATTCAGCTGTTCTATACATTTTTGGTCACGTGACTCGTCGAAATGTAGGGAAGAGCTGATTTTTTTTACACGATTTCGGAGTTTGTCCAATAGTAAAGAGTTGTTCAGTTTGGTGGTCTGTAGCATATCCTTTTGTATGTATATACCCTTTCGGTTACAACCTGTAGAAATACGAAATACGGCGGTTTGTTATTCTTCCCCCAGAACAGTTTCCCAAACTGCCGAGCCTTCTCCCAACTATGTTGGCGTCGGCTTTAACTGGATGCAGCTGAATACCAATATTTCACATGGCGCGACTGCCTATCTGACCTCCACAACCCAGTAACTGTGTAATACGATATTTCTTGGTAAGATTGGCTGTCAGATTTTCGGGCTTCTAACGGCCTGTAACGACTATCAAAAATGCACAAATGACAGCAGGGACCAACCGGCTTACCGTGCTTTCAGAAGTTTTGTTAAATATTGTTAAAAAAATCTGTTGTGCTAAGTAATTGTAAGAACTTATGCCGCCTCGGATACAGGTATTTAGTACAGGCATCATACTAAGCAATACCTAAATTAATTCTAAGATTTATATTGTACTAGCTTCCGCCCGCGGCTTCGCCCGCAAAATATGTCGACAAATTATACACATAAACCGTCCTCTTGAATCACTCTATCTATTAAAAAAAACCGCATCAAAATCCGTTGCGTAGTTTTAAAAATTTAAGCATACATAGGGATATAGGGACAGATAAAGCGACTTTGTTTTATAATATGTAGTGATTTTACCATTTTTTTTAATTTTTATGTATTATTATTTATTGCAGCAGCTAGTATAATGATAAACCTTTGAGCAAACTCACCTTGAGATCGTTAATGACAGATTTGACAAGTATAAAGGTGACGTTGCCCGAATCAGCTATGTTGAGATAAGTGGACGCCTTGCACAGCTTGACGCATGTCACTACAGCTGCTTCTGTCATCTGTTTTGAGTTGTTTTGAGGACCTGGAAACGAAAAGACAGTTCATATTAATCAGTTAAACAGAACACACATCTAACAAGTTATTTCAAAGATGGGGATTCATCAACTCAGACATCATATCATAGACTCTTACTGACTATTGTGTCGTAATGTGTGATTATATGTATATATGGGAGAACCCGAAATAAATGTTTCTTTTTTATTTTTTTTATTTTACTATCTATAAAACTGGCAAAATAACGTTTGTTGTATGGGAGCCTCCTTATATACAACAAATACTAAAAAAAAAACAGAATAAAATAGATATTTTGTTCTGTATTTTTTTTAGTATTTGTTGTTATAGCGGCACCAGAAATACATGATCTGTGAAAAAAAACTGTCTAACTATCACGGTTCATGAGATACAGCCTGGTGACAGACGGAAGGACGGACAGTGGAGTCCTAGTAATAGGCTCCCGTTCTACCAAAAAATCAAAGTCATGTGACATCTACCTCCCGCACTGGGCCGGCGTGGTGGATTACGGCCCACTCCCTCTCACTGAGATGAGGCCTGTGTCCCAGCAGTGGGAACATTATAGGCTGATTATGCTAATTAAAAAAAAATACTTACTAAGTCCTCGTTTGACGGAGTCAATAAAATGTTTCTTTTTAGTATGTCGTGGGCTGCACGGCGCACCGCTGTCCGCATTCACAATTTCTTCCAAAACTTTCTGTCAACAATAATACAATACATTTAATTTATTTAGAGAAATATGAGTAATTCATTCAAACCAATAATTCGGAGTTTGTTGCGCCACTTCTTCCCAGCTAAAGCACTAGGAAGTGGTAAAGGGTGGGCGTTTTTGGGGGACTGTCTTATGTAACTTTGACCTTCCTGATTTTCAGCCTAGTTTTAATAAATGACTTTTGATTCATATTTAAAGCTATCTTATTCTAATAATGTGTCATATCATAATATATTAAAAAACAAACATGCAAAATATAACCTAGGGGCCGTTCAAGCATTGCGTAAGCAGTTTCATTACGATTATTTAATCCTCCATCCCCCTTGTCAGCAAAAGTAAGCAAAGCTCTTAACGTGCTTTACGGGGCACGTAGGAGTCTTGGTATGTAAAGATGGTCACCTATCCACGACCAACCCCGGCAAGCGTAGCTTAACCTGATGAATCAACCAGTGCGTCACCCCCACCCCACCCCATCTCTTCAAAAATAAGCAAAGCATGCACTATTGGGCACTATATTGGGGCGGGGCTATAGTGCCCTATCTATACTAATATTATAAAGAGGTAAAATTTTTAAGTTTGTATGTAGGGGGTAATCTCCGGAACTAAGGATCCAATTTCAAAAAATTTTTCACTGATAGAAAGCTACATTATTCCTGAGTGCTATAGGCTATAAATTATATTTATATCATACATATTAGCCGAGCTGTCGCAATTTTTGTCTAGCAAGTCGGAAAGAAATACCTCCGAAAACTGAATTATTTGCATGCGCTGCCTAAACAGTTACAGTATATCACAATTTTCCGCGGACGAAGTCGCGGGCAGAAGCTAGTAGTGCATAATACTTGAACAGCCCCCTTATTCCATTACTTACAGGGTTTAGAACCAGTAACATGATCTGTAGCGGCCACATAGCCACTCTAGATTTCTTGTTATCAGAAAAACTATCTTGTAATATATCGAATAGTGTGTCACAACACTTGCTTAATTCATCGTTAGGCCGACATTGGACTTCTGCGAATTCCTGAAAAAAAAATTAAACCTTAATACGCATTAAACAAGGCTTATTTTTAATGAAATGGATGTATATTTATTTTTTCGTAAAAGTGAATATACAGGGTGAAATTGAATTCATGTGCAATATTTCAAGGGGTTATTATACTCATCATTATGAACAACATGCGACATTCAATATGGGAAAATACCTGAAATCGCGAAAAACATCTGCCATTCCCTACAATTTGACGAGTTATGCGAGCATAATGTTTGGAACCGCTGATTTTTTTTTCGCGAAAATTATACAGTATGTTAACTAACAGAGGGCGTTCCCGTTGACAGGCAATAGTATAGCATCCGTACATGCTAAAAAAAATATTACCATTCGAAAACAAAATGTTTTTATTTTTTTTAATATTAAAATATTCACTAAAAATTTTAAATTGATACGTAAAAGAAACACTCTGTACACGCGCACTTGAAAAACGGCAACGTCGCAATTTATCTATGAATGACGGGCCGCGCGTGCGGCGATCTAATTGATGCGCCTAGAACCGCCCCCTACCCCCGAATGTCTTCCTAAATCCTAATTTTAGTCGGAACTAATCTCACGCGCTGACCGGACGCGTATTATTTTCGCATTGCAATATCTTGCGTGATTCGTGTAAAAAATGTCACGTTATCAGTTCAGTGCTCAGGAGTATGCGAACATGGTGCTCATTTATGCTGAGTGTAATTATGATGGTGCACGTGCTTTGAGGATGTATGCTGAGAGGTACCCCAATGCACATCAACCGCGGAATTCTCGTGTTATTGTGAGTGCCCTGGTGCGTATTCGTAACAATGAACCGATAGTGCCGCGTCGTTCTGGTGGCCCCCGACCCGTGATCTCTGTGCGGCAGGAAGAGAACGTGCTAAGACATTTTGAGGAGGAGCCCGGTTCCAGCACTAGAAGAGCCGGCCGCCTGTTAAACATGAGCCACGTCGCAGTCTTTAAAATTTTAAAGAAAAACAAGCAGCATCCGTACTCACTTCAAAAAGTGCAAGGTCTGCTTGGTCCAGCTGACTTCGAGCGCCGGTTGTCTTATTGCCAGTGGGCACTGCGGCGATGCGCGGAGGACACCCACTTCATCGAAAGCGTCATATGGTCAGACGAAAGCCTATTTACGCGCAATGGCATGTGGAATCGGCGTGTGTGCCATCACTGGGCAGAAAGAGGCCATAATCCGCGTGCCACTCGGCCGTTAGCACATCAAATACGGTGGTCATTGAATGTGTGGGCTGGGATAAAGGGAAACCAAATAATAGGACCTGTCTTCATCCCAGGGACTCTAAACCGTGTGAGGTATATGGCTCTTCTTAACGGCCCCGTCGCGCGTCGTGCGCTACCTTGACAGATTGCCACTAGCCGAGCTCCGAAATGTGTGGTTTCAACACGACGGAGCACCCCCTCACATTTCAACGGAAGTGCGGTCGCGGTTAAACGAGTTGTTTGATAGCCGTTGGATCGGGAGGTACGGTCCCGAGGCGTGGCCACCACGGTCACCTGACTTAACGCCACTTGACTTCTTTTTTTGGGGTTGGGTCAAACAACTCGTTTATAAAAAAGAAAGCCACTCGCGGGAGGAGATGGAAATGCGAATACGCACAGCATTTCGTGTTATCAGGAACCGCATACGCGAGGACCCGCTTTTAATGCGACGAGTGCATCAAAATAACCGTCGGCGATTGCAACAATGTGTAGACAGAGGAGGTCAGCATATTGAGCAGTTCAAAATCTAGGTAAGTTTTTAACATTATTTAAATGTATCATAATACCTAAAACATTTCAAAAACATTAAAATAAAAAATAATAACGACTGTGCCACAAAATTAATAGGTTCAGAAGGCCCACTCTTTCCTAAAACTGCTTTTATACTCAGGGAGTACCCCGTTCAACGAACGTGTTACTACCTGTGACGTTACACGATTGCTATGAATAAACGCAACTACTTAGGTATTACGAAGGCAACTGCATAAAGTAAAAGTTTTTAAATTTCTGTTATTGGAGAAAACACTCACTTGCTAACCTGTAATATCGTCATTATCATTTAAATCCTAGCCTAAACTGTGGTTTAAATAAATGAAACTTTTTCCAGCCTTAACCGCACACTATTTATTACCGGTACATTATTTTTTAGATAATTAATTTTTCATAATTAACACTGTAAGCCTGTCGTACCACCGGTTTGAGTGGTTAGGTGAAACAAATTCGTGTACTAGTGTGTTGTTCCGTGAGTGGACCTTCTGTACTCGTATCTGTTTATTTTGTGGCCTCTGACCGCGACGACTTGTCGGCAGAACTCAAAGGTTTTTTTAATCGGCCGCTGCGTGCAGAATAACTGTCTAATACTCTGTATTTTAATTTTAATGTTATTGAAACGTGGCTGAAATAGGTAGGTACATAAATTTATGTTATTTTAATTTACTATGTTTGCGAATAGGTCCTTCCAGGCCCACGGTGCTTCAGTGACGCGTTCCTTTGTCAGCTGGGCATTTGAGACGGGTTGTTAAATGTTATTGCTAAAACTAAACATACATTTTTAATTTTACTGATAACAACCCGACGACGTGTACCTATTTCTAATTTATTATGCCGCCTTTTAAGTCGCCGCTCGCCACTCAGGCGCGCGGCGGCCGCCCTTGAACGTGAGACGCTCGGCATCGTGTGCGCATTGCGCGCCGTTGCCGGTTTGGGCAATGCTAGTACGCTAGGTACTATTCCGCGCTACCTATTTTGATTTTAAACAGGAGGTTTCGAATTTATTGTCAATTAATTATTTTTTTGAATTCGGATTATTTTATGCTTATTTTCCTATGCTGATATTTTTATTTTAATCTATTAATGATATAGATCAACGAGTTTAAGGGAACGCCCTCTGTTATTTAACATACTGTATATTATCCTTTTCTTTTTAGAAGTAATCCAATTTTTATTCACTGTTAAATTAATATAATGTTACTCTAATAATATTTACATTTAAAAGCTAAATATTCATAATAATATGTATAGTAATTAAAAAGCATCTAAAAATTCGGCCACATCACTGTCAATTTAACTATAATGCCATGGGCATGTTTTCAAAGGGGAAATTTAAATAAATACCTGGGGATAAGTATCCATCCAATTCCATATAGCTTTCTCTAGAGACGAAACTAAAACTATGTGCGCAGACTTTCTTAATAACTTAAACTTTTGTATTGATTCTGAAACAAAATAAAAATATCAAACAATCTGCCTAGCCTTTTCCCATAGTTGCTTCCAGTCTAACCGGATGCAGCTGAATACCAGTATTTTGCATGGAGCGACTGCCTATCTGACCTCCGCAACCCAGTCAGTAACTTTTTTTTTTTTTTTTTCATTTATTCAATAACAATAAAATTGTGTGTGAAATATTCCTATACAAAGATACAAAAAAAAAACAAACAAACAAAGCGTAAACAGTCAAGAAAAAAATAAAATAATAACATAAGTATAACAGATTAATATCTATTATAAAATAATTAATTGGATATTCGAAAATTAAAAATAGTAAAGTCAACTAATAATATTAAGAATTACTTAAATTACGAATCATTAATAGATAATATAAATTCAAATATCAAAAAATTCAGAACTAAAGGCAATACAATTAAAATATCAAGATTAACTAAATAAAAGCATTAAGATAGACATAGCAAAATAAAATGTCAAGATTCATATAAAAACAACAATAAGAAGACACAGCATGCACACAGTCAAACATTAAAATTCGTCAAGAGAGTAGAGACACTTATCTAATAGGTAGGCTTGAAGCTTTATCTTAAATGCGGATGTATAGATTATACTTTTTAGAAATATAGGTAATTTATTAAATATTTGCACTGCTTGATATTGCGGACTGTGCTTAACAATATTCAAACAAGGACTTATTTTACTGCTTAAATCCTTCCAGCGAGTACTCTCCCTAACCTGTCTTTCCTCATATGTCTCATATTCATGGAGATGTTTCTTAAGGTTAGTAAGAAGTACTAGCACGTAGAGACTGGGTACTGTTAAAATTTTTAGAACCAGAAAATGTGGACGACAACTCTCTGTCTGTGAAATTCGCACAATGGTACGTATGGCTCTTTTTTGAAGAATAAAAGCTCTTTGGCAGTTATAATTGTAGCTGTTCCCCCAAAATTGTATGCTATATCTTAATTTAGATTCAACTAACGCGTGGTATACTATTTTTAACTGTTTTAAGTCAATTTCATCTCGAAGGGTTCTTAATGCATACGCGCAACTGGGTAATACGATACCTTGGTAAGACTGGCTGTTAGACTTTCGGGCTTCTGACTACCCGCAACGGCTGTCAAAGATCCACGAATGACAGCCGGGACAAACGGCTTAACGTGCTTTTCGAGGCACATCAACATTTAAATTACAATTACTCTATACAATTGGTTATTTGACAGGGTAATCAATAGCGTTACTTTTTATGAATTGTCAAAACGAGGAATTTGTACGTGATTTGTATGACATTTAATCCAATTTTACAATTATATCCTAGCATAAAATTAAATTTCTGCAGGGTGATGGAAGTTTTAACGCCGTTAAAACTTCCAAGTCTATTTTTATGTGATTTTGTATTTTATTTTTGACCGTTTTATATATAAAGCCAATTCAAAATATACAATAATTACCTGTTAAAAGCCGTATAAGCCTCAAAATATCCACATTGATGTGTTGTATTAATTCTATATCTGTATAATCGGGGTTTTCCTCTGAGCTAGATGATAATTCCTGAAAACAAATGAAAGAAAGAAAATAAGTTTATTTGCAGTATATCTTTCAATTTTGCAGTATATTATTTCAAAAGTACCCCCTGTACTTATTTATGTCCTAGTACTAAAATTCGAAGGCATTTGAGACATCCGCCAAACCGCACTGGACCCGCGTGGTGGTTTATGGACCACTCCTTCTTAGAGAGTAGGCCTGTGTATGAGGCCAATAGTGGGAACATTATAGACAGATTATGTTAGGGGGTATTAAAGTCAAGAGTGAATAGGTTTATTCTAGACAAGCGTGTTTGACCGTCGATCAAAGCATCGCTTACCATCAGGTGAGATAGTGGTCAAGCGCGAGCCCATCTATAGTAATATTATAAAGAGGAAAGATTTGATTTTTTGTTTGTTTGAAATGAATAGGCTCCGAAACTACTAGACCGATTTAAAAAATAATTTCACCGTTGGAAAGCTTAGTTTTCTAGGAGTAACATAGGCTTTTTATCCCGGGAAAAATAACGGGTCCCACGGGAAAGACCACGGGAGAGTAGTCGCGGGCAAAGTGCTAGTTGAAAATAAAAGAATTATGTTATGATCAACATGCAACCTGACAATGATCTGCAAATTACAAAAAAGCAAAAAAAAATTTATCTATTTTTATTTTAGGTGCATCGTCTTCACATATAATTATATAATGAATGTATACAAAACATTTTAAAATACTAACTGCGGAGTGCTCATTCTTCTCCATACGAAACTATGTTTTGGAAGAGCGACTAGAATCAATTGTAACTGTTGTTCTTTTTGACGTTCAAACGTGCCTTTCACATGCCCATTTGAAATAAATACAGCAGTGATAGCCTAGTGGTGTAACCGTCGGACTGCCAAGTCACAAGTCTCTAGTTCAAACCCAAGATCACCTCTGATTTTACGGACTGAAGTGCATGTATAATTATAGCTTGCTTAAAAAATGAAAACATCGTGAGGAAACCACCAGCATATCTGAGAGATATTTGTCAACAGCATGTGAAGCTAAGTCAGAGGCCCATGGGCAGCATAAAAACTCTGACACCAGGTTAGTCACTAACCACACGAAAAGGAAATGTGAAATAAATAATTTGACTTTAACATTATGAACTTACCTGTAATCTCGCACTGATCCTGTTGAACACCGCATTGAAGAAGTTCAAACTGAGCGCGAATAATACTTTACTGGCCAGCTGCCTCAGTAGCGTATTGTTTAATGTGCTTTCATTGCGCATGTCCGTGTAGTAGTAGATTGACACTGTGGGATATTAGAAATTATTTTATTTATTTATTTATGATACAACTAGCTGACCCGTGCAACTTCGTCTGCGTGACCTTTTTTTTTGAGGATGGGAGATCAGTAAATGACTCCTCCCGCTCTGGATGGAGCGGAAGGGAGCGTCAGATTTTTACTGAATAAAACCCATCCATGTTCCTTCCCTAGCCCTTTTTGTTCCGGGGTAGCGGTAACCCTTTTGGACAATCCCGCTTATCCGGTAGGCTTCGGCCCTAATAGCCCCCTTCAAATGCTGACATCTCTTTGAGGCGCGCGTGGAACACGTACGCGCCGTCCGGCACGGGTCTGTTGGGGAGTGAAAGGGGTCCGTTAGAGCCGAAGCCTCCCGGGTCAGCGGGATGGTCCGAAAAGATTACCACTACCACGGAACATAAAGGGCAAAATACTTCGATAACCCATGTACTCTGCGTGAGACTGCCAGTAACACCAAGGCGTTGCTGGGCTTTCTTGAGGAGCTGAGGTGAATCGATCGACACCCTGTTCGCGGATTAACGTGGCGTTGCGGGCACCAGCCCGTATTAACTATGAGGCTGAAATGACACTGGCGATTTGCGACCGAGTTCAAAGCGAGGCGAGTGACGAGACGCGGCGGGCGCGCAGCGAGTTTGCGGCGTGCTGTCTTTGTTTTGAACAATAAGTGACAGAATGGATTCCGACGAGGAAACACCGCTGTTAGCTTTATTACTCGCCGTGCCCTGGGCTGCAAACTAGCAGTGAGCTCGCTGCGCACTCGCTTCGATTTGGACTCGCTTGCAAATCACCAGTGTGATACGACCCTTACCCATTACCTGGTAAATGGCAAAAAACTCAACACTCACTCAATCAATCTGCCTAGCCTTTTCCCAAATATGTTAGGGTCGGCTTCTAGTCTAACTGGACCACAACCCACTAACTTGGTAATACGATACCCCTTAGTAAGACTGGCTGTCAGACTTCCGGGCTTCTGACGACCCATAACGACTGTCAAAGATGTACAAATGACAGCCGGTACCAACGGCCTAACGTGCTTTCCAAGGCACGGTATGTAAAGATGGTCACCCATCCGCAAGCGTAGCTTAACTTGATGGATCGACTTCTGCGGCTGTTATTACTTAGCCACGAGCTCCTCCTTTACACCTATGGGGCTTATAAAAGTCAAAACTCACCGATAAACTGGCAGACTTCCCTCAGCAGGATCTTCACGTTCATAGCCTCATCATACTTCGCCGTATCCTTGGGCTGGGAGCTGAGACATATCTCCAGCGTGTCCAGGACAATGACCAGGCTATCATGATAGCCTTTCTCTAACTCTGTCTGGGGACGATTCGCACCTATTGATATTGTGGGCTGGTACTGCGAAAAATAATACTGGTTGAGCTATACGACGGCTGAAGAATGCATGCGTATGCGCCGGAACAACATGGACGTTTAATGTCTTAAAAAACTTATTAGAGATAAACTACGATAACATGGCCCGCCCCTCCAAAATTTAAAACATAATCAGCCTATAATGTTCCCACTGCTGGGACACAGGCCTCCTCTCTGAGAGAAGGAGTGGGCCATAATCCACCACGTAGGCCCAGTGCGTGTTGGTAGATGTCACATGTCTTCGAAGTTTTGGTTCTAGGACATGCCGGTTTCCTCACGATGTTTTCCTTCACCGTTTAGAGAGTAGTTGTGATTAAATTAAATAATAATAATTTATTTGTCACAAAAAACATAGGTTACATTTAAACCGATATACAGGACCATTTATAATTCTATCTTGGTTTTATAGTGAAGGCACCTGTGTCTGAACTAGATAAAAATATCTGTATCTCAGACATCAGCGCTCTTCCTTATTATGACCATTACTATACTAGCTTAAATTAGACATGTTGGTATATCATTACACAGAAAACAGGACTGACCTGACCACGTTTCCGAACAAATGATGCTCGAAATTAATTAAGTAACCACGTTTCCGAACAAACAATGCTCTTTCAATATAGTCTATGGCTGTGAATGACATTGACATTCGTAACGCGCGTTTTTTTAAATATGCAAAATTAAATGTATATTTTTCAATATTTCTGAGAGATTTTCTTAATATTTTTTTCCGTAAGAACCTTCTCCTAATAATAACAAATACAACAAAAAAAGAATTAGTGAAATCGGTCCAGCCATTCACGCGTGATGCCGTGACCAAGGAAAACGGGTTTCATTTTTATATAGATAGTTTTTTAATTACTGCATCATGTTTGCCCCAAATAAACGTATTTTCTTTTCTTTCCTTTTCTTACGCTATGACTGCATACAACTTATTTTCAAAATAAAACAAATGTCTATTTCAATTTAAAACAACAACACAATTTTTCAGTTATGTATAGAGATCGGGTATTCGGATGCATATTTACCTAGAGTTAGTTTTCGGCTATGAAATTATGGAAACGGCTTCTGAAAATATTTTGCCTGTCAAATACCCAGGTCTCGGAGATTGCAGAACGTTAGAACTGTTTGCTATGCTAGTTTGGTAACTACTTTCCTACTACAAATCACTATGTAGGTAGGTAGATACGATTGTATAGTGTGAAAATACACAAAAACTTGACGATTGTAGAGTCGAGGGACTTTTACGACCGACACAAAAGTGCATTCCATATTAGCTAACAACTGAACGTAAGTAATACGCATGCGATTTTATAATCAGAACAGTAAATTCATCGATCCCGGAATCGCGAGATTTATCGATTCAAAAGTGCATTCCATAATAGCCAACACCTCAACTTTAGGTAAATATGCATCCGATTATCCGATCTGTAGTTATGTAGTAGTGTTGTTTTATAGACAATCTAATAAATAAAATCATAAATCATATTTTTGTGTTACATCCCTATTTGTTGCATGTTAAGCTAGGTCAGAGGCCCATGGGCAGCATAAAAACTCTAATACCAGGTTAGTCACTAACCTCACGAAAAGAAGAAGAGTACATGCAATAAAATAATATAGTTTTAAACACTTACCAGTTCGTTAACTCTCTGCAGTATCTTTGTGAGGCCGGCGATAACTAAAGAGAAACGGTGTCTGCTGATCTGAACGAGGCACGCTTTGCATTGCTCCTCGTTGATCCGGGAGTGCAGATTCTGAGCTCCTGTCTTGTAGGGTAGCTAGGAGTGAGAAATATTTGGTAAGTTTAATAAAGTAGAAAATCATTTTATTATAAACTAGCTGACCCGTCAGACGTTGTCCTGTCTTAACTAAGACACCTAGCCTACTTATCTACCTACCTACTATGGTCAAACGGGATAATAATATCCTATGTCCGGCCCCTGGTTCTAAGCTGCCTCCACACCAAGTTTAAGAAAAATCGGTTGAGTCGTTCTTGAGTTATAAATAGTGTAACAAACACAGCTTTTTTTTTATATATATAGATATAATTTCTAAAGCAACATTTACTTTGACAATTTGATTTCCAAGTAAAAAGTTCTAATATTAAATTATTAGAACTTTTTCAAAATTTATTGGACATATCAAACTAATTAAAAGTAACTAAAATTTAATTTGATGCTAAAGCTATGACTTAACGAAGCAAATAAATCCTTCTCATCAAAATAGCACTCCTTGTATTTAATTAAGTATTAAAATTTACAATTTTAACTGAATGTTTTTTCTTATTTGGACAAGGCATTCATGCCCATTTTTTTCTCCATGACACCCAAGGAGTGATTTGGAAATTTTTGTAAGGTGGGTTGCGGTCCAGTCAACTTTAGGAACTACTGTTCTAGAGCAACAGCCTGTATAAAGTCCCTTATAACAAACCACCCTGTATAATATCCCTCATAGTAATAACTACTATGTCAATCTGCATAGCCTTTTCCCAACTATGTTGGAGTCAGCTTCTAGTCTAACCAGATGCAGCTGAATACCAGTATTTTACATGGAGCAACTGCCTATCTCCACCTCCACAACCCAGTGAGTAACTGGGTTGTGGAGGTAGATACAATACCCCTTGTTGACTGGCTGTCAGACTTTCAGGCTTCTGACTACCCATAACAACTGTTAAAGATCCACGAACAACAGCCAGGACATATGGCTTAACATGCTTTTCAAGCGATGGAGAATCTTGATATATATAAAGATGGTCACCCATCCATGGACCAACCCCGGCGAGTGTTGCTTAACCTGTTGGATCGATCCGCGCGACTGTTATTGCTTATCCACGAACTCCTCTAACTAAACAACGCCGCGGCATCAACTGGTCTATATAGAATACTAGGTCTTCTCCATTATAATTCTATCGAAAGAATAAATAATTGGCCCCACCTATCTAATTAATGAATCCATTCAAAAGTTTTAATAAGTATTAAGTACTGACTGTATGATTCTATTAGATGCCTATTATTGTCGGCAACTTTTAAATATTTCAGTCGGAGTGTTCTTAAATAATTATGTTTAGTTAAGTACGGTACCGGATCCGTAATGCCGGGTCGCCGATCGATAACATAAGTATCCAGAATATTTTCTTATAAAATTCTATAGAAATGCTATAAATTACGCAGCGATGTTTTTAAAACGTAAAATGAAACATGTCTTGCTTTTCATAGCAAAGGACAAGGGGATAATGCCAAAGAAAAAAAAATTGTTTACATACTCGGAAAAACTCCTAATAAGGGTGGGTCTTATAAATTAAATTAAATACATAAATTGTGAGTTACCTGCTCTTCGAAGCGGGCAATTAACGAATTGGCCCATTCTCCAGGCTTCTGCGTCCCCATTTTGTAAATAAAATATGTATATCTGGTATAAATAAATTAAAAACAACAATTTATTTCTTGCACGTCCATTTCAGATCTTTGATTTCTACAAACTACTAACTAAAATGATACAAGCGTCATGTGCCAAAAAACTGCTAAACTTTTATCGTAGTATATTAATATTCTTTCACAAGCCTAACGTAGTTTTAGAAGTCATTAAATAATGCCACAGTATGTGTATTATAAACACAAAACGGCATACGAAAATCATGACCAATTTCGCTCTATTATAAACTTCCATGAAAACTGAATCTTCAAATTTTCTCCCAAAATGTCTTAATTTTTGTTGTAGGGAACACGAACACCCGTCAAGCGTCAAGTGAAAATCATTAGACTGTGACATGCGTACCGTTCATTTCTACGTTTTATCCGCCGAAATATTATCGATTTTTAATATATAAAAATCTTTGTATAACTGCGTCATTGCCATATCCGCATGCGCGAGTTCTGGCTAGACGTGAATGTACCTCGTTTTGTTACCTAATATTTCTAGCCCTGAATTTCTTTCTAGCCATTGAAACAAGTATAATGCCTGGAGCTTTCAATGGGGCTAGATTGAATGAGATCGTCGTCAATGGGCTGGCGAGTCACCCACACAGTCTCGTATCTTGGACTTGAATTCAATCACAATGTTGGCCTTCTAGCTGAGAACAAAGTTACAAATCAAGATGTTATCTACAAATCTAGACGCTATTATCGTTCTACTGCATGATTTTTTATATAAGCAATGAGAACAAAAATATTTGTATGTTGTTTAGGTTTATTTTGAGCATAAGTTAATAATGATGCTATAGTTAGTAAACCCACAAAAAAATGAAAACATCATTATCACTCCTGTCCATAACCCAATTTATTTGGAGTTCGGCACGGCATTGAAACCTTATATGAGTTAACCAAGTTGTCTCACTTGATCGTAAAAGTTAGCTGGACCTATCTTTAAAAGAGCCATACAATGCCTCGAGGCATAAAAAACGACATTAGTTCATAGATATTCAGAAATATTAAATAATAATATCCCGTATCTCTACTTAAACGTTATAGTGGGGCATGCGCCTTTCTGAACACTCTTTGCCGAAACAATTCCAGGGGCCTAACCAAGAGAATTACATAAAGAGCAGCATGTGGCAAGCCGTTGGGCAGTAGCCATCAACCCTCTCTCGAAACCTCGCGGGAAAAGTGTTGTTCCTTAGTTCTGGCTTGCCTTTAGTAGCTAGCTGAAGTGAAGGCTGACGGGTACCAGAGCTGCTCCCACCTCTTTCTTGCCTTTATTGGACTAGCTAGCTAATAGCTTGAATAAAGATTCGCAAGAGCAAACGTACTCCGGAGGAAGGAAGTATTCTAGTAAGACGCTGCCGGGAATCTTTTCCATCTTTCGGGTAATGCGTTTGCTCTAATAGCCATAGAATATCTCTCCATTTGTCAGTGGAGTGGAGAAGGCATTGAGTATGCTAGTCACCCCTGCCATTTTATACATGCGTCTGCGAAGTCTTTTCCCATTTATGTTGGAACCGTAGAAGCCGGCTCCAACATAATTGGGAACTAACGGAGTAATAAGTATAACGACTGTATATCTGACCTTCACAACCCAATAACTGGGTAATACGATTTCAAGGTATGGAGGAGTCTCGGAACCGGAGGACCATGCGGACCCACCGAATAGATTGACTCTTGCGGTTATTATTGCGTAGTTACGAACCATCCATATCCAGTTACGAGACAATAGCTGGGTGTTCAGTTCCCTATTGTTTAGAACTGTTAATTAATACATTGTGAAGAGATTATTAAATTATTGCGTATCTTATCAATTTAAAAAAGTTATGTTGCCAAGATACAAATTGAAATATCTTATGTTATACTCTGCATCACTACTTTGATCACTACGTTTTCTGTCAGGATCTCCATAACTGTCAGTTTAACAGTGACTTGACAGATGCGAGATTTTGACAATCATCTTTTCCTGTATGTATGTCAAATAAAAGTTTATCGTCGATCGTCGCTCAATTAAATTGTTGATTTAGAACAAGGAAAGTAAATATAATCCAATTATTTATAACCAGCGGGAAGCTGCGAGTTTATTTTACAAAATGATGGTGAGTTTTTCCGTTTAAACGTTAGTAATAATGTGTTAACCGATTGTTTTTCCTACTTTACCGGGGGGCGTCTCCGTCAATAAGAATTCACGTATTATTCGTTAATTTCGCCGGATATCTAAAGGTTATGAGTCATTTTCGTAGAGATAATGAGAGTGTGGTGCATTTCTTTGTAAGAATTCTTTATTTTTGTTACGTTCCTCGATAATTAGTTTAATGACGTGGATCTATAGTTTTTGTTTTTTTTTTCGCCTGATAGCACAGACGACCTTGTTTTTATTGATGTATCTAATGAGTGTGTTAATTTCATTTCTAACGTTCGTAAGTTTTCATAATTGTGTCCAGGATACATGGTTTTTGATGTGTTGTGATGATACCTACATGTTTGTATTGTAGTCTTGTTGGATAAGTTTGAATGACGTTTAAATAAAGCCGGTTACAGACCATTGCTCTGCCTATTCTAAGTCCTGATACTCACCAAAGTTACAACAGCAACACATTTCATAAAAAACCACTAAGGCATAATACATTATTGAATGTACTATGATATTGTATATCCTCAATATCATAGTACTTTGGGCTTTAGTAGCCAATGGACCTTCTACATCCGGTTTCCGGTCTATTTCTGGTCTATTTCAGATACTCTGACAAAAATTCTTAAGTTAATATGTAATTTTTCCAGGACTGCGTTGAAGATAACAACCATGATCCCCTGTCAGCGCCAACAGCTCAAATTCCTGGCTCCACAGACACTAAGCTGGATAAGAAGAAGCCAAATGAGAATGTCTGTCTAGCTGATAACAGCTTGTTGGTAAGAAATTTTAAAACTTTTTAATTACTTAAGTCATTGACTGCCATTCAGCATACACAATAGAAAAACTATTGTTCGCTGTCATCCAGTGTCCTTGTTGGCATCTAACGTGTTAACCACTAACATAATGGCTATACTGACATTTACACTAAGGAAACAATATAGAAAACTAATAAAGCTGACGAAATAAGTTTACCTACTCAAAATAATTTATTTAAATTATGTAGAGTATCATAATTGCATAACTCATTCTAAATTTGTATGTTTGTCCGCCCTTCACGCTCAAAAGGCTGAACGGATTTGGATGAAATTTGGCACAGGGGTAGTTTATAACCTGGATATAGGCTTTTAATCCCGGTAGTACATTTCTTTGTGATACTTTCCCATATCTACTCTGGCGAAGCCGCTGGGCCATTTGAGCAGTGAAAAAAAAAAGTGTTTTTATTTTTGTATATATTATAGTGTCACAAATCAAACTATAAACAGAGTATAATTAGGCATAACAAAATGGTTCTGATAACAAAAGTTTCATCAATATTCTGTATTGAAGTGATAAAATATTATCACAGGAATTAAGTACCTATGTGTCACCAAATAGTAGCATAGGCTTACTTTGTTGTTAAATCTATGCTATCATTATGAAAAATAACAGTTAAAAATAAAAAAATGGAAGGAATGACTATTTCATTTCATTTGGAGGGCAATACTAACTAAAAGAGTTGTATTGACTATTCTTATGATTTAATCAACATACAAACTGACACTGATCTGCAAATTACAAAAAACATGAAAATTTGAATTTCTGCTGTTCTATATCAGCATTGCTATACATTCAGTCAAAAAAGTATCGGGAATGGATGATTTGTTTATGGTTCCAAATTCAAATTTTTGTTTTTTTGTAGTTGTTAGATTGGCACAACTGTTTTCCATTTTGGCGCGGAGTTTGAGTTGCATCTGTTATTTATATTAAATACAGTGCTGGTTTTAGTAATATCATATATAGTGTGTATTGCGAATTTCATAATGGACAAAAATATCGAACAAAGAGTTTGTCTTAAATTTTGCATCGCCAATGGAATTTCGTGTTCGGAGTCACTGAAAATGTTACAGAAGGCTTACGGTGAATCGACTTTATCAAAAACTCGTGCTTATGAGTGGTTCAAAGCGTTCAAAAGCGGTCGAGATGTGATGGAAGAATTGCCTCGCTCTGGTAGGCCGTCAACGTCTGCAACTGAAGTTAACATCGCAAAAGTGAAGAAAATAGTGACTGAAAATCCCCATTCAACTCTGAGAGAGATAGCCGCCGAACTTTCTGTATCTCACGAGTCGATCCGTACCATTTTAACTAATCATTTGGGTATGAAACATGTTGCTGCTCGGCTAGTCCCAAAAGATCTGAATTTTCTCCAAAAACTCAATCGCATGAAAGTCGCTGAGGACATGCTAGAACGAGTCAGTTCGGACCCAACATTCATGAAACGCATTGTTACTGGTGACGAGACGTGGGTTTACGAGTTTGACATGCAAAATAGTCAACAAGCTTCGGAGTGGCGCCTTCCAACTGAACCGAAACCGAAAAAATCACGCCAAAGTCGATCAAAAGTCAAAGTCATGTTGACTGTTTTCTTTGACTATCGCGGTGTTGTGCACTCGGAATTCTTGCCGGAAGGTCTAACGGTAAATAAAGAATATTATTTGAGCGTTATGCGGCGTTTAAGAGAGCAAATTCGACGAAAAAGGCCAGATTTGTGGAAAGAAAATTCTTGGATTTTGCACCACGACAATGCGCCTTCGCACAAGGCTATCATTGTGAACGAATTTTTGACCAAACACTCAACAAATACCATCCAGCAACCACCATATTCACCAGATATGGCTCCTGCTGACTTTTTCTTTTTCCTAAACTCAAATTACCACTTCGTGGCACCCGTTTTCAATCGATAGAAGACATAAAGGAGAATTCGCGGCGAGAACTGAACTCAATTCCGGAAGCAGCGTTTAAAAAATGTTTTGATGAATGGATTATTCGTTGGCGCAAGTGTATCGTTTCTAAAGGAGCATACTTTGAAGGTGATAAAATAAATTTGGATGAATAACAGACATTTTGTGTATTATTGATCTTTTCCCGGTACTTTCTTGACAGAGTAGTACAACGCGGCATTGCTGCCAGGCTTTTAGGAAACTTTTCCTGTTGACAGCGATGTGGACGAATTTTTTGATGCCCTTTGATTTATTTTTATTTTTTTCCCTTCCGTTTTATATACTTGTACATAGTTATTATTAATATTTTAAGTATTTTTAGGTATGTAAATATTATGTGAATAAAATATATTTATTTATTGGACTACTCTGGCGCTTCCCCCTTAAGATATTGATTCAGCAGGTGAACTTACACTTTTAGTCCACAACCCTTATAAAAAATTTGAATAAAAAACATTGTTTCAACCCCACAGGTGGACATATCAGACGCTCTAAGCGAGAAAGAAAAAGTAAAGTTCACCGTCCACACAAAAACAACACTGCCAGAGTTCCAGAAGTCTGAGTTCATCGTTGTACGGCAACATGAGGAGTTTGTGTGGCTCCATGACAGATATGAGGAGAATGAGGAGTACGCTGGATATATTGTGAGTATTAATAACAGCCGCACGGATTGATCCTTAAGGTAAAGCTACGCTTGCCGGGGTTGGTCTGTGGATGGGTGGCCATCTTAAGATATCGAGACTCGTCCCTGCCTCGAAAAGCACGTTAAGCCGTTGGTCCCGGCTGTCATTCGTGGATCTTTGACAGTCGTTACGGGTAGTCAGAAGCCCGAAAGTCTGACAGCCAGTCTTACCAAGGGGTATCGTGTTACCCAGTTACTGGGTTGTGGAGGTCAGATAGGCAGTCGCTCCACGTAAAATACTGGTATTCAGCTGCATCCGGTTAGACTGGAAGGCGACCCCAACATAGCGAAAGGCTAGGCAGATTGCTTTTTTTTTTTTACATTGTTGTTATTGTGTTGTGCGTATTGTATAATTATCACTAGCTTAAAAATCGGTGAAGGAAAACATCGTGAGGAAACCAGCATGTCTGAGAGATATTTCTCAACAGCATGTGAAGCTAAGTATTCCGTTTGATTCTAAAAATCTGTGACGTCACCTTGTTATATTTCATACAAATCACGTACCTACAAATTCCGCGTTCTGACAATTCATAAAGAGTAACGTTATTGACTACCCTTTCAAATACCCAATTGCGGTATACGAAAGGTTCATCTATACCATAATATTATAAAGAGGAAAGATTTGTACTTTTGTGTGTATGTTTGTAATGAATATACTCAAAAATTCTTTCACCATTAGAAAGCTTAGTTTTCAGGTAGTAACATAGGCCACTTTTTATCCTGGGAAAAATAATGGGTTCCGCAGGAAAGACCACGGGAGCGAAGCCGCGGGCAAACTGCTAGTGTTAATTAACTTGTTCATATAATCACCAGATCCCACCGGCGCCTCCTAGACCTGACTTCGATGCGTCCCGCGAGAAGTTGCAGCGTCTTGGTGAGGGTGAAGGAGCCCTTACAAGAGAAGAATTCTTAAAGATGAAGGAAGAACTTGAAGAGTGCGTATAACACTTGCATTTTTAACTCTGCCCCATTTTTTTTGAGTGAGCAGCGGTATCCTCTACTTATGAATTGTAGGTCGCGAGTTCGAATCCAAGCAAGCGCTTTACTTTCTGTATTTAATTTCATCACCACTGCTCTCAAAACGGTGAAGGAAAACATCGTTAGGAAACTGGCATGTCCTAGAACCATAAATTCAAAGACATGTGACAACTAACAACCCGTACGCGGGTCAACCGCGTGATGGTTTATAGCCCACTCCCTCTCTTAGACAGGAGGCCTGTCTCCCAGCAGTGAGAATATTGTAGGCAGATTATGTATAAGTAATCATCATCGAATGACTCCTCCCGGTTTCGATTCTCGGGTCGAGAACAGTGTTATTGGATTTATCCATCTGGAATTTCTCAGTAGCAGCCTGTAAGATTTGTGATTTTATGACATTAGATTTGCCTCCTATCACATGGAACATAGCTGGCCAAATGTAGGTTTACCATACACCACTTTGAGCCAGGGGGAAAATCCACGTGGATGTCCTCCGCCCTGGGGGAGGGGAGGGGTCAGTCAGACTCTTACTGACTAAAAACCACCCCGGGTGTTCCCTCTCTCAGTTGCGCTGGAGGTCGCGGGGACCATAGTAAATAATAATAATAATATCCTTGGACATTTCACACAACGCCATATCGTCCCAAGCTAAGCAACCTAATGCTTGTGTTATGGTAACGAGATGGCTGATAAACTACTTATATACAAAAACATTTTTAATACTTTCCCAACCCCCGGCTGGTGCCGCCTCGATCGAGAGGGAGTGAGGTGTACGACACACACGACACACAGTCTTGTATAAATACATGATGTGAAAGTCCTTTCGTTTACGAAATGTTCGTTCGAAAATTGTTATTCCAACAATTACTTAGGGGGCGTCCATAAATTACATGAGGTGTCTTTTTTAATTTTCTGTCCCTCCCTCCCCCCCTGGTTAGATTTTATTCAACCCCCTCCCCCGTCCCACAATCTCACGTGAGATTTTTCAAAATGTGGGTTACTTACGTAAACGCGTTGAATTGTTATTGTAAAAAGAAAAAAAAATGTGAATGATCTTAATCGTATTATGATTACGCTTAAGATTAAATATTAAGAATGTACAGACGCCAGCACATCAAGCTATCCCTAACTGTCAAATTTTCTCAATTAAAAATGAACCTTATGTCGTTGCAATAAAGTTGAAATACTATCAAAGAAATTTGACAGATTGTGGAAACTTGATGTGCTGGCCTCTGTACAATCTGGATTAAATGAACCAAAATAGTATATATTTTTTTTTTCAATCTGAAAAAAAAATGCGTGATATTTGCCGAGACCCCCCCTCTCTCCAACGTAAGATTAGATGAGATTTGACTCGACCCCCTCCCCCCCTAAAATATCTCACATAATTTATGAACGCCCCCTTAACTGTCTAAAATTTGTAATGTATTGATAAAATATTATTGTTGACATGCATGTAAACTAACTTTATGTACTTACCTACATTTTATTGTACGCCCTAAGGGCAGGACATAGCTGTTCGCAAAACACTAACTTAACACCAGCTGTATTATGTACACGTTCCTATGATCCACAATAAAGATGAATTGATTTGACACTACGCGCCGCCGCTTCGGGATGTGTGGGGGGCGACAGAGTTTACCATACACCCCTAACCTAACCCTTCGGGAATTAAAAGCGTCATGGCATGCATATTTTTGCCGACACGGTTGGCGCAGTGGTTGAGCGATTGACTGCTGCGCACTATGTCGCGGGTTCGATTCCCGCACGGAACAAATATTTGTACGACCTGCAAGTATTTGTTACGAGTCTGGGTATTTTTCTATCTATAATATGTATGTATTTAAATAAAAATGTGTATATAAGTAGTATATCAGCCATCTCGTTACCATAACACAAGCATTAGGTTGCTTAGCTTGGGACGATATGGCGTTGTGTGAAATGTCCAAGGATATTATTATTATTTTTTTAATTTGTAATTTTGTCTCCCCCAGCGAATATCTGGCAACATTCAAGAAAACCGTGGCGATGCACGAGGTGTTCCTTCAACGCTTGGCGGCGCACCCGGTGTTCAGGAACGACTCGCATCTTCGCGTCTTCTTGGAGTACGAACAGGACCTGTGCGCCAAGCCAAAAGGACGCATGGACCTCATTGGTGGATTGGTAAGTGATGTTACATGGAGTAATCTCTAAGGCTTCAGCAAACAGCGGGATTCTCCGAAAGGGTTACCGCTGCCCCGGAATACAAAGGTCTAAGGAAGGAACATGGATGGGTTTTAGTCTATAAGAGTCGGACACTCCCTTCCGCTCCCAGAATGCCCTCCTGCTTTGGATGGAGTAGAAAGGAATGTCATTTGATCATTTCCCATCCTTAAAAACAAGAATGCAAAGGGCTAAGGAAGGAACATGGATGGGTTTTAGTCTTTAAGAGTCTGACACTCCCTTCCGCTCCCAGAACACCCTCCTGCTCTGGATGGAGCGGAAGGGAATTTCATTTGATACTTTCCCATCCTTAAAAAAAAGAATAATAATAATTATAATAATAATATCCTTGGACATTTCACACAGCGCCATATCATCTCCCAAGCTAAGCAACCTAATGCTTGTGTTATGGTAACGAGATGGCTGATATACTACTTATATACATTTTTTTTTGTTGTAAATACATACATTTTATAGATAGAAAAACACCCAGACTCGTAACAAATACTTGCAGGTCGTACAAATATTTGTCCGAACCCGCGACATGGTGCGCAGCAGTCAATCGCTCAACCACTGCGACAACCGTGTCGTCAAAGGGCTAAGGAAGGAACATGGATGGGTTTTAGTCTATAAGAGTCTGACACATCCTTCCGCTCCCAGAATGCCCTCCTGCTTTGGATGGAGTAGAGGGGTATGTCATTTGATAATTGCCCATCCTTAAAAAAAAAGAATGCAAAGGGCTAAGGAAGGAACATGGATGGGTTTTAGTCCGTAAGAGTCTGACACTCCCTTCTGCTCTGGAAATTTCATTTGATAATTTCCAATCCTTAAAAAAAAGCCTTCAATACTTCTGTTAGTAAATCTTTTTTCAAATATTAGCCTTCTGTTTAAGGTTGTTCCTCAAAATTCTAACACATCATCATCTGCCTAGCCTGTCTAACATAGCTACCAGTATTTTACATAGAGTGACTGCCTATCTGACCTCCACAACCCAGTCAGTAACTGGGTAATACCCCTTGGAAAAACTGGCTGTCAGATTTTCGGGCTCCTGACTACCCTGAACGACTGTCAAAGATCCACAAATGACAGCCGGGACCAACGGCTTAACGTGCTTTCCGAGGCACGCAGGAGTCTCGGTACGAAAAGATGGTCACCCATCCACGGCCAACCCCAGCAAGCGTAGCTTAACCTGAGGGATTGACCTGTGCTGGTGTTATTACTTAGCCACGAGCTCCTCCTAAAATGTATTTTATATGGCAAAAAAAAATGAATAAACGAAATACTTATATTTACAGATGCGTTCAATGACAACGACAACAGACGAGATCTACCTCGGAGCCACAGTGCGGGATGTCAACGACTTCTTCGAACAGGAGACCACATTCCTGCAGGAGTACTACTCGCATCTGAAGGAAGCTGTCGCTAAAGTCGATAGGATGACCAGCAAGCATAAAGGTAGGCTTGAAACAATAATAATATGGCCTAATGGCCAAAAGCCTCGACCAACATCTTTCGAGGCTCTCGCTAGGCGGTTGGATCAAGAGCCAGATTCAGAAGTCAATACTCCTCGATACGGCTCGCATTGTGAGGAGGTTCTTGTCTCTTCAGCCCTAACCACCGGTGCCTTGGACCCTGCTCCCGACATCGGCGGACCACTATTTTTTATATTTTTAAATGTTTTTTTTTCTTCTAACAAAAAAATATAAAAAAAATTACTAAATAAGAAGTTAAATGAATAAAGGAATAATAATAATATCCTTGGACATTTCACACAACGCTATATAGTCCTAAGCTAAGCAACCTAATGCTTGTGTTATGATAACGAGATGGCTGATAAACTACTTATATACATATTTTTTTTGGAAATACATACATATACAACACCCAGACATGGAACAAATACTTGGTCGTACAAATATTTGTTCCGTGCGGAATCGAACCCGCGACATGTTGCGCAGCAGTCAATCGCTCAACCACTGCGCCAACCGTGTCGTAAATAATAATAATAATTTGAACAACTTCTTTAGAGACACGTTTTTTTTGCTATCATATTAGTTAAAAAAAAACTTAGATAAAACGCATTAAAGTTGGGTGGGGGCGCGCTACGTCACAACTCGGTATAAAATCTACAAAGGAGTGATGTCGTGCCACATTTTAACACAATGTATCGGCGTAATCTTTTGATTACGTGGGAAAAGAAAAAATACGTATTCAATATTTTTTGATAATCTAGCTCTAGGACTATAAAAATATATTTTAGTCATCATCGGTATTCAATATGCCTATCATTTTCCCAACAATTTTGAGGTCGGTTTCCTAATCGAATGCAGCAGAATACCAGTACTTTACATGGAGCGACTGCCTATCTGACCTCCACAACCCAGTCCCTAACTGGAAAATACAATACCCCTTGGTAAGACTGGCTGTCAGACTTTCGGGCTTCTGACTACCCGTAACGACTGTCAAAGATCCACAATTGACAGCCGGGACCAACGGCTTAACGTGCTTTCTGAGGCACGAAGGAGTCTCGGTATCCAAAGATAGTCACCCATCCACGGACCAACCTCGGCTATCGTAGCTTAACCTGATGGATCGATCCGTGCGCTATTATTAAGTACTTAGCCACGAGCTCCCTATTGTATGAAATGATTTTTTCTTTTGATTGTTTTATTAGAGGTTGCCGATGCCCACATCAGATTGTCATCCTGCATCACACAGTTGGCCACACGAGAACAGCCTCCCACCGAGAGATTCCTCACCAGAGCTGCCGAAACCTTCGACAAGTGCAGGGTAAGTCACCAATCAGCGAGATTGTCCGGAAGGGATACCGCTGTCCCGGAACATAAAGAGCTTAGAAAGGAACATGGATGGGTTTTAGTCAGTAAGAGTCTGATACTCCCGTCCGCTCCAACCAGAGTGAGAGGGGTCATTTGATGATTTCCCATCCTTAAAAAAGTACCAATCTATTTAAATCGTTGGCTAGGCTAAACCAAGGTCTGCCAGAAGGACCTCCCCCCCTTCCTTCGCCCAGAGCGGGATAATTTAATTGCTTTTCCCATCCAAAAAAAGGGGCCGTGGTGCCATCATTCCTGAAAGCACCAACTCATCCAGGTTTCCAGCCTATAAAGTCCCACTGCTGGGACAGGCCTGATCTCTGTGAGAGCGAATGGGCCGTAATCGACCACGTGGGCCCAGTGCAGGTTGTAAAACGTCTCATGTCTTCGAATTTTTGTTCCTCACGATGTTATCCTTCACCGTTTTGAGAGCAGTAATAAAAACTTGAGAGGTGTCAAGGGACACCCGGATGGAACGAAGTTCCTTTCGATTAATTAGTGAAGGAATTGTAATTTCGTAAGATTTTTTTCCGTCTAGCCCCTTTCACAACGCGCGATAAGGAACTCGAATTAAATTACACTCGTATAGGTAGGTAGGTATGTAAGTATCTAATTAATTAGTTCATCCGACACCACAGTCACGAAAACAAACAATGCCGCGACGGCGACGCCGCGCGCCGCATGCCGCCGCCCTGCGTTCAAGATACATAAACATAAATAAAAATACATACGCGATTTTACGCGAAAGATAAATAGGTTAGGTACACAACTACACAAATAAAAACACGAAAAGCGAATTCAGACTTTATTTATTAACAGTAAACGGTAAAATTTAGAAATACCAAACTAGGTACCTAAATACGCAGTTTACTAAAATTATTCTGAGAAACCTATTGTCTCGTGTCGGACCCGACTTTACAAAGATGCACAACCGAATTACGCGGTTAACTTAATAAAAATAAGGTCTTAATTCGGTCCAATATTTTCATAGAGAAAAGCTCGTCCAAATAATAATGAACTCTATTCGACCGACTAAACGATTCATTTTCGACCGACCGACAAAATGTGTCGTGAAACAACTTTTCGTAAGATTTTTTTCCGTCTAGCCCCCTTTCACAACGCGCGATAAGGAACTTCGTTCCAATAATAATAATAATTCACCAGCAACTTGCTTTGAAATATAAACTTGTAGACTCTGAGGTACCGTATTACAAGTATGTGCCCGACCCAGTTCTTGAGAATGACCATGTCACGTTGTACTGGGATCGGTCTATCATTACTGACAGGACTATTGTCGCCAATAAGCCTGATATAGTAGTGATAGATCGATTAGCGTGCCTTGCAATGATAGTCGATGTTACCATTCCACATGACGAGAACCTCGTGAAAGCTGATAAAATATCTCGACTTAGCACACGAGGTGGTTGACATGTGGAATGTGAGCTCGGCTATCATTGTACCGATTGTCGTAACAGCCAATGGCCTGATAGCCAAAAGCCTCGACCAACATCTTTCGAGGCTCTCGTTAGGCGGTTGGATCAAGAGCCAGATTCAGAAGGCAGTACTCCTCGATACGGCTCGCATTGTGAGGAGGTTCTTGTCTCTGCAGCCCTAACCACCGGTGCCTTGGACCCTGCTCCCGACATCGGCGGACCACTATTTTTTATATTTTTAAATGTCTTTTTTTTTGTTTTTTATAAAAATATTTAAAAATATATTAGATAAGAGATGAAAATATAAATAAACGAATAATAATAAATACACAAATTTAAGTGCTTGCCTGGGTCCGAACTCAAAACTACTCGTAAGTCGAGGCCGATATCACTAAACCACCACTGCTAACGTTTAATGTATTCAACAGTTGATAGTAATATTTTTGCTCGCAGAAAATCGAGGGTCGCATGGCATCAGACCAGGACCTTAAGCTGGCTGACACTCTCCGCTACTACATGAGGGACGCACACGCAGCTAAAGCTGTTCTCGTAAGGAGACTCAGGTCAGTTACACTATCATTATACAGGGTGTAACCGAAAGGATAGAAGACCGACGAAGATTACCGAAGCGCATATTTTCCTTTTATGGAATAGCAGATTTTTTTTTTGTTCATATTTCAGAGTTGGTCCCATGGACAAAGTTCTTGATTTTCATGAGTACTATTACTGGGTGTAACCTAAAGGGTATCTATGTACTGACGCCAGCACATCAAGCTATCCCTAACTGGCAAATTTTCTCAATTAAAAATGAACCTTATGGTTTTGCAGTAAAGTTGAAATACTATCAAAGAAATTTGACAGATTGTGGTAACTTGATGTGCTGGCCTCTGTACATACAAAAGCATATGCTACAGACCTCCAAACTGAACAACTTTACAATGGGACATACTCCGAAATCGTGAAAAAAAATCAGCTGTTCCCTGCATTTCGACAAGTCACGTGACCAAAAATGTATCGAACAGCTGATTTTTTTTTTGCGATTTTGGAGATGGTCCCATCGTAAAAGTGGTTCAGTTTGGTGATCTGTAGCATATGATTTTGTATGTATGTATATACCATTTCGATTACACCCAGTACAACTTTTAAAAGAAAAATATGCGCTTCGGGAATCTTCGTCGCTCTCCGGAAATACGAACGCGCGATGATGTGATCTAATATAGAGCTGTTACAACCATGGAAATGGTTGCCTATTTTTGTATTATTTTGTACAAAATCCTTGGATTAACAACTGTATGCGATTCCAACAAACTTTTTAATGATTAATGACGATTTGCTAGCGGAGTTGGTAATCCAACAGAGAGAAAAAAAAACAATTTCATATGAACGCACTACTACAAAGTTCTTTCAAACTTAAACTCAAAGCATTTATTTCAAATCAACCAATTACAGACACTTTTGAATTGTCAAAGGGTCAGTCAGAAAGATGAAGCTAGTTGCCCATTCCAAAGCAGTAGGTGCCTATGGAGAAGAACGGGCAAGAAACTCCATGGACACTCGTTTCTCCTTACATCGTTCTATTTTATTTCAGATGCCTGGCTGCGTATGAAGCAGCTAACCGGAATCTCGAGAAAGCACGAGCTAAGAACAAGGATGTACATGCGGTAAGTAAACATAATGCTTACATTAAGAATGATAACAGGATGAAAAAAAAAATATATTTAGTCCGTCTGTACCTATTATATTGTGTTCGATTCGACGGCCATCTTGAAACCGTGAAATATTAATAACAAATAATTAATAAAGGGAAGATTTTTAAAAGCATGTTTAGACCTGCCATCTTGTTTGGATCAGAGTGTTGGGCCACAAAAGGAATGAATGAAAGACAATCGCATGCAGCTGAGATGAGAATGCTAAGAGGGATGTGTGGTGTTACGCGAACGGATAGAATACGGAATGAGTATATAAAAGGAAGTCTGAACTTGACACCGGTGACTGAAAAGTTGTGTGGAAATCAGTTGTCATGGTATGGGCATGTTATGCGGAGGAATGAGGAAAATGTTGTCAGGAAAGTTGTGAGTATGAATGTGGATGGCTATACAAGTAGAGGGAGACCAAAGAAACGATGGATGGATTGTGTGAAAGATGATATGGCTAGAAAGGGAGTGACTACCGAGATGACGACTAATAGAGAAGTATGGAAGAAAAAGACATGTTGCGCCGAGCCCAAATAAACTGGGATAAGGGCAGGAGAATGATGATGAATAAAAAAAAAAGGTAGCCCGACCGCTTAACTGAACCCGGGCTATAAAAAGAATTTCGAAAATGATTTACTGTACGAGACACAATGTAAAGCTCACATTACAATGTTCTACTTTGTGTTGAGTTAGTGTGTGTCGTGTATTGGTCATAGTTGGCCCAATGTGTACCAATCTCACAAATGTTTGACGTGTGCCCTTTCTGTACAATACGCAGCCTATGGAAGTACAAGAGGTAACCACTAGACACGCTTGTTTTGTGTAGAACTGGCGTTTTTTGTACTGTTTTGAGTATGTAGTTATGTGGCGTATTAATGTGTTTTGAGTGTTTATACAGGGTGAATTTGAATTCATGGGAAATATTTTAAGCGGTCATTGTACTTATCATTATGAACAACTTTTACTATGGGAACACACCTGAAATCGCGAAAAAAATCAGCTGTTCCCTACATTTTGACGAGTTTTGCGAGCATTTCACAAGTACACCCCCACACACACTCCCTCACACTCACTCACTCACCCGCACATACACACTCAACTCACTCACCCGCACATACACACTCACACGCGAACACACATTACACTCAATCCATTTAATTAATTAGGTTTAAGAAAAAAAAAAAAAGGTACTTACCTATTTGAAATTTACTTACCTACTTTTATTACTTTTGTACTTCTGCAGCATTGATGATATATAATGCCACGATTGCTTGGCACCTATTCTTGAATTATAATACTCGAGGGGAATGGTGCTGATAGCCGAAATACAGGCCATGCCTAGTTCGGTTACAGACGCTAAACTCTTTACTTTAATTGAAATTGTTGCCAAATTGCCATTGTAAAGTAGTACTAAGTTTTTGGAAAATAAACTATTATTATTATTATTAATGTATGGAACAGCAGATTTTTTAAGTAATAACAGCCGTGCAGGTCGATCTATTAGGTTAAGCTACGCTTGCCGGAGTTGGCCGTGGATGGGTGACCATCTTTACATACCGAGACTCCTCCGTGACACGGAAAGCACGTCCAGGCGGTCATTTGTGCATCTTTGAAACTCGTTACGGGTCATCAGAAGCCCGAAAATCTGAAAGCCAGTCTCACAAAGGGGTTATCGTTTTATCCAGTTACTGTGTTGTGGAAGTCAGATAGACATTCGCTCCATGTAAAAGACTGGAAGCCGACCTCAACATAGTTGGGAAAAGGCTAGCCAGATTGATTGAATTCAATTTCACCCTGTATATGTAGTTTTTGTTATAATTAGAACAGCTCATTTTTTTTTTAATCACCGACGAATATTTTCAGCGGAGGGAGGTTTAGAATCATGTACTGAATCTATGGTAACCGGCTTCGAGTCGGTGTCCTTTTGACCCTGTATGTAGTGATTTGTTGTCTAAGATTTTTGTGCATGTTGGTCTATGTATCCGTTGTTTTAAGCGCACCCATGATACTTACATAAGAAATAATATAACATCATGCCTTGTCCACATAATTGGGTGAGCAGAAGTGTACCTGTTCACCCATATTTCACCAATTATGATGATTTGTCATAATTATTTTAGTGATTACTGATTATCTTTTGGAAAAAAGGAAATGATAGGGGCACGCACAGACGCCAGCACATCAAGCTATCCCTAACTGTCAAATTTTGTCAATTAAAAATGAACCTTATGTCTTTGCAATAAAGTTGAAATACTATCAAAGAAATTTTACAGATTGTGGTAACTTGATGTGCTGGCCTCTGTACTTAATTAGACCCAAAAAAATCATGCTCTCGAACAAAACAGCGTAATGCGTTTGTATGGAGAAAGGCCCAATAGAGTTCTCTCTTAAGTCCCATGTAATAGGGGGCGAGCCTATTGCCATCTACACGCCCAAGGAGGTAATAATAATTTCAAGATTTCTTTGTCTAGCATGTTTGTTAGACTCAGACAAAGTCATCTTAAAAAACTCTCATTTTTAGTTACCTATAAAGCTAGTACCACATTAGTGCCACAAAGTTCTTCGTGTGTCATTTAATTGATAATGTTTTCATTATAGGCGGAACAAGCTCAAGCGGATGCGTGCGCAAAGTTCGAACAGTTATCTGCGCGCGCGCGGGAGGAACTTATCGATTTCCGCACTAGAAGAGTGGCGGCTTTTAAGAAAAGGTAGTATTATATCCTTTATTTCATTATATACTATATTTATTTATTATGTGGCGACACTTACAAAGACGCACACTAATTAGTCGAATGAAGAAAGTGCACCCTGCTGCGGCACGTTGACTGTGTACCTCGCGCCCTGCGCCAGCGCACCTCCTGGCCTGACACGGTGGACCCGCGATCGCTCGGTCGCGGCCGCCAGTTCCTTACCTGCTCCGACGGCGAATGCACGCTCAATTTTTCCTCGCGCCTAATCGCTCATACTTTTGTGTTTTGCCTAATTCTAGACTTTCTCTTGCTTTTAAAGTGCTTCCAAATCGTTATACAGTGAAACCTGGTTAAGTAAGACATCAAGGGACCTGCAAATTTGTCTCACTTATAGAGGTATACCACTTACCCAGTGTCTCAGATATCCAGGTATAAATAAATATCTGTCTCATTTAGAGGTCAGAATACAGGTTATTTCAGTTATAGAGGTGCAAGTATTAAATAAAATAAAGTATTATGTAAATATTATACATAATTTTTATCTTTACTATTTAGAGGTTAAATGCATATAAAATTCACTCGCAGTCGGTAACTATGACGATAAAATGGAAGAAAATCCCAGATATAGAGGTTTGCTTCGTCTCACTAACAGAGGCAATTCAGTGCTAAAGTGTTGGGACCTCAGCATGAGTTCCAGTTATGGAGGTTTCTCACTTATCCAGGTCCCACTTAACCAAGTTTCACTGTATAAAATGTTCATATCTTCCTCTATCTGTTCGCTCTTCTATGACCCTACATCTGTGCTCTAAAGCTTAATAAACTTTTTATAAAAACTCGCCGGTGTTCGTATTTTACCTGCGTAGCCGTAACCTCGCCTACAATTATATTATTTCATTATATTATTATTTCATTATATTATTATTTCATTATATTATTATGGTTTATGAAAAAACAAATTATTTACATCCTTATTTAAACACTAGCTGCTCCCGCGCGGTTTCACCCGTTGCTCGGCTCCTTTTGGTCTAAGCGTGATGTTACATAGCCTTCCTCGATAAATGGACTATCCAACACAAAACAAAAATTTCAATTCGGACCAGTAGTTCTATATATTAGCGCGTTCAAACAAACGAACTCTTCACTAATATTAGTACCTATAGATTTTTAAATATTTTTATAAAAAACGAAAATAGTTAACATTTTTACTATTAATATAATATATTATTATGTAATTTTTTTGGATTTGCCAATCAAATAGTCATGAGTATATGAGCCATATGAGCGACTACCTATCTGGTCAGATAGGTACCATGTAAAATACTGGTATTCAGCTGCATCCGGTTAGACTAGAAGCCGACCACAACATAGTTGGAAAAAAAAATGGTTGGGGAACTGTCCTCTTAAATAGGCTACATAATAGCCTGTAGTAAAGAGAAACAGTGTCGCATCCCTCAAGAATGGAGAATCAATTGCTTAGTGTTTAAATTTAAAAGATTAATGATATTAGTTTTTATAACATAAAATAAATAATTATGGAAAATGCCTGAAAGTATCTAAGTCTTTAAGTGTGCTGTGTATGTGTGTGTGTGTTTGTGTTTTGAGAGTATGAGTGAAGCATGTATACTTATGATAGTGTAAAAAATATTCAATGTGGAAGAAAAGAGCGTCCTATGAGCGTCAAGTTCGTCCCACCATCTGAGTCGCCTGAGTCTTCCACGATCCCGTAGACGTTTTCCGGAACCTATGATGTTATGTCCTAGTTTATCATTTGTAACTTCGAGTTACGGCTGTATAGACATAGTACAGTATTGCACATGTAAGCGGGCACGCCCCTTTACCTGGAGGCTCTTTTTTTCTTGAATTTTTTTTATTTATACTTGAGTACAGTCAGTTTTCAATGTTTTAATTGGTATATTGGCGAGTGGTAGCTGACAGGTACCAAATGATTGATTTTAATGTGATTTGTTTCGTAATGTTAATTACTTCTCATACGATAAATGTGTAGAGTCGAGTTGATCCTACTAAACAGACAGCTGTGCTGCTGGGGAGTTTGTTGCGCCACTTCTTCTTCCCAGCTAAAGCACTAGGAAGTGGTGAAGGGTGGGCGTTTTTGGGGGACTGTCTTATGTAACTTTGACCTTCAAAAAGTGCTGATTTTCAGCCTAGTTTGAATAAATGACTTTTATTTTGATTTTATGGTCTTTTTGATTTTTTGTAATAATTTATTTCTTTCAGTCTATTGGATCTAGCCGAACTGGAGATCAAACACGCGCGCTCTCAGCAAGAATTATTCAGGAAATCTCTACAAGTGCTCAAGGAATGCCAATAAATGCTATTTATGTATGTTATATTATACTATAGACACTGAATATTCCACGAGATGTAATGAACTGAAGGGATTGGACGGATATTGTGGGATATTGACGGATATTCGGATAGTAAGTTCTGAGTGTTAGATCTATTAAAATAATTCTTTGTTTGATCATTTTTTTACCGTGTAGTAAGAAATCTGATAGGCAAGTCAACCTAACCGTATTAAAGTATAGGCTAACAAGAAGAAAATCCGTCAAATCCGACCAGTATCCTACAAAATCGTCGATTAAATCCTACATTAATATTTTTTTTTATTTATGTTTATAATTTTTATTATAAAAGCGTATGGAATAAAGCAAGACTCATTCGTTCATTTGTTTTTGTACGGTGACAGGCGGCATAGTAATTCATGAGCTAATCTCATGGGCATAAGGTTTAAATTGCTTTGGCAGGCGCTTTTGAAATGGAACAACTATTGTTATTTACAGTAAGTAATATGCAGTTTTTTTATTCAGATTGAGTTTTGAAATATAATTTCGTAGTAACCATGATTCTTTAGCGAAAGTATAGGTAATCCATACATATTTAAATAAAATTTTAAAAGAACACTATAATAAGAATTATATTCAGCCTTCGACTCGATAAAACTATATCATTTAAAAGTATACAACAGTGATGTCAAAAAGAGAATCGTCTTGGACCATCATCGCTCGGCCAATGAAAAAAAAAAAACTTTTTTCAAAACCAAATTTTGGAATAGTGATGTTCAAAAATTTAAAATAAATAAAGCTTTTTCGATATTTAATAAAAAAAATATACATACAAATATGTGTATATAAAGATTCCTAATCATTCCCTACAGCTCATCAATCTCAATCCGATAAAGCCTGTCCCCCCCCCCCCCCCAGCGCCGCCCTAAGCCGAAGTCCGTACCCCACAGCGGGTACCCTTAGTGTGTAATCGCTTAGTTTGTAAGTGGCTGGCTGGAGGCTTAATTGTTTAAGGCATTCACAGGCAAGTCAGGCGAAATAAGCGGGATTGTCCGAAATAAGCGGGATTGTCCGAAAGGGTTACCGCTACCCCGGAACATAAAGGGCTACGGAAGGAACATGGATGGGTTTTAGTCAGTAAGAGTCTGACACTCCCTTCCGCTCCACCCAGAGCGGGAGCAGTCATTGGATGATTTCCCAGCCTTAAAAAAAAAAAAAAAAAGGCAAGTCAGGCTAAGCTGCCGACAACCACCTAGAGGGACTAATTCACGTTGCGGGCCCAGTGCGTGATGGCGGTTTTCTTCACGATTTTTCTTACACCGTTTTGAGAGCAGGAGTGATGAAATTTATAAACAAAGTAAAGCTCCGCTCACGGCTTACTCGTAAATCGAGGCCTATACTACCGGGCCAAAACGCTTTTGACTTTAGTGTTGTATATTTTAAAATAATATACTTTTACCCAGTTGTATGCTGAATTTTGTTCGATCTACACTTCCCACAGTGAATGGTCATACCTTCAAACGCAGTGTTTCTTTATTTTAAAGCTTATTTTGAACGGGTCAACATAAATGCTTTAGTATACGCCAACTTTCGAGGCATACTGGTCATGAAATGCGGGAGCGAGATGATATGATTCTCCATCCCACTCACACGTTTTACGACCGCGGCGTTGAGTATAAGATTTCTTTTACATTGCAAGTGTTTGTTAAATATAAATGTAAATTAATATGGCGCAGATTTCTCAAGTCTTAATAATTTAATCTGTTGTCAAATTTGATTGGTCATAACGAGCTAACATAAAATTTGACAGGGGATTTACTTATCGGAAGCTTGATCTGGCTTGCGAAAACATTGAGGAAATCTAGAAATCTAGATAATTCGAATTAACTATAATACGGTCCATTAATCGTGGCTAGTCTGAATATAGGCTCTACAAACATTCGTGCATGCTCTCTTACATACACACTCCTATATGTCACCAATTGGTTCCTAAAAAATGTTATTGCGCAGCCTTTTGCGCAAAGTTCACACCGGTCACGATTCGTCGGCCATGTTGTAAATACATCTATTTGGTGTAAATGTCTCAGTAATTAATTTATAGCATTTTATTGTTATCTATGCATTTTAGTTAGACTGTATTTAAATAGAATCCGTAATATAATATAGCTCATGCAATTTACATAAGAGATTTTTATAAAGATGGTGTTAGGTTAAACGAGGGACATACTTTCAGGTTGTATAGTACTTATGGAAATCAACAACTCCATTGGTTGGTCCACGGGACCAACTGTGAAATATGAAAAAAAAAATCAGCTGTTTCATACATTTTGACGAATTATGCGAACATAAATGTACTGAACAGCAGTTTTTTTTTCGTGATTTGAGGTAAACTATACCTCATAGTCAAAGTTGTTCATTTTCATGAGTATAGTAACCCCTGGAAGTATGCCCCTCGTTTAACTTAACACACTGTATATGCTTACGTATGCGTTTACACACTAACCGATCTACTTGTGCGTTCAAGGATGTGTAAGCACCTTTACATATAATAGACAATTTCCTTATATTTCACAGACTTTAAAAAAGAGGAGATTATTTACTTTATCACTCTAGCAACACATAATCGTTAGTTAATAATAATTAAACTGCAGCACTAATCTTAGATTAGTGAAGTCAACATATTATTAGTTATTTTCTATGTACGGTGCATATGTTATTATGATTTTATTATTTAGGTTAATATTTTTTCTACTGAACGTAAAACGTGGTCCAAATTATTTTTTGTTACATCGAATTGCTTTTATGCAGTCCCATTTGTATCATTCTTGGTCTTTTTCAGGGTTCCGTAGAATATAACGGACTGGTTTTTTCTGAGGTCTAAAATAACCTCAAAGTCAGAATATCTAAATATCTTTAAAAAACATTACTTAAAATTAAGTATAAAAAAATGATTATAATTATTTTTGTCAACAACTTTTTTAACGATAAAATTAATATAAATCAACCTATTCGGTGTTAAGTTTATCTGAATCACTTGTTTTGGCTATGCAACTAAATAATCTAGAGCGATTTTTGAAGCAAGACAAGATTATGCAAGATATTATTAACAACTCGTGGTCTTTCTCTACCATACGCATAAAAAGCTACGTCAATTGATTTTGTTTGTGGCATTATGGATGTTGGTCCCAAGTTCTGGAATTATTGTCCCACTTTTTGGCATATTAGTTCTAAGTTCTGGAATTATTGTCCCACTTTTTGGCATATTAGTTCTAAGTTCTGGAATTATTGTCCCACTTTTTGGCATATTAGTTCTAAGTTCTGGAATTATTGTCCCACTTTATGGCATATTAGTTCTAAGTTCTGGAATTATTGTCCCACTTTTTGGCATATTACTTCCAAGTTCTGAAATTATTGTCCCACTTACTGGCGTTTTAGTTCCAAGTTCTAGAATTATTGACCCAGTTTTGGGCATGTGGCAGGCATTAAAATCCTTGCCTCATTTTTTTTTATTCTTTAGTATTCTTGTTTTAAATTCTTGCATTCTTGTCTTGCGTTATAAATAATCGCTTTAACCAAAGTCTTCGTACGGCGTGTATTGTGTAAGAGAAATGTGTTATTTTTAAATGTTTATATTTTAAGAAAATATATGATTATCCATATTTATTTTGTGTTTCATTTATTTAGCGTATTACTGGTGCATTAAATTAGTGTGCGTGTAAAGGGAATTGAAAATAAAACCCCAAGAAATTATTAAAACTACTTTAAACTGACATTTCGTGTTCTATACAAACTTCATGGTAACAAAAACATAATTCGTATTCTACGTTAATTAAACTATACAATGAGAAAACAATACGACCATAAATGAAAGCGCTGACAATACTAATGAATAGGACTGTTCTGGAACTATGAAATAAACCAGACCAGAATAAAAAAATGATTTTTTCAAACATACTAAATAATTTTGGTGGACCGACTATTGGTTCTGCCAATCTTTGACTAGCTACAGTGACTTAACGATTGAATTTTCGTATGCAGGCTGGGGACAGCAATAAATATACGTAGTTTGATTTATGATCGTATTGTAGTCTCCAATTTGTATAAGCCGAGAAATTCTAAAAAATAAATCTTAAAGCGTCAATTAACTTATTACCTAAGCAAGCGCTGTCGAACTTGCGCATATAAATTTCTCAAGTTTAGTAAAGAAGAAAACGCACGGTCAACGCATACCATACGAAATGAGCGTCGAAGGCGCGTAAATAAATTGCCTGTATGATCGCCAGCGCATCAAGTTATACTAAACTGTCAAATGTCTTCAAATGATTTTAAATCTTAAATCCTTGTTAATTAAGTTCTAAATTGATAGACAAAATTTTATAGTTGGTGGTAACATGATGTGCTGGCGAATGTACATATCGCTAGTGTTTAAACGCAAATTGTATTTACCCATAATTATATAATTGCTTATGGTACAAATCACATCTCAAAATCTGAAGGCAAAATAAAGTCTAGTAATGACAAATAGATGGCCTTTTGAACGCCAGACCGTAAACGCATCGGCGTCCTTTCCCACGCCAAGCCACAAATTATGTTATATTTATTTTGTACGTAAAAATGTTGTTTTCGTATTGGTTTTAGCAAACTGTGGCGTGTTGGACACGTTTCCTGCAAGCAGTGTTTTTGTATACTTATTTCTACAAATTTACAAAAATTACCTAAGTGCGAACACATTATTCAGACATTAAATCCGATATGTACGTTTATTTAAGATTTTTATTAGTTTCACATTGGCAGTTACTATCACGGTCCTCTGTTGCACACTGGCCTTAAAGACGGTAGTCGCAAATAGCTGTTAAATATTTAGTTTGATTATTAAGTTATTAATACGAAAGTTTGGTTGAAACTTTTTAGTAAGTCTTTTTTTTTTGTAATTTTTAGATCAGTGTCAGGTTGTATGTTGTTCAGAATCTGAAGAAGAAAGTTTATCGTTTTTCAATTGAAATAAACGAAAACTAGATATTCAGTGTTACGAAATTAATTATAATTTGTAATCAATATTTTAGAACACTAAAGAGCAATTAAACGTTATTAGCTTTAGACAAATTATTCACACTTTAGACAGTTAAATATTTGACAGTTATTTGTGACGTTGCCAACTCCCTGGCCTTCCAAATTACGCTTAAACCCCCAGTTCAATCCAAACATCCCATCCTACGCATAAATCTCTATAGCATAATCCAGTCTATAACTCCGTTGACTCTTTAGCCGTAGTTCGACGTAAGTGTATCCAACACCGCCCGATGTGACGTTGACGGAAGCCTCACTGTTCTGAAAGTCGTAGCAGCTGATAGCCTGAAAATAAGAGATAATGTAGCCATTAGTACCTAAAGGTTTAATACAGGCTGTGTCCTACAAAACTAGTGTCTTTTTTGTTGAGGGCGGGTAATCATCCAATGACCCCCCTCCCGCTCTGGGTGGAGCGGAAGGGAGTCTCAGAATCTTACTGACTGAAACCCATCCATGTCCCTTCCTTAGCCCAATATATTCTGGGGTAGCGGTAACGCTTTCGGACAATCCCGCTGACCTGGAGGCATCGGCCCTGACCCTTCATCTCTATCTCTGAAAAAAAAACAATTTTGTTCCCCCATACAAAATATAGTCAAGTGACAGGACATTTTGTATGGGGGATAAAACAAAACATCCGATTTTTTAAGTTTAACCTGAGGAAAACCAGCATTTCTGTGAGATATTTCTCAACAGCATGTGAAGCTAAGTCAGAGGCCCATGGGCAGCATAAAAACTCTGACACCAGGTTAGTCACTAACCACACGAAACGAAGAAGAAGGAGTTTAACCTTCCAATGTGTGTTCCTATAACGACACTGGACAACCTGCTATTGGCTCAAAGGCAAGAATGACACTTCAAAATTACTTTAGCCGACCCGGGAATCGAAACCCAGGACCTCAAGCTGAGCAATAACGCTTTCGACCACTAGGCCAACGAGGCAGATGGATGTTTGCATTATTGTGATGATATATCAAATCCCATGACGCTCTCACGACTGTGAAATACAACGTACCTACCTATGACAATGATACAATTTTTTTTTGTGAATGGCATCGCAGTTAACCGAGGAGGTTGTATACTGCTTAACTGGGCTTCCCAGGCCAGCCAGGGCTTAAAAACGAATTAACTAAGCGGCTAAGGGCCTGTGGGGTACAGACCTCGGCTTGAATGTGCCCTGGCGGCTGAGAGTATGCCATGCTCACTTTAATGTCTCGCTGATGGTGGCGTGTGTGTTGGATCATTTAGCTCCCTTCAAAATGGTTGAGCTGATTGGTGCTAATATATGCGTCATGTTCGTGAACGGGCTGACAGTAGGGACTGGTTATATTTTAGCAGCTAAGGCTTGTTTTAATTTAAATTTTGTATAGTTTTTACATATTTTATATCGGATGCTTTTAACGTTCTGCATCGTTCCCACATGTATAATATTAATATGAACTATGTAACCAATATTTTGTAACCATATTTTGTTTAAAAGAGTGTCCATGAAGTTTCTTGCCCGTTCTTCTCCATAGGTACCTACTGCTTTGGAATGGGCAACTAGCTTCATCTTTCTGACTGACCGACCCCTTGACAATTCAAAAGTGCCTGTAATTGGTTTATTTGAAATAAATACTTTGAGTTTGAGTTTTGCTTAGGGCGTCGCTGGGGGAGGAAAGCAAGGAAAAGGCTGTATAGAGTACAACAATTATTACCTTAATCAGCACCGTCCCATTATAAGCATAAGTCTTGACCCGTTTCTTCAAAGGTATAGCTTCATATTTCAATTTCTCTCGGAACACTAATCTTGTATTCTTTGTTTGCTCGCCAAAGAAATATGTTGAACTTAGCACAGTTGTCAATGTCATTATCAAAACACTTAGTATTAATATTAACTTCATTTTGACCGTTTTTTTAAGCACTTTACTTAGTTCGCACTATACTTCTTGTTGCTTAGGCTTTTGACGATGGGATCTGCAATAAAAAAAACAAGTGTCATTTTTTAAAATTAGGAACATCATTTAAACAATAGTTTGGTGGACGCCACTAAAAGCGGTTGAGCTGTCATGGTGGTCCAGTGGTACAGTCCGCGAGGTATAAGCTGAGCTTTGCATTTGTGTGAGTGTACATGGATAGTGTAGGTGTGATAACCGGCCTTAGGCGCGGCGCCATTTTCGCCCGGTAAAAACTGATTTTGGTTAACCGGCCTGAGGCGCGGCGCCATTCTGTCTCGCCGCGCTCCTCTCACTCACACTAATGCAAAGCTCAGCTTATACCTCGCGGACTGTATCGTCCTCGACAAACGAGTTGTAGGTCGTGAGTTTCAAACCCAAGCAGTTTACTTTGTGTATTTATTTATCACCACTGCTCACAAAACGGTGAAAGAAAACATCGTGTGGTAACCGGCATGTCATAGAACCGAAAATTCGAAGATATATGAGAACCAACCCGCTCTGGGGCCGCGTTGTGGATTATGGACCATTCCCTCTCACAGAGAGGAGGCTTGTGTCCCGATGGATTAGGTTAGGATTATAATGAGTTTCCTAATATAACATGATATACCTACCTAATATTACTATCAGCCTTTTAATTTTACAATAAACACAATGCACAAACCATTTGCTGTAGCGAACTCAATACACCACTAAAACAGAAATTAATTTTGATTGTCACCTCCTTGGTGAGAATCAAAATTATTTAACAGACTACCTTCAATTTTTAAACTCTTTTTAAATTCATCTGATTTATAGATAATATAGAAGACTTTCAAACTCATTGTCTATGCGTTTTAAAATGACAACAATCAAAATCTGCTGGGGTCTGTTTCCAGTCTAACCGGATACAGCTGATTACCAGTAAATTACTCTATCTGACTTAAATTAATATTAATACACGGTAATAACATTATCGTGACAAATGTTGATGGACGGAGAGGGAGAGGAAAGTCAAATAAAGATTTTTGAATTGTGTGAGCAATGATATGAAAGACAAGGGAGTGAATCTTCTACATAGCGTGTCGATGGCAATCTAAATGGACTCGGCCCAGAATTCGGCTACGTGTTTGGCGCCATCATTAGCATCCATCAGTTCCTGTAACGAGCATACGGCAGGACACACAGGACACGATATTAAGTGTCCCATAGTTTGTGGAACAGCACCAAATTTACACTCCAAGGCGGAGTTGTCCATGAATCCCCTGACCAGGTTTTACTTGCTTCGGCCAACCCGGGTCCGGAGTCTGTTTAAAGCCTTCCAGGTTGACCAAGGCAAGTCGCGCCAAGGAGGGACCTTCAGCAGGTGGAACGAATGGAGTGGGTAAAATAGCACTGTTTCGCGAATGGAATGAATGATAGCGTGACGGTTGAGAGGGGAGAATGGAAGAAGAAAATGGGTTGCGCAGACGCCGAGTAACATGGGAAAAAGGCATGAAGATGATGACTTACGTTCAAACGTTACGTACGTAAAACACAACGCGAAATCTACTATAAAACACGATTAAAACCACACACAACTTAATGTAAAATACTGATGTTGTCATTTGTTTTTGAAGTTTAGGTTAAGATAGCGTTATCATGTTTCTTCGTAAATTATAAACAATACCGAGGAAGACGGCGTAGTTAACGCAATTAGCGGCGCGGTCTTATTGTGAGCGGAAAGTGTTAATTAATTAGGTAGAGATAAACTACGATAACATGGCCCACCCCTCCAAAATTCAAAACGTTTGAAAGTATTTGTGAAAGTAATAATTACAAAGCGCCACGAAGACTCACAACGCATGTTGCTGCCGGCCTACTACTGAAGACGAATACTTACAACTACATACTCTTTCGTGAGGATGTGACTACAAACATTGAATACAGTAATTTGGAGTATTACCTACAATCTATTAGCTTGCATACCGAAATTCAGATTTTAAATTGATTTATCTAGTTACCGAATAGAGGACAATGGTTACGGGTTGTCAGAAGCCCAAGTGTTTTTTTTTATGGTGGGAAATCATCAAATTACTGCTCCCGTTCTGGGTGGAGCGGCAGGGAGTGTCAGGCTCTTACTGACTAAAACCCATCCATGTTCCTTCCTTTAACCTTTTTCTTCCGGAGTAGCGATAAACCTCTCGGACAATGCCGCTGAGCCCAAAAGTCTGACAACCGGTCTTACCAGTATTTTACAGGAACCAGGTTGTGAAAGAATCGGTCGTAGTGGCGGTGCTAGGGGGAGGCCTATGTCCAGCAGTTTACGTCTTTCGGCTGAAATGATGATGAGTTCTGAAAATTAGAAAGGCAATCTTGATGTAAAATACTGGTATATAGCTGCATCTTGTTAGACTGGTTAGGTCCAGAAGTTTTTGAGATTTCGCGATTAATCATTGAGTGAATGCATGAATGAGTGACATTTCGCTTTCATAAACGAAGTGTATAAGTATTTGTTATTTTTTTCTTCTGACTCTAGTAAACATAATTGGAAAAAGCCTGGGCAAATGGATTGAAATGTCTTCAAAACTCGCATAAGTTTATTACTTATACTAGGTCTAAATTGCTCGAAGTCTATCGTAGCTAGTAATTCAGTCTAGTTCTGACCTTGGCCTGCTACTTATAACATGGAATTGAATACTTGATGGGTAACAACCTATATTATGTTGTCCAGATGGTTCGCTTTCACAGTTTCTGCTTCTCGCATTTTTTTTTTGAGGTTGGGTAATCATCAAATGATTCCTCTCGCTCTGGGTGGAGCAGAAGGAATTGTTAGACTCTTACTGGCTAAAACTTCTTCGGCTCTTTATGTTCCGGGGTACCTAACAGTAACCCTTTCGGACAATCCCGCTGACCTGGCAGCCTTCGGCCTTCATCATGCCGTCATGTATTTCGGGCGCGCGTGACACTCGATTGCTACTAGCTGTCTTTTTCTATGTGATTTCATATTTTATTTTTGACTTTTACAAATAGTCAATTTAGTGCATGCTGTGTGTGACCATGAAATCCACGAATATATAAAGCCGTGTGACGTTCGATTCTGTAAAACTCTCACCATGAAAACGTAGGTGAACTGAGTTTAAAGTGAGCTGGGAATAGTGGCAATCACTAGCATTAGGTGGAACGACAACTCACTTCACCTCACTTTAACTACTTCACTTCAAACTCAAACTCGAAGTATTTATCTATACTAATATTATAAAGAGGTAAAATTTGTAAGTTTTGTATGTAGGGGGTAATCTCCGGAACTAATGATCCAATTTCAAAATTTTTCACTTTTTCACTGATAGAAAGCTACGTTATTCCTAAGTGCTATAGGCTATAAATTATATTTATATCATACATATTAGCCGAGCTATCGCAATTTTCGTCTAGCAAGTCGGAAAGAAATACCTGCGAAAACAGAATTATTTGCATGACGTACTGCCTAAACAGTTGTTTAAAATTGAAAGCAATGTATGGCAACCCGGTTCGCCTTAATTATTTCTACATAAACGTCCGCTACACCATGTTCCTATCTTTTTTAACTTTTATATTTCGTTTTATGTTTTAAAAAAGTATTTTTTCGACTAACTTCTGTTTGGATGATTATTTAAACAACAAAATATCAATTCTTATCATTTAAATTATTTTATGATCACAAGGACATCACAGAGATAAGATTTGCCCTCCACAGTATTAGCCGCAGACGAAGTCGCGGGCAGAAGCTAGTTTCAAATAAACCAATTATAGGCAAAGACAGTGAGACAGAATAACACTACAGCAGTTGAAGGAGCACAAGACACCTTATTTTTGGAATTTGTCATTAAGTAAATCGTCGTCGTTGTCTTGTGGTTAGTGACTAACCTGGTGTCAGAGTTTTTATGCTGCCCATGGGCCTCTGACTTAGCTTCACATGCTGTTGAGAAATATCTCTCAGACACGATCTCCTGACGATGTTTTCCTTCACCGATTATTAAGCAAGTGATACAATACGCACTTGAAACCGAAAAATCAGAAGTGCGTGGCTTGGCTTAAATAATATTAAGTAAATCTGCGTAATGAAAAGAAAAATTACCGGATCTCAGATAGCAATACCGCATTCAAATCCCTTCAAGTTAAAACAGTGAATATCTTTCACAAAACGAAAAACAAAACACTGTCTTTGATTATTATTATTTGAATATTAGAAGCACTGTTTAACCCATTGATTTGACTGTTTAGACAGAACAGTGAATTTCTTTCACAAAACAAAAAAACAAAACAGTATCTTTGATTTTTATTATTTGAATATTAGAAGCACTGTTTAATTGATCGCCGGAACACAGGTCTACACGAGACACAATGACTTTTTAATTGTGTAGTTTGTTTTAGTTGTGTTGAACTTGTATAGTTTACGTGTACACTTAGTTCGGTCACTGGGCGGTAAGCGAGTCTTTGAACTTGAACGTGTTCTTCGCTACTTCGTATGCAAAGCGATTCTCAATCGATACTGATGTCTGGTACCTATGCACGTATCTAATACTATAGCTATTTCTATAACACATACTCGCTTCTGCCCGTGATTTTGTTCGTAAAATTTCTTGGTCCGTAGGAGCCGTGGTGGCTCAGTGGTAATGGTGCCTACTTACGAGTTATGGGTTGTGGTTTTGAGCCCAACCAGGCGCTTTACTTTGTGTAATTAATTTCATCATCACTGCTCTCATAACGCTCTTCTTCTTTTCGTGTGGTTAGTGACTAACCTGGTGTCAGAGTTTGTATGCTGCCCGTGGGCTTCTGACTTCACATGCTGTTGAGAAATATCTCTCAATAGCAGGTCGATTTGTTGTTTCAACCGTAATTCGTTGAAAAGTGACACGATGTCTTACGAACGTGAGTGTTTACAAAAAAACCAGCCATGTGCGAATACCTATATATCTATAAAAACGGCAAAAAATCACGTCTGTTGTATGGGAGCCCCCTTAAATATTTATTTTATTCTGTTTTTTAGTATTTGTTAGTTATAGCAGCAACTGAAATACATCATCTGTGAAAATGTCAACTGTCTAACTATCACGGTTCATGAGATACAGCCTGGTGACAGACGGACAGTCGGACGAACGGACAGCGGAGTCTTAGTAATAGGGTCCCGTTTTACCCTTTAGGTACGGAACCCTAAAACAAACAAGCATATACAATGTGGAAAAAACAATACGACCATAAATGAAAATACTGACAATACTAATGAATAGGACTATTTTGAAACTATCAAATAAATACTAACACTGAAATTTAAAAAGTGATTTTTCAAACTAACTAAATAATAGTGACGGGCCGACTATGGGTTTGGCCAATCTTTGACTAGCTACAGTGACTAAACTATTCGGTATATTTGATTGTATTTTCGTATGCAGGCTGGGGACAGCATTAGATACACGCAGTTTAATTTATGATCGTATTGTAGTCTCCACTTTGAATACAAACAAAAAAACAAACAAATTCTTGTAGTATAATATTAGTATTGTAGTAGTAGGTACATAGATTGGAACTAAACTTTTGGTCATACCTTTATTTATTCATCAATGTTTATAATGCCCAAGGTCGATTTGCTGTCTCATCCGTAATTGGTTGAAAAGTAACACGTATGTATATCTTCACAAAAAATTAACCTAGCCGAGCATATAGAAATCTCAAAAAAACACGTCAATAATATCGTTAAAACTAGATGAGCCCGGTTTGCTTTCGAATTGGGTACTTGACAGGGTAGTCAATAACGTTACTTTTTATGAACTGTCAAAACGCGGAATTTGTAGGTACGTGATTTGTATGAAATATAACGATGTGACGTCACAGATTTTTAGAATCAAATGGAATACATATTAGTATTAAATGCAATTTTACAATTATATCTTCGCATAATATTTAATTTGGGCACGGTGATGGAAGTTTTTAAGACGAGCGGTCTTTATTCTATGTGATTTCAAATTTTATTTTTGACCGTTTCAAATGGTCAATTCTGTGCGCTCACTTCAGTGAGGTTCCAAGTGAACTTTACAGACTATACTAAGTACTACTGAAGTTATTACGTAGATAATAAACATGAATAGTGCAGATCGATAGCGAGCAATTATTTACAACTGTCTGAAGACTTAGTAGTTAAGTTAAAACTTTAAACTTACGCATGATAAGGCTAAAATGAGTTCGAGTCAAGTTTTATTAAAATTATTAAAGTTTTGGTGAAATTTTGACAACCCGTAACGACTGTCAAAGATGCACAAATGACAGCCGGGACCGACAGCTTAACGTGCTTTCCGAGACACGGAGGATTCTCGGTATTTAACGATGGTCACCCATCCACGGGCACGGATCAACCCCGGTAAACGTAGCTTAACCTGATGGACCGACCCATGCAGCTGTTATTATTTAGTCACGAAAATAATGTTTATTAAGTGATTATTGCAAAGACAAAAAAAATTGAATCAAAATATTACTCACCAAGTTTGAGTCATAAGTTATCACAACACCAATGTAAGATTTTCTTTTCACAGAGATTTTTGAATTCTTGAGATTAGATATAACACTGATAACAATTGACAAACACTGAGAAATAAGTAAACAATATATAATCTATACTAATATTATAAAGCTGAAGAGTTTGTTTCTTTGAACGCGCTAATCTCTGGAACTACTGGTCCGAATTGAAAAATTATTATGTGTTGGATAGTCCATTTATCAAGGAAGGCTATAGGCTATGTAATATCACGCTACGACCAATAGGAGCCGAGCAACGGGTGAAACCACGCGGGAGCAGGTCGTACAATATAATAGCACACTGAACAAATATATTTATTTAAAACGTCCAGTCGCTTTTGGGACACAGTTTGCTTGAAAACTTTTTTTTGCAGTTAGTACAATGTTCAAACAAGAACGGACATCAACAAACTACAAAAGCTGAGAATCAAATGACCACTCATTGGTCCTTAGGTCCGCGTAGTACACACACACCTTAAGGGGATGCGTCACGGTAGCCCGCGAATTTCAAATGTTCATGAATAGGTTTTTTTTGCAATTGACTATTTGAATCGGTCAACAATAAAATATGAAATCACATGGAAAAAAGACCGCTCGTCATAAAAACTTCCATCACCGTGCAGAAATTAAATATAATGCGAAGATACAATTGCTAAATTGCATTTAATGCTAATAAGTATTCCATTTGATTCTAAAAATCTGTGACGTCAAAATGTTATATTTCATACAAATCACGTACAAATGCCGCGTTTTGACAGTTCATAAAAAGTGACGTTATTGACTACCCTTTCAAATACCCCATTTGCAGGTCTGTGTCAGAGTACTTAAGGTGAATGCGCTGGGATAGCCCGCGAAATGAAAAATTTCTTAGATTTTTTGTAATTTGCAGGTACTAAGTTTTATGTTGATCTAAATGTGATTCGTGGCCGAAACAAGTAAGTATTTACAGAATTAATATCACAATTTATCAACACAACAGAACGCTCTTAGTTAGAATCGGGTATTTGAAAGGATAGTCAGTAACGTTACTTTTTATGAATTGTCAAAACGTCGAATTCGTACGTGTTTTGTATGAAATATAACAATGTGACGTCACAGATTTTTAGAATAAAATGGAATACTTATAAGCATTAGATAAATTACAATTTTACAATTATACCTTCGCATAATATTTAATTTTTGTACGGTGATGGGAGTTTTCAAGGCGAGCGATTTCATATTTCATGTGATTTCATATTTTATTGTTGACCGTTTCATAGTTAATTGCCCTCCAGACTCATAATTTGATGAAATATTCATTCCCATACTGTAATATGAACTTAGAGGATTGAATTAGTGATTTTAATGATTACAGTTATTGTATATATGTACAGAGGCCAGCACATCAAGTTACCACAATCTGTCAAATTTCTTTGATAGTATTTCAACTTTATTGCAAAGACATAAGGTTCATTTTTAATTGAGAAAATTTGACAGTTAGGGATAGCTTGATGTGCTGGCGTCTGTTCTTGCTACGGAATATTTTGGTCAACGTAAAGGTTCTTACAGACGAACGGCAAGTTGTGAACGGCAGAGGCTACTTCAGCCGTCGCCACCTGTCGACGACAGTCGTCAACGCGTCGGCGGCAGCAGTCAATACGTCGACGGCTGCCGCCGACAGGTGGCGACGGCTGCCGTCGACAGGCGACAACGCTTGCGGATGTCGGCGGCAGCCGCCGACGCGTCGACCGCTGCCGCCGACAGGTGGCGATGCTTGCAGTTGTGGCGTGTTTCATCCGCAAGCGTTGTCGCCTGTCGACGGCAGCCGTTGTCACCTGTCGGCGGCAGCCGTCGACGTATTGACTGCTGCCGCCGACGCGTTGACGACTGTCGTCGACAGGTGGCGACGGCTGAAGTAGCCTCTGCCGTTCACAACTTGCCGTTCGTCTGTAAGAACCCTAAAACTTAATAATGACCTACAAATTCCAAAAAACGTAAGACAATTTGAATTTCTCGGACTGCCCTTTTCTATGACTTCTCCTGCTCTGGTTGGAGCGGAAGGGAGTGTCAGGCTCTTAGAGACTTAAACCCATCCATGTTCCTTCCTTAGCCCTTTGTATTCCGGGGCAGCGATAACCCTTTCGAACTATCCCGCTGACACATTCACCTTAAGCGGTTTCGTCACTGTACGCGTCGGTGGTCATAAATTGAAGATATACGACCAACTTGAGCCAACAGCGCAATTGCAATGACCCCTTTCCTGTTGACTGCTTAAGGATATGACGCTCTGATTCATTCCCAGAATTCTGTAGGCTGTTCTGAATAAATGTTAGTAATAGCAATTTTATACGCAGAAGCGGTAATTTAATATTCCTGATCATGTCATGAGGAGCTCGTGGCTTTGTAATAACAGCCGCACAAGTCGATCCATCAGGTTAAACTACGCTTGCCGAGGTTGGTCCGGGAATGGGTGACCATCTTTACATATTGAAACTCCTCCGTTCCTCTGTAAGCACGTTAAGCCGGCGGTCCCGGCTGTGTTTCGTGGATCGTTGACAGTCGATACGGGTAGACAGAACCCTGAAAGTCTTACAGCAAGTCTTACCAAGAGGTATCGTATTACCTGTTTACTGACTGGGTTGTGGAGGTCAGATAGGCAGTCGCTCCACGTAAAATATTGGTATTCAGCTGTATACGGTTAGACTGGAAGCCGACCCCGCCATACTTGGGAAAAGGCTAGGTAGATTGATTATGTCATGAGGAAAGGTAAACAAACAAAACAACCGCGTGGTTTGATTTTAACCTTTTGAACGTCATTGTCACATATACGTGACAAGCAAGCGAATGCCCTGTACGTAAACGACACAATTATGTGACAATGCCAACAACACTATAATATGAAACAACAATTAAATAATTACTTTCGTGAATGTTTATATAGATATCTTAAAAATTTTAGCTGTCGTACGTATTTAATTAATAACATGAAACAAATTTAAAGACACCATTGATATTGGGAAATTCATGATAACAAGTATGGGAGCCATGAGCATCAGCATTCGGCTTTAATTTCTCCACACAACTCGACCCTCCCCACACAAGAAGAAATAAAGTAGCTTGGCGTGGAGGGCACGCGCGTGCCTTTATAAATGTTCTGGCGTTCAAAAGGTTAAGATATCTAACACTCCGTGGTAATGTATCTTCCCATAAGTGAAATAATGTTCGTAACCAGTTCAATAGTTCTGAGGATTATACCCTTTAAATACAAACTTGCAAACAAACTTTTTGCCTCTTTATAATATTAGTATACTAGTGGGTGCGTCCGCAACAAAGTTGAAATTTTTCATACTAACTTCACCCTATGGCCTATTCTCTGCCTATTTCCCCCCACAACGGGGGAAGTTTCCTAAAATGCTTTCTTAGCTGACGTCTTCTACTCATAATCTACCTCCGTGCCAAATTTCATTTTCATAGATCAAGTATTTTTTTTGAGATTTCGTGATTAATCAAAATCAAATCAAAATCAAAAGTCATTTAATCAAACTAGGCTAAAAATCAGCACTTTTTGAAGGTCAAAGTAACGCCAACGCCTTCACCACTTCCTAGTGCTGTAGCTGGGAAGAAGAAGTGGCGCAACAAACTCCCCAGCAGCACAGCTGTCTGTAGGAAGATATGTGAGTGAAGAATGTATGATTTAGTTACACCTTTCGCTTTTATATTTAAACTAGCTTCCGCCCGCGGCTTTGCCCGCAAAACATGTCGACAAATTATGCACATAAACCTTCCTCTTGAATCACTCTATCTATTAAAAAAAACCACATCAAAATCCGCTGCGTAGGTTTAAAGATTTAAGCATACATAGGGATATAGGGACAGAGAAAGCGACTTTGTTTTATACTATGTAGTGATACAATACATTGATAATTATGTTGGTGCGTCGCATTACTCAATTTATCGTTTATTCTGTAGTCGTGCAAAGTTAAATTGGAGCAAATTCTCCCCAACGCAATTTGTAGAGGAACTCGGAAGAGGCGATTTAAGGATAGCAGGATACGCATCGCATTACACATTATCTTATTATGTGCGGGAATGTTATCAAGCATTGTTGATTATATCGTTACTTTTTATGAATTGACAAAACGTGGAATTCGTACGTGATTAACTATAATAATAATAATAATAATAATAATAATATCCTTGGACATTTCACACAACGCCATATCGTCCCAAGCTAAGTAACCTAATGCTTGTGTTATGGTAACGAGATGGCTGATATACTACTTATATACATTTTTTTTTTGTAAATACATACATATTATAGATAGAAAAACACCCAGACTCGTAACAAATACTTGCAGGTCGTACAAATATTTGTTCCGTGCGGGAATCGAACCCGCGACATAGTGCGCGGCAGTCAATCGCTCAACCACTGCGCCAACCGTGTCGTCAACTACTCACGTCACTATGCAATATTAAAATGTGACGTCACAGATTTTTGGAATCAAATGGATTATTTATTAACATTTAATCCAATTTTACAATTATATCCTCTATAATATTCAATTTGTGTATTCATAGTAATATATACAGAAATAATAAGTATATAATCAAAGAGCATCAAAAAATTCGTCCACATCGCTGTCAACAGGAAAAGTTCCCAAAAGGCTGGCAGCATTGCCGCGTTGTATGGCAATGCTAATTCTTTGACCAAAAAATAGGCCAGCCCTCTGGTCACTTGAAGAGTCATTCAACCGCTTGGCGATGTCTCGGAAAACATAGTGTGCACTCGGACCCCATGGCCCTAGTGTTTCAACCCCAAACGGCTCGAACATGTAAGTCCCAATAAGGTTGGAGTATTTGCGCCGTTTGAGGTTTTCTGCACCAGCAGCGGCTGCTCCAGCACAGCCCGCCGTACTAGGAAGATGGGATGGCGCAAGGGTGTCGACACACGTTGCATCCCACACCAAAGGCCTACCCACCTTCCAAGGCATCAGTGTCATTCCGTCTGGTCTCTTCCCATCGTCGCGTGCCAAGGCCTTAGGTTCTAAAACAGCTGGCACCTCGGCGGTGACAAGAGCACGACGGATGATGTCATTGATGCTGGCGTGCCGTGCTAACCGGCCTGCACTCTTACTGCAGGATAGGCCATGGTGTCCGAGGCAGTCGACATCTTCACCGCATTGGCAGCGATGCGGAGCCACGCAAGGAGCGCCTAGACGCAGACACGTAGCGACCCGGAAGGTGGTGTCACACAGCATGGTACCTATGTTGGGTGACGGTAGTGCCTGAAGCCAGAGGCCCGACTCCTACTCACCCACAGCCAGCAGGCGGGCACGCTCAGCAGTATTGGTGGACGTATTAATAAGATTATTCCGTACCAACCTGCAGAGCGGCTCATCCCACTGCCTCTGGGAAGATGGGTTCACGGACCGATCAGTGTTTGGGCAAGCCATTTTCCAAGCGTTCACAGCGTCGGTCAAACACGGCACTTCAGAATCAACCAGGGAAGGTGCTAAAATTTTCCCGGTCAACTTTTCAGTGCTGTGGACAGAGGACAGGAACGCCGGTAAGCTAATACTGTTAATTTTGCGGACGCCGAGGCCGCCAAAACGAATGGGCAGTGTGGCTTGCAGCCACGCTCGGTCGTCTAAGGCCACATTTAAAATGGATGTTAATGTGCTGCGAATAATTTGGTCAATTTTGTCCAAGAGATGAGGTTGCTTCCATAAAGGGGAAGAACGTAGAAAATACATAAAATTTGGGCCAAAACAACAGTATCTAATCAAGGTGAATGCCGAATGCAAATTAATTTTGGAAAGTCTGTCCGAAATATTGTTGAAGTTTTGAATTTTTTCGTCTATGAAAGGAGAAAAACTGTCTTCCAAAATTAGGGAACCTAGGAGGTGTAGTGAACTTTTTCATAAAATTTTGATGTGTGGAGCTATGGCATTAAATTTTTGTAGGGTCAACTGTCTGTCGGCACACTTTGATGCGTTAAGGTCCAAGCCAATAGATTTAAATTGTTCTTTCAGGAGTCGTAAATCTTTTAAAATCGTGTCTACGTCACCTCCTAGCGTTCTATCATCCAAATACCACACGTTAAATTTTGAATTTAGTTTCTGGATAATTGGATGAATAGCCAAACTGAAAATGACTGGCCCGAGAGGGTCACCTTGTTAACAACCAACTGCAGATTCCAAAACATTTTCTTTGTGTTTTTGACCGTGTCAAATAGCCAATTACCTCGCAGTAGTTAATTATTCCGCTAGTATACGCTCCGCTCGCAGTGGCACCTCGCACTTTACAAGGAAAACCGAAAGTCATATTGCATGACACTTCTATCTACGTCATGACGTCATTAAGATGAAAGGTTACTGAACTATACAATATATAGTTCAGTTTTTTAGATTACAGTACGCTCCGAACTTAGGTTATGTTGATAAAAATGTAACAAACCAGCCGAGGTTCTCATAAATGAGAAAAACGTGAGTATTTTTACAAAAAAAAATACTACTGAAAAAATGTTTAAATATTCCTTCCTTAGCTCTTTATGTTCCGGGGTAGCGGTAACCCTTTCGAACAATCCTGCTTAAAGTCTAGGCCCCCTGGAGCTATGAATTTTCAAACTTTCAAAAAGCGATATCTCAAAACTCTATTTTTGAAGATACTGCCTTTTTGTTTGTAATGTGCGGTATACAGGGTGGAATTTTGTAATGCCACCTGAAGGGAAAGTACTCTTAATACTCTAGATAGCAAATTTTACTCAAAGAAAACTTTCCTTTATTTTTGAATAGAAAAAAAACTGCATTCAAAGATTTTCAAAAATTCGCTTGCCACACCCGGGAATCGAACCAACTAAAACCTGTAAAAATGACACCCTGTACTTTTATTGCGTTGATCGTTAGGATCACTTATAAGGATGAAATCTTTCTAAAAAACTTGATAAATTAAATGAGAGGAAAACCATGAGTAAAATTTTCTATCTACAGTATTAAGAGTACTTTCCCTCCAGGTGGCATTACAAAATTCCACCCTGTATACTATAGATAGGTATAGCTCTGCCTAGCCCATTGGGAAATGCAGGCATGATATTATATTTCTAACATCAAACAAAATGAACGCGACCAATGACCATTATTATCAAGTAGGTACATCATAGACGCGTTGCCATGGTAACCGATTCCACAACAAATTATTAGCTTCAAAACAAACTAGCAATTTAGATGGCTATAGTTTTAAATAATTTAAAGATATATGTGTCTTTTAAATACTAAATTAAATAACTGAGTTATTTGTCTTGATATTTGAGTGAGTGTTCTGTAAGAAATTAAGAATGTTGAATACCTAAGGTATGTATGTGTGCATGGCCTACTAAATTATTAATTAATTACGTGTTCTAAGAGTCTAAGCTATTGCCCTTGTTAGCTTAATAAGTGGTAGGTAAAACAACTTTTGCCCGTTCTATGTAGCATCAAAAGATACTAAGTAAAAAAAATATCTCACATTTGACGACTAATTTATTTTAGTAGGTATTTCATAATTCAATAAAATGTTAAACGTATATTTTTAACCAACTTCAAAAAGAAGGGGGTTCTATGTTTATCTGTGTTTTCGTTAGGTATTTTCATAGATATTTTCACCAACGGTGGTCAATTTTTTTTTGTTTTTCATAATTGAAGCTCGCGCGGTCCCTTATAAATTTTATTAATTTTGTTTTGGTAGACAATTCATTATTTACCACCAATAACACGTTTTTTGTTTCATTAGGTGTACCTTGAAATACTGTCTATTATTTTACTAAGCTGTACCAAAATACCCGATTCTCCCCTAACATGCGTAGATTTTAATGGGATATGGACTCAATTCTCATGTAGATAAAATCTAAATAGTTGTTGATATATAGTATAATATATACAAATATTTTTAAATTGGAAGTCTAGACATACTCCTCTCAACCCCTAATTAACCACTCAAATATCGTGAACCCCATAGGGTCATAAGAAAAAATCTCTGGAAACGACAGTAATATAACCGTATAAATCGTTGAGCCCTTATAACCAAACTTCTTCTAATAGGCAAACATCTAATGGGTTAAAACACCTGCCGTCTAATCTCTTTTCCACCCTTGATTGACTGCTAGAGAATGCTTAAAGCATCAAGTCCGTCTTAGTCCCTTTATAGAGTGCAATTTTCTAAAGTAAATAAATGGAGTAGGTATACAATCAGTATCGACTTTTTAGTTCAATTAATTAAAACACTAACGACATGTCCACTGTCGAGTAAAACATAATTAATGCTATTCTGATGGAAGGACCAATAGTAGAATAGGGCCGTATAAGACTGAATATACATTGCCGTGGAATAATGTAAGTCATTTTGTCACGATTTTGGGTCAAAGGATAATGAACTCTATGTCAATTGTATAACCACAAACTAGATAGGAGCAGAACAGGTCATGCGTCATCCGGAGAATTCACGGGCATTCTTCGGGTGCACGGGTGTTTTTCTATCTATAATATGTATGTATTTACAAAAAAATAAATGTATATAAGTAGTTTATCAGCCATCTCGTTCCATAACACAAGCATTAGGTTGCTTAGCTTGGGACTATATGGCGTTGTGTGAAATGTCCAAGGATATTATTATTATTCCCACAGCTAGCAGCTTGAATCTATTGACATAAAGGTCATTGTTCTTTAACCCAATTTCGTTCCAAAATTGAGTTTCCTTTTCGTTCAACGGCAATGTAAATATTAGCTTAAAAAGCAGTCGTTTTTAGTAAATGTATCAAGTAGGCCTAGTCTTTTCCCAACTATGTTGGGCTCGGCTTCCAGTCTAACCGGATGCAGCTGAATACCAGTATTTTGCATGGAGCGACTGCCTATCTGACCTCCACAACCCAGTAACTGTGTAATACGATACACCTTGGTAAGACTGGCTGTCAGATTTCTGGGCTTCTGACGACCCGTAACGACTGTCAAAGATGCACTATAACAGCCGGGACCAACGGCATAACGTGCTTTCCGAGGCACGGAGGTGTCTCGGTATATAAAGCTGATCACGCATATACGGCCAACCCCGGTAAGCGTAGCTTAACCTGATGGATCGACCTGTGCGGCTGTTATTACTAAGCCACGAGCTCCTTCTCCTTTTTAGTAAATGTTTATATTAGAGAAATATTTAAGCACCTATTTGCTAAAGGATCAAAACTTGTACCTATGCTTGAGTAGTTAAGTACCACTCATGCAGGCCGGGTTTGAAATGTAAGGTAGTAAATAAATAACTTCATCTTTCTCCTGCCCTTATCCCAATTTATTTGGACTCGGCGCAACATTTCTTTTTCTGCCATACTTCTCTATTAGTCGTCATCTCGGTAGTCACTTCCTTACTAGCCATATGATCTCTCACACAATCCATCGAACGTTTCTTTGGTCTCCCTCTACTTGTATAGCCATCCACATTCATACTCACAATTTTCCTGACAATATTTTCCTCATTCCTCCGCATAACATGCCCATTCCAAATAATCCTTTAACATGTTTCAGATTCAAACTAAACTATACAAAAGGATTGAAAAGTACAAAAGGACCAGGAAAATTACGAAAAGTTACAAGTGAAAATAGTTTATATCAAGGAGTTATTAAATCAATGATGTACCAGTTACTAGGAGCGTGTCTTGTGGTTTGTCTGTTGATGATGTCACGGGTTCACGCCAAATGGGTGGAAGGGAGGATCGATACGAAAGACGTAAGTATTATTACTTTGTAAGAATATTTTTGGGTGTTTAACAAGCACCCTAAATATTTCTAATCAATCTGCCTATCCTATCTTTTCCCAACTATGTTGGGGTCGTCTTCCAGTCTAACCGGATGCAGCTGATTACCAGTATTTTACATGGAGCGACTGCCTATCTGATCTCCACAACCCAGTCAGAAACTGAGTAATACGATACCCCTCTGGTAAGACTGGATGTTAGACTCGGGCTTCTGAATACCCGTAACGACTGTCAAAGATCCACAAATAACAGCCGGGACCAACGACTTAATGTGCTTTCCGAGGCACGGAGGAGTCACGATGTGTAAAGATGGTCACCCATCCATGGACCAACCTTGGCAAGCGTAGCTTTACCTGATGGATCGATCCGTGCGGCTGTTATTACTTAGCCACGAGCTTCTCTACGAGGACCTGAACATATACATAAACATAAACAAAGCAAAATGTATGTGAGAATCGAAGCAGGTGGCATTCTAAAGTTTCTCCCTTCCCCCACGGAAAGCATTGTCAACAAAAAACACGTGGTTTCAAATGAAAAGTCGTTAGAACACATTCATATCGTTTAGTTAAATAAGAATATAAAAAGTAACTATTTTGAGGCTTAAATGCTTTGTTATCTAGACTTGTGTTCATGTAGTGATAGCCTAGTGGTGAGACCGTCGGACTGCCAAGTCGTGGGTCTTGAGTTCGAACCCAAGGCACGCACCTCTGACGTTTCGGATTCATGTGCGTATTGTATAAGGTGTTGTGTGTATTTTATTGAGTTGCCTGTGCATAAATGTATGGAACAGCTCAAATTTTTTTCGCGATTTCAGGGTTCATCCCATAGTAAAAGTTGTTCGTAACGATGAGTACAATGCTCCCACGAAATTCTTAGAGTTAATTTTTTAACACCTTATATAATTATCACAAGCCTAGAGAAACGGTGATGAAAAACACCGTGAAGAAACCGGCATGCCTGATATACAATTCCCAACAGCATGTGAAGGTAAGTCAGAGGCGCATGGGCAGCATCAAAACTCCAGGTTAGTCACTAACCATAGGAAAAAGACTGAAGATCTAGACTTACTCAAAATCTCCAAAAAATGCTACGCTGGAATTGAATCAGCGTCCTGAATAGGTTACCAACGCGGAAAACTTATTACTGAACTAAAACGTTAACAGAAACGAGCTTCTGTTAACGTTTTAGGCTCAATTTGCACAGCCGCGGAATGGGATGGAAGAGATTAATTTGTACAAAGCATAATGAACTTTATCTCAATTTCATAACGTGCAAACTACGAGTAGATGCGAACTTCTAACAGTAGAAAATACCGAGAATGCGCGAGAATTCTTCGGATAACGCGCGAACTGTTATTGGATTCGTATTTAGTATATGTACATGAATGTTTCACTATTGACATAAAATTAATTATGAGCAATCTAATACAATAACAACTTATACATACTTTAATTAAAAGACTATCTAACCAACTATATTATATACAAATAAATCCGAAAAAGACAAAAAGGACACTTAGGCGTCGAAGTACTCATCCGCATCGCTGTCGTCAGGAAACGTGCCCTATATACAAAATAATTACGTAATATTAGCCGCACGGTTCAATCGAAGGTTAAGCTCCGCTTGTCGAGGTCAGTCTGTGGGGTGGCCATCCATTACATACCATTTCATATCAAGACTCCTTCATGCATTAAAAAGCATACCCGTTGGTTTCGGCTGTCACTCCTATATCTTAAGACAGTATTGACAGTCGTTGCAGGTAGTCAGAAGCCCAAAATTCAGAAAACCGGTATTAACTAAAGCGTATCGTATTATTCTCTGAACTCCAAGTAGAATATTGGTGTTCAGCTGCATCCGGTTAGACTGGAAGTCGATTCCAACATAGTTGGTAAAAGGCAGGTAGATTGATTACTGCGTTAACAGGTAATAAAGACTATCAGTTGTTACTTATTCAATAAAAAATATTTTCTCTTTTTACAGAATTGGGCATTCCTATCTCGCTTCTGCTTCCTGTCTTTAGAGGGACAGTTTGAGTACCTGATAGAATATGACAAGGAGTCGGGAATACCCAACCTGCTGCTGTATTATGACGATGACAGCCAGTGGCCTTCTGTCTACCATAGCAGTAAGGTAAGTAAAGAAAGACCCTTAAGGTTGTAGTGTGGTGTAAATTGCGTCTACTACAAAAATACTATAATAAAAAAAAATACTCATTATGCGCAAACTTGATCCCATTTGGGCGCCAATATCAATTTGGCGCCCAAATGGGACCAAAATTATTTTGCCCAGTTACGGCGGTTCCAAAACTTTAGAAATACATTTTTTATGGTACCGGTAGATCTCGTAACGATTCCAGAGCATGGGGAGGACCCCGGCTCTGGAATCATTCGATTGACATAGGTCCACCCTACGTCGGGCAAAACACTATTAGTTTTTGATTTAGAAGTACTTCTTAGCAGCAGCCCGATCTTGGATTTTGGCCCAGTTGATGTCCATTTGGGTGTCATTATGCTCGTACACCCAGCATACTCATTCGGACAATCAGTCAACCGGTGCGATATTATGTTATCTTTCACACCCATTTCTTTGCAGACATGTAAGGAACGAGAAGAAGTTTTAAACCGTGCAAGACAGAACCAGATAATAAGGCTGTCACACTGGTATCCAGACACTGAATACTCTGGCTGCATCATCACCAAGCATAATAAGGAAGTACCGGCAGCCAAGCAGAGGTATGGCCTTTCTTTACTAGTCGTTGCGAAAGAATCGATATCAAAAGTCGTTTTCAAACTTTTTTTTTGTTTTATAATATTTTTATTCAAATAATATTAACATACCTAAAATTACTTAAAATATTAATAATAACTATGTAGATACAAGTATATAACAGGAGGGAAAAATAAATCAAAGGGCATCAAAAAAATTCGTCCACATCGCTGTCAACAGGAAAAGTTCCAAAAGGCTGGCCGCATTGCCATACAACGTGGCAAATCTTTGACCGAAAAATAGGCCAGCCCTATGAATTAATTAATTTAATTTTCAAACTAGGCTGAAAATCAGCGTTTTTTTAACGTCAAAATTGCATAAGATAGTCTCCCGAAACGCCCGCCCTCTGCAATCTTCATGTCATTGCTCCAAATTGCCCACAATGTGTTATCCTATACATATTGCCTTTAAACTAACAAAATGTCTCCCAACAGTAATAGCACTACTTAAGCCGACCCACGAATGATTGAGTTAACTGCACAAATAAGTGGGTCATTGTTGTATTCATAGACGAGGCAGTAACCTAGACTTACTTTGTATAAATCGGTTCGTATTTATAGCCCTGTAATGGGTGTTAAGGGACGGCGGTGTTACTCACTAATTGGGTTGTTGAGGTCAGATGGTTATCGGGCATGTACTTAGGTCCGTATAAATAAAATCCAGTAGGCTAATCTGCATTCCAGTAGCTGGGGTTAGTATAGTTGGGACAAGTTGGGTCAAGCGACGAGGGAATGTTGGTCAAAGAATTTAGTGGGTACTTTGGAGAGTGTATGCAAGAGCTCCAAGACTTCTTCCCACCATCGCTCTTTTACTACCGGAATATCAGACGTGCTGCAGGGTACCATCTACCTACATACACAGCGACACGGTTGGCGCAGTGGTTGAGCGACTGACTGCTGCGTAGCATGTCGCGGGTTCGATTCCCACCCGGAACAAATATTTATAAGACCTACAAGTATTTGTTTTGGGCCTGGGTGTTTTTCCATCAATAATAATATGTACAGGTCTCCAAAAGTGATAATACGCATAGAAATCTTCGCCACTGTTCGGCAACGGTCGTATTTCCCGAGCGTCGGAAGACGATATGTATATAGAGTGGTTAAGTGCATTTTCTTCATGCATAATTTAGTGAGATTATGTGTTTTGTCCTAAAAGAGATAAATATTGATTTATCAGTAACGAAATTTGATTCAATAATTCCATGTAAGTAAATAGCGAGCTATAATTCATATAAGCCTAAATTTGATTTTTAATATGTTTTTTCTAGTACTTAATATGTATTTTACGTAGGTATTTTTATTTTTTTAATATTGAAAAAACGTCAAAAATGTTAGTATATTTATATATTTTACAAAATTAACTATTTAAATTTGAATAAGATAATTAAAGTTGAAATTAAATTCACCTTTGAAAACAATACCAAGAAGGGTGTGTAATAGCAGCTCTATATAATTCCAGACAAAGAGAACACGTGCAGTCACCACCAATATAACTAGACGACTGACGGACCTTTGACTGACCGCCGACCGCCCGAATTGTTTTCGATTGTGTACACATGATATTGACTCCTATTTCTTTCGAACAAGGTGCAAAATGCAAGGGACTCGAACAATTCAATAATTCGGGTGTTTCCGGGAATACGACAATTAGCGAAGATCTGCATGTGCATTATTAATTTGGGAGTACTGTACATACATATTATAGATAGAAAACAACCCAGACAAAAAAAAACAATCTTCTTCGTCTTCGTGTGTGAGTGACTAACCCGGTGTCAGAGTTTTTATGCTGCCCATGGGCCTCTGACTTAGCTTCACATGCTGTTGAGAAATATCTGTCAGGCATGCCGGTTTCCTCACGACGTTATCCTTCACCGATTTTTAAGCAAGTGATAATTATACAATACCCGCATGAATCCGAAAAATCAGAGGTTTGTGCATTGGGTTCGAACTCGAGACCTTTGACTTAGCAGTTCGATGGTCACACCACTAGGCTAACACTGCTGCAATAAGATATCTTAATCAATTGTAATAATCATACCCATTTTTAGCACAACGACAGCTAAACCAACAGATCCGCCGAAGAAATCAAAAAACTCCACCAAACTACAACCGCCCGAACCTTCCTACTACGACCAGTTCTTAAAAACTACGACTCGCAATCCAAAACCCACAATATCAGACAGCAACACGAATACCACATGGTTTGAGCTACTACCCACGGATGACCTGAATTTTACCACCATGATGCCTGAAGACGAATTGTGGGAGAGCATCGGTCCAGGAAATGGCAGCCATTTTGGAAATCTAAATGATGAGGTTGAGATTCTGTTTGATAATAGAAATAGGAGTGGGGTAAGTGGTTTAATCCTATAAAAAACAAAAAACTCGACTGCATTGACAAAAACACATAACTGCATTATTTTACGAGTAGTCAATAGATTTTTGGTGTGGTGTGCGGAGATAAACCAATAACCTGAAACATGGAATAAATTTTGTTGGTGCCCGGCTTTTTTTTTGTTTTGAGGGTGGGAAATCATCAAATCACTCCTCCCCCTCTGGGAGGAGCGGAAGTGTCAGACTCTTATTGACTAAAAACCCATCAATGTTACTTCCTTAGTCCTTAGTATTTCGCGGCAGCGGTATCCCTTTCGGATAATCTTCGCTGACCACATGTTGGTCCCCAATTCTATACATTAAATGCTTGTTTTTCTTTCTCCAGTATTGTGTTTTCGTCCTAGAACATCCCCATTACAAATTTGATTCCATTGCAGCATAAAATAAAGCGCTCTCTAGAATTGTATGAGCGTTACCGTCGCCGACGTCTAAAGGCCGAAACTCACAGTTTAGCAAGTCAAAGCGAGAAAGAGAGATTGCTTGTCTCTTGTCACAACTCTCGGAGGTTCCGGTCGGCGAGGGAACGTTGGTGGTTTATTGCTATCAGCAACTGTGATAGCAGTAAGGTCAGTATACCCTAGAACAGCCTTTCCCAATGTAGGCGATAACGCCCCATTTTTTTAAGAGATCCAGAAAAAAATACAACTTGTAGTATTATATTAACTGTGCTGTTTGTCACTTTTTCTAATTTGTCTGTATAATTTTGCAGGGTTTAGACATCAAATACAAGTTCCTTATGACTAATGGACCTGATGGTGACTTCTGGCATGAGCATTTTTCAGCTGACGAATTCTGTGAGTATTTCCTCAATTTAAAAAAAATATTTACATCAAGTACTTACAAAAAAAAATGAATGAATTTATGTGTTTAGTTAATTATTTTATTTTAGTTAAACTATTACAGGAGTCAGATAACTTGTGAAATGTGTGCGTGGTTCAGTCTTAAGGTCACACCTCATAAAGCCATCCGGCACCCATCACGCACCGCCTCGTCACACGGCGTCCACTCGTTGTCGACAGGTGATCCACGGGTGGACGCCCGTGAAGTAGTGAGCGCATACGCATACACGAGGCGGTGCGGAGTGGGTTCCGGGTGGCTCTAATGAGCTGTGACCTTTATTGCAACTGAATGAAAGACTAATGAATGACTCTGTTTAAAATTCCACAGACGTTCTACCAGTGCTGCTAGCCTACACCTTTGCCTACGTCATCGTAATGATAGCAGTAGTGATGTGCAGCGTCGAGTTGAAGTCTCGACATCTTCTCCACTCGACATACAAGCTGTTCTTGATGTCGATTGTGTCACAACACTTGGGAGTAATGCTGCAAAGTTTGACGTATATACGATATGCTGCGAACGGATTTGGTAATGAAAGTGGAAGGATTGTTGGTGAGTATCATTTGATATCAATTGACTATTTATACATACTTAAATTAAAAGACTATCTAACTAACTTCATACAATCTATCTATATATATAAAAGAAAGACGGGTTTGTTTGATGATTGTTATAACTCGAGATCTGCTGGACCAATTTTCATGGTTTTTGTTTCGTTGGATTTGTCTCCACCCTGAATAGCAGAATACATTTTAATTTTTTTTTTTTTTCGATCAGCTGCTGATTTTCCTCCTATCGGGTAGGTAGGTAGGTAGGTAGGTAGGTAGGGTAGGGTAGGTAGGTAGGTAGGGTAGGTAGGTAGGGTAGGAAGGTAGGTAGGTAGGTAGGTAGGGTAGGTAGGTAGGTAGGGTAGGTAGGGTGGGTAGGTAGGTTAGGTAGGTAGGGTAGGTAGGTAGGTAGGGTAGGTAGGTAGGGTAGGTAGGTAGGTAGGGTAGACAGGGTGGGTAGGTAGGGTAGGTAGGGTGGGTAGGTAGGGTAGGTAGGGTAGGTAGGGTAGGTAGGGTAGGTAGGGTAGGTAGGGTAGGTAGGTAGGTAGGGTAGGTAGGGTAGGTAGGGTAGGTAGGGTAGGTAGGTAGGTAGGTAGGGTAGGTATCACAGTTAAGACAGGACAACGTCTGTCGGGTCAGCTAGTTAAATTATAAAAAAAGACACTTAGGCGTCGAAGTACTCATCCGCATCGCTGTCGTCCGGAAACGTGCCCAGAAGACTGGTAGCATGGCCACGTTGAATGGCAATGCTAATTCTTTGGCCAAAGAACAATCCAGCCTTCTGGTCACGACAAGTGTCGGTTGACTATTTGAATCGGTCAAAAATAAAATATGAAATCACATAGATAAAAGACCGCTCGTCTTAAAAACTCCCATCACCGTACAGAAATTGAATATTATGCGAAGATATAATTTTAAAATTGTAATGTATTTAATGCTACTAAGTATTCTATTTGATTCAAAAATCTGTGACGTCACATTGTTATATTTCATACAAATCACGTACAGATTCCGCGTTTTGACTATTGAATACTTTGTGTATTTAATTTCATCACCACTGCTCTTAAAACGGTAAACGAAAACATCGTGAGGAAACCCGCATAGAAATCTAGAACCAAACATCCGAAGACAGGTGACATCAGCCTACTCGTATTGGGCGGGGGATTACAGCCCACTGCCTCTAACAGAGAGAAGGCCTTTGTCACAGCAGTGAGAATGAGAAAATTATGTCCTGACTAGCACTTTGTCCGCGGCTTCGCTCCCATGGTCTTTCCCACGGGACCCGTTATTTTTCTTGAGATAAAAAGTAGCCTATGTTACTCCCTGAAAACTAAGCTTTCTAATTTTTGACGACACGGTTGGCGCAGTGGTTGAGCGATTGACTGGTGCGCACTATGTCGCGGGTTCGATTCCCGCACGGAACAAATATTTGTACGACCTGCAAGTATTTGTTACGAGTCTGGGTGTTTTTCTATCTATAATATGTATGTATTTACAAAAAAAATGTATAAGTAGTATATCAGCCATCTCGTTACCATAACACAAGCATTAGGTTGCTTAGCTTGGGACGATATGGCGCTGTGTGAAATGTCCAAGGATATTATTATTATTATTATTTATAGTGAAAGAATTTTTGAAATTGGCGCAGAAGTTTTTGAGTTTATTCATTACAAACACACACACAAAAATCTTTCCTCTATACAATATTAGTATAGATTATGCATGTTTTTCTTATTTTCCAGGTCAATTCTTCTGCGGTCTCTCAGAGATGACGTTCCTGCTACTCCTCGTACTAATGGCGAAGGGATACACCATCACCCGGGGCCGCCTCAAAGTCGGCTTCACGGTCAGGCTAACTGTGTTCATGTGTTGTTACGTGGTCACTTATATCGTGCTGTTCGTTTATCAGGCTAAGGTAAGAAGTTCTTGGTAATGGGAATAATGACTATTTTTTTTTAATTAGTCCGTAAGCTAGGAAATATTGGACACGTACTTTTTCTCTTTTTTAATCCAAAGATTACGTCTATACATTGAATTAAAATGTGGCATGACGTCACAAGTATGTAGTTTTTATACTTACTTGTGACGTAACGAACCCCCACTCCCCAACTTTAATGCGTTTTATCTAAGTCTTTTTCCACTTATTAATATGTTAAAGAAAAACTACACGTAGTTTTTTTTTTTTTTTTTTATTTGACACATTTTTTTTTATTATCTGATTGACGGACTAACTTCTCTTTTTTATCTAGGCATCATCCCTATTGATAAACAGCTTTTCTAAGCGTTCTACCAGTTCGATAATATACCATAAAGGTTCATACAGCAATCACCCAAATCATAATAATAGGGAAGATGACTAGACAAAAAAAATAGAAAATACTTTTAGTCCGTCAGTCAGTTTTAGTTAGTTAATTTTAGGCGCATATTTTTTCTTTATTAAATTAGTAAAAAAATGCTAAACTAAAACGAATTAACCTTTCGTATTACATAAAAGTAGAGTATGTAATGGGGTATTTGAAAGGGTAGTCAATAGCCTTACTTTTTATGAACTGTCAAAACGCGGCATTTGGACGTGATTTGTATGAATTATAACAATGTGACGTCACAGATTTCTAGAATCGAATGGAATACTTATTAGCATTAAATGCAATTTAAAAATTATATTTTCGCATTACATTTAATTTCTGTACGGTGATGGAAGTTTTTAAGACGAGCGGTCTTTTTTCCATGTGATTTCATATTTTATTTTTGACCGATTCAAATAGTCAATTATACTAGGACAGTACAAGACACAAAACCGGCTAAGTGCAAGTCGGTTTCGCGCACGAAGGATTCTGTACCTACCATTATTCTAAAAACGACAAAAAAATCATGTCTGGTATGGGAGCCCCCTTAAATATTTATTTTATTCTTGCATTGGTATAGCGGCAACAGAAATACATCATTAGTGAAAATTTTCACCAACTAACTATCACGGTTCATGAGATACAGTCTGGTGACAGACAGACAGACGGACAGACGGACGGGCAGCGCCGGAGTCTTAGTAATAGGGCGAGACCCTATTTATATTATTTTACTCTTTGGGTACCGAACCCTAAAAATCACAATGTCATAAAAATCTTTGCTTCCAGGCCTTCGACCCAGGTGAAGTGTTGTATCTATACGAGAGTCCAGCTGGCTACGGTCTCATTGTGCTGAGGATCTCAGCATGGTGTATGTTCGCTTATTCTACCTTCTTCACCGTCAGGAAATATCCGGAGAAGGTATGATGAAACGATTTAGATAACAAACCTTATTTTTAAATATCCAAAGTGTTTTTTTTTTAGTCCGTGTCAGTGGTCCAAGTACTCTGTCTAGTTGGACCATGGGCCTTTACTAGGGGCAGTTGTCCAACTTTAAAAATAGTTGGATTACAGCATCTTTTGAGAGTTTATTTATTTATTTAATACTTTAAGCACAGAAATGTACAGAGGCGGACTTAATGCCATAGGCATTTTCTACCAGTCAACCTTCGGGTGATTCCGTGGTCTAAGTCATTTCTCTAAAAACCTCAACTGCATCTGTATGGTAGCTCGCTCTAGTAGTTTACGTTACGGTTATATTGAATCTCTTTGCAGCCAGCGTAACTATAAGGTGTCAGGACTGGCAAAATGCCACGGGCCCCCGGCCTGACGGAGCCCCCGGCCTGACGGGGCCCCTGGCCCGAGAGGCTGCGAGCTCAAAAGTGACCTAGCATTTTTAACAAAATTTATTAAGACATGAAAAGCAGTGATAGCCTAATGGTGTGCCGGACTGCCAAGTCATAGGTCTCGAGTTCGAACCCAAGACACGCACCTCTGATTATTCGGATTCATGTGCGTATTGTACAGTTATCACTTGATTAAAATCGGTGAAGGAAAACATCGTGAGGAAACCGGCATGTCTCAGAGATATTTCTCAAAAGCATGTGATGCTAAGTCAGAGGCCCATGGGCAGCATTAAAACTCTGACACCAGGTTAGTCACTAACCACACGAAGAAGAAGTAAGACATATAAATTTGGGGCCCCATGCAATGGATTTGCCACGGGCCTCAGATGATAAAGTTACGCCACTGTTCGCAGTAAACTAAATTAAAATCGGGTGACTATTTTTAACAGGTTTTCTGTCCACAGACCACATACGGTCTGTAGACAGACTTCCATAGCAGTCCACAGACCGTAATTATGTGATCTGTTCGCCAGTACAATTTCTAAGCCATCTGACACTGTGGACGTAAGAAGAAAGTCTCTTATTTAATGCGGACTTGGCAGGACACATCATAAGGATTATAAAAAGTGATGGGACACGTGAAAATCTCTTGGAAAATCCTTCTTGTTATTCATCCTGTCCTTTTTTTGTTTCCAGAATATTTTCTACTGCCCCTTTTTCATATGCGGCACGCTATGGTTCTACGCAGGACCTCTATTTATTCTGACGGCTAACACATATATCGGTGAGTTAATATGTTATTATATTCTTGACTGCCTCGTTGGCCCCCCGACCCTTGCTCGAGCCAGCCTGCGTTCCGATGAGGGTCAGGTCGAACCGTAGGCGCGGGCCTGCGCATGCGGCGGAGTAATGGGTAGCTCACCGTCCGATCAGGACCAGGCCCGTACCGGACGGCACGTGCGTGTTCCACGCGCGCCTCAAAGAGATGTCAGGTAAGCGGCATTGTTCGAAAAGGTTACCGCTACCCCGGAACATAAAGAGCTACGGAAGGAACATGGATGGGTTTTAGTCAGTAAGAGTCTGACACTCCCTTCCGCTCCACCCAGAGCGGGAGGAGACATTTGATGATTCCCCACCCTCAAAAAAAAGGGTTAGGTCGAAGTGTGCCTATTATGCAGTACATCCACAATTCGCTATTAATGTTTAAGTCCCATGTGTTTTTTATTCATTACAGATAAATGGGTACGAGAGAGCGTGGTCACTGCTGTTCTGCTCTTCATAACATTCTGTGGACACATCATGTTTCTGGTTAGTATTTATTACATTTTTTCTTTTATTTCGTAATGGGCTGCTGTTGGTCTACGATTGTAGAATCTATGAAAATGCCTGTTAACTCTTGGGTTGAAGCAAAGGAAAACGTATATTACAGTGTGTTAGTTTAAATAAGGGATTTTCATGAGTAGTACCCATGAAAGTATGTCCCTCGTTTAACCTAGCTAGCTTAGTTTTTATAGCTTTGAATTATTGGAATATTCTTTTAAATTAATTTATTTTATACTCAATTTTGACAGCGGTTTCGCTCGCATGTATGTATAGAAATTCGGGATAAATGTATACCATGTACAGAGGCCAACACATCAAGCTATCCCAATCTGTCAAATTTCTTTGACAGATTTTCAACATTATTACAAAAGTATAAGGTTCATGTTCAATTGGGAATATTTGACAGTGATGGCTTGATATATCCGTACTATTCCAGACTATAATCTATCTATGTGCCCATTCAGATACGTTCAGTCGTTTTTGCGTGTAAGAGTAACAAACATCCATACATCCTCACACACTTTCACGTTTAGGATAAAATAATAATATTATGTCATTTATTTTATAGTTGCTGACATTACCAGTATTCGCAAACAAGAATTTTCCGTACCACGTGAGGACAACTCAAATAGGTGTCATGGAGGTAGGTTTCAAATTATCTTCTAATTCTATCCATTCAACACCATCCATCTAGCACATCTAGTGGTATGACTACCGTCTGACTGCCAAGTCTTAGTGAGTTCGAACCACGCACCCCTTTTTTTGTTTTTTCAGCCTGGGAAATCATCCAATGACTTCTCCCGCTCTGGGTGGAGCGGAAGGGAGTGTCAGACTTTTACTGACTAAAACCCATTCATGTTCCTTCCTTAGCCCTTTATGTTCCGAGGTAGCGGTAAGCCTTTCGGACAATCCCGCTTAGAACCACGCACCCTTGACTTTTCGAATTCATGTGCGTATCGTATAATTATCACTAGCTTAAAAAATTGGTGAAGGAAAACATCGTGTCGTGAGGCAACCGGCCTGAGAGATATTTTTCAACAGCATGTGAAGCTAAGTCAGAGGCAGGACTCTGACACCAGGTTAGTCACTAACACGGTGCGTTAGTGTTCCATGTGCGCCTCAAAGAGATACAGATGTAGGGGTCCGTTAGGGCCGATGCCTCGCCCGGCCCTGGTGCACGCCCGGCCCTGGTGCAAGCCATGGTCCGGGGCGAGAGGGAGTGGGAGGCAGTCACCTCCTTCTGCGAAAAAGTCATGCTCGCGAAGGAGGTGGCGGGATGGGAGAGAGAAAGGTCCTCCCGTCCCAGCCGCCGCAGGAGACGCCCCGGGCGTCGGGAGCCACGTGACGACTCCCGGCCACCGTAGGCGCGGGCCTGCGGACGGTGAGTAATGGGTGACTCACCGTCCGATCAGCACCAGACCCGTGCCGTACGGCGCGTATATGTTCCACGCGCGCCTCAAAGAGATGTCAGCATATGAAGGGGCCCCTCAGGGCCAAGCCTGCCGGGTAAGCGGGATTGTCCGAAAGGGTTACCGCTACCCCGGAACATAAAGGGCTATGGAAGGAACATGGATGGGTTTTAGTCAGTAAGAGTCTGACACTCCCTTCCGCTCCACCCAGAGCGGGAGCAGTCATTGGATGATTTCCCAGCCTTAAAAAAAAAAAAAAAGGGCCGATGCCTGCCGGGTCAGAGGGCTTGTCGGAAAGGGAACACAAATTGCTAAGGAAGGAACATGGATAGGTTTTAGTCATTAAGAGTCTGACACCCCTTCCGCTCCACGCAGAGCGGGAGGAGTCATTTTATGATTTCGCACCCGCAAAAAAAAGGATTAACACAAACATTGCCATTATTTTTTGTGCTATTCTAAACTCAGTGCCTTCAACACACATGACATACGGTTTAATGGTAGTGTATAGGTTAGTCATCAACCACACGAAAAGAATAATAAATTGTATTTGCATAAACATGTGTATACATACAGAATTAAAATAATACATGCATGCAAGATCGTAAATAAGAGTGGCTCACGATATGTCTGTCATTTCTCATGGCGTGCAAATATTTAGTTACAACTATTATTACTGAATGAATATTTTTAAATTTAAATTTTACACCTAGGTATACATTAAATATCAGTCACAGTAAAATAAAAAAACAAAGTTTTAAAACAAATTTCCCATATTCAATCACTTACATTATCCAACACATTACAATTAACAAAATGAATATTTACACATCACATTTATAGGTACATCACTTTAGTAGGCATTTAATTATTATTATAACTAATAACTCAATAAATAGTTCCTCTTTATTTGCAGGTGACAGGTAACTCGGCTCTCGACGGTTTTGGACCTAATGCTTACCATCCTACGAATTCGCAGCCGCAGACTGTTATAATACCACTAACTAGGTAAAGTAACGGTTTAGCTAATGTAATACAAGGTCCAATTAAATTAACTAGCAATACTTCAACTACAGTCTTAAATTAACTAGCAATACTTCAACTACAGTCTTACCAAGGAGTATCGTATTACCCTGTTACTGACTGGGTTGTGGAGGTCAGATAGGCAGTCGCTCCATGTAAAATACCGGTATTCAGCTGCATCCGGTTAGACTGATAGCCGACCCCAACATAGTTGGGAAAAGGCTAGGCAGAATGAAAAATCTTCGCGACTTGATTTTGAATATGACTTTTTGAGTATGAATGTATGTAGATGGCTATACAAGTAGAGGAAGACCAAAAAAACGATGGATGGATTGTGTGAAAGATGATATGGCTAGAAAGGGGGTGACTACCGAGATGAAGACTAATAGAGAAGTATGGAAGAAAAAGACATGTTGCGCCGATCTCAAATAACTTGGGATAAGGGCAGGAGAATGATGATTATGATGACATCGTGACTTCATGGGTAAACACGACAAAATTGTAATAAAAAAAAGAGGTTCATCTCAACTAATGCTATTAGTTAAAATAGGTATAAATCGAAAAATTTGATTTTGTTTGGTGTTTTCGTGGTTATAACTAGGAAGCTATTCCACATTTAAAGTTTTACCTCAACTAAGATTTAAAAATGCTCTCGCTTTCATTTCAGGCGCACAGAAGAACTAATAGGCAATATGTATACCCAGTACATAGCTACAGCCCCACCCCTATCCTTAGAAGACCAAATACCAAAACTGAAGAATATACCAAAAAGAATAGACTCAATTTCACCGAAACACCGTCTCATATCTCAGGATAGCACAGACACAAATTCATCAGCAGATATAAAACCAGGAATACAAAAAGATGAGCCCCCAAAAGAGATTTTCACCGTTGAAAATCAAATTTCGAAAATGGAACCGGCTGTGTTGCCCGTTCAAAATAAGATAGTGTTGCCAGGGGATAATTTGGAGGAGATTAATAGGGGTGATTTGCCTAACGTTATGAGGTCGAGGAGGAATATTCTGGAGCCTATAAAGAGAGAGGAGAATGTGCCAACTTGGTCGTTGGCGAAAGGACCTTGCATTGTTGCTATGCAAAAGAAAACTCTAACTAAGAGTGTTGATGAAGGTATGTGAATTTGTGATGACTTGACTACTTTTCATTATACATATACATAGGAAGTCATAGGTCATAATTCAAGTCATAGGTCTCGAGTTCGAACCCAAGGAACGCACCTCAGATTTTTATGTGCGTATTCTACAATTAGCACATGCTTAAAAAATCGGTAATGGAAAACATCGTGACGCATGCCTTTTTTTTTTTTTTTAAGGCTGGGAAGTCATCCAATGCCTGATTGTTACAATATTAGTGTTTTAGTAAGGATTCCTAATTTTTTTGAAAATATACTATAGCTTATTTAATCCGGGGATAGTGTAGCTTCCCAACAGTGAAAGAATTTTTCAAATCGGTTCTCTAGTTTTGGAACCTATGCAATGAACAATCAAATCTTTCCTCTTTATAATATTAGTATAGATAATTCATTATTCACGTATTATTACAGATACAACAGAGATCAACAGCCTATTAGTCAACGGGAAGAAAGTACCTCCAGTCAGGAATGGTCTTCAGTCCAGTTCAGGAGAAATATCCACGATCGTGGAAGGTCGGGTACAAAGCTTTCCTAGCGCTGTCAGTAAGGCGACTATAGACCTGTTTACTGCTGGCAGTAATAAAGGCTGATTGGATTGAGGGTTAAAGAAAGAATGCTCATTTTGTATTGTTATGGAATAATGTAGAGTAAGGGAAAATGGCGCCCAATTGGGATTTATAATAACGTATGATTTTCGGATAAAAAAGGATCTTCTTGATTAAGTTAACTAATGGGATCCTTGTTTATAACCTGTCTCATTCGAACTTCCTCAAAAATACCTCTAATTTTCATATATAAGGTGTAAAAAAATTAACTCTAAGAATTTCCTGGGAGCATTGTACTTATCGTTACGAACAACTTTTTCTATGGGATGAACATTTTATTGAGTTACATGTGCATAAATGTATGGAACAGCTCATATTTTTTCGTAACGATGAGTACAATGCGCCCACGAACTTCTTAGAGTAAATTTTTTAATACCTTATATTTAGACAAGTTTACGACATTGACTGTCGCTAAGATGAGATAGCGACTTGATTTGAACGTTTTCATTAAAAGAATTGGCCTCCTGATTTCACCACAATAGCTGGAATTGAGTTCTGAAATTCTTAAAACTTACCACCAGCAAATCAAATCTTTGGCCCCTTTTGGGTGCCATTATCTGTATTGGCGCCCAGATGGGACAAATATCTATGATAATAACGAGCTGTCCTCATGTCAGTTAAACCTTTGCAGTTAGTGAATTATGTATATATCTACGTTATAAAAATGTTGTATTGACAGTAAACTAATTAAATACACATAAAATAAAAAATAAAATTGTGAGGGGAAATGGCAAAGTTATTATTATTTCATGTGCACCAACAACATACGTCACGGCCAACTGTCCATTTGTAAATGTAAGTTTGTGATCGCGAAAACATTATGTTAAGTGATAAAACAACAAATTGACTTTTACTTGTACTGTTTAATTTTGATGATTCTAGGTCAACGTGAAGTACGCTATAGTTATAATTTATTTTATTCGATAATATCAACATGTCGCGCCTAAATAGCCGTATTTTTTATTATTTACCTAGGTAACTTATAAACTTGTTTTTTTTAGCTCCAGACCGTAGATCTATACGTATTGAATATTACTTTTAACTTTATACCTCCACGCATTCCTGAGAAAAAAGGTTTTGATAGACTGACAGCCATACGGGTAAACAACGAAACTATCCTATAAGGTTTCCTTTTCACTTTTGAGGTATGGAACCGTAAACATTTCTGGAGTCCCATTTGGGCGCCACATCTCTGCTAATGGCGCCCAGATGAGACTAAATAGTTTTTATTTAAATAATATCTTAGTATTACAAGCAATATAATAATTTTTAGTAATTTTGTAAATAGGATTTAGCCATAAGATACCAATACTATCATTTATGTTATACAAATAAGTTTCTGAGTGTGTGTGATGTTTTCTAGTCGTAGATTTAAAATAAAAAAATGAGGAAATATTGGTCGTTTCATTGAAGTTCAACGTTTATGTTAAGACTGAATGGAAAGACAATGACTTGTAATTTAACAACTTCATTGTTTTGCTGAAATTTTAAATACACAGACTGTACTATTATTCATTCTGCGACAGCGGGTACAATATTCTGCACTGAGTTCGAATCTCGGCTCCGGTTTTACTTTTTGTACCATTTGTTAAAGTCTACCGTTTGTTTTTTTGGTTTTTAACATTTTTAATGTTCTTATACATATTTTCAGTGGATCTTTCCATTTTGATTTCTTTTTTCGGAACATCAAAGTTTTTTTTACCACTTCTCCCCGTGTTATATACCCAAGTCAGATAATCAGTCGCTCAAAGTAAAATACTGATATTCAGCTGCATCCGGTTAGATTGGAAGCCGATCCCAAATGTACCTGAAAAAAGACTAGACAGACAATGATGTGATCGTAGCTATCGTATCGTATATTACGCTCGTTTTTAAAAGTAAAACAAATTTTCAAAGCCAATCAATAAGAATGAAATATCTGTTCTAGTATAAAAGTTGCTTTCTATTTTTTTGAACGCGTCAATCTCTGGAACTTCCAGTCAGGTTTGAACTATTTGGTAGCCCAGGGTATATAACGTCACGCTATGGCCCTTATAAGCTGACCATAAAATAGAAAAGGTCAGAAAGATTGCTGACCAAAAACGAAGACACGGGGCACATCTACAGAATAATATATAATACAAAAAAACACGTGGAAGAAGTCGCGGGCAGAAGCTAGTTACTTATAATCTTAGCCAAAACAACAAAAGGAGGTCAAATTAGCTACTACCGTGGGGGTGAGACCGAAATCTCTCTTTATCAGTTTCTTTACATCATTTTGACATTGTATTATAACCTCATGATTTCTTTCTGCTTATAGCTTCATCACTTTTGGTGGCTAGGACTTAGACCGGCTCCTAGCCCAACCGGTTTACGGAGTAGCTACGGACCTCCCGATATCTAAGACATGAAATTCAGTTCCATACAAAACTGACGTGAAAACTTTGCTTGCGCGATGCAGAATTTCAACTTTGTGAATTAATAACGCGAAAGTCACTACACCTAACCCAAATGCGAGGATTTGAATTGGAGTAGAATGGTATGAAGTTTCTCGTGATATTTTTTATTTTCTTGTTGAGTTATTGTTATAAATTTTATTTAAGGTTGTAATTTTGAAAATGCTTTTATGGTTTTTCCTATAAGAGCGAAGAGGAGGCTTCATTTCTGTCCATAATAGTATCGCTTGTTCCTATTGGGTCGCGGCGTTAATATACGACGGACTGTCCCTCGTGTTACGCCTTATTATTGATTTTAAGACAGAGATACCAATAGGATTTTAAGGAACGTTGAAAAGAGAGAAACGATAAGTTTCAGCACCGATTCACTCAGTTCAGTGAACTCGTAGCGACACCTTTTCAGATTCATAAAGACTAGATAGTCAGACGACGAACAGCGAATTTGAAGAAAACACACGAGAGAGACATCAGTCGACGCTGGATAGAGGACGCCACACATTTCTAATTCATGCAAATTCAGTTTAGAGCCAAATCTTATGATCGTGGTAAACCGAAACAATGTAAAAACAAAGTTGAATTAAAAGTGGCTCTTTGCGAAAGAGCTCATCAGGGAAAATACCACTAACTACCATTAAACGAAAAATAAATAAAGGAACTGTCAATCCTTCGCTTTAAGAATAAGCCAAGAAGCAAATCGTTTTGCACAGTGAATGAGTTCCTAATTAGAATATATTCATAAAATAAATTAAAATTAGAAACTAAAAACTCTATCAGTTTTGTACAATAACTTTTGCAAATCAATTTCATTTCATTCATATTTTATTTTGGGGAATAGGCCGCTTCTGACTTCGATTACGCCTGATGGAAAGCAATGATCAGCTCTTTGTTGGAGCGAGAATGCCTAAAAGATGCCTGTTCACTCTTGTTTTGAAGGAGACGGGTTATAATGCGAATTTTAAAATTAGAAGGGAATACTGACGCTGGTAGAGTTTCACACTTTGGCAGTGCGTTTAAAAAATGTGGAACATATCCACAAGAAAATAAAAAATATCACGGGAAACTATCTACATACCATTTTACTCCAATTCAAATCGTCACCTTTGAGTTAGCCGAAGCGAGTTACGCGTAATAAATTCACAAAGTTGAAATCCTGCATCTCGCAAGCGAAGTTTTCACGTCAGTTTTGTATTGAACTAAATTTCATGTCATAGACATCGGGAGGTCCGTAGCTACTCCGTAAACCGGTTTGGCTAGGAAGCGGTCTAAGTCCTAGCCACCAAAAATGATGAAGCTAAGCAGTAAGCAATCATGAGGTAATTATACAATGTTAAAATGATGTAAACAATGAGACAAAACAGAGATTTCGGTCTCAGCCCCACGGTAGTAGCTAATTTGACCTCCTTTTGCTGTTTTGGTTATGATTATAAGTGTTTTATTTGTATTATACTCTTTACACGGTTAAATTTAAGTCGTTTAAATCCTCTTAAGGGTTCATTGTACTCATTATAACGAGCAACTTCTACAATGGGACAGAACCCGAAAAAAAAAATTTGCCGTGCAGTACATTTTGACGAGTTAGGCGAACATAAAAGTTATGCTCGCGAAGGAGGTGGCGGGATGGGAGAGAGAAAGGTCCTCCCGTCCCAGCCGCCGCAGGAGACGCCCCGGGCGTCGGTAGCCACGTGACGACTCCCGGCCACCGTAGGCGCGGGCCTGCGGACGGTGAGTAATGGGTGACTCACCGTCCGATCAGCACCAGACCCGTGCCGTACGGCGCGTATATGTTCCACGCGCGCCTCAAAGAGATGTCAACATATGAAGGGGCCCCTCAGGGCCAAGCCTGCCGGGTAAGCGGGATTGTCCGAAAGGATTACCGCTACCCCGGAACATAAAGGGCTACGGAAGGAACATGAATGGGTTTTAGTCAGTAAGAGTCTGACACTCCCTTCCGCTCCACCCAGAGCGGGAACAGTCATTTGTAGATTTCCCAGCCTTAAAAAAAAAAAGGCGAACATAAATATACTGAATAGCTGATTTTTTTTCTGACATTTTTTATTTTAAGTTCAGCATTTAAGGGTTATAGCGTGACGTCCTATAACCTATCTCATGAATTTGGCTACTAAATAGTTCAAACCTGACTGGTAGTTCCAGGGATTAGCGCGTTCAAACAAAAAAATTAAGAAATTTTCTGCTTTTATACTAGTATATTTCATTCCTATTAGTGACAACCTACTGGGCACATTCAATTTAATAACATTCAAAAAAAGTACAATCCTTTTGCTGTTTAGGTTATGATTAATAAGTGACAAGCTATTTCTGCCTCCATTCAGCTTTGCTGTAGGTATACCGATCTAAAGGATATATGTATGTGGTGGTGGTGGAAGGTGCCGCTTTAACAGCACATGGGACATTTCAACTCTTTTTGATATTGTTTCAATAGTTTGTCGATGGAACTAATGAGAACAGACGTGCAGATAGGTAAAAAAATTGGAGACTACAATACGATCATAAATTAATCCGTATATCTAATGCTGTCCCCAGCCTGCATACGAAAATTCAATCAATCCAATAGTTTAGTCACTAATAGCTAGTCAAAGATTGGTAAAATTCATAGTCGGCCCGTTAATATTAGTTTATTTGAAAAATCACTGTTCAAATTTTGATGTTAGGTTTTATTTGATAGTTCCAAAATAGTCCTGTTCATTAGTATTGTCAGTGTTTTATTGTTTTCTCCACATTATATGTATAGGTACCATAAGCGGCATTGATCGTGGATTTGAATTTTGATGTCATTTAATCCATTGACCGCTTGGTTTTATATCAATTGCTATATCCCCAACAACCAACTCACAAAAAAACTTTATTTTAGACGATTAAGATCTTGCAATAACATAAAATACGAAAACAGAACATAGATTCTCAGTCGTATAAACACGACTCAGGCGGCACGAAAGAACTTGTCGTATTAATCCGACTGGGGCGATTTAGAGGTTAATTGGCCGTGGAACGCAGTTTAATACGTCTTGATTCTGTTGACTATTTTCATTCATACTTACCTACAGGTCTTGTCGGACTACTGAACGCGAACTTTTACTTCTGGATAAGGTTCACTGTGCTGCACCTGGTCACCTGCCTCATCATGACCTTCAAGATATACTATTTGGGTAGATTTAACATTTGTCGTATTAATCCGACTGGGACGGTTAAAACCTCTAAAAGTATAGTAAAGATACCTTGTTGCTTGTTCATCCCTTAACATTTGTATGCCATAATTACAGACACAATAATTAAAAAGCCATTGCGTAGATCTGCGTTACAGCAGGCAATAGGTTAAATCCTGAGTTGAGCTACACTGTTACTGACAGGACAGGCCCACTCATGCGTGTGATTTTTTCCACAAAAGTTCATTTCAGAGACGAATCTACATGGTGCGGTGTGATGTCATTATATCAGTAGATTAGCAGACTTGTCAAAATCAACAATTATGAAATCAATGATCGACCATTCTGACACTATTGTAATAGCAGACTTGAGGCCCAGTCAAGTCAAACAAGTCCAGATATAATATTGGCCAAATATTATATCTGGACTTGTTTCAGCCTTTTAGTCCGATAGGAAACGCAGACTCCATCTTACTTATTTCATTCATGACGAAAGAATTTCAATTTTCGCAGCTGGCATCTTGAATTTTTCTTCTTGAACGAAAGAAGGTCAGTTGCTGACTGAGCCTCTATTTTTCTTCTGATTGAATTTAGAGTTGTCAGTCAAAATTACGAATTGACACTAATATACTTAGTGTCAATTTGTATTTTTTGCATAAGTACACGAGAGTATTGTGTTAAATAAAAATCAGGTTATTGTAAAAAAACATATTTATTTCGTACATTACAACATTATTATAGTGTAGTTCTTTTGGTCTCTCTACACAATATTCTAAGCTCTTCACGCTTAGTTTTGAGAGGAAGGCAGCAGTGTAACACCTTAAATAATGGTCCAATTAAAAAACTAATTTTCTAAATCGATTCGCAATAAACGGAAAAAATTGATGGACATAGATTAAATAAAAAAACAATCGAAAATAATACCTCTTTCTTTTTTAGCTCACAGTGTTATGTATTTATGTTATCTGTCTATCCGGAAAGTTCCAATTCGACGATACACTGTATTGGTGAAGTTAAGTAATAGTAACTTCATTAGTATTACGAAACGTTTGAACCGTTTAAGCTGTTTTTAGAGGGTTGTATCAGTGATTTTAACCCATTAGATGTTCGCCTATTAGAAGCAGTTTGCTTATAAGAGCTCAACGATTTATACGGTTATATTTATTGTCGTTTCGAAAGAATTTTTCTTATGAACCTATGGGGTTCATACGACATTTGAGAGATTAACGATTACAGTTCTGTAAATACGTACTTGCAACGGCCGCAAATCATATTTTGATCAACATACAACCCAAAAATAACCTGCAAATAGTAAAAAAGTAAGATAATTTGAATTTTGGCGGGAAAATTAAGTACCTGTCAAAGTGACAGCTACAGAGTACTGGCGCTGTCACTTTGACAGGCACTTACTAAATACAATTTCTTTATGGTTCCGAATACTGCTTACCTCTTAAAACGAAGCGTCAAGACACATAATACAAAATCTACCTTCATCTACCACAGTATAATTTCCATACAGTTGAACAACGCAATCTTGTAGTTCCGAGTTGGAATACTGTAACTCGGGATGAGATACTCTATAACAGCATTCGAATTTTAATTTGCTGTTAGAGAGAGATGGAGCTATACAAGACATCGATTGCCATCCTTGTCTCGCACTTAAAGTTTAAGGTAAAAAAAGGAAATGTATTTAGTCCGTCATTCAGTTAACAAGAAAATATTAGACACGTATTTTTGCTTTATCATATTAATAAAAAAAAACGTAGACGAAACGCCTTAAAGTTGGTGAGGGGGGGCGCGCTCAATATAAAATCTACATAGAAGTGACGTCATGCTACATTGTAACACAATGTATCGACATTCGATCTTTGGATTATGTAAAAAAGAAAAAATACGTGTCCAATATTTTTTAACAATGTAGCTGATGGACTAAAGTATAAATTTAAGTCATCATCCTATTATGACTGACACTAAATGCTGGAGTCTATTTTGGTTTGAATATTTCTAAATGTTTAATTTTTGTAGAGTATTGAAGTTTTCTAATACAGAAAAAACTTCTGTATGGATAAAAGTATATGACGAATTTATTAGTCATTATTAATATTTATAAACGAAAGATGTATCTGTGCAGTGGGGCTCGTGGCTAAGTAATAACGCCGCACGGGCCCATACGTGCTACGGAAAGCCGTTGGTCCTGGCTGTCATTCCTAGTACCTTTAACAGTCATAACGGGTAGACAGAAGCTCAATCTGCCTGCCTTTTCCCTACTATGTTGGGGTTGGCTTCCAGTCAAAGCGAATGCAGCTGAATACCAGTAGTTTACATGGGGCGAATAAACTATTCTTACAAAGGCGTATCGTATTAGAGATAAACTACGATAACATGGCGCGCCCCTACAAATGACTGTTTCAATGTTTGTAGTTACATCCTTACGAAAGAGTTTGTATGTAATTGTAAGTATTCGTCTTCAGTAGCAGGCGGGTGGCGACATGCGTTGTGAGTCTTGGTGGCGTTTTGTAATTACTTTCACAAATACTTTCAAATGTTTTGAATTTTGCTCGGGCGGGCAAAGTTATCGTAGTTTATCTCTAGCTACTAACTGAATTGTGGAGGTCAGATAGGCAGTCGCGCCATGCAAGTACTGGTATTCAGTTGCATCCGTTCAGACTGGAAGCTGACACCAATAGATGCTGACTGTACATTCATACATATTAACATTTCAACATACTCTTGATGATACAATCGTTTGAAAGACTGTTATAAATTCATTCATTTATTTCAGCGTCCTGATAGAAAGACATCGTCGGGCGAATACGCGAGTACTAATAATATAATACTGCCGAGCCTTTTCCCAACTATGTTAGGGTCGGCTTCCAGTCCAACCGGTTGCAGCTAAATACCAGTATATTACATGAAGCGACTGCCTATGTGAACTCCACAACCCAGTCTGGATAATACGATACCACTTGGTAAGACTGGTTTTCAGACTTTCGGGCTTCTGACGACCCGTAACGACTGTCAAAAATCCACGAATGACAGCCGAAACCAACGGTTTAACGTGCTTTCCACTTTTTTCGGTATATGAGATGGTCACCCATCCAGAGATCAACCCCGGCAAGCGTTGCTTAACCTGATGGATTGACCAAGTCTTACTAAGGGATATCGTATTTCCCAGTTGCTGGGTTGTGGAGGTCAGATAGGCCGTCGCTCCTTGTAAAATACTGGTATTCAGCTGCATCTGGTTAAACTGGAAGCTGACCCCTAAAGTAACGAAAAGGCTGGGTAGATTGATTGGTTGACACATTATTTTTTTCTTTTTCGTGTGGTTAGTGACGTACCTGGTGTCAGAGTTTTTATGCTGCCCATGGGCCTCTGACTTAGCTTAGATTTGAATTGACACATTAAATGTTGCATTTAAATGAAACTTCGTTATTGAACCAGAATGCGCGGGCGCATCTACAAAGGACGCCTTCGTTTTCACACAACAATCACTTTTTATTAGGACACGGGATCAAAGATACAAATATTCGTTCTAATATTATTATTATTAAATCTACTCCCATTTCTTGAATTCAACGCCATCTGGCGGTTTCATCTCAACCTTATCCTGACCTACTTGGTTCCAATTTGTGCTTAGGACTGTTCCACCGGATTCCACCTGTAATTGGAAAAAAATATTTAAAAAATACACCTCGACCAGAGAGAAATAGGTACAGTCACAAGCACCAATATGTATACACTTAGAAATATTCAAAAGCGATTTTCTCGTGGAATAACGATAACTTTGTGATAATAGAACCTATTTCATATTAGTATCGGTTCCCAAATACTATGTCCATAACAATATAAAATCACAACAAATGTAGAAGGAGAAAATCACTTTTTAAAGTTGCTAAGTGTATACATATTGGTGCTCGCGACTGTACACCCCTTCAGCGGGATTGTCCGAAAGAGTTACCGCTACCCCGGCACATAAAGGGCTAAGGAAGGAACATGCATGGGTTTTAGTCAGTAAGAGTTTAACACTCCCTTCCGCTTGATCTACAGTGGGCTGGTCATTTGATGATTTCCCACCCTTAAAAAAAAGCATGCGTTCCTGTATTCGATACCCGCACGGAAAAATTTTTTGTACGACCTGCAAGTATTTGTTCCGGGTCTGGATGTTTTTCTATCTATAATATGTATGTATTTACAAAAAAAAAAATATATTATATAAGTAGTTTATCAGCCGTCTCGTTACCATAACACAAGCATTAGGTTGCTTAGCTTGGGACTATGGCGTTGTGTGAAATGTCCAAGGATATTATTATTATTATAAAGCGGTGGTGGCCCATTGTTAACGATTTGTAGGTCTTAAGTTCGAAACCAGAGAGGTTCTTTACTTTGTGTAAATTATTTCATCACCACTGCTCTCAAAACGGTGAAGGAAGACATCGTGATGAAACCGATATATTATGTCCTAGAATCGAAAATTCGAAAAGTCATGTGACATCTACCAACCCGCACTGGGCCCGCGTAGTGAATAACTTATTTCACTGAGAGGAGTCCTGTGTCCCAGCAGTGGGAACATAATAGGATGATTACGTAGCGTACGTACAGAGGCCAGCACATCAAGTTACCACAATCTGTCAAATTTCTTTGATAGTATTTCAACTTTATCGCAAAGACATAAGGTTCATTTTTAATTGAGAAAATTTGACAGGGATACCTTGATGTGCTGGCGTCTGTACATCATCATTCTCCTGCCCTTATCCCAATTTATTTGGATACTTCTCTATTAGTCGTCATCTCGGTAGTCACTCTCTTTCTAGCCATATAATCTTTCTCACAATCCATCCATCGTTTCTTTGGTCTCCCTGTATTTGTACAGCCATCCACATTAATACACAAAACTTTCCTGACAACATTTTCCTCATTCCTCCGCATAACATGCCCATACCATGACAACCAATTTCCACACAACTTTTTAGTTACCGGTGTCACTTTCAGACTTACTCTTATATACTCATTCCATATTCTATCCATTCGCGTAACACCACACTTCCCTCTTAGCATTCTCATCTCAGCTGCAATCTTTCATTCATTCCTTTTGTGGCCCAACACTCTGATCCATACAGGATGGCAGGTCTAAACATGCTTTTATATATCTTCCCCTTAAGTCTAAGGGGATTCCGCCTGACGCAGGTCCTCACCGGACATGGATGTTTCGGGAGGTTCCTGCACATCATCAGGCGGGAGGAAACGCCCGGGTGTCACCACTGCGAGGATCGCCCAGAGGACACGGTAGAGCACACGGTGCAAACCTGCCCCGCTTGGGCGGAGCACCGCCGTGTCCTCGTAGAGGCGATCGGCGGCGGCGACCTCTCGCGCCCGGCCCTGGTGCAAGCCATGGTCCGGGGCGAGAGGGAGTGGGAGGCAGTCACCTCCTTCTGCGAAAAAGTTATGCTCGCAAAGGAGGTGGCGGGATGGGAGAGAGAAAGGTCCTCCCGTCCCAGCCGCCGCGGGAGACGCTCCGGGCGTCGGGAGCCACGTGACGACTCCCGGCCACCGTAGGCGCGGGCCTGCGGACGGTGAGTAATGGGTGACTCACCGTCCGATCAGCACCAGACCCGTGCCGTACGACGCGTATATGTTCCACGCGCGCCTCAAAGAGATGTCAGCATATGAAGGGGCCCCTCAGGGCTAAGCCTGCCGGGTAAGCGGGATTGTCCGAAAGGGTTACCGCTACCCCGGTACATAAAGGGCTACGGAAGGAACATGGATGGGTTTTAGTCAGTAAGAGTCTGACACTCCCTTCCGCTCCACCCAGAGCGGGAGCAGTCATTGGATGATTTCCCAGCCTTAAAAAAAAAAAAAAAAAGTCTAAGGGGAATGCGGGAGTCACAAATTGTTCAATTGTGTAACACATTATGATGTTCAATACTTACAAAGCTTTTGTTCATAGCTCGTCTCACTTCATCGGAGCCTTCTCCGTATATCTTCTGAAAGAGAGCATTCAACGCAGCATCACCCTCAGGCTTCTCTTCTTCTTCCTGTAACGAGAAGACAATAATACAGGTCAAATAAAATTAGCTAGCGAAACTCCGTAGACTTAGCGGGTCTTATCTAAACATGATAAATAAAAAAAACCGGTCGCACACCGAGGGTTCCGTACAAACCTGTAGGTATATAAGTAAAAGTTCACCCATCACGAGAATCGAGTCATAGTTATGGTATTTTTATATTTTGAAAAAAAACAATTTTTTTTTATTATATGTAACAAAAATTTACGGTTTTCGCAATTTTTCCTTTATCTGCACTGTAAGACGTTACTTTGTACCAAATTTCAAGACTCTAAGTTCACGGGAAGTACCCTGTAGGTATTCCCGTGCGAGTTTCGAAAATTTGCGGCATAAACAGCTGTATCTTTTGATTGCTTTGGCTTAGAAGTTTGATTTTTTCACAGCTCCAAGGGACAGTAGACCTGAGTATTAGATATAAATTTCAGTTTGATACCTCTACGCGTGCCTGAGAAAAACGGTCTTGACAGACGGACAGACGGACAACAAAGTGATCCTATAAGGGTTCCGTTTTTTCCTTTTGAGGTACGGAACCCTAAAAAACGTTTTTTTTTGCCGATCGACCGCTGGTAGTTTTTTTATTTAAAATATCTAGGTATACTGAGGCACCTTTTCAAAATTCAATCAGTGCACACACATATTCTGTTCACTGATTCACCAGTGAATTTACCTTCATAGGTTTGAATCAGTGAAATTTCACTGATTAATTTGAAGCCCTATTATATATTTGTATTTTAGTGGAGAACCGTTTCTTAATTAATTTAACCGCACTTAAGATTGGGTGAGATACGACTCCAATTCAAAATAGCCGTGTATATTATAAAATTACTAGCTGACCCGACAGACGTTGTCCTGTCTTAACTGTGATACCTACCCTACCTACCCTACCTAGCCTACCTACCCTACCCACCCTACCTACCCTACCTACCCTACCTACCCTACCTACCCACCCTACCTACCCTACCTACCCACCCTACCTACCCTACCTACCTACCCTACCTACCTACCTACCCCACCCACCTACCTACCTACCCTACCTACCTACCCTACCTACCTACCTTCCCTTCCCTACCCTACCCTATCTACCTACCTACCTACCTACCTACCCTATAGGAGGAAAATCAGCAGCTGATCGAAAAAAAAAAAAAAAAAAAAAATGTATTCTGCTATTCAGGGCGGAGACAAATCCAACGAAACAAAAACCATGAAAATTGGTCCAGCAGATCTCGAGTTATAATGGAGGGAACAAACCCGATTTTCTTTTATTATATATAGATTAAACAAATTCTTACCATTTTTTTCATTTCCTTCTCAATTTTATCCCAGTCTTTTTTGAACAGTTTTGGTGGCTGCTGTGGTCCCGACGCGTCTATTACGGCTGTAATATATTTCAAGCAAGTTTATTAATTCATATTTACTAAGGCACCAAGTCCTTATATAAATAAAAATTACATACACATAAATTCAACAGACAAAAGAGAACATATCGGTGCGTGCTTTGGGTTCGAACTCGAGACCTATTACTTGGCAGTCCGACGGTCACACTACTAGGCTATCACTGCTTTTTTTTTCGGATTCATGTGCGTATTGTATAATAATTATCACTTGCTTAAAAACCGGTGAAGGAAAACATCTTGAGGAAACGTGAATGCCTGAGAGATATTTCTCAACAGCATGTGAAGCTAAGTCAGAGGCCCATGGGCAGCATAAAAACTCTGACAACAGGTCAGTCACTAACCACTCGAAAAAGAAGAAATTAAGATTATCAAATCACACTCACCCTGAGGTATAGCCTTAATATTATCCTCTTTCCTATCACCTTCCAACTGCGTCCATCTCAGCCCTTCCTTCTTCCGTAGCTTAACCTCTATTTTGGATGGGGTAACGACATGGGTACACATGTTGGGCACTACTTCATGGGCTAGGTCTAGTTCTAGACTGTATTCGGAGTCTGATTCCGGTAGAGCACTGGACAGGGACAGCTGTAAAGGTGAAACATTTTGATAATTATCATATTTCGGTATTTCAGTCAGACTGTGTGTGTGCGTGACTGTGTGTGTGCCTGTGTGAGTGTGTGTGTGTGTGTCTGTGGGAGAGTGTGTGTCTGTGTGAGAGTGTGTGTGTCTGTGTGAGTGTGTGTCTATGTGAGAGTGTGTGTGCGTCTGTGAGTGTGTGTGTGTCTGTGTGAGAGTGTGTGTGTCTGTGTGTTGGTGTGAGTGTCAGTGTGAGCCCTGCATGTGCAGGTTGCCGAGCAGTCTGCTTAGGTTTTGAAGCACTTTGGTATTCAATGCTTTTATATTCATTGGTCCAGATAGCATAGCACTGGTGGAAACAGAGTTCTGCTGAGTCATGTTTTTAAGTGAAGGATGCATGTTATGGATGGTCACGAGTGGTATAACTATGTGCAGAGCAGAGTACCTACAATAAGCGTACTTTCTTGCATCTTCATTATGCATCTTACTAGACCGCTACATAGCTTAGCATCAGTGGAATAGGTCACGTAGTTTCGTAGCTTAGCTTTCACATTCTCGCAGCATAGCTGCATAGCACATCTCTGGTGAAAATCCACCCTAGATGGTGCAGATGATACAACTTTGTGTGGTTCTTGGTACTTTACAGGGTGTAACCGAAAGGGTATATACATACAAAAGCATATGCTACAGACCACGAAACTGAACAACTTTTACTAAGGGACCAACTCTGAAAATGTGAGAAAAAAATCAGAAGTTCTATACATTTTTGGTCACATGACTCGTCGAAATGATAGACCAGTGCCGAAGCCTTTGAAAATGGTAAAAAGTGAAACAAAATTATAGTAGGATGAAACCCATTGGAAAAGGAAGAGAATGTAACAAAAATTAAAGAAAAAATAATTTACGGGCGATCTGAGGTCGGGAAGTGGATTGGGATGCGTTTTTAAGAGTAAAAAATGGTTTATCTCGATTTACGGCAAAACTACAAGTCCTATGGAAAAAAGTTAAAAGGCAAAGATATAGATCATAAAAAGATCTACAACTTTCGTATTCACACTTTTTTCACATCACCTCAAAATGTATGTGAAAAATTCAAATAACCAAGTTTTTGGGTTTTTATTTTTATCTTTTACAAAAAATATTTTTTTTTCCCGAAATTTGGTGATAACTTACCCTTTTATGTTCCAAAAACACTGTAATTTTTTTGATTTAAAATATTTATTTTTTCAGCTTATATTGACTTAATATCGAAAAAGTAGCCTAATTTTCGATCAAAAAATCTCCTGTCAAAATATCAACTTTAAAAAAAAAGTCGGTATGCTTTACGTTCATTGAAATCTCTACTTTCTGATGGCGTGTAAATTATTTTTCCTTTAATTTTTGTTATATTCTCTTCCTTTTCCAATGGGTTTCATTCTACTATAATTTTTTTTTGTTTTAAAAGTTGATTTTTTTGTGTTTCTAATAAATAGACTATATACTTACACTTCTTTCTCCATAATTGACTTTAACTTTATCCTTAGGTGCGTTCTTGATAAGTATTGTGATAACAACTTGAGCCTCCGTTTGATACCAGTCAAGTTTTATTTTATGCCGCGGTGGCTGTGAACAAAAGTCAAACTGATTTATAAACGTAATTGACTGTCATTAGCTAGGTGGAGCCACGATCTTCGCAGGGTGTGTGGTAGCTTGATGTGAGTTGCCAAGAATCGAGCTGAATGGAGATTAGAGTGCTGCTAACCCATAGGGCAGGGGTTCCCTATCTTTTTTGGCCACTGCCCACTTAGAAAATAAATTATTTATTTGCAGGCCCCTATTTTTTTACTTACTTAAAAACCACTATGTAGATGAAACTACAAATCACCCTCTACATAACGCACCCATTTTTTTTCTGGGCCTCTTACTGCCCTCCCTTTAGGCTTGCAGCACCTCCAATATTATAAATATTTCTTATTTGTTTGGCATAATGCAGTGTGAATTTTTAATTAGTTTTATACATTATAATGCAGAATGTTCTGTTTTTCATTAACAACTTTCTATTGTGTCACTTTAAGGGGAAAGCGCTAAAGTAGCCCGCGAAATTCATATTTTTGTTTGCTGACAAAAAGTATAAGGTTTTATATAGACCAAAATTATGATTCGTGGCTATTATAGTCAATATGTATTTATAGAACTGTAATGATTAAAATTGGAATGGCTATTTCATGAAATCATGGCATTTGGGGGCTACTGTAACTGTGTATTGTTGCTTTAAATTATTATAATTCTGTAAATACATACTTGCTATGTCTGCTAATCATATTTTGATCAACATACAACCTGACACAGATTAGCATATTGCAAAAAATCTATGAAAAATTGAATTTTTCGGGGGCTACATAAATAAATATGTGTTCTATTGTTATTCCAAGATGACCATGTTGTTTTGGCTTCCAGCCAGTTCCTTGTTCATAGTTCAAGAAACCAGGCATGACTAGCAACAGTACTTTAATTCAATCATTAGATGTTCGGCTATTAGAAGCCGTTTGCTTATAAGAGCTCACCAATTTAAATGGTTATATTTATTTTTGCTTCGAGAGAATTTTCCTTATGAACCTATGGGGTTCATACAACATTTGAGGGGTTAATTTAGACTCCTTGGAATCTCCAATGAGTTACTTGCCCATTCTTCTACATAGGGACCTCTTTAGAATGGGGTTGTAGCTTTATGTTCACGACAGACCAACTTCTTTACAAAAAAAAAATTGGTTTCAAATAAATGTTATGTTTGATTTTGAAACATTAATTATAAAGCAATTATCCTAAGAAATTACTTATATTTATCTGAAATGTTATTAAAAATGCATGAACTATGAAGATAGTAGTTATGACAAAGTTCAATGTCAAAGTTTCTCAGTTTTTGTGTTTGCTAAGATGCAATTATAGGTTAATAACATAACATCACACTTGTATATAGCCAAAGGTGTACCTATTACCCATCGGGTCAGCGGGGTTGTTCGAAAGAGTTACCGCTACCTCGGAACATAAAGGGAAGAAAGGAACATGGATGGGTTTTAGTCAGTAAGACTCTGACATTCCCTTCCACTCCACTCAGAGTGCGAGTCATTTGATAATTTCCCATCCTCAATAAAGGTGTAGGTACCTCTAGTACACCCAAATTTTGACAGTTTTTAAACTGTACATGGGTGTAATAGGGAGCGATCCTATTGCCAACAACATGGCATAAATTGTAGGATAATCATTTCCAAAACCATCTATTCCAAGTGTGGATCACTTTTTATTCAGAAACCACAGCATCAACAGGGTACATTCTGACCAACAAATGATTGGAGACTTATTTTTAAGTAAGTAAGTATAACAAAACTTATTCATTCACAGCACAATTAACATTATAACATTAGATAATAACTTTGCAACACAGCTAATACCTAAAGGAAGTTTTTTTTCAGAACTGTTGAACCCGAAGATTGCATAAAACTTACCATGGTAACGCATATTAAAATGGTTTATTGTGCTGGTTCAATAAAAAAGTATGTAATACTTGTATCCAGGTTGTAATGTAATTGAATATTTCTGTTTTTCTATTGACTTATTTTGTTTTTAAGCCATATGCCAGCCAGTTATTTTTAAACCTAAGCATGATGCTACAATTTCAAAATTGTGTGATTCTATATGTAGGCTACGGTTAGAAATATGTATAATACTGTTAGGCATATGGTATTAAGTCTATATCAAGTCACACAGGATCAAAACCCAAACCTTTATCATTTGAATCGTTTTGAATAGAAAGTGACTACATTAGGTGCATAATATGATTCTAATTTGAAAACTTTATGTAAGTAAATGATAAAACCATACCTGTATAATAGTATTATCTTTAATCTCAGTCATATTTCCTTCTCCAATGCTTGGAAAGAGTAAATCTCCTCGAAATCTTCAAAAATATTTATTTTTACACCGACACAAATCAGCAGATTTTTCTAGACTAAAGGTGCGTTCAGAATTTGTGTTCCAATTTGGCAACTCGAATGTTTAGTAAAATGCTTGCGAAACACACCTAAAGCATTTGAAACACATAAACATAAAAAACATGATAATTTTTTAAAGTTATGTCTAGCTAGTTACTAGAAATAACTTTAAAAAATTATTTTAATAACGAATTTCATAATTTGTAAATTTAATAACAACACTTCAATATTGCTAATAACTATTTACAAGTATATAACAGGAGGGAAACAAAATAAAATAAATCAAAGGGCATCAAAAAATTCGTCCACATCGCTGTCAACAGGAAAAGTTCCCAAAAGGCTGGCAGCATTGCCACGTTGTATGGCAATGCTGATTCTTTGACCGAAAAATAGGCCAGCCCTCTGGTCACGTGAAGAGTCGACCAATCGCTTGGCGATGTCTCGATAAACATAGTGGGTACTCGGACCCCATGGCCCTAGTGTTTCAACCCCAAACGGCTATATTGCTTGATTTAGATTTTTGAACAAATCGAGGCTGTATTCATTACACGCATAATCGACTCCAAAACTCGTTGTCAGTGCTAAGTTTTTCCCGTTGAGCTTTGAGCTGAAATAGAAGACAACATTTATTTCATTACTAACAAACTTCACTTTAAGTGAAACAGAACGTAAGTGTTTCAAGATTGACAATCAAAACGAAAACAGCGAAATTGTTATTTGACAATTTGACATGTCAACAGTCAATGTCATTTTGATTAAGTGGTTATTATAGAATTATTATATGGTTAAATAACTCTTTATAGTACTTTTATTTAACCATAGAACTCTGGAATCCTTTAGTTTAGGTCGTATGATGCGGGTAAGCAGTACTTAGAGTTTTTTCTGTAAACTTTCTTTGCGAGGTTAAGTATGTATGTGCATTAAATTCTTATTTACATAATATTTGCGTTATTAGAAGATGTCTTATCAATAAGCCAGTAAACTTTGGAAGGTCAAGCAACATTATAGTGAGTTTTACTCTTAAACAGTAGCTATTTCTGTAACTTTCATTTACTTGCAAAGAATTTTAAGAAGTCTTAAGAAATATGAATACAATGGGTAACTTTAGAAATACAGATGTGCAAAGGACCCATTATTAAGCCGTTATTACACTGATTTCGCACATCAAATAAACTTTGAATTTTTGATTGTGAAATTCCTGCCGTTTCTGGTAGCACTCAATAAAACGTAAAATATATTGCTTATGAAATACCTATAAATATTAGTCTTTACCTATAATAAATGAACAAATAAGTGACAGTGAGTTAGTTTTATATTCCTATTTTTGATGTTGCAAGACTTGAAATTAGTTAGTAAATTGTTTCACAACATTATTCTATTTAAGCAGTTTTATAAATATTGTAATCAGTTTACTTAAATAGTCACTAGCAGTCAACGCAAATGACTTGTGGTTATATTGACAGTAACATGTGGAAGCTTGTCATTAGCAAATGTCCTTTGTTATGCATGATATTTATATTTTTTTATTAGTCTGTAAGCTTTCTTTAAAAATAAATAATAATTTTTTTTTCCATCCAACCAAGCCTGTCCCATGCTGTCCGCCCCCAGCAGGGCCTTATACCGAGATCCGTCTCCCACAGGGGCTCCCTTTAGAGTCTAGTCACATAGTTTGTAAGTTTTTAAGCCATGGCTCGAGGCATTAATTTTATTCAGGCACCTACAGGCAAGCCCGGTTAAGCAGTAGACATAATTTATTTATTTTACCCTTCTTCTTCTTCGTGTGGTTAGTGACTAAACTGGTGTCAGAGTTTCTATGCTGGCCATAGGCCTCTGACTTAGCTTAACCATTTATGTACACACAAGAAGAAAGGAACAAAAAGTATGTACAAAGGTGATGCTTATTTCTAAAGAAATCTCTTCCAGCATACCTGCAATAGGAAAGTAGATAAAAGAGATGTAGACAAAGTGTCATCATCCTAGGTTGAACTGCAGCAATGACCTAGGTTGAAATGTAAGATGCTCTTGCCAAAAAAAATAAATGTAACATCGTTTTGCTTATCATAATTATTATCATTTGCCTTCACAGAATTGGCACCGAAACCTTCTAAGAACATTAACACGTTTAGATTTCATACGACAAGCAAGTAACAAAAGCATGGCTGAGATCAAGAAGATAGCGGTTTGTCAGATGACATCCGTAGCTGATAAGGCGGCAAACATGGAGGTTGTCAGCAGTTTAATCAGTAAAGCTGCCAAAGAAGATGTTCAGGTATGTTATGGTGGATCGATCCAATAGGTTAAGCTACGATTGCCATGGTTGGTCTGTGGATGGGTGACCATCTTTAGATATCGAGACTTCTCCGTGCCTTGGTAAGCATGTTAACCTTGAGGTTTTGGTTTCCGCACTGAGTCCTTAGGCGGACCATTTTGCGTGGATCTTTGACAGTCATTACGGGTAGTCAGAAGCCCGAAAGCCGTTAGTGACTGGGTTATGGAAGTTAGTTAGGCGGTCGCTCCATTTAAATACTCGTATTCAGCTGCATTCGGTTAGACTGGAAGCCAACCCCAATATAGTTGGGAAAAGCCTAGGCAGATTTGATTGTATGTTAAATAAATAAAAAAAGTAACTTTACACTCCGTTCCTCCTAATAAGAGTACAAAATTTCTGTACAAGCACTTCGGAGTATAAAGTGCTGATGTTTTTACCCAGATGCTGTTCTTCCCAGAAGCCTGTGACTATATTTGTGAAAATAAAAATGATACACTAAACTTCGCTGAGCCGCTAATAGGTGGCGCCACAGTCGGTGGTTACAGGAAACTGGCGGCTAAGCATAACGTTTGGTTGTCTATGGGTGGCATTCATGAAAAGGTTTGTATTTTATATCTTCTGTTACTGTCAATACGGGTTATTTTGCATTGACACGACGGTAATCATAATGAGAATAATCATTTATTTGTCACAATATTGTACACTCGCTTCTGCCAGCGGTTTCTCCCCCGTGAATGTCGTAAAATATCCCACGGGAATTTACTATCATACTGGGATAAAAAGTATCCTATGTGTTGTGTACCTGTTGAACGCCATTGTCACATATACGTGACAAGCAAGCACATGCCCTGTACGCCAACAACACAAATATGTGACAATGCCAACAACACTATAACACGAAATAATTAAATCACTTTTGTGAGTGTTTATATTGAAGCTCTCGTACGTATTTAATGACATGAAACAAATTAAAAGACACCATGGATATTGGGAAATTCATGATAACAAGAAAAAATTATTTGTAGCTTGGCGTGGGTGGCAAGCGCGTGCGTTTATGCTCTGGCGTTCAAAAGATTAATTTGATGTGCCTTTTATCCAAATCCGTTGAACCATGCTGGTGGAATTGAGTAACAAACATCCATCTATTCAAACTTTCGCATTTATAATATAAGTATGCAAGTCTCTAGAAAAAGACATGTTGCGCCGACCCCAAATGAATTAGGATAAGGAGAGGAGAATGATGAATATAAGTATCATCATTCTCCTGCCCTTATCCCAATTTATTTGGGGTCGGCGCAACATGTCTTCTTCTTCCATACTTCTCTATTAGTCGTCATCTCGATAGTCACTCCCTTTCTAGCCATATCATCTTTCACACAATCCATCCATCGTTTCTTTGGTCTCCCTCTACTTGTATAGCCATCCACATTCATACTCACAACTCTCCTGACAACATTTTCCTCATTCCTCCGCATAACATGCCCATACCATGACAACCGATTTCCACACAACTTTTCGGTCACCGGTGTCACTTTCAGACTTCCTCTTATAAACTCATTACGTATTCTATCCATTCGCGTAACACCACACATCCCTCTTATCATTCTCATCTCAGCTGCATGCAATTGTCTTTCATTCATTCCTTTTGTGGCCCAACACTCTGATCCATACAAGACGGCAGGTCTAATCATGATTTTATAAATTTTCCCCTTAAGTTTAAGGGGAATGCGGGAGTCACAAATTGTTCCCGTGACCTGCCGCCATTTCATCCACCCAGTGTTAATTCTATGCTTAACAGTCCGATCTATTTCGCCATCGCTTTGCACAAGTGAACCGAGATACCGAAAGTCGGAGCAAACTGGGAGAAGCGCGCCATCAAGCGCTATGACCCCAGAACTGGAGAGACCGCCGAAATCGCAGAACATGTACTCAGTTTTGGTTCTGCTGATTTTCAGGCCAACAACCTCCAGTTTCCGTTGCCATTTCTCCAGTCTGATCTGGATCTCAGGTCCATCTTCACCGACAAGAACGATGTCATCGGCAAATAGCATGCACCATGGTGCCTCTTCCTGTATGTCCGCCGTTAGGGCATCCATAATCAAAAGGAAGAGGTAAGGGCTTAAAGCCGACCCCTGATGCAAGCCTACCGCCACATTGAACTTGTCGGTGGTGCCAGCAGCCGACTGAACGTAGGTACGGGATTGGCTGTACATAGCACGAATTAACTCTACATACTTCCCGGGCACACCTTTCTCTTTCAAGGCCCACCACACGACATCCCGAGGTACCCTATCATACGCTTTCTCTAGATCAATGAACACCATGTGCAAGTTTTTGTGTTCACGTCTGTACTTCTCGCACAATTGGCGGAGTGCAAAAGTGGCGTCCACTGTTCCTCGACCTGGCATAAACCCAAACTGGTTTGGGGTAATCTCACTCTCCTCTCGCAATCTTTTCTCTATTATTTTCTCCCATACCTTCATACTGTGGGACATGAGCTTTATCCCTCGAAAGTTGTTGCAGTCCTGTACATCACCTTTATTCTTGAAGATGGGCACTAGCGAACTATTGCACCATTCTTGTGGGATCACTCCTTCTTGCAACAACTCATTGAAGAATAAAGTCAGCCACATACATCCATTTTCTTTTAAACACTTCCATACTTCTACTGGTATATCATCTGGGCCCAAGGCCTTTCCATTCTTCATACTTTGAACTGCCTTTCTTACTTCATCCATGCAAATTTCTGTATGAATATAAGTATGGAAGTATAAATTGTTAAAGTACACTAAGATTGTGTTATCAAGTCTAGGTGACATTTATATTCACTAAAAGTGATAAGAACTAATCAGTGATGACACGGGATTTCACTTTAATCCAGGGACAATACCTACCGAAGTTGGCGCTCTAACTGCAATGTGTATATTTATTTGGGCTATTCATACTATAGCATATGAAGGGGCCCCTTAGGGCCACGCCTGCCGGGTAAGCGTGATTGTCCGAAAGGGTTACCGCTATCCCGGAACATAAAAGGGTAAGGAAGGAACATGGATGGGTTTTAGTCAGTAAGAGTCTGACACTCCCATCCGCTCCACCCAGAGCGGTAGAAGTCATTGGATGATTTCCCAGCCTTAAAAAAAAACCATACTACAGCATGTAGCGTATGGTATAGGGAGCCTGTGGATAAGTACTAACAGCCGCACGGATCGATCCATTGGGTTAAGCTACGCTTGCCGGGGTTGGTCCATGGATGGGTGACCATCTTTATATACCGAGACTCCTCCGTGGCTCGGATAGCACGTTAAGCCGTTGGCCACGGCTGTCATTGGTGCATATTTGACAGTCGTTACGGGTCGTCAGAAGCCCGAAAGTCTGACAGCCAATCTTATCAAAGGCTATCGTATTATCAGTTCCTGGGTTGTGGAAGTCAGATAGGCAGTCGCTCCTTGTAAAATACTGGTATTCAGCTTCATCCAGTTAGAATGGAAGCCGACCCCAATTATTTAGTTGGGAAAAGGCTAGGCAGATTACCTAAAGGCTAGGCGGTAATCACTTTCCGTCAAATAAAAAACGATGGCTTGATAAACAAACAAACCTTAAACTCTTTCTTTTATTTTTTCAGGATGCAGAATACCCCTTAAAAGTTTGCAACACTCACATAATCATAGACAATAAAGGGAACATAGTGCAGGCTTACCGGAAGTTGCATTTGTTTGACGTTGACATACCGGAACGTAACGTCCGGTTGAAAGAGAGCGACTTTTGTGAGCCGGGGAAACATATTGTCGCACCGGTTGATACTCCTATTGGGAAAGTTGGTGAGTTTGCTTTTATCAGCCTGATGCTGCTCAGTGGGATTGTCCGAAAGGGTTACTGCTGCCCCGGAACACAAAGGGCTAAGGAAGGAACGTGGATAGGTTTTAGTCAGTAAGAGTCTGGCACTTCCTTCTGCTCCACCCAGACCGAGAGGAGTCATTTGATGATTTCCTAGCGTTATGACTGGTGTTGCACTAGTTCAGGACCTGGATCACTCAGTTTGATTCTCAGCTCTTTAAATAACTATAGGCTGCTGGCACCAACGAAACTAAACATGATCACCACATTAAAATTGCGTTCAAGACCTGTCAGTGTCAATATTCCCCAATAATGTGACACTGAGAGGTCTTAATCGCAGTTCAGATGTGCTGATCGTGTTTAGTCTCATTGGCGAAAATAGTCTTAAGTCATTCAAGTTCAGGGGTTCCCAAAATTATTTTTTCTAGTGCCCACTTTGAGAATAAATATTTTTTTAGCGTATTCTTTAAACTATTTTCTAGATGAAATTATAAATCGCCCCCTAAGCCTCTACACAACGCCCCCATTTTTATTCTGGGTCTCTTACTGCCCCCCCTTAAGCTTGCAGCTCCCAAAAGGAGGCGTTATCGCCCACGTTGGGAAAGGCTGATCTAAAGTACGAGTCACGAAAAGCTATAAATTATGTAAACAAACATCTTTTACTAAGTAAACATTTTATACTGCGAGATAATAATAAATTGACCATATTCAATCGACATGAAATATAGACGAGTTATATGAAAGTAACAACCTATTTAATTTAGTCGGATCATATTTTAACGACGCAAAGCGCTATCGTTTGTGTTTCTTGGTACCGGCACGCGTCCGTCGCAGGGATTGTAAACTATCGGGACGCCATTTTGAAATAAACGCGTCATTCGAGTTTCGAATGCGTACGAGTTTGTTTCACACAGAAATGGATCATTTCAAACATCGGAATCTGACGAATAATTATTCTTAAATAATACCTATATGTTAATTAATATTTGCTACTTAATAATTTATTAAATCTTAAACAAATTCATTTTTTTTGTTGGTCCAAATGTTGTGAACTCCTGAACACTTGTTTACAAAATTTATAGCTTCTCGTGACGGGTACTTTAGTTCGTTAGCTCCCATCTGGAAACAGATAAAGATAGATCACTTGCGTTGCACTACTCCTTCTCGTATGTTTCTTAAGGTGAAAACAACAGGTAGGGCACATAAACCACGTTTAAGGGCTGTCAGTATCATTATTTTCTATGGAATATTGACGCTGACTGCTCTTAATCGCAGTTTAGATGTGCTGATCGCGTTCAGTTTCATTGGGGTAAAATGATTAGCACCCACTACTTATAATTATCACTTGCTTAGAAAGTCGGTGAAGGAAAACATCGTGAAGAAACCGGCATGCCTGAGAGATATTTCTCAACAGCATGTGAAGCTAAGTCAGAGGCCCATGGGCAGCATATAGCTCACCGTCCGATTACTAGCAGGCCTGTGCCGGACGGCGCGTACGTGTTCCACGCGCGTCTCAAAGAGATGTCAGTATATGTAGGGGCCGAAGCCTGCCGAGTAAGCGGAATTGTCCGAAAGGGTTACCGCTGCCCCGGGACATAAAGGGCTGAGGAAGGAACATGGATGGGTTTTAGTCAGTAAGAGTCTGACACTACCTTCCGCTCCACCCAGAGCGGGAGCAGTCATTGGATGATTTCCCACCCACAAAAAAAATGGGCAGCATAAAAACTCTGAAACCAGGTTAGTCACTAACCACACGAAGATGGTGATGATTAGCACCTAGTTAATCGAAGTTTGAATAATATTTTCTTCCCCAGGTCTAGCAATATGCTATGACATGCGTTTCCCAGAGCTGGGCACATCGCTCAGTATAATGAAAGCTGAAGTATTGACGTATCCATCTGCGTTTACGCAACACACCGGAGCTGCGCACTGGCATGTGTTGCTGAGGTAATGGAATATTTTTGTAAAGAAAAAATGATAAATAGCACTGATAGCTTTATTATAATGTCAAAGTTCTAACTGTCTTAACCTTTTTAACGTTACGTTTTTACATCTTTGACAGTCGTTACGGGTCTTTAGAAGTTCGAAAATCTGACAGCCAGTCTTACCAAGGGGTATCGTAATGCCCAGTTACTGGGTTGTGGAGGTCAGATAGGCAGTCGCTCCATGTAAAATACTGGTATTCAGCCGCATCCTGTTAGACTGGAAGCCGACTCCAACATAGTTGGGAAAAGGCTAGGCAGATGATGACATATTTACTATACCGTCTACCGTCTATTAATTCTATGACTCAAATAAATTCTGTCCATGAATATTCAAAAAACCTATTTTCCTTGTCCTCAGAGCCCGAGCAATTGAAAACCAATGCTACGTCATAGCAGCGGCTCAAGCGGGCGCACACAACGCTAAACGCAAGTCCTATGGGCACGCCGTCTGTATAGACCCGTGGGGCGAAGTCCTAGCCGACTGTGAGGAGACTTCGCCCTGTTATAAGGTGGTGGAGATTAGTGAGGAGAAATTGAAAGATGTGAGACGGAATATGCCTGTTTTTCAACATAAAAGGTATTGCTATTTCATTGGATTAAGTAATAATATCATCTATCATCATTTTAATAATAATAATATCCTTGGACATTTCACACAACGCCATATAGTCCCAAGCTAAGCAACCTAATGCTTGTGTTATGGTAACGAGATGGCTGATGAACTACTTATATACATTTTTCTTTTGTAAATACATACATATTATAGATAGAAAAACACCCAGACCCGGAACAAATACTTGTAGGTCGTACAAATATTTGTTCCGTGCGGGAATCGAACCCGCGACTTGCTGCGCAGCAGTCAATCGCTCAACCACTGCGCCAACCGTGTCGAAATTTGTCCTGCCCTTAATCCAATTTATTTGTGCTCGGCGCAACATGTCTTTTTCTTCCATACTTCTCTATTAGTCGTCATCTCGGTAGTCACTCCCTTTCTAGCCATATCATCTTTCACACAATCCATCCATCGTTTTTTTGGTCTCCCTCTACTTGTATAGCCATCCACATTCATACTCACAACTTTCCTGACAATATTTTCCTCATTCCTCCGCATAACATGCCCATACCATGACAACCGATTTCCACACAACTTTCAGTCACCGGTGCCACTTTCAGACTTCCTCTTATAAACTCATTCCGTATTCTATCCATTCGGGTAATACCACACATCCCTCTTAGCATTCTCATCTCAGCTGCATGCAATTGTCTTTCATTCATTCCTTGTGTGGACCAACACTGATCCATACAAAACCGCAGGTCTAATCATGCTATAACAATGTATAAATCATCTAACACTAAAACTAAAAAGAATATATTACGAGTATGTACAAGTATATACAGAGTTGATACGACAGAGGGGCTTTCCTTTAAACAGCTTATACTACGAACCATTTTCAAACTCTGTACCAAAAATATATTAAATAGAAGCAGTAGCTTAGTCGCAAATATTTTTTCAAGTTTTTGCCCCGTTTGAACACGATGTATCTTTCCTAACAGCGCTCCGACGCGCGCGCGTCGGTGCCGCTGCGTTACTGTTGAGTTAATACTAAACACGTATAGTATACGTAGTGTAATTTAATGCCCCTCTGTCATATCAACTCTGTATAACTGATGACTATCTAAAATATGGCGTCGAAAAATTCCTCCGCATCGCTGTCGACTGGTAATGTACCCAAGTGACTGGCGGCATTGCCACGTTGTATGGCAATACTAACACCCGTATTAATAAAGAAGTAATTACTTGTTGCTAAGTAATTTCTTAACTAAGTCATTGCTTAGGGTTAGAATTCTTAATTTCAAATTCTCATTCTATAGTTGAGTAACAGCCGTTACTTACTTGAGCAATTGCCCAAGTAACACTCGAAGTTTGGTGGTTGTTTCTGTGTGGCAACACTTCATGACTGCGTTTCGTTTCGAGAAACGTAAGGTCTAGATTACTTTTAAAAGCTTGCAATAATATATTTGATATACTTTATTTTAGATTTATAATAGCAATAGCGTTATATACAGTAGTTGGAATTGTAAAAAGTACATTATTTTCATTTAATTTTGTCGGTACAAAAAAAAAGAATGCTTCGTGAAACAAAACGTTTGAAATGTTAGAACCCTACTAAATTTAAATGTTTACTCTTTACACGTCATGGATTATATACCGACACATGATTTTTGACTTAGAAAGATTATACATTCATTTCTGTCAATTGTCAAACCATAAATTATTTCTGAAATCAAAACAAAACAATATCTTTCTAGGATAAAGTTATAGGAAGCACTCTTTTTGTCTCTGATTGTAAAGAGTCGGTAATTCTCGGTAAAATCACATGTATTGCAATACAGAATTACCGTGCGTTTCTCCAAAAGTATTGTGATACGAAATCTCTTTTTAAAACAATCTGCCGAATAGTCATGAAATGGACCCACATCACGAAAGTAAACTTTGGGATTTCTAGGTTCAGCAAGTTCTATCATATATTAAATTATCATCTATATTGTCGACAACAGCAAAAAAACGCTTCGATGCTATCCAAAGTTTCCATTTTGTATCCAAAATAACGACGAAGTATTGCTTAAGTAAAGGAAATGGTGACTATTACTTGGCTAAGAATTCTAACTTTTGACAGTTCTAACTTCGATCAATGACTTAACTATAGAATACAAATCGTTACCTAAGTAATTACCTTTACTCAAGTACTTACTTTTACTTGTTTATTAATACGGGTGTAAGCCTCTGGCCAAGGTAAAAGCTAGCCCTTGGGTCACGGGGAGTGTCGTAGTCGTAATGTTAGATTTAGTTTAGAAAAAAAAAACATGAAATCGAATATTAATAGTCAGATAGATTATTAAAAAATATTTGACACGTATTTTTTTTTTTTTTTTTTTGAGTGTCGGTATGTAATCAGAAGATTACGTCGACACATTGTGTTAAATGTGGCATGACGTCACTCCTATGTAGATTTTATACTGAGTTGTGACGTAGCGCGCCCCACTCCACAACATCATGTAATTATTTCTTAACTAGCTTCCGCCCGCGGCTTCGCCCGCAAAATATGTCGACAAATTATACACATAAACCGTCCTCTTGAATCACTCTATCTATTAAAAAAAAACCGCATCAAAATCCGTCGCGTAGTTTTAAAGATTTAAGCATACATAGGGAAACAGAGAAAGCGACTTTGTTTTATACTACGAGTATGTAGTGATGCGATAAAGAAAAATACGTTTCTAATATTTTTTTATTATCTGACTGACAGACTAAATATGATTTCATTATTTTTTCCTGTCATCAAACCTTATTAACCTTTATAACGCCATTGTCACATATACGTGACAAGCAAGCGCATGCTCTGTACGCCAACGACACAAATACCACCTATGTGGCAAATAGCACCAGCCACTATAACGCGAAGTTAACAATTAAATCATTACTTTGGTGAGTGTTTATATAGATATCTTAAAAATTGAAGCTCTCGTTACGTATTTAATGACGTGAAACGAATTAAAAGACACCATGGATATTGGGAAATTCATGATAACAAGGAGAAATATATTTGTTGCTTGGCGTGGAGGGCTTGCGCGTGCGTTTATCCTCTGGCGTTCAAAAGTTTAAAATAAGTATTTTTTGTCTTATTTTTCAGACGAAATGTATACTCCCTATATTGTTTAAGTCTTCGCAAAGATCTTCTACCAACCCACATAGAGGCGTCCGTTCTCCCACTGGACACCGTGTCCGCTTCACAAACAGAGCCGCACGAGGTCAGTCCGGACGAACCATACTACGCCTTCGGACACGTGAAAATCCCTGAAACTTGCGTGTTCTTCATGTCGAAGCTGTCATATGCTTTTGTCAATCTACGGTGAGTAGAGGAATAATGATTTTATTACTAGTATGGATAAGGTCTATTTTTCTATACAGGGTGGAATGTTTGAAGCTTGCTGAGGTAGCCAATTTTACTCAAAAAAAAATTTTCCTTTTTTTTTTTTTTTAAAGAAACAAATATTTGTTTTTTTTCGAAAATACGCTTGTAGGGAACTGTAGGGAATCGTACCGGAAAAATTCTGAAAAATAACACTCAGCACGTTTATGAGCTCAATCAATAAGGATCAAATCTCTCTAGCAAACGTAAATAACATATTAAAGACCACGCGGGCGAAGCCGCGGACTGCAGCTAGTTCTGAATCAATCTGCCTAGCCTTTTCTGCCTATCTGACATCCACAACCCAGTAACTGGATAATACGATACCCCTTGGTAAGACTGGCTGCCAGATATTCAAGCTTCGGACGACCCGTAACGACTGTTAAAAATGCACAAATGACAGCCGGGACCAACGGCTTAACGTGCTTTCTGAGGTACGGAAGAGTCTCGGTATGTAAAGTTGGTCACCCATGCACGGACCAACCCCGGCAAGCGTAGCTTGACCTGATGGATCGACCTGTGCGGGTGTTATTACTTAGCCACGAGCTACTCCAGTTAGTCACACTAATATTATAAAGGCGAAAGTTTGTGAGTGAGTGTGTGTTACTATGTTAATGACGACACGGTTGGCGTAGTGGTTGAGCGATTGACTGCTGCGCACTATGTCGCAGGTTCGATTCCCGCACAGAACAAATATTTGTACGACCTGCAAGTATTTGTTACGAGTCTGGGTGTTTTTCTATCTATAATATGTATGTATTTACAAAAGAAAAAAAAAATGTATATACTTAAGTTGTATATCAGCCATCTCGTTACCATAACACAAGCATTAGGTTGCTTAGCTTGGGACGATATGGCGTTGTGTGAAATGTCCAAGGATATTATTATTATATGTTTGTCACTTCTTCGCGCTCAAACGGCTGAATGGATCTGGATGAAACTTGACAAAGGCGCAGTTTATGAACTGAATTAACACATATGATACTTTTTATTCCGGTAGTACTTTCCCTTGGGATAATTTTCGACTCCGACATCCATGCGAGCGTAGCCGCTGGCAGCAGCTAGCTCTGAATAAAATTATAATTACGATTTTCAGGTGCGTGATCCCGGGACACGTTCTGGTAGCTCCCATCAGAATGGCGGAGAGAAACAGAGATCTGACAGAAGAGGAGGCGCAAGACTTTTATAAAACTATAAGAATTGTACAAAAAGTAAGTTAATCTTCTCTTGTATTTCATACTAGCTGCTCGGCTCCTTTTGGTCGTAGCGTGATGTTACATAACCTATAGCCTTCCTCGATAAATGGACTATCTAACACAAACATATTTTTTCAATTCGGACCAGTAGTTCCCGAGATTAGCGCATTCAAACAAAAAAACTCTTCAGCTTTATAATATTAGTATAGATTATGACGGCAGTGTTTCCCGAACAGGCCTGCGGACGGTGAGTAATGGGTAGCTCACCGTCCGATCAGCACCAGGCCCGTGCCTGACGGCGCGTATATGTTCCACGCGCGCCTCAAAGAGATGTCAGCATGTGAAGGGGCTCGTTAGGGCCGAGCCTGCCGGGTCAGCGGGACTGTCCGAAAGGGTTACTGCTACCCCGGAACATAAAGGGCTAAGGACGGAACATGGTTGGGTTTTAGTCAGTAAGAGTCTGACACTCCCTTCCGCTCCACCCAGAGCGGGAGGAGTCATTTGATGATTTCCCACCCTCAACAAAAAAAAGGCTGGTTTTATCTACAAAAACCTTGACCAAAAATCATTTTTGGTATTCCACTGTTTTCTTCTTCAATACTTAAAAAACCTTTTTTGAAAGTTTAGAGGAAAAGTATATTTTCTTTTTTGTTAAAAACTTATCAAAATTGTCTGATAGTCGTTTGAACATGGCGGTAAAAACGGGCTATTTTTCGGGTCATAATTCTTTTAGTGATTATGTTTTGGAAAAAAAAAGAAATGATAGGAGCACGAGCTTAATAAGACCTAGTTTTTTTTTGAAAGACAGCTTAATACGTTTGTATCGAGAAAGGCCCAATAGAGTTCCCTCTTAAACGTAGTTTCTGCGTTCGACTCCACGAGAGGACGCCTGTGTTCCAGCAGAGAGAACATTATAGGCTGTTTTTTTTTCGTGTGGTTAGTGACTAACCTGGTGTCAGAGTTTTTATGCTGCCCATGAACCTCTGACTTAGCTTCACATGCTGTTGAGAAATATCCCTGAGGCAAGCCAGTTTCCTCACGATGTTATGTAGTTCGGTATTATGCTTTTTTTAAGGTAGGGAAATCATCAAATTACTCCTCCCGCTCTGGGTGGAGCGGAAGGGAGTGTCAGACGCTTACTGACTAAAACCCATCCATGTTCCTTCCTTAGCTCTTTGTGTTCCAGGGTAGCGGTAACACTTTCGGACCCTTCCCTTATGCTGACATCTCTTTGAGTCGCGAATTATGCTGTATGTTTTCACTAAATGTTTATAACTGTTATTTTTTACAGTTAATGGAGAGAGTCCACTCCGCGGATTCGTGTACAGTGACGATACAAGATGGCAGGGAGGCTGGGCAAACTGTCCAGGTAATATATCAACTATAATCCCTTATTATAACACTAGCTTCTGACTGCGGCTTCGCCCGTTTGGATGTCAGAAATTGTTACAATATTGAACTTTTAGTTAGGATCCCTAGTTTTTTGAAAATAGAATATAGCATATGTCACCCGGGGATAGTATAGCTCCCACAGTTTCATCCGCTGCTTGGCTCCTATTCATTCGCTGATGATCCGCCGCGCAGCGTGATGTTACATAGCCTATAGCCTTCCTCGATAAATGGACTATCCAACACAAAAATAATTTTTCAATTCGGACCAGTAGTTCCAGAGCGTCAGCTTTATAATATGAGTGTAGATTAGCATTTCGCCCGCGACTTCGTCTACGGGTATATTGAACTTTTATCTGCAACGGTAAAATCATCCCTTGTAAAATTGACTACCACTGTTCACCCCCTTTAGTTCAGAAAAACAAAAAAATAATAGGTTTACGATTTAATTAGATACATTTTTGTACCAAGTTCCCAGTTTATTAACTCAAGGAGTAAGAATTAGAGAAGATGTTCACCCCCTTAAAGATCGAATTTCCAAAACCCCTTCCTTAAGGGGAGCACCTACATTATAAGATGAAGCCGTGTGCAGAATTTTTCGTTCCTACAATCGGTAGTTCCGGTTGTGCGTTGATATATCAGTCAGTCAATCAGTCATTTTCTATGCTTCATTACTATTAATCACTACATAGTATAAAGCAAAGTCGCTTCCCGCATCCTAATGTCTGTATCAATGCTTAGATCTTTGAAACTACACAACGGATTTTGGTGCAGTTTTTTTTAAATAGATAGAGTGATTCAAGAGGAAAGTTTATGTGTATAATTGGCGACATATTATGCAAACGAAGCCGCGGGCGGAAGCTAGTATAATATAACGCCTCTTTTCCCAGAAGTGTTAGGTTCTGATTATAGATAAAATCGCGAAAAAAAAAATTACTTGTTCCATACATTATGCTAGCATAACACGTCAAAATGTAGGGAACAGCTGATAATTTTTCGCGTTTTTAGATGTGTTCCCTTAGTGTTGTTCATAATAAGATGAGTGCAATGAACTTCTTAAAATAATGCCCATGAATTCTAGGATAGTTTCAATTAGTATTGTTCTTTTCCAATTTAATCGATGTTTTTCATATTTTTAAATAATACTGTATTTTAATTCAACTACATGACATTTTAAATTCAATGTAATTTTGTTTTTTTAGTTTTTAATTTTGTTAATAATTCTTAAATAATTCCATTTTAACTTTTATTTCTGATTATACAATTGCTGTGCACACCTATTAGTGACGAGTTCACCGAAAATCTGTTAAAATTAGAATATTCTGTAATGGTTTAGTGAATAAGTCGTTGGTGTGCCAATAAATAAATAAATATGAATTCAATTTAAAATAGAAGACATAGATTAGAATAATAATGATTGTGATTTTTAATATAATTAAAAATTTTATATAATAATATTATTGCAGCATCTCCACTGCCATATAATGCCGAGAAAAAAAGGAGATTTCATAGACAACGACCTCATATACATGGAGTTAGCTAAACATGATCAGTAAGTACAGCATCATCATTCTCCTGCCCTTATCCCAATTTATTTGTGCTCGGCGCAACATGTCTTTTTCTTCCATACTTCTCTATTAGTCGTCATCTCGGTAGTCACTTCCATTCTAGCCATATCATCTTTCACACAATCCATCCATCGTTTCTTTGGTCTTTCTCTACTTGTATAGCTATTCATACTCACAACTTGCCTGACAAAATTTTCCTCATTCCTCCGCTTAACATGCCCATACTATGACAACTTATTTCCACACAACTTTTCAGTCACCGGTGTCACTTTCAGACTTTCTGTTATATACTATATATATATAATATGGTCTTTCTCTACTTGTATAGCCATCAGTAAGTACAAAGTGTGTTTAAAGTTTACTTATTATATATTTACATAACTGACAACTGTAACAGCTATTATATACCTATGTTCACAAATAAATTGAATTGAGTTGATTTTTTTTAAATTAATAAATCAAGAGTATTAAGGCCTGCTTGCACCACATGTAATTAAATGAGGTTTAAATGAATTTATATAAGGTGTTAAAAGATTAACTCGAACAACTTTTACTGGAATGGAATGTAACCTGAAAACGCGAAAAAAATATGAGCTGTTTCATACATTTTATTGAGTTACGTGTGCATAAATGGAACAGCTAATATTTTTTCGCGATTTTAGCGATCATCCCAGATTAAAAGTTGTTCATAACGATGAGTACAATGCTCCCACGAAATTCTTCGAATTATTAATTTAACAATTTATATTTAGAACTATGTATCTGTTTTCTAAAAAATAAAAACCTCTGCCCTTGATAGTGAAAATTAAACCTTATCTCTATGTATTTCAGGTTCAAATCCGGCCACCCGGCGAAGCCACCGAGAACGCGTGAAGAAATGATAACAGAGGCTACATTTTTAAAATCAGAATTACGAAAAATGATTGCAGATGAGGGTAGTAGTTGATAAGTAGTGGTGAACCAAGAAAGGTATGCGCTTCGATAGTCCTCAATCTGCCTAGCCTTTTCCTATGTTGGGGTCGGCTACCAGTCTGACCGAATGCAGCTGAATACCAGTATTTTACATGGAGCGACTGCCTATCTGACCTCCACAACCCAGTAACTGGGTAATACGATACCCTTCGGTAAGACTGGTGACAGCCATCAATCTGACAAGATTTCCGAGCTTTTGACGACCCGTAACGACTTTCAAAGATCACAAATGACAGCTGTGACCAATGGTTTAACGTACTTTCCGAGGCACGGAGGAGTCTCGGTATTTAAAGATGGTCACCCATCGTCGGCCAAGCCCAGGAAGCATAGCATACCTTTATTGGGATATTTGTATATAAAATAAATGTAAAGTCAACCTCATAATTGATATAACACACACATAAGTTTATAATAGAAGATAGAGATAGACAGAAACACCCGCTCGTTCATAATAGAAAAAGACAGAGAAAGTCGCATGGTCCATCCATGCGACTTAAACGCTTTTACATTACGTGACAATTTTTATCTGTCAAAAATGTATGTGCATAGTACATTAATGAATTAATTAAGCATGTAACTTTCATTTATATTCCAATCACTTGAAATTAATGTATAAATAATTAGTTTTAAGAATTAAATTAAAAGTTAAAGCTCAAATAAATATTGTATTGTTTGTTAAAATAGTTACGGAATAAGCATTGTTGTAGAATGGCGAAAAAACGTGATTATTTAAAAAACGAATGTATTCCATAGAGGAAAGTAGTACGGCGCAGACGCATGTATGTTTAACTATTTTGTAGATTTACGATTTTTTCAATGTAATTACTTATCCTAACCATACGTTCCACCTGCTGAAGAACTCCCTTATACCAAGTGGAGACTACAATACAATCTGCCGAGCCTTTTCCCAACTATATTGGGGTCGGCTTCCAGTCTAACCGGATGCAGCTGAATACCAGTATTTTACATGGAGCGACTGCCTATTTGACCTCCACAACCCAGTCACTAACTGGGTAATACGATACCGCTTGGTAAGACTGGCTGTCAGATTTTCGGGCTTCTGACTACCCGTAACGACTGTCAAAGATCCACGAATGACAGCCGGGACCAACGGCTCAACGTGCTTTCCGAGGCACGGAGGAGTCTCCATATCTGAAGATGGTACAATACAATCATAAATTAAACTGCGTATATCTAATGCTGTCCCCAGCCTGCATACGGAAATTCAATCAAATATATCCAATAGTTTAGTCACTATAGCTAGTCAAAGATTGTTAAAACCCATAGTCGGTCCACCACTATTATTTAGTTTGTTCGAAAAATCACTTTTTAAATTTCGGTGTTAGGATTTATTTGATAGTTCCAAAATAGTCCTATTCATTAATATTGTCAGTGTTTTCATTTATAGTCGTATTGTTTTCTCCACATTGTATAAGATTGTAAATAAGTGTTAATTAATGTGTATACAGAATTATTTTTCGGCACGGGAAAGAAATGGCGCTACTCCTGTATAGCTTAATCTCTTTCTCAAACTGAAGTAATATAAAAATAATACTGCTATAAGGGTGCGTTTCCACAAGAGATGTGCGTGGATGCGTAGTGGCGTATGTATGTAAAACTAACCAATAACAATACCAGCTTAGCTCAAATTATGGAAATGAAGTAATCCTATTGGTGGCTTTTTTCCTCGCACATCGGTGTGCAGCTACGTCGCACATCTCTGATGGATACGCAGCCTTAAGGTCACAGCTCATTAGAGCCACCCGGCACCCACTCCGCACCGCCTCGCCTCCTGCGGCTAGTATTCTTTATATGGACTTGTATGGGTATGCGCTCACTACTTCAACTCCGTGGCGTCACCGGATCGTCTCGGTCGGCGGGTGGACCACTCGGTGACAACTCGCTGCTCGCATGCTTGCCTTGCGTCTTTCCACTGCGAGTTGCGAGGTCCACTAGTTGACCGCGCGACGTTTATTGGTGATAACGCGGCGTCCACCCGTGGACCACCTGTCGACAACGAGTGACGCCATGCGACGAGGCGGTGCGGGGTGGGTGCCGGGTGGCTTTAATGAGCTGTGGCCTTTAAAGATTTGGATCCCTGATAACCGTTTCAGCAACAGGAAAACGGTTAATAATATAATTTTTATAAGTGTTACATACTTTGTAAAACATCATCTGCCTGCCTTTTCCCAACTTTGTTAGGCTCAATAAGTATGACGACAGGGTAAAAAAAAAGAAATTTTATATAGTTCGTCAGACAGATAATAAAAAAATATTACACATGTATTTTTTGCTTTATCATATTAATAAAAAAATACTCTGATAAAACGCATTGAAGGTTACAATTAGGTTTAATATCTACCTAAACGTGACGTCATGCCAAATTTTAACTCTATGTATTTTTTGGATTACGTAAAAAACAAAAAATACTTTTCCATTATCACTACATAGTATAAAACAAAGTCGCTTTCCCTGTCCCTATATCCCTATGTATGCTTAAATCTTTAAAACTACGCAACGGATTTTGATGCGGTTTTTTAATAGATTGAGTGTTTCAAGAGGAAGGTTTATGTGTATAATTTGTCGACATATTTTGCGGGCGAAGCCGCGGGCGGAAGCTAGTTTTCTAATAAAGTAGCTGACGGACTAAAAAAAATTTTCTGTACTCATCCCCTATTTCCACATTGTCGAAGGCGGAGTCGCCGGCAGTAGCGATAAATAAAATAAATAAAAAAAACATTTGCTTCGAGCTGTTATGTAACAGTCGCTAACGCGTAATCAAGTTATACCAAACTGTCAAATTTCTCCAAATGATTTTAAACCCTAAAACGTTGACCATTAACTTCAAAATCGATTGAGACATTTTGACCGTTTGTCGTAACTTGATGTGCTGGCCGAAAAATTAACCCTGTATATTATTGTTAAATAAAGTATTACTTAAAAAATTTTATTATTTTGTTTTACTTTGATAAATTGGTACAGTGAACTGGAAGTCGTTGATAGGACTATCAGCCGGTTTTTGGATCGGAAATATTTCAAAGTCAAAGTCAAATAATTTATTTCAAATAGGCACAAGAAAGGCACTTTTGAACGTCAAAATAAACAAGAAATAGAATTGATTCTAGTCGCCCCTTCCAAAAGGTAGTTTCGTGTGGAGAAGAATGGGCAAGAAACTCCACCGTTATTCTTTTAAAATGTTTTACAATGTTTTGTATTCATGAATTATAACATTACATTATACGTGAAGACGATGCACCCAGAATAAAAATACTACACCACAAAAGGTGAAAAGAAAAACACATAATATAGCAATGGCAGGTAAACTTAACTATGTCATAAGTAAATACATGGTGCTCACATATTCACAATCATTCTTTTACTGAAAATGTACAGAGGCCAGCACATCAAGTTACCCCAATCTGTCAATTTTTTTAAATAATTTTTCAATTTTATCGCAAAGTCGTAAGGTTCATTTTCAATTGGCAAAATTAGACAGTTTGGGGTAGCTTAATGTGCTGGAGTCTGTACACAAAATGATCAGAAAACGAACCTCCAAATTACTGTTCCAATATTTGTAGTCACATCCTTACGAAAGAGTTAGTATGTAGTTGTAAGTATTCGTCTTCAGTAGCAGGCCGGCAGCGACATGCGTTGTGAGTCTTGGTGGCGCTTTGTAATTACTGTCACATTATACTCTCAAACGTTTTGAATTTTTGTGGGCCATGTTATCGTCGTTTATCACTACCATCATCTGCCTAGTCTTTTCCCAACTATATTGGGGTCGGCTTCCTGTCTAACCGGATGCAGCTGAATACCAGTATTTTACATGGAGCGACTGCATAGCTGACCTCCACAACCCAGTAACTGGGCATTACGATACCTCTTGGTAAGATTGGCTGTCAGATTTAGATTTCCGAGCCACGGAGGAGTCTCGGTATGTAAAGATGGTCACCCATCCACGGACAACCCCGGCAAGCGTGGCTTAACCTGATGGATCGACCTGTGCGGCTGTTAGTTCTTAGCCACGAGCTCCTCGTCGTCGTTTATCACTACCATTATACCAATTTGTTGTACGACTTACAGATAATAAAATCAAAAACAAATTTTACGATTTCACGAAGAAAATATTTTCGAAATAAAGGTTCGCGAAACGTTCACTTACAAGAAACTTTATAAGATTAAATCGAGAGGAACAGATAGACAGGTATACGGGACAACAAAATAGCTTCCGACGGGCCAACTGCCAAAAGATTCCTTAAAACTTTTAAGCGTTGTATTGTGCAAAGTTTCTTTGGCCATTTATTTCGAATACTGTGGAGAATGGGGTGTAAATATAACGTAGGTACGTACTACCTTCTTACAGCATTAGTGAAGGGGCCCGTTAGGGCTGAAGCCTGCCGGGTAAGCGGGATTGTCCGAAACGGTTACCGCTACCCCGGAACATAAAGGGCTAAGGAAGGAACATGGATGGGTTTTAGTCAGTAAAAGTCTGACACTCCCTTCCGCTACATCAAGAGCGGGCGAAGTCATTAGATGATCTGCCAGCCTCAAAAAAAAGGCAAGCATGCGAGCAGCGAGTTGTCACCGAGTACTCCACCCGCCGTCCCCGCGTGAACGGCTTACGACTAAGGCGATCCGGTGACGCCACGGAGTTGAAGTGGTGAGCGCTTACCCATACAAGTCCATATAAAGAATACTAGCCGCAGTAGGCCAGGTGTTGCGGAGTGGGCGCCGGGTGGCTCTAATGATCTGTGACCTTTACACGTCATCCCACTGCTCACTCGCCAAATAGGTAAAGATGCTTCTGGGAGTAGGTACTTACCTACTTACCTACCTACCTTTCGTGTCAGGTACTTAAGTAGAAAGCGGGTTGAAAATTTCGTTACACATAGAATCGAGTTTGTAGGGGTCGCGTTACAGCCACTATTCGATTACTGAGCACCCTTCAACTAGTGATGTGATAGTTGCGAATATCCGAAATATCTGCGAAAGAAATACCTACACGACATTTTTTATTCATCGAAATTTTCTAAAATTAATTATATGCTTTATGCGTATTACTGATTGATGATATTAGTGTACATAAAACAGGCTGGTGCAGTTACGAACATAATATACAGTGTGTTAGGTTAAACGAGGGACATACTTCCAGGTTGTATAGTACTCATGGAAATCAACTTTGTCTATGGGTCCAGCTGTGAAATATGTAAAAAAAATTAGCTGTTCCATACATTTTGACGAATTATGCGAATTTATTCATTTCCATGTGTACTATACAACCTGAAAGTATGTTCGTCGTTTAACCTAAGACACTGTATTTGTCGTCATCTTGTCGACAGATATTTATGAGCCGAGCTGTCCAATAGCAATATACTTATGACTGTACCTTACCTATTGTATCAAATATTCGACACGCAAGCGCGTGTATCATTAGTCCAGTCATCTATCAATAAAGTTACGGTATTTTGAACACTGTTAAAGATTATTTTAAGGTAGTTATTAGGTACCTTAACTACGGCAGTTTATAGAAAATGACTTTGAAGGAAATTGATGTGTGTAGGTCCTGCAAGGGAGGTATGAGTTAAAACGCAGGGAGAGGACGCCTTAGGACATTTAAGTTGATGTTCTCCAGAAATGTCAGCTATGTAGAAAGAAAATACGTTTTTAAAGTCTTCTTCTTCTTTTCGTGTGGTTAGTGACTAAACCTGGTGTCAGAGTTTTTATGCTGCCCACGGGCCTCTGACTTAGCTTCACATGCTGTTGAGAAATATCTCTCAGGCATGCTGGTTTCCTCACGATGTTTTCCTTCACCGATTTTTAAGCAAGTGATAATCATACGTGCGTGTCTTTGCTTCGAACTCGAGACCTGTGACTTGATAGTCCGACGAACACACCACTAGGCTATCACTGCTGTTTTTTAAAGTAAACTTGACACAAAGAAAGATCACAACTCTAGGTGGATTAGTGGATCGCCGCTCCACGTTGCTTGAGGATATTCTCCTACTTTACGTTAGTTAATTCGCGGTCTCCACTCAAGAACACGGACGGACACCGGACCCATCACAACGGACATCGCTTCTACGGTTTATATGGCTGGCACATGACCACTTTAACTTTCTTATTCTGTGAGTTGCGTTGACAACTTTGGTCTGGAGTCTTGCTTATAGTACTGTGACTTTTGTGTAATCTAGGTAGATTACACAATAGTCAAAGTCAAAGTCAAATAATTTATTTTAAATAGGCCCAAGAAAGGCACTTTTGAACGTCAAAATTAACAAGAAATAGAATTGATTCTAGTCTAATCTTAAACTAAGAGCTAATTGACTAATTTTCTTAGAATGTAGCCATATAGCTATAGATACCATATTACAACAGTAAACCCGATATGATTTTAGAAAATAAATTAATCAAGCAAAATAAAAATTCGGATAAAAATATCCGAACATTTCACAAACCCCATCACTACCCGGATAGTTGAAAGTAGTTTAGTAGTTCCGAGCGCACGGCGGCTCCGCTTTGTGACTTCGGAAACAGGGCTTGAAATATTTACGCCCTTTAGAAGGGTGTAGTTCAGACTATAAAACATTCGGCAACGAAGGAAAGTTTGAAAATGGAATCGATTTTCCGTTAACTTTAGAGAACGACTAGGGTTGGGATGGGGACATAAATTCGGTGATGCGGTTACTGCAGTGTAGGATATCCGCATTTTGGATTGTTGTCGCCATTCTGGTGCTGATATAGTAAACCCTCAAAATAGGCCATAATGCCAAAGGCCACATTAGACGTCAACTCTTACTACTCCCTTAGGCTATTAATTCTATGCCCTAACTAATAAACGTATTACATCAGGTGAATAGTTACACACCGATAATTCCATGCGATTATTTACTTTATCGTTACTATGTTAGCCTTCGATCAATTGATCGAAGATGTTAGCGCTCAGAAATAAAATATGAAATCACATAGAAAAAAGACCGCTCGTCTTAAAAACTTCCATCATCCTACAGAAATTCAATATTATGCGAAGATATAATTGTAAAATTGCATTTAATGCTAATAAGTTAGTATTCCATTTGATTATAAATATCTATGACGTCACATTGTTGTATTACACAAATCACGTACAAATTCCGCGTTTTGACAGTTTATAAAAAGTAACGTTATTGACTACCCTTTCAAATACCCAATTATCTATGGCCATCTTTGAGGATTTTTAAATGGCGGCCATGTTGGATATACTTGAGCAATATGAGCATGAATATGAGGAGACAATAAAAAAACATCTACCCGCCAATTCAGGTACTTTTTGACATTATTGTGGTGAAACATGGACGGCGTACAGTGTTCACGTGAGTAAATTGATCATATTTTGTAATTATTGCTGATTTTGTTATTCGGTATCTGTTTTAATGTCATGTGTGTTAAATCTAATTATCTAAGGACTATTCATGTTCAGTTTCTTTTGCCAAAAAAGAGTGTTGGATGTGGGTTGAGTGTTGTCCCATAGAAACAGAAACCAATGATCTATTTTTAAATAAGCCATTTCGAAAGTCATTATCAGCCGACAATGTTCCCACTGCTGGGACAGGCCGTGTGGGCCGTAATCTACCACGCCGGCCTAGTATGTGTTGGTAGATGTCACATGACTTGGAAAGTTTGGTTCTAAGACATGCCGGTTTCCTCATGATGTTTTCCGTCACCGTTTTGAGAGCAGTGGTGATGAAATTATTTATACATACAAAACGCAAAGGTTCAAACCTACGACCGACTTGTAAGTCGGGGCCGACACTGGGCAACCTATGTGCCCTACTTACGCGTACGAAGTTTCTTAAGAATCGGTTCATTCATTTTGAAAAACAAGAACTTGAAAGTTTCTATAAAATGTCGTACGTCATAAACGCTCTTATGTAAGGGCATCCCCCATAGGCGATTAACACACGGCACCGCTCGACCGCGCGGTAGGAGCAGTTTGCGGTAGAAACGAGCACCGCTCGACCGCGCGGTCGGGCGTTGCACGTGTGTTAGGCATCAACGGATTTCTTAGAGTCCAATGCGGCATGAGATCCGCTTCACCGCCTACCGCGGCGGGGCGCGGTGCCGTGTGTAAATCGCCTTACATAAGAGCGTTGACGACGTACGATAGCCCACCCGAGGCTACCCCAAGCTATCCCAGGGTAGCCCGTGATATTCAGATGTTCATAGGTTTGCAGGCCTTTCGTTCACTATTAACATAACCAATCTGCTCAATCTTTTCCCAACAATGTTGAGGTCGGCTTCCAGTCAAGTGCCTTATGGCTATAAGCATACAGTATGTTAATTAACGAAAGGCGTCCCCATTAACTCGCAATAGTATAGCGTCTATGCTGGCAAAAAAATATTGCCATTAATACCAGCAGGATACCAGTATTTCACATGGAGCGACTGTCTATGTGACCTCCTCACACCAGTCCATAACTGGGTATACCGATACTTTGGTAAGACTGGCTGTCAGACTTTCAGGCTTCTGACTACCCGTAACGACTGTAAAGATACACGAATGAAGGCCGGGACCAACCGCTTAACGTGCTTTCCGCGGCACGGAGGCGTCTCAATATGTAAAGATGGTCACCCATCCACGGATCGACCTCGGCAAGCGTAGCTAAACCTGATAGATCGATCCGTGCGGCTGTTATTACTTAGCCACGAGGTCCTTTCATAATTATAGTAAATGCCGATACTACGTTTAACCGTTACCTCTAGTTAACCACGGGAATCAATATTATTCATAGCTTTTTCGTGAATTATTGAATAGCCAATCAAGTAATCATATTGGGGAAAGTTTCGGTTGACCGACAGGGCAAAGTTGAAGCGTGTTCTTTTGGTAGTTAATCAATAAATTAATAGTTAATTACATACCTGGATGCACGCTGTCTTTCCACGGGGATAGGCAGCCTGCTATGATACTTAAATTAACTGTAAAATTAACGAAAAAAAACGTACCCATATGTCATCATCATCTACCTAGCCTTTTCCCAACTATGTTGGGGTCGGCTTCCAGTCTAACCGGGTGCAGCTGAATTAGTATATTTTTAAACTAGCTTCTGCCCCCGACTTCGTCCGCGGAAAATTCGAAATATAAGTACTGTAACTGTTTAGGCAGCGCATGCAAATAATTCTGTTTTCGGAGGTATTTCTTTCCGACTTGCTAGACGAAAATTGCGATAGCTCGGCTAATATGTATGATATAAATATAATTTAGAGCCTTTAGCACTCAGGAATAATGTAGCTTTCTATCAGTGAAACATTTTTTTGATATTGGATCATTAGTTCCGGAGATTACCCCCTACATACAAACTTACAAAGGAGATTGTTCTAGACCGCCCTATAACCAACAAACATTTGACGTGTACGTTAATTTTAATTATATTTTAATATGCTTTTTAAAAATAATAAATTCAAGCGGACACTGTTTAATTCTTAATAGGTTTTTAAAAGTGACCTCATTGATTTTATTACCAACTGAACTCGCCATCTTTCAAGGAATTGTCAATGTGAATGTCACAAAAGATTTGACAGTGTCGCTCTCGCTCATCTTACATAAATATCGATATCGACGACGATGTCCATAATATCTAGTGATAAATAATGGATGTTCGATATTTATCACTTCCAAAACATTGAAAATGTGCAACATAAAAGTTTTTCATGCATATTTTTTTCATGGAATTAGTTCCGTGAACATTTTAATGGAACTTATGATGAATATGGCCTAGCACGATTATGATGAAAATATAATGAACAAAACAAACTCACAAAAAGTACTTACTAGTCGAATGAGGGATTTTCTCACAAGTGAGAAAATATTAGTTCAAAAGAGGCGTTGGTAAAAAATACGTCACTATCTCAGGTTTTTGACATCAAATAAGCTTTCTTATTTAGGGATCTTATTTTTGTTATCAGTAGCCAGTAAAACAAAGACGTATTATTTACGATTTTACCCACGCCATCTATTGAACTATGTTTTTTCACTTGTCAGAAAATCTCTCATTTAACGATTGAAATGTCATTTACGACGCAACTCTAGTGAATTGTTCTCATAACCATTTCACGACTTCAATAACCATATTTTTACTTTTTAAGTACTTAAACTCTATTTTTAAATGTCGCAAACTAAAACGTTACACATTGTTCGTTGGGAAGAAAATATTTTATTTAAGCAATAATTTAATTGAAGTAGAATCATAGCAACAACGTGTTTATGTTTGAAACGGAACAAATTAATTGACATTTGACATATTGATCTGTCATTTTGGCCTACTAAATTAAAACCTCAGATTAAGTAGGTGGTCATTGATAATCGATATAGAATTATTGATCTTCGAGAGAGCATCTCTATTCTCTACGTCATTACGTCAGTCGGTTCGTCTCACCGAGTCTTGTGTTGCATTGTATTTGGTGATTTCTTTTGGCGTTTTTGATTTGGTTTCTGTTTGTAATACAACTGTATTTACAGTAATATTTTACTGTATTTGAGGTTTAATGCTTTGTAGAAACCAGAAATAGCGATTTTAGAAGGAATTACTTAAGTTTTCTTTTATTAAAAATAACCTCAAAATCGGTTCCTTTTCTTTAAATAAATCTGTTCTCTAATGTGTCCGTCAAAAAACTTTGTTCTTATGGGCTACTAAGGGCAGTTTACAAATAGAAAATGATTTTTTCTATGCTGTTGGCTCCAGGGCGAACAATGTATGGGCGTAGAACAATCTCCTTTTACCTCTTTATAATATTAGTAAAAATATTAAATGGAGCGACTGCTTGTCTGGCCTTTACAACCCAGCACCTGGGTAATACGATACACCTTGGTAAGACTGGCCAAAGACTGCCACTATTTATTGTCATGTGGTATTCTAAGTTCAGAAAACACACAGCTGTGTTCATGGCAGTGTATGGCTTATAAGCGGGATTGCCCGAAAGAGTTACTGCTCCCCGGAACATAACGGGCTAAGGACGGAACATGGATGGGTTTTAGTCAGTAAGAGTCTGGAGTCTGTTACTCCCTTCAGCTCCACCCAGAGCGGGAGAAGTCATTGGATGATTTCTTACCCTTAAAACAAAAACTGTAGGTAGGAGTTAAAAACGTTATTAAAACAAAACCAATGAATCTCCCAAAGTGTTTCCAAACATACCAAATGTTAAACTATGTACCTACGATGTAAAAGTTTTTGAATTAATTGAAGAGTAAACGATGGTAGAACAGTTTTAAAACTTTTAATTGAATACGTATTTACTCTCGGCACTATCTCTGTTAGTAGTTAGAAATGTTTTGATAGGTTTTTTGTTTTTTTTGTGAGTGGGAAATCATCAAATGACTCCTCCCGCTCTGGGTGGAGCGGAAGGGAGTGTCAGACTCTAACTCCCTAAAACCCATCCATGTTCCTTCCTTAGCCCTTTGTGTTCCGTAACACCGGGATATAAATCCCTTTGTTAATCCAGGGTATAAACTTACTCTGTGCCAAATTTCATCCAGGTAGTTTTTGCGTGCGATAGTATTTCGAACGACGAACGACAACACGGTTGGCGCAGTGGTTGAGCGAGTGACTGCTGCGCAGCATGCCGCGGGTTCGATTCCCGCACGGAACAAATAGTTGTACGACCTACAAGTATTTGTTACGGGTCTGGGTGTTTTTCTATCCATAATATGTAAGTATTTACAAAAAAAAATGTATATAAGTAGTTTATCAGCCATCTCGTTACCATAACACAAGCATTAAGTTGCTTAGCTTGGGACTGGCGTTGTGGGGTCTCCCTTGTTTTACCGAAAAGAAATTGCCAAATTATCACTTCCCAAACAAATTTTCGCATAATTTCATTTGCCAAATTATTACTTACCAAAAAATCTCTTTACAAATAATTGTTACGAAAACCTATGTTTGGCAAGTGAACGTTTGAACAATAACTTGTTCACCAACTAGTACTTTTACCATTTTTTATCTAGTCAAATATTTCAGTTGGTATAACATATTTTACGCAAAATTAAATTTTCTTCAAACCAATTCGCGATTTGCTTCCAATCAGAATCTTCTATAGCTTCTATTAGCTTAATAAAAATAATCCCTTTTTTCCATATTTTTTTCTATATAATCTAGTCGTTTCTGGCACTCGCCGGCCGCTGCCGCGGCACCGCTCGCTTCGCTCGGTCGGCTCGTGCGTAGGTGGTCACAGTTTTAACCTAACCTAACCTAATCATTTTTTTAAAATTAATAACCTACTGTAACTAATTTCATAAATAACCTAATGTCTATTAGGAACCATAATTTGACTTGTTTCAGACAAATCTTATTTTTGCCTTTATATTTTTTATCATAACAAAACATTTGACTAAACGTGTATTGTCTAAATATTGTTTGCTGTAATAAATAATTTGATTAAAGACCAAAAGCCTTAATGACATTATTCTTGGTAATAATCTGCCAAGTAAACATTTGACCAAATGAAAATGTGCGTACTAAAATTATTCCAAATATTACATTGGTCTAAAAAAAGGTTGCTAAAATTTGTTTGGGTAATGAAAATTTGGCAAAATCTTTTCGGCAAAACGGCAGGATCCCGGCGTTGTGTGAAATGTCCACGGGTATTATTATTATTATTATATACTAGCTTCCGCCCGCGGCTTCGCCCGCAAAATATGTCGACAAATTATACACATAAACCTTCCTTTTGAATCACTCTATCTATTAAAAAAAACCGCATCAAAATCCGTTGCGTAGTTTTAAAGATTTAAGCATACATAGGGATATAGGGACAGATAAAGCGACTTTGTTTCATACTATGTAGTGATATTAAGCTGGTTGCCCATTCCAAAGCAGTAGGTACCTGTTGAGAAGACCGGGCAAGAAACTCCATGGACACTCTTTTAAATAAAAATATAGGTAGCCACCCAGTGCCTAGATTTATGCCCGGTTGATGGCAATAGGCCCGCCCCCTACATGGGACTTAAATATAACTAGCAAAATGTAAATGCCGCACTTCAGAAACAAAAGGGTATGAAGTCGAACAATGCCAATTTTTGTTTTTTAGCGTATCTGATAGTAATTTTTTTGTTCTATAAATTGGCAAGACGATGATATTTTAAGCTCAAACAGTTTCCGTATCATGGCAATTTTTTTTGTTATTGTTCGCTCATATCGCTCATTTACGCGCCAATCAAACGGACTCATTTTAGTGGACTGGCGAAATGTGAGTGATCTTAAAGTAAACTACTGCCAAACCCTACGAGAAATACAGGCGTGGTATTATACAGAGTTGATACGACAGAGGGGCTTTCCTTTAAACAGCTTATACCAGGGACCATTTTCAAGCTCTGTACCAAAAATCAATTAAATAGGAGCAGTAGTTTAGTCGCAAATGTTTTTTTAAGTTTTTGCCCCGTTTGAACACGATGTATCTTTCCTAACAGCGCTCCGGCGTGCACGCGTCGGTGCCGCTGCGTTACAAGGTCAGTTTTTATTTACAAAGGGTGGTTGCGTTTTACTCTGATTTGTAAGCTGTTTAGTTTGTTTGAAAAAATTAAAACCTCATTTTTGGTGCTTTTTATTTTTATACCGTACCGAGTTAGTACTAAACACGTATAGTATACAGCTGGAACGGACTGGGGCCGCCTTAAAGCGGCTCTTGCCCAATTTGAGGGGGCCAAACGCCTCCTGCCGGAAGCTTTACGCGGGAGTCGTGCGGTCCATGGCCCTTTACGGGGCCCCGGTGTGGGCGCGTTCATTGCGGCGGCGAGCCGCCCACTACCTGAACGCGCCCCAAAAGGTGGTAGCCATTCGGCTAATCCGGGGGTACCGCACGATCTCGGGCGAGGCGGCAAGCCTCCTTGCCGGACTGCCGCCGTGGGATCTGGAGGCGATAGTCCTCGCGCGCCTGTACGAGTGGCGCGCGGAGGTACTAAGCCGGGGGGAAACTCCGTTTCCGCAGCAAATTGCGGCGGAGCGGACGGCGCGATCTCATGGCGGCCTGGAATCAGCGACTGTCGCAACCCAGCGCAGGGCACGCCACGATAGTGGCGGTAAGGCCCCTCTTTGAGGAGTGGCTAGAGAGGCGTCACGGCGCCCTCACCTTCCGCCTGACGCAGGTCCTCACCGGACATGGATGTTTCGGGAGGTTCCTGCACATCATCAGGCGGGAGGAAACGCCCGGGTGTCACCACTGCGAGGATCTCCCAGAGGACACGGTAGAGCACACGGTGCAAACCTGCCCCGCTTGGGCGGAGCACCGCCGTGTCCTCGTAGAGGCGATCGGCGGCGGCGACCTCTCGCGCCCGGCCCTGGTGCAAGCCATGGTCCGGGGCGAGAGGGAGTGGGAGGCAGTCACCTCCTTCTGCGAAAAAGTCATGCTCGCGAAGGAGGTGGCGGGATGGGAGAGAGAAAGGTCCTCCCGTCCCAGCCGCCGCGGGAGACGCTCCGGGCGTCGGGAGCCACGTGACGACTCCCGGCCACCGTAGGCGCGGGCCTGCGGACGGTGAGTAATGGGTGACTCACCGTCCGATCAGCACCAGACCCGTGCCGTACGGCGCGTATATGTTCCACGCGCGCCTCAAAGAGATGTCAGCATATGAAGGGGCCCCTCAGGGCCAAGCCTGCCGGGTAAGCGGGATTTTCCGAAAGGGTTACCGCTACCTCGGAACATAAAGGGCTACGGAAGGAACATGGATGGGTTTTAGTCAGTAAGAGTCTGACACTCCCTTCCGAACCACCCAGAGCGGGAGCAGTCATTGGATGATTTCCCAGCCTTAAAAAAAAAAAAAAAAAGTGTAATTTAATGCCCCTCTCACATAGATGTCGGCAATTATCCCACGTCAACGTTACGCCGGGATAAAAAGTCATTTGTTAATGCAGGTTATAAACTATCTCTGTGCTAAATTTCATCCAGATCCGTTTAAGTTTTTGCGTGAGGAAGTAACATACATACAATCACACACACACAGAAACACTCGCCTTTATAATGTGTATGAGTGTGTTAACCTTACGAATGTATGAGTAACTTAAATATTTTGAGGAACAAAAAGCGGTTTACAAAATGATTAAATTGTGTGGTGAAAGTTTAGCGCGGTTTGGATAACCTATGGATGCGGGGTTGAACTTTTGATGAAATGCGAACGTTATTTAAATTAGGGAGATAGGCGAGCTTCATTTATTTTTGGTGGATTGTTAGTGGTCTACAAGTGAGTACAGTCTTGGGAAGTACAGACGCCAGCACATCAAGCTATCCCTAACTGTCAAATTTTCTCAATTAATAATAATAATAATTAATAATAATTGTGTTTTATTTCAGGCAAAGATTCCCATATACAATAATAATAATAAAAGTTGATAAACTTGAATCGATTGACTAGATCCAAGATTAATCAACTAAGACCAGATCAGAATAAAAATTAAAATTAAATAAATTAGAATAAAATTAAAATCAAAACAGAGTAAAATTAAAATCAGATCAGAATATTGTTAAAATTAAAAACCAATCAGAATCAAATTAAAATCTTGATTATTTTTACTTAAAAATCAGACGAAAATCAATCAAATCAAATTACAATTATAATCAAATCAAACATAAAATAAAATCAATAAAATAAAATAAAATATCAGTCAAATGTCAAATGTCACTTTTTGTTTCCGCTTAGGTGAACAGAGATCCAGTGTGCAAATATCGGGCTTGTTAGACTGCACGAGACAGCCCTCAAAATCCTATTACTGGAGCGTCTCAAACTTTGCCAAAAGGACGCGACTCTTGACCTCATAATGGCGTAAAAATCCGGGACCCTCCCATCTGCAAACATGCTCGACGCACTGCAGTACCTTGGCAGTCTCATGAGGGTTCGGTAAGCGTCATTGTACTGAACCCTCAATGAGTTGTACATCTTTTTTGTGAAGTTGCACCTTAGTTGGCATGTGTACATTGACAGACAGTAGGCTCTAAACAGAGTAAGCTTTACGTCTTTGGTGCACTTCACAAACTTGCGTGCGAGCATGTTACTCCTCACTGAGAGGGCCCTACGCTCTCTTTCTATGTCACAGTCGTCCTGGAGTCTGTCCTTTAAAATGTGTCCCAAGTATTTAAATTGCTTTACTAACTTTACAGTGGTACCATTCAGAAGCAGACTAGGTATGTTCCCAGGCCCAGCCCCATACCTAAACACTATTGCTTCTGTTTTTTTAACATTGTATTGTAGTCCGTGATCATTAGCATAGTGCTCACATACAGACAACAATTTTCTTAAGCCTTTGATCGAGGGACTCAAAAAAACCATGTCATCAGCATAGCTCAAGCTATTCACACAGATATTGCCTAGGTGACAACCAACTTTGGTTCTCCTGAGTTCCCCGATCAGACCATTTATATATAGATTAAAGAGATCTGGGGAAGTCAACCCACCCTGGCGCACACCACACTCCAACCTATAACTACTAGATAGAGTCACCCCATTTGACTTGGTTATTTTGGCCTTCGTACCAGAATCTCAGCAGGTCGATGATTTGGTGAGGTACTTGTGACTTTTTCAGCTTCTCCCATAGGATTTCATAATTCACCAGGTCAAAAGCTTTGCTAAGATCTAAGAAGCAAGCATACACTGAAGTTCTCTGGTGGATGTAGTAACTTACCGTACTCTTAAGGCTGATAATTGCAGAGTCCGTTGAGAGTCCGGGTCGAAAGCCAAACAGCGCATCGTCAATTTTTATATTATTTACAATTAAAAATGAACCTTATATGTTTGTACTAAAGTTGAAATACTATCAAAGAAATTTGACAGATTGTGGTAACTTGATGTGCTGGCCTCTGTACCTACAGAACCGGCTGGAGTAGCAGTGTTTGGGAGGTGTGAGGGGTGTGTGGGAGGGGGGGGGGGCTATGTCCAGCAGTGGAGGTATTTCGGCAGTAATAATGATGATGATGATGATGAATATAGTCTAGAGCAGCGGTTTTCAAACTTTTATAGAGACTGAACCCTTTTGGAAAACGAAACATTTGATGGATCCCTAAATTGAAGAACCGGCAAAGTGCGTGTCGGCTTCGCGCACAAAAAAAAATTAAAAGAGTAACGGTGGCGTTTCTTGACCATTCTTCTCCACACGAAACTACCTTTTGGAAGGGGCGACTAGAATCAATTCTAGTTCTTGTTTATTTTGACGTTCTAAAGTGTCTTTCTTGCACCTATTTGATATAAATGATTTGATTTTGACTTTGACCCCTACTCCCAAAGAAACGTTTATCTATTGTATGTATGTACATAATTATATAAAAGGAGAAACTGACTGACTGACACATCAACACACTGGCGAAACTACTAGGAGTAAGACCTTGAAATTCTGCACACGGCTTCGTTTTATAATGTAGGGAAGCACTTTTTCTTATCGTGTGGTTAGTGATTAACCTGGTGTCAGAGTTTTCATGCTGCCCATGGGCCTCTGACTTAGCTTCACATACTGTTGAGGAATAATATCACTCAGACATGCTGGTTTTTCCTCACGATGTTTCCTTCACCCATTTTTAAGCGAGTGATAATAATACAATACGCACATGAATCCGTAAAATTAGAAGTGCGTGCCTTGGGTTCGAACTCGAGACCTATGACTTGGCAGTCCGACGGTTACACCAACAGGCTATCACTGGCGCTGGGGAGCATTATGAAAACGAAAACCCCTTTTTGGTAGGGGAGTACTGTAGAAAGTTGAAGACCTTCTACTGAGGGGGCTCAGTGGTAGAGCGTGTAATTGGTGTGTACCGGGTTTTTTCTATGCTATGAAAGCAAACACATGGGACGAGAAACACCTCGTATATTATCTCTTGATTATAAGGAATACATCTGCCAAGCCCCGCGGCCTGAGGCGAACTCTCTTCTGTACAAAAAGCCTAACTGTTCTAAATATAATTTAAAGGTTCGAATGCCGTCAGATTATTACCAGCCATGTTCAACCTAAGGTTTAACTCAGGCTCTACAGTACTAAGAAGGGGTTTTCGAAAATCGACCTTTAAGGATGAAAAGGGGGGATTTTGTTTTTGTGAAAATTCCGACAATCACGCGGACGAAGTCGCGGGCTGAAGCTAGTGGATTCATATTAGGTATGTATCGTTGATATTCAAGAAAAGTTAGGTGGAGCTTGAAAGGCTGTCAGATGCAATATTGCAGATATTTTCATAGCACAATGTTGCTAGCAACATGAATAATATGGAAAATGTTGTGAAGAGTTTGAGTTTATATTGGACAAGAAAGCTTATTGTGACTTTGCTTGGAATTGTATTTTAATTATACCTTTTTTTTTGAGGATGCGATATTATCAAATGACTATCTCCCGCTCTTGGGGGAGCCGAAGGGAGTGTCAGACTTTTACTTACTAAAATCCGTCCATGTTTCTTTCTTAGCCTTTTGAGTTTCAGGGTAGCGGTAACCATTTCAGACGATCCCGCTAATATTACATAGGACTTAAACATAACTGTCAAAATGTGTGTATACTATAGGTACACCACTGCCTGGATCTGGAGGCGATAGTCCTCGCGCGCCTGTTCGAGTGGCGCGCGGAGGTACTAAGCCGGGGGGAAACTCCGTTTCCGCAGCAAATTGCGGCGGAGCGGACGGACCTCCGGAGCGATCTCATGGCGGCCTGGAATCAGCGACTGTCGCAACCCAGCGCAGGGCACGCCACGATAGTGGCGGTAAGGCCCCACTTTGAGGAGTGGCTAGAGAGGCGTCACGGCGCCCTCGCCTACCGCCTGACGCAGGTCCTCACCGGACATGGATGTTTCGGGAGGTTCCTGCACATCATCAGGCGGGAGGAAACGCCCGGGTGTCACCACTGCGAGGATCGCCCAGAGGACACGGTAGAGCACACGGTGCAAACCTGCCCCGCATGGGCAGAGCACCGCCGTGTCCTCGTAGAGGCGATCGGCGGCGGCGACCTCTCGCGCCCGGCCCTGGTGCAAGCCATGGTCCGGGGCGAGAGGGAGTGGGAGGCAGTCACCTCCTTCTGCGAAAAAGTTATGCTCGCGAAGGAGGTGGCGGGATGGGAGAGAGAAAGGTCCTCCCGTCCCAGCCGCCGCAGGAGACGCCCCGGGCGTCGGGAGCCACGGGACGACTCCCGGCCACCGTAGGCGCGGGCCTGCGGGCGGTGAGTAATGGGTGACTCACCTTCCGATCAGCACCAGACCCGTGCCGTACGGCGCGTATATGTTCCACGCGCGCCTCAAAGAGATGTCAGCATATGAAGGGGCCCCTCAGGGCCAAGCCTGCCGGGTAAGCGGGATTGTCCGAAAGGGTTACCGCTACCCCGGAACATAAAGGGCTACGGAAGGAAAATGGATGGGTTTTAGTCAGTAAGAGTCTGACACTCCCTTCCGCTCCACCCAGAGCGGGAGCAGTCATTGGATGATTTCCCAGCCTTAAAAAAAAAAAAAAAAGGTACACCACTGCCTACCCTTTTAAAGGTTCGAATGCTGTCAGATTATTGCCATGTTCAAGATAAGGTTTCACTCAGGCTCTACAGTATATATCTTTGTTCAGTATCAACTCGGTTCTATATCACGCACCATATAAACCTAGTTAATAAGCCTAAAAGCCGAAAGCAACAAGATAATCTTCAAAGAGCATATTACTAACAGCTCACTAGGTGCCATTCGGTGTTAGTTACTCCTAGTTAAGGGTGCCTTTCCACCAAAAATGTGCTATGCTACGTTGCTATGGATGCGTTTGATATCCACCTGTGGTGACATCTATCCAGCCACATAGGAACTACACTGATAGCGAGCGAAGTGTCAAACGCTGACATGTGACGACACTACTACTAATCCTACATCGCGCAAGCAGAGTTTACCGCGCTATCTGACATTTATACTCAGCCCCGATTAAGAGTTGTCGGGCAGTAGCCCGCCAGACGCAACTCCTGTCTGGTTGGAGGATCCTCCCTTTCAATGGAAAGGGACTTATTACCCTGTTCCTCCATTACCACCAAACACCAATCATATTCATTGGTCCATTTATCATAGCACTGGTGGGAACGGGTTCGGCTAAGCTATGTTTTTTATATGGATGGATGCATGATTTGGACGCATGCTCTGGATGCATCCTATGGATAGTCGAGAGTGGTGTAGCTATGTGCAGAACAAAGTACTCAGATAGCTCGCGGGCGGCGCATCTTACGAGCCCGCTACATAGCTTAGAATCAGTGGATACGGTCACAAAATTTCGTAGCTCAGCTTTCATATCCTCGCAGCATAGCTGCATAGCACGTCTCTGGTGGAAAGGCGCTCTAAGGCGTAAGCGCCAGGGTAGACCGCGAAATTACCTACATTCTAGGCAAATAAAGACTATTCTATTCTATTCCACACTTTTCATAGAGTATAGAAATAGTAAACGAAGTTACAAGGAAAAGCATTTAAGCGGGATTGTCCGAAAGGGTTACCGCTACCCCGTAACATAAAGGGCTAAGGAAGGAACATGGATGGGTTTTAGTCAGTAGGAGTCGGACACTCCCTTCCACTCCAACCAGAGCGGGAGAAGTCATTGGACGATTTCCTAGCCTTAAATAAAATAAAAAAAAAGGAAAAGCATTGCGAGGCTTCTAGCCTTTGTCCCTTCCAGTCGGCACTGAATTACTTGGATGTACTGTCTCCATGGTAACTGGCTGGTTACCATGGAGACAGTACATGATTATAAACCTCTTTTTTTTTGAGAGTGGGAAATCATCAAATGACTCCTCCCGCTCTGGGTGGAGCGGAAGGGAGTGTCAGACTCTTACTGACTAAACCCATCCATATTCCTTCCTTAGTCCTTTATGTGCCGGGGCAGCGGTAGCCTTTTCGGACAATCCCGCTTACCAGACAGGCTTCGGCCCTGACGGGCCCCTTCAAATTAGAACTGGCTGGTTAGTGCATGATTCTAAACCTCCTTGCGTTGAAATTATTCGTCGGTTTAAAAAAAGAATATGTTGTTTTTTTCGTCAGAAGAAGCCCAAAAATCTGACAGCCAGTCTAACCAAAGGGTATTGTATTGCCCAGTAACTGGGTTGTGGAGGTCAGACAGGCAGTTGCTCCATGTTAAATACTGGTTTTCAGCTGCATCCGGTTGGACTGGAAGCCCCAACATAGTTGGGAAAAGGCTAGGCAAATGATGATGTTGTTTTTTTTCGTATATTTTCACTGCTGTAATGGACTTTACTATAATCAACTGAACCTCTGTTCTAGCTGTACAGTGTACGATTAATGAATTACATAGTAGCTGATGGTTACTGAACACGAATGCAGGCGGGGAGCCATGACCACAAAGTGGCCTATTACACTGCCTTTAGGGACAGCTCGAGCTAAATACTATAACAGCTTGTAGTTTATCTTGTACTTAGAATGCATCGTCTTCACATATAATGCTATAATTCATGTATACATAAGATTTTAAAAGAGTAACGCTGGAGTTTCTTGCCCATTCTTCTCCTTACGAAACTACCTTTTGGAAGGGGCGACTAGAATCAATTCTATTTCTTGTTCATTTTGACGTTCAAATCTGCTTTTCTTGTGCCTATTTGCAATAAATGATTTGACTTTGATTAAGAAACGTGGACTGAATAGTAAGTTGGTCTGGTTTGACCGTTGTGATGACATTAGAAAGTTTTCGTCATGTATTTCATAGGACTTGCAAAATAAATTGTCATAAACGTCGAATTAATGGACATGTGGGACACAATTGTGACTTTGGCAAAAGTGGATATGGTTTGTATGAAGCGACTTACCTCGTGGTAGGACAAAATAGTTAATAAGCCTACGACCACGAGAAAACACCCAAAATTCGTTGCGTAGTTTAAAAGATCTAAGCGTACAGAGTGACAAACGCGGGGAGGGACTTTGTTTAATACTGTTTAAAGATATACAGAGTTAATACGACCCAGGGGCTTCCCTTTGAACTGACTATAATTATACTAGGTACCATTTTCAAGCTCTGTACCAAAAATCAATCAAACAGGAGCAGTAGTTTGAATGCGATGTATCTTTCCTAACAGCTGATTATGTTTATACGCATAGGTCATTCACCTTAAAACGATAAATTTTAGTATAACCTGCGATGCTTTGTTACAAGGGCGGTTTTTATTTACAAAGGTGGTTGCGTTTTACTCTGATTTGTAAGCTAAGTATTTTGTATATTATAGATATATGCATATGTGTTTTGTGTAGAGATTATATACTTCTACCTTGACTTTACTAGGTATAAAACGGTAATATCATCGACCTGTTATAAACATAGTATTTTTAGGTAGGCGTAGGAGTACGTTTTATACCCTTTGTAACGTTGCTATTTTTGTTCAAAGAGCCAAATGTAATCTCAATTAAGATAGATAGGTAGATGGATAGAATATTATTTATTAAAATACAACATAAAAATACAGATATTTAAAATTTTATAATAGTTGACATAATCTTCTTCTTTTCGTGTGGTTAGTGACTAACTTGGTGTCAGAGTTTTATGCTGCCCATGGGCCTCTGACTTAGCTGCATATGCTGTTGAGAAATATCTCTCAGACATGCTAGTTTCCCACGATATTTTCCTTCACCGATTTTTAAGCAAGTGATTATTATACAATACGCACATGAATCCGTAAATTCAGAGGTGCGTGCCTTGGGTTCGAACTCGAGACCTATGACTTGGCAGTTTGACGATCACACCACTAGGCTATAGGTAACTGTTTCCGCTGAAATAATGATAATGGAAATCGCATCAAAATCCGTTTCGTAGTTTAAACTCAAACTCAAAGCATTAATTTATTTCAAATAAACCAATTACAGGCACTTTTGAATTGTCACGGGGTCTGTCAGTCAGAAAGATGAAGCTAGTTGCCCATTCCAAAACAGTAGGTTTAGAAGACCAACGCAGATTTTGACTTTCACTTTCTATTCTTGTGAAAGAAAGAAAAGTATTTTATTTGGGACAAAGGAGCAATTAATACTAACAAAATTAACATTAAAACAAAAAGAAACCTGCAATGCTATTCTGTCAAAATCTCACCATGAAAAGGTATGTGAAATAAGCTGTCCATCGTGTCAATCCCTAGCATAACATGGCACGACAACTCACTTCAAAGTCAAAGTTAAAGTCAAAGCCAAATCATTTATTAACCGACTTCAAAAAGGAGGAGGTTTTCAATTCAGATGTTTGTATTTTTTTTTTTTTTAATGTTTGTTCGCGCATAACTCCGTTGCTTGCCAACCGATTTGAAAAATTCTTTTTTTGATGGAAAGGGTATACTTCCCAAATGGTCCCATAAAATTTTTATCGAAATCGGATAAGCGGTTTTTGAAAAATCAACAAAAATCTAAAAAAATCCTACTTAATATATGTGGATGATGTTCTAATAACTTCCTGTCACTGTAATTTACATACCAGGTAGTGGTATTAAAATTTGGGGGGGGGAGGGATTGTGTAGGTACCACAACTAAAAAGTGAAAAATAAAAACTTTTTTACAAAAAATAAAACCGACTTCCAAAACAAACACTACAAAGTGAAAAATAATTTTGATTTCGGAAGTCGGTGGCAAAAAATGAAAATACAAAACCGAAGACACCGACTTCCGAAATCAAAATTATTTTTCACTTTGTAGTGTTTGTTTTGGAAGTCGGTTTTATTTTTTGTAAAAAAGTTTTTTCAAATAGGCACAAGTAAGGCACTTTTGAACGTCAACATGAACAAGAAATAGAATTGGTTCTAGTCGCCTTCCTAAAGGTAGTTTTGTATGAAGAAGAATGGTCAAGAAACTCCACCGTTACTCTTTTAAATTATAACATTACTAGTTTCCGCCCGCGGCTTCGCCCGCATAATATGTCGACAAATTATACACATAAACCTTCCTCTTGAATCACTCCATCTATTTAAAAAAACCACATCAAAATCCGTTGCGTGGTTTTAAAGGTTTAAGCATACATAGGGATATAGGGACAGAGAAAGTGACTTTGTTTTATACTATGTAGTGATATCTCACTTCACTTAAGTTTTCACAGAGAGATTTTTGCAGAATAGCACTACTGTGTGAGGCTACAAAAGCTCCTATCTCAGCATAATGCTACGACATTTGTTTTACGAAGATATTGGGTATTTGTTTTAGTACAAACAAACACATTTTGTATGAGCTTTTATATCGCTAAAATCGGTCTTTTAAAGAAATTGTTTGGATGGGTTTGAATGAAAGAAAATATCTTAAAGAATAAAATCAAAAATCATTTATTGAAACTAGGCTGAATATTAGCACTGTTTGAACGACAAAATAACTTAAGACAGTCCCGCAAAAACCTCGTAATATTCTTAGCAAAAATTCTCGTGATCGTAGACAACAGGGCGCCGCGCGCCGCTGCTTACCCTCTTGACAAAACTCCTTCAAAGTCAGTATTGGATATCAGTCTCATTTATGCTAAAAACCGGCCAAGTACTAGTTGGACTCGCAGACGAAGGTTTCCGTGCCATTATCTATGAAAACGGCAAAAAAATCACGTTTGTTGTCTGCGACCCCCTTAAATATTTATTTAATTCTGTTTTTTTTTTGTATTTGTTGGTATAGCGGAAACAGAAATAAATCATCTGTGAAAATGTCTACTGTCTAACTATCACGGTTCGTGAGATACAACCTGGTGACAGACGGACAGACGGGCAGACGGACGGACATCAGAGTCTTAGTGATAGGGTCCCGTTTTACCCTTTGGGTACAAAACCCAAAATGATTTCTGATGAGTAATTTCTATATCCATTTAACGTTCGCGGCATAACATGATCCACGTTCAATTTTCAACAAAACCGTAAAAATAAATCCCATTTAAAATAAAAACCAACACAAAATAACAAATTCTCCTTCTCATAACATAATAATAGAAATTTAAAATCCACAATACGAATTTCTGAAACCCTTTTCATGAAATTCCCTTTGTTTGATACGAATCCTTGTCCATTATTTTCAGTGAGTCTTCAGCCGTGGTTGTGCGCGGACGTGATTCTCGCATCGAATTTTGCGGGATTTTCGGAAAGTTTCAAATTGCTAAGTGAAGTGTAGAAGTGTGTGTGGTGTTTGCAAAGTGTTTTAGTGTAATTTCTGTGTGTTTTTCGTGATTGGAAATGGATGGTTTTTGAGTTTTTGCCGCTGGATAACAGGTGAGTTGGACTTTTTTGTTGTATTACATTTAAACCGATTGCGTTCGGACTTTTTCGTGGAATTATCGTTTTTATACGGTTGACTTGAATTCGTATGTACAATTGGTACGTCTATTTACGACGAGCTTTCAGTATTCTTTAATAGATTTCATTTAAAGAAACTTTTATTAGGGATGTTAGATACAAAATTAAAAATAAAACTTTTTAATGGTACTATACTTTAATTTTGCCTGAATTTTAGCATTTACAAGAGAATACTTACATAATTTAAAATTATAGTCTAGAAATAAGAATAATAATAACCCACACGTATATCTACATTGATGTCGCAGTAGGGCTTACGAGCTTTGAACTCTAAGTCTGAGCTAGTAGAGCTTACATTGCCGAAACAGGAGTGAGAAGCCAGACCAAGAGGCACCATGAGGCGAGCTGTTGGGCAGTAGCGACCCCACATCTCTTGGGAGAAGTCTTGTTCCTCACCAGCTTGCCTTTGGAGTAAACACTGAGGAGGAGGATCAGAGCTTCCACCTCTTTCTTGCCTTTATGCCGGTTTGAGTGGAGATTCACATGAGCAAACGTGCTCGGAGGGATTCTGGGATTATTGGGATAGCCGTGGCATACCTCTCCACTACTCCAGCACCTTAGAACATGTTGCCACCTTGTCTCTACGTCACTATGTGCTAAGGACAGTTCCTGGGGGGCCATTTTAGAGAGTGTATGTCACTCCTTACCATTTTATCTTTGTATAAACATCAATCAATTAGCTTATTCATTTCCCAACTATGTTGGGGTCAGCTTCCAGTCTAATCGGATGCAGCTGAATACCAGTATTCGAAATGGAACGACTGACTATCTGACCACCACAACCCAGTGAACTAGGTAATACGATAACTCCTTACTTAAACTGTATGTCAGACGTTCGGGCTTCTGACCACCCAATTCTGACTATCAAAATTCCACGAACCGGTATTTATGCACACGTAACTCAATAAAATGTATGGAATAGCCCTTATTTTTTTGCGATTTCAGGGTTCATCCCATAATAAAAGTTGTTCGTAACGATGAGTAGGTACAATGCTACGCAAATCTTAGTTATTTTTTGAACACCTTATATAACTAGCTTCTGCCCGAGACTTCGCGTAGAATGGTAGATGTTTACGTCATTTTAACTATCTTTATGCCTATATGGCTAACAGGAGCTCGTAGATAAATAATAACAGTCTCACGGATCGATCCATCAGGTTAAGCTGCGTTTGCCTGGGTTGTTCCGCGGATGGGTGACCATCTTTTCAAATCAAGACTCCGCCGTGCCTCAGAAAGCACTTGAAGCAGTTGGCCCCGTCAATCATTCGTGGATCTTTGACAGTCGTTACGGGTATTCAAAAGCCCGAAAGCCTTACTGCCAGTCTTACTACCTAGGGGTATCGTATTACTCAGTTACTGACTGGGTTGTGGAGGTCAGATAAGCAGTCGTTCCATGTGAAATACTGGTATTCAGCTGCAATCAGTTAGGTTGGAAGCCGACCCCAATATAGTTGGGAAAAGGCTAGGCAGATTTTTTTGACTATATGACAAACAGTAACTTTGTGTTGATAGATCTGTCAGTCAGCCATGGTTTCCTATTATACAGATTGGTCAGACAGGGGACATAGTTCTTCCATAATAAATTAATATTGTCGTGTAATTAATGTTCATGTACGATGACACATTACGAGGAAATTACTAGCTTTTTAAAACTTATTGTGAATGTGAAGACTATGTGGGTTATACAGTATATATACTGGCAGTTTAATAATAATATCCTAGGACGTTTCACACAACGCCATAGTCCCAAGCTAAGCAACTTAATGCTTGTGTTATGGTAACGAGATGGCTGATAAACTACTTAAATACATTTTTTTTTGGAAATACTTATTATAGATTGACAAACACCCAGAAACACAGTTTGAGTACTTTATGCGGCCTACCCAAATGTTTTTTTTGGTATAGTTCGTCGAATCTTTAAATCAATTTTGAATTGTTTTTTAAATCTTGTAATTATGGACGCTTTTATTAACTTCTGCATCGTTCTCACGTGTATATTTCAACATGAGTGATGAAATATACACGCATATTAGGTAGTGCACTATGTTTTGCCAATATTGACATACAAATGATTAGTATTATTAAAAAAGAATATGCATGTTATAAATCATTATTTGAAATTTTTTCGTAAAAATGAACGGATCTGGATGAATTTCAAACGGGCGAAGCCGCGGGCAACAGTTTGAATTGTGAAAATTGCCTGAGTTTTGTAGATAAAACATAGCTTACCATGATTCAATACTTACATATTTTCTGATTATTAAAGAACGGATTTGCAGTGAAAAAATATAGTACGGGAAATCCGAACCAAAATAATCTAGCCTACTAATTAAAATGATTAGAATAGAGGAAAATAGTTATTTCCTGTTCATGTTTTGTTAGATATCAATTGTGATGCAAGATTTTATCTAATCAGCAATATTAAAATTAATCGATGAGTCACTAACCAAAAAAAAGTGTTATTACTTTCTGGGTGTTTTCTATGTATAATATCATGAAGGTATTTACATAGAAAAAATGTAAATTACACAAGCATTAGGTTGCTTAGCTTGGGACTATATGGCGTTGTGTGAAATGTCCGAGGTTGTAATATACAGTTAATATATTATATACTAGCTTCTGCCCGCGACTTCGTACGCGTATCCTGTTGCTTATGCAAGCGACAACGGGGTCGTCAAAATCGAAGATCTGAATCACGATCAGCACGGTCAGTCACGCATCACGTTCCCCACTTGTCTCTAGAGACCTAGAAGTCGATGCGTAGATACGCTTGGAACTCAAGCGTAATTCTCCATCCGTGAACGTCTCTGATTCGCGAGACAATGCATGACTTGCACGATCAGCGGTCAGTCGCGTATCACGTTCCCCACTTGTCTCTAGAGACCTAGAAGCCGATGCGTAGATACGCTTGGAACTCAAGCGTAATTCTCTATCCGTGAACGTCTCCGATTCGCGAGACAATGCATGACTTGCACGATCAGCTGTCAGTCTCGCATCTCATTCCCCACTTGTCTCTAGAGACCTAGAATTCGATGCGTAGATACGCTTGGAACTCAAGCGTAATTCTCTATCCATGAACGTCTCCGATTCGCGAGACAATGCATGACTTGCACGATCTGCGGTCAGTCGCGCATCATATTCTTCACTGGTCTCTATTGACCTGGATGTAGATGCGTAAATACGCTGAGAACGCAGGCGTGCTTCGCGATCCGAAGAGGTTTCCGCGGAGTGAGTTGCAGCCGGATGTTTTCAAACAGCATCAAGTCTCTCGTGACGCTCTTTGGTAGATTCTTGGGATCTTATGATCTTCAATCTTTTAGCTATTTTGGAACATTGGGAAAGATTTGACCTCTTTCTAGGCATGGTTATAGTTTTATTGTGAATATAAGTGATCAATTAAAATCTAAGGGACTGCTCCCAGGCGTTATCGGGTAGGCTACTGTGTTACGAAGATAAATAGAAAAGGAAATTAAACACTCAAATAACATAAGCCTGAAGGCATATTTATTTGGTAAAATTAAAAAAATAAATGGGACTTTTGGCCAGCAGAGTCAAATTTTTAATGATATAAGAACAGAGGCCAGCACATTAAGTTACCACAATCTGTCAAATTTCTTTAAGATAAGATAAGATAAGATAACTTTATTTGCTCAAACATGTGTGTACATACAATTAAAAGAAGAAAAATGCATGCAAGGTGTTTTAAGAAGTACATGGAGTTGTGCTAACATGTTTACCATATTTCCATGGTGTGCAAATATTAATACAAGTTTACAATCATTAATACGGACAAAGCTGACGTAAATATATAAATTATAATTATTAAAATGATTGATGAAATTGTCAAACTCATACAAAAATTGTCAAAATATTCAATAATCAGTCATTGATAATCAGAAAAAAAGAAACAAAAACCAATTAATGTCAGCAGTAAGTCAAAAATAATTAAAATACAAAATAAATTAGATTAAAAATTATTAAATACAATCATCATTATCAGGAAAAATATTACATTTCAGATATATATAAAGCATGTCAATATCATATAGATTCACTTAAAAATTCATTCACATCATAATATGCTTTACTAACTAAAAAAGATTTAAGTTTTCTCTTAAATGCTACTAAGCTTAGCTCTTTCCAGTCATTGGGGAGCTTATTGAAAATAATGGGAGCCATACAAAAAACACTCTTGCGCATAAGTGCAGTCCGAGCCGGATGTTGGCAGAGTTTACTGGTATCACGTCTATTTCTGGGAAACCGGTCTGCCATGCGGGGAAATAATTTCGGATTTGATTTAACAAATATCGCAATTTCGAAAATATAAATAGATGGTAAAGTCAAGATGTTGTGCCGTATGAAAAACGGCTTGCAGCTATCAGTCATTTTTAATTTAAATATTGATCTAAGGCACTTTTTTTGTGCTTTAAATGCGATATCCCTATCCGTAGATAGGCCCCAAAACATAATACCGTATCTGATAATGGACTCTGCTATGCCATAGTAGGCTGTTAAAAGGGCATCAGTCTTTAAGATCCGCGATAGTTTATATAATGCGAATGCACTGTTACTTAATCTTTTGCTAATAACCTCTATGTGAGCCTTCCAATTTAAATTACGGTCAATGGTTAATCCTAAAAACTTAGTGGAATCTACTGTATCAATTACATGATTATTATATTTAGTTTTAAAAACTGGAAGTTTTAACTGCCTCTGGCTAAAATGCATTACTACTGTTTTATTTAAGTTAATTTTAAGGTTATTCTTTTCTAACCATAGAACTACTTTGTTTAATGTACAATTTATGTCAGATTCATAAATATGTTTATCGTCACAAGGAATGGTTATCGTACTGTCATCTGCAAAAAGTGTCATACTGTGTTCTATACATTTAGGAAAATCGTTGATGTAAACTGTAAATAGCGGTGGTCCTAATACGCTTCCTTGTGGAACACCATAATTGACTTTACGCTCCCCAGATGTAAATATTACTTCCCGCTTGGTGTTCGCATTAATCGTCGTTATTTCTGTAGTTTGCTTTCTTCCTTGTAAATAAGATTGTAAGAGTTTTTTAACATTTCCTCGTACTCCATACGATTCGAGCTTTTGCAATAAAATATTATGCTGAACATAATCGAAAGCCTGCGTCATGTCGCAGTAAATTGCACAGATCGGTGTATTATTATCAACATTTAACATAATTTTGTGTAAAAAATCGTATACCGCCATATTGATAGATTTATTTTTTCTAAACCCGTTCTGCTCCTTACAAAGTATATTATTTTTATCTAAGTACGTGCTTAATTGTCGAGAAATATACTTTTCAAATATTTTTGAAAAAATGGATATAAGTGAAATTGGTCTGTAATTTTGCATCAGGTCTTTTTCTTGCTTTTTATGTAATGGCTTCACTACAGATTTCTTCAAAGCATCAGGAAACACCCCCTCACAAATACACAAGTTCATTATATGACACAGTGGGCCACATACAATGTCAGCGACAGTTTTAATAATATTTGTACTAACCCCATCACATCCTACACTCTTCGTGTTTTTGAGGGCCAAAATTATATTGAAGATGTCTATCGGCAAGCTCGGAGCCATAAACATCGAATCCTTTCTGTTCAGGATATTACTAGAGACATTTACCCCTGCTGCGGCAATTGGTTTTATTTTGTCAATAAAAAAATCATTGAAAAGGTTTGTAATTTGTTTAGGGTCAGAGATAATTGTATTGTTGATACGGATTTTATTAATGTCATTCTTAGGAGTATTTAGTTTAGATTCATTAATAATTTGCCATGTCGTTTTGGATTTATTACTAGATGTTTGTATTTTATAAGAATTCTGTGCTTTTTTCGTCAAATAGATAACCTTATTAAATGTATTACAATAATTCTTAAATAGAGTTTTGTTTCGTTGCGTAGGTTTCAATCGATACTGCCATAGTAAATGGCGTTTCTTTGCGCTACATTTTTTAATACCGCGCGATACCCACTTTTGCTTCATTACTACTTTCATAGTTATTGGTATTTTAGGAAAGCATTGGTTATATAGAAACAAAAACAATTCTGTGAATGCATTGTAAGCTATATTCGGATTATTAGATTCATATACATCTGAAAATGTCAAACTACTCAAATATGATTTAAATTTATTAATATTGTCACTATTATAATCACGTCTACGTATACGCCATTGGTTTATAGAACATACAGTTTTAATAGGGCATTTGAGGAGTTGAGCCGTATGGTCAGACAGAGCTAATTCTAGTACAGAAGCTTTAAAAGACTTGCTAAAATTATGCGCAAAGTTGTCAATGCATGACTTACTCCCAAGACGAGTTGGTTCATAAATAGCAAGTTTTAAGTTATAATTAATTAACAATGTCTCAAATTCAATTGATTGCCTATTTCGTTTTAATACGTCTATATTAAAATCACCTGCCAAAACAATATTTTTATAGGACTTAGTTACAAGCATACGTAACATTATATCTAATTTTTCAATACACTCATTAAAATTGCTTGCATTAGGTACCCTGTATACACAAACAATCGCAGTCTTGTATGTCGTTAATTCGATGGCGCAGCATTCGAAAACACCATTTGTGGATAATTTTGCTATTTTATCCAGTTCCCTCCATTGATGTCCTTTCCTTACTAGTATACACGTTCCACCTCGTTTGCTTGCCTTGCGACTGAAACTGGCCGCCAAACAATAATCCTTTATGTTGAGGTGTTTTTCATAGCCCTCCATCATAAAATGCTCAGTAATGCATAAAATATCAACACATATATTCTTATCAAGTAGCTCATGTAGGCAAATTGTAAGATTGTCAGATTTTCCTAATAATCCAGCAATATTTTGGTGTAATATGTGGAGGTGCTTAGTCAAGAAAAAAAATTTCGTTTGGTTTGGCAGGTTTACTCGATTCACATAAATCAATTTCTGTTATGACAGCTTGTTCTGTTATACTTGTAATCAAATCTAATATGTCCTTGAAAATTCTAGATAGGCCTCGATTATTTAAAGATCCTGTGTATTTATTAAACATGCTGTAGTCGTATTCGAGATTCTGATTGCTGTCTAAGAGGAAGGCGTGACCATGTGTCAAAATATCCAGATACAGTAGGTTATTAAAAGTCTCTACTCGGCAATTAAAAAGACTTGTATCAAAGGGGCACTTAAACGTGGGCAAACAGATTATTATGTTTGTATGCTGCATGGCCTGCAATACGTCCCTTATATGAAAAATTATGTCGTAGTAGTTGTTGGTTGACTTAAAGTCTTCTTCACCTAGGAATAATATACAAAAGTCATCTAGAGTGAATTGTAGTAATTTCGTGTCAAGACCCTTAAGTAGCTGTTTAGAGCATCCGTACGGTGACAAATAATGGCACAGGTTGTAGCTGTTACCAAAGGTTTCCTCAGCTATGGACAAAACATTGTTCTTTGTATTGCTGCTTAAAATACACATCTTATGTTTGGCGGGTTTGCTATGTGTTAACAGTGTGTCTTTGCTACAGCCTACTTCCGAGTTCTGTTGACTCAGGATTTGAAGCACTTGCTGTTTTGGTGTATTCTGCTTTCCGTTAAATCTTTGATTTGTTTTAAGTAGTATTTCAGGACTTTTTCAGGACTTTTCAGGACTTTGATAGTATTTCAACTTTATTGCAAAGACATAAGGTTCATTTTTAATTGAGAAAAATTGACAGTTAGGTATAGCTTGATGTGCTGTCGTCTGTACCATCGTCAGCGAAAATCAGTCCTAAACTGTTACCGCCTTCATCGCGTGGAAGTAATCCCAGCTTATGTTATTTTATAATTATACAGTGAAATTAGTGATAGCTTTGATTTCCACGTCAGATGTTTCTGATCTTCGATTTTTATAAGTCAATAGGAAATGACCATCAGACCGAACAACTTTTGCTAAGACGTCATTCCTATATGTGTTATAGTGTAGCTGGGCTCTTGGAGTTCTACAACAGGTGTTCCAGATCTTCGATTTTTATAAGTCAACAGAAAGTGCTCATCAGATTGGGCAACTTTTGCTAAGACGTCATTCCTATACAGAGTTGATATGACAGAGGGGCATTTAATTACACTACGTATACTATACGTGTTTAGTATTAACTCGGTACGGTATAAAAAAAAAATGAGGTTTTTATTTTTTTAAACAAACTAAATAATAGCTTACAAATCAGAGTAAAACGCAATCACCCAACGCAATCACCCTTTGTAAATAAAAACTGACCTTGTAACGCAGCGGCACCGACGCGTGCACGCCGGAGCGCTGTTAGGAAAGATACATCGAGTTCAAACGGGGCAAAAACTTAAAAAAACATTTGCGACTAAACTACTGCTCCTATTTAATAGATTTTTGGTACAGAGCTTGAAAATGGTCCCTAGTATAAGCTGTTTGAAGGAAAGCCCCTCTGCCATATGTTATAGTGTAGCTGGGCTCTTGAAATTCCACAACAGGTGTTCCAGATCTTAATTTTTTATGCGTCAACAGAGAGTGCTCATCAGGCTGAACAACTTTTGCTAAGACGTCATTCCAATATCTGTTATAGTGTAGCTGGGCTCTTGGAGTTAAACATCAGGTGTTCCAGATCTTCAAATTTATTCGCTCAGCAGAAAATGCTCATCACGCGGAACTATTTTTGCTGTGGTACTATTTTTGTATCTCTTATAGTTTAGCTGGTCTGTTGCGGTTCTGCATCAGGTGTTCAAGTTTCCAATATAAATTATAGTCTATTTGTTGCCTATAATCGAATGCAACTATTCGCCCATACTCTCCAGGATACGTGCGTTCGCTACGAATAACTGAATCCTTATGGCAGCGGCGTGTTTTTTTTTTTGATAATGGCATAGATCTCGCAGTTCAACCATAGGGTATACTGCTTAACCGGACTTGCATGTGGATACCACAAAAGAATTGTAGCCTCCAGGCAGGGCTTATAAAAACTTACAAACTAAGCGCACCCCCTGTGGGGTACGGACATCGGCTTAGGGCGTCGCTGGGGGAGGACAGCAAGGGACAGCTGGATCAGGGGTAACAGCAGCGCGGCTCTCAGCGCGCTTTATGTAAACACGGACGCGCAGGCGAGGCGCGATGCGTATACGTACTCTGATAGAATACCTTAACAAATGTTTGCCGTGATTCTTTAAATTGACATAACTTTTTTATTTATGAACCGATTGACATGAAATAAACACTAAATGTTAAGTGAAGCTTACTACAATATATTAGTGAAAACCGCATCTAAATCGAATAAGCCGTTTCTGATATTAGCGTGCACAAACACACAGACAAACTGACAAACAGACAAACCGACAAACAGACAAACAGACAAAAAAAAAATTAATTACAATTTCGGGTTCGGCATCGATATAATAACAACCCCTGCTACTTTTTTTTTATTTATTTCCATTGTACAGACACGACTTTTCTACAATTTTATTATATGTATAGATTTCCGCAAAAAAGTTCGGGATAACATCCTAAAACCAAAACTAATAAATGCGTAACAAAATATTTAAAAAAAATATTAATGATTAACGATTTTATTTCTGTAAATGGGTTTTCACAAACACTTTTACACGTCAATAATATTTTTTTATAACTAGATGAGGTCGGTGTTTCCTAACTGACTACTGAGAAGAAAGACCAAAACAAATTCAGCAGAGGTCACAGTCGCTTTTAATGTTCAGACATAATCTTGATCATATCATGCGAAGACCATGTAGGTTGGTGTCTGAAATGGTCTTTTGAGGAAAGAACCCTACAGATTGAGTGGGTCTATCCAGTCAGTATGTCATAAATTGTGCAGCTCAACTCAAAACTTAAGGAGCTCAACGATTCAAACTCAAACTCAAAGCATTTATTTCAAATAAAACAATGACAGGCACTTTTGAATTGTCAAGGGGTTGGTCAGTCAGAATGATGATGCTAGTTGCCCATTCCAAAGCAGTAGGTACCTATGAAGAAGAACGGGCAAGAAACTCCATGGACACTCTTTTAAATCAAAATATGTTTACAAAAATTGGGTTACATCATTCATGTTGAAATATAATAATAATAATAACAATATCCTAGGACATTTCACACAACGCCATATCGTCCCAAGCTAAGCAACCTAATGCTTGTGTTATGGTAACGTCATGGCTGATAAACTACTTACCTATATACATTTTTTAAATATACATGTGAGAACGATGCAGAACTTAAAAAAACGTCCATAATTAAAAAACAATTCAAAATTAAGTTAAATTTTAAAAGAGCCGTGGCAGCTAAGAGGTGATCAGTCCCTACTGACGGCGCCCGTTCATGAACATGACGTATGGACATAGGCCTCCTCTGTACTGCGGGCCCAGTGCGGGTTGGTAGATGTCATATGTCTTGCCGGTTTCCACATAATATATCCATTACCGTTTGAGAGCACTAGTGATCAAATTAAATACACAAAGTAAACTGTCAGCTTCAATCAATCTGCCTAGCCTTTTCTAAACTATACTGGGGTTGGCTTCTAGTCTAACCGGATGCAGCTAAATACCAGTATTTTACATGGAGCGATTGCCTATCTAACCTCCACAACCCAGTCAGTAACTGGGTATTACGATACCCCTTGGTACGACTGGCTGTCAGACTTTCGGGCTACGGACTACCCGTAACGACTGTCAAAGATCCACGAATGACAGCCGGGACCAACGGCGTAACGTGCTTACCGAAACACGGAGGAGTCTCATTATGTAAACATGGTCATCCGTACATGGACCAACCCCGGCAAGCGTAGCTTAACCAGATGGATCGGCCCATAATTATGGCTGTTATTACTTAGCCTGTCAAAGATCCAGGAATGACAGCCGGGACCAACAGCTTAACGTGCTTTGCGAGGCACCGAGGATCTGTAGATGGTCACCCATCCACAGATCAACCCCGACAAGAGTAGCTTAACCTGATGGATCGATCCGTGCGGCTGTTATTACTTAGCTACGAGCTCCTCAGCTAATTTAATACATATTTTTTTTAATATGACGTTTTAAAGTGATTCCGATATCCTGTTTATACCATAATACAATTCCATTTCAATAATCCCTTTGTTGTATTGTACTACCCGTTGCTATGACCACTTAACAGCAATTGTTAGCTTTTATAGATTATCGTTTGAAGGACTGTTATATCAGTGAACATAATTCGTTTGTAGTATACAGCTGGATACCTACTAACATTATTCTTCTATTAGTCAATGCTTTTTATATCCGTTAACCTAGTGGTATGACCGTCGGACTACCAAGTACAAACTCCCCAGCAACACAGCTGTCTGTTCGGTTAGTAGAACTAGATTCTACACAATAAACGGTATGAGAAAGTAATTAACAATGCGAAACCCAACACATTAAAATATGAAAGTATTTGTCATATTATGTCAGCTAACACGCCAATATACCAAGAAAAACATTGCAAACTAAATACACTCAAGCATAATAAAAATTAATTAAGAGCCTCCTCTAATCCTCCTCTAAGAGCGTAAAGTGCGTGCCCGAGCTGTTAAATGGAATGAAATGGGCATCCAGCTTGATTTTTCTGACTGACCGACCCTATGACAATTTAAAAGTGCCTGTAATTGGCTTATTTGAAACTAGCACTTTGCCCGCTGCTTCGCTCCGGTGTTCTTTCCCACGGGACCCGTTATTTTCATTCCATATGTTACTCCCTGAAAACTAAGCTTTCTAATGATGAAAGAAATTTTGAAATCGGTACAGTAGTTAGTTATTTTATTCATTACAAACATACACACAAAAATACAAATCTTTCCTCTTTATAATGTGAGTATAGATAAATGCTTTGAGTTTGAGTTTGAATGCATCCACTTACAGGACGAAATACGAATGTACGGCAAAAATAAATTCCAAAATTTTTCTGTATCCAAGACATATATTCCTGTTTTTGGTGTTATAATTTTTGGGCTAAAAATTTAAATATATTGAAGCTAAATATTATGCAGAGTACGCGCTTGGTATGCGAATTTCACCCAGCATTTTAGGTCACACAAACAACTATGTACTTGCGTATGTAGGTCTATTACCTAGACAGCAGTGATCGCGTAGTGGTGTGAACGTCGGACTGCCAAATCACAGGTCTCGAGTTTGAACCCAAGGCACGCAACTCTGATTCTACGGATTCATATGCGTATTGTGTATTTATTATTTGCTTAAAATCGGTGAAGGAACATATCGTGAGGAAACCAGCATGTCTGAGAAATATTTGTCAATAGCATGTGAAGCTAAGTCAGAAGCCCATAGGCAGCATAAAAACTCTAACACCAGGTTAGTCACTAACCACACGAAAAGAAGAAGGCCTTTTTTTTTTCTTTTTTTTTTAAAGCTGGGAAATCATCCAATGACTGCTCCCGCTCTGGGTGGAGCGGAAGGGAGTGTCAGGCTCTTACTGACTAAAACCCATCCATGTTCCTTCCGTAGCCCTTTATGTTCCGGGGTAGCAGTAACCCTTTCGGACAATCCCGCTTACCCGGCAGGCTTGGCCCTGAGGGGCCCCTTCATATGCTGACATCTCTTTGAGGCGCGCGTGGAACATATACGCGCCGTACGGCACGGGTCTGGTGCTGATCGGACGGTGAGTCACCCATTACTCACCGTCCGCAGGCCCGCGCCTACGGTGGCCGGGAGTCGTCACGTGGCTCCCGACGCCCGGGGCGTCTCCTGCGGCGGCAAGAAGAAGGCCTACATTATGTACTTACGTATTTTTTTTTAAAAGGGCACTTCTAAGTAAGGTCTGTTGGTAGAAGTTTCTTTGGAATTTTGTATATTCCTATATTTCTCTCTTAATAGAGCTATGTGTACTTACTGCTTTAAAACAGAGCCTAATTGCACAAAATTAACAAAACATTCGTTTTTTTTTGAGGGTGGGAAATCATCAAATGACCGCTCCCGCTCTGGTTGAAGTGGAAGGGAGTGTCAGACTCTTACTGACTAAAACCCATCCATGTTCCTTCCTTAGCCCTTTGTGTTCCGCGGTAACCCTTTCGAGGCGCTAACAAAAACAGTTTCTACTTTTTCGCAAAATATTCGTGATAAAACCGAAATCGCACCAATATTATTTTTTTATTTTTTACTATAAAATACATTACAAAAAACCTACCCCATGAACTAAAACCTATTTTTAGCTTCGTTGAATAACTACATTTCGTGAAAAATTGAATTAGCCGGATGTATGTCCGATATTCGGTCCGTTAGCACATCGGACACGGACACATCACGCTAGAGAATAGGATGAAAATCGGACGGCTATGAAGATTGACAAAATGGCTTTAGTTTAGCAAAACTTAAATATGAAAATTACTTCCGAATATCATAATATACTATACTTAAATTAAATGACTGTCTAACTGATTATATACAAATAAATACAAAAACAAAAAGGACACTTGGGCGTCGAAGTATTCATCCGCATCGCTGTCATCTGGAAACGTGCCCAGAAGACTGGCAGCATTGCCACGTTGAATGGCAATGCTAAGTCTTTGACCAAAGAACAATGGCTGTCAGACTTTCGGGCTTCTGACTACCCGTAACGACTGTCAAAGATCCACGAATGACAGCCGGGACCAGCGGCTTAACGTGCTTTCGGAGGCACGGAGGAATCTCGATATGTAAAGATGGTCACCCATCCACGGATCAACCCCGGCAAGCATAGCTTAACCTGATCTATCCACCTGTGCGGCTATTATTACTTAGCCACGAGCTTCTCTATATCAAGCTATCCCAAACTGTTAAATATTCTCAATTGAACATAAACCTTATTCTTTTGAAATAAAATTGAAAATCTATCAAAGTTGTAGCTTGATGTGCTGGCCTCTGTACTCTAAGTTTAACTACAATCGCACTGTGCAATAATTACTATCAGTTCCCGATAACTTATCTGACATTCGATTCGCTTGGACACCGATAATTTTAATTTAAAATGGCTGTATTATGGTAAACATTACATGATACTTGTGTAGCGGCATCGACATCTCTACATGACGTCACGCAAAATCCTGCATCTCGCAAGGAAAGTTTACAACATGACTAGCATTTAAACAACATGCCGACATCAATAGTGGTGGCGTGGTGACATTAGAGTTGTCAAAAAATAAGTTTTGACAACTCTAATGTCACCACGCTTAAAATTTGTACTAGTTATTTCTTTAATTATTTTTGGCTAGTTAAAATAAGCTTTAACGAAAGAAATTTTGCACGATTAAAAGGTAGTAAATAGGTATTAAATATATATCCTTGGAAGATCGAAAATAAATCGCCCAATTAGCTGTTGCACTAAACAATTGAATCGTCAATTTGGAGGGACCAACTTATATAATCGATATCTATAAAACGATATATATTTCGGGCAGCCAAAATCAATAATATTAAGGTAGAATTAAGGTATTATAACACTAAGTAGGTAAAACATTCCAGGGAGTAGTCTATCAGTTTGGTCCCTCCATCTTGATATCATGATGGAGGGACCAAACATTTTGTTAAATTATGATGTATATGATGAGGTAGCTAAAATTATAGCAAAGGTAGGAAATAGTAGATTAATGGTATTATTTTTTTAAGATATGTATGACAGACATTGGAGGCTTGGTCCCTCCATTTTGACGCACACCTTTAAATACCCCCGATCCAGCTTGCCCCTTGCTGTCCTCCCCCAGCGACGCCCTAAGCCGAGGCGCGTACCCCACAAGGGGTGCCTTTAGCGTGTAGTCGCTTAGTTTGTAAGTTTTACTAAACCCTGGCTGGAGGCTACAATTCCTTGTGGGATTCAGAGGCAAGTCCGGTTAAGCAGTAGAGAACCCTATAGTTGAACTGCGAGATGCCATTGTTAACCTTTTGACCGCCACAGTCGTGTATAGACGACAAACCAAAATGTGCCCAGCACGCCACAGTCGCGACTGGGTGACAGAATTTTAAACGTAAATAAATAATAATAATAATAATAATTTCGACCTCACTACTATTTTGTAGGTATTAAAGGATGAATTCGGAGCTTGGCGCTGAGGGCACGCTTTTTCATTTTTGACGTGGCGGTCAAAAGGTTAAAAAAGAAATCAATAGTAGGGCAGTAGCGGACCAGACACAACACCTATATGATTTCCCACAAAAGGAATACAATTATAAAAAAATCAATATTAAATCCTCCCATTTCTTTACAGTGACCTTTACATCCTGTTCTGCATACCTATATTCCATAAAGGGTTAAGCAGGGACTTATAATGCATTCAAATTTAGTCAGTTATGTTTAGGACCCATGTAGGTAATAGGGGGCGAGCCTAGGTGAGATGCTACTGAGTAATTTATTTTAGCTCAATACTAACTTTAATTTTGATACTCTGAATGCGTAGATATTATAACCAGCTAGCTGTTGCCAGCGGCTTCGCCTGCGGTCGGAAATTTTCCCAAGGGAACGTACTACCGGAATAAAAAGTATTCTATGTGTTAATCCAGGTCATAAACTACCTCTGTGCCAAATTTCATCCAGATCCGTTCAGCCGTTTGAGCGTGAAGGACGGACAAATTTTAATATACAAACTCACTCATAAACTTTCGCCTTTATAATATTCGTGTGATGTGGTGATGTAATTAATTAGTCGTAATTATTTTGTTTTAAAAGAGTATCTGTGGATTTTCTTGCCCGTTCTTTTACATAGGCAAGAGGTCTTTTTTTGTATATATTTAAGATTTGTGTTGTCATTTTGCTTAAACATTAATTTACCTGACTGAAAAAAAACAGGCAACAATTTTTTGTCATAGCAACATAGGTATTCATTATTATATTTTCCTCGGCCATGCAGGTTGCTTTGCAAAGTAAAACCTTTTTACAAAACGTCAAGTCGCAACTCTTTTTATTACTTATGTAAAAAAGGAAAAAAAAACATACTGGGAATAATAAAGGGCCTACGCAGTTACGTCGTAGCTGTCACGCTACGCCGGCTACAATGTCGTAGCAGATAATAATGTTTCTCTTCCGCTACGCCGCACCTGACAATTTAAATAGAATGACTTGGAAGAAAATGTATTGATTGCGAAGTAATTTTACCACCACCGTACAACCACAGATACAATTTTTTGTATTTTCATTACATCAATATGCGTGTGTGTGTGCGTGTGTATATGTGTTTTGTGTGTGTGTGTATGGACGGAAATAATGTTAAAGGTTATTTGCTAAACTGTTTTATTATGCAAAAGATTTATTATAGAGACTGTGAGTTTAAAAATATTTTAAAGGGTTCCGTACTTCAAACGGAATTCAATTAATACGGGATGTACCTACTCTACTTGTAAAAATAATATAATTCAATCAATTGAAAAATGATGAATCAAATGATTCGAAAGACACATGGAGCCATCGATTATCATAAGAACGTTAGTGTTGTTTTCCTGTAACAACAATAGTTTTTCGGGATAAAAGGTACCCTATGTCCGTTTCTGTACACCTGACAACGTATATGCAAAATTTCAGGATAATCGGTTCTGTGGTTTAGGCGTGAAAAGGTCACAAACAAACTGACAAACTTACTTTCGCATATTTCGGATTTAAAATTTTTGGTATCAGTTTAACTTTCTTTACATTTTATTCACTTAAATTCTTTATAAAAATCCTTTCTTATCTATCAAAGCATTTCTGACCTTTGTTCATTGTGTTGGTGGAAAAATTTTGAACTTCAGCACGACTTGGGCGTGTTCAAGAATAAAAATAATAAAAATTGCGGTAAACAACGCAACGAAACAACACTAAACAGTTTGGAGCAAAATATGCGTCACATCCATGCAAAACAAAATCTATAGTCTAGACAAAATCAAACTGGTTGCTAAATAAATTACGTCATCACTACATAGTATAAAACAAAGTCGCTTTCTCTGTCCGTATATCCCTATGTATGCTTAAATCTTTAAAACTACGGTTCGGTTGTCATGGTATGGGCACGTTATACGGAGGAATGAGGAAAATGTTGTCAAGAAAGTTGTGAGCATGAATGTGGATGGCTATACAAGTAGAGGGAGACCAAAGAAACGATGGATGGATTGTGTGAGGCATGATATGGCTAGGAAGGGAGTAACTACCGAGATGACGACTAATAGATAAGTATGGAAGAAACAGACATGTTGCGCCGACCCCAAATAAATTGGGATAAGGGCAGGAGAATGATGATGATGATATCCATCGCTCGGCAAAAGTACTGTTACAACAATGAAAAAATTTTTTTAGCCATGTACGAGACCCTCCTCGACTGCCTCTTTGGTCTAGAGTGGTCGCAAGCGCTACTGCTGAGCATGAGGTCTCGGGTTCGATTCCTAGGCCGGGCAAAGTCTTATAGGGTTTTTCCATTAAGGATTACTCACTTGGTGCCCGGTTGATGGCTATAGGCTCGCCTTTTTCAGTAGGATTGTCCAAAATGGTTACCGCTTCCCCGGAACATAAAGGGCTAAGGAAGGAACATGGATGGGGTCAGTAAGAGTCTGTCACTCCCTTCCGCTCCATCCAGAGCGGGAGAGGTCATTTAATGACTTCCCGACATGCTTGACCCATTTTACATGGGACCTAAATAACTGGCGAAATATGGGTGGGTGTACTTTATATGGTTACTCTTCTGCATAATCCTTGAGGAAAACAAGGCGTGATGTTATGTTGTACAGAGGCCAGCACATCAAGTTACCACAATCTGTCAAATTTCTTTGATAGTATTCCAACTTTATTGCAAAGACTTATGGTTCATTTTTAATTGAGGAAATTTGACAGTTAGGGATAGCTTGATGTGCTGGCGTCTGTACAAGACACGCATGTATACAATTAGTGACTAATCGATTCAAATAATTTTTACACCATGTTATATTTTTTCCTAATAATATTTAAAAAAGGTTACAAGTTGGACACCGAACATTATCAATGAGCGCAAGACGCTGCTGGAGGCGCGCGCCGCTCGCGTAGGGACCATGTTTTTGTACGGACAACCAGGTAACATAACAAGCTTAAAACTTTTTGGTTTTTCATAATACAGTTTTTAAATTTTGTACATATGTAGTTTCTTTATAATAAAATGCTAGACACGTGTTTCGGGTTTCGCATATACTAAAACTAATGTTGTATAATATAAAAAAAAAACGAACATTTTTGAAAAATTCGTCAACTAATAAAATTGTATATTGAATTTCGCCACTTTCGAAATCAAATCGCGCGTACAACTTATTGCAGCACACCCCAGACGTGTACAAAGCAAGAGAATTTGATTTATCAACTCCTACGCAATATCGAAGCCGAAACGGAATTCAATTTTAAGGTAGCTGGCTCAGAGTTGTTGAAAATAACTCACAGTAAGGGTGTTAGTACACTGAGGCGATTGAGGAAGCATCGATTCTTTTGATCATTTTCGATGGGTTGAATCGTACCCATGTTAAGAAGAAGCGCTTGCGACTATTAAACCAACAAGGCAGTCCGATCGAGACTGACCGATGTTGAACGGTATCCGCTTAAAAGTCACAGCTCATTAGAGCCACCCGGCACCCACTGCGCACCGCCTCGCCTCCTGTGGCTAGTATTCTTTATATGGACTTGTATGGGTACTCACTACTTTAACTCCGTGGCGACGCCGGATTGCTTCGGTCGTACACCATCCACGCGCGGACGGCGGGTAGACCACTCGGCGTCAACTCGCTGCTCGCATTTTTGCCTTGCGTTCACTCCACTGCGAGTTGCGCGATCCATTGGTTGACCGCGCCGTTGAAAACGTGGCGTCCACTCGTGGACCACTTGTAGACGACGAGTGGACGCCGTGCAAAGAGTGCGCGTTATAGTAATCGTGGCCCAGTGTTATCATGCCAGCCTTTGGTATAACTCAGCCGTGAGTTCGAACCCAGAAAGGCACTTTACTTTGTGTATTTAATTTCATCACCACTGCTCTCAAAACGGTGAAAACATCGTGACGAAACCGGCATGTCCCAGCACCAAAAATTTGAAGACATGTGACATACACCAACACGCACTGGGGTCGCGTGGTTGAATACGGCCTACTACCTCTCACAGGCCTGGGTCCCAGCAGTGGGAACATTAAAGACCGATGATGATGATCGCGTCACTGTAATACCACCCTAAAGAAAAATGTGATGTAATGTGATTTATGTAATCCCTCCTGAAGCTTCTGGCTATTTGAAAAATGGCGTTCCAGATAAAATTAACTTTCAACTGAACGGCTACGTCTTAAAAAAGTATCTACACCTGGAATCGATCTATAAGTAATTAAATCAATTTTCCAAGCATTATTGTCATCTGTCATGATATTTTTACAGGTGATTATTACAGTGTCATGGCATTTTAAAATATACTGGGTGTAACCAAAAGGTATATACATACAAAAGGATATGCTACAGACCACCAAACTGAAAAACTTTTACTATGTGATCAACTCCGAAATTGTGAAAAAACAATCACGTTACCATAAATGTATAGAACAGCTGATTTTTTTTTCATGATTCAACAATCCGAATTTAAACTCAAAGCATTTATTTCAAATAATCCAATTACATACACTTCTGAAGTGTCAAGGGGTCGGTCAGTCAGAAAGATAAAGCTAGTTGACCCGACAGACGTTGTAGGTACCTATGGAGAAAAACGGGCAAGAAACTCCACGGACACTCTTTTAAACCAGAATATGGTTAAAAAATCTGGGTTACATCATTCATGTTGAAATTATAGATGTGAGAACGATGCAAAACGTAAAAAGCGTCCATAATTAAAAGATAAAAGAAAAACTAAAACAATTCATAAATGAAGCTAAGAAATAACCAGTCCCTACTGACAGCGCCCGTTCACGAACGGATATTAGAATGAGCATGACATGCTCTCAGCCGCCAGGGCACATTCAAGTCAATGTAAAACGTACTCAGTAAATGGTAGCTTTATAATAGGTACATAGTACTCACAAACGTGCTATGCAATTATTCAATACTAAGAGAATGAAGTTGTACAATGCAAAAGTTTTAGTGAATCTTCAGCAGAATTTAGATATGTCATATCAGCTTATAATGTTCCCACCCGCCCCGCTGTTGGGACAAACTAGAATTGGCGCCTTACTTTATGCAAATTATTTCATCACCGCTGCTCTCAAAACGGTGAAGGAAAACATCGTGAGGAAACCGACAGTCCTGGAGCCAAGACCAATGCAAGACATGTGACATCTACCAACATAGTGGTGGATTACTGTCCACTCTCTCTCTCCAAGAGAATTCCTGAATCCCAGCAGTGGGAAAATTCAAACTCAAACTCAAAGTATTTATTTCAAATAAACCAATTACAAGCACTTTTTAATTTTCAAGGTGTCGGACAGTCAGAGATGAAGCTAGTTGCCCATTCCAAAGCAGTTGGTACCTTTGGAGAAGAACGGGCAAGAAACCCCACGGACACTCTTCTAAACAAAATAATTTTGGTTGCATAATTATTAAAATGTTGGTTACATTAGAAGCTGATTATGCAATGTATAAGGAGAATTAAACACTTCCTCGGCAAAAATCATTGCTTACTTGATACTGAAATTAGAATAAAAAAATTGGCGCTCTGCTTCAGCCATGTTTTTTCAATCTCCTAGCAACCGTACGTGTTTGCTTCCCTTATCAAATAATCCGGAGAAGCTACTGATTTAATCACAGCACGTAAATGGCATGGCAAGGTTTATCTGCAATGCAGAAAGGTACAAAAGGTCAACTCCACACAATCAATCTGTCTAGCCTTTTCCCGACTATGTTGGGGTCGGCCAGTAACCGGATGCTGCTGAATACCAGTATTTTTGCATGTAGCGACTGCCTATCTGACCTCCACAACCCAGTGACTGGGTAAAACGATACCCCTTGGTAAGACTGGCTGTCAGATCGGGCTTCTGACGACTCGTAACGACTGTCAAAGATGCACAAATAACAGCCGGGACCAACTCCGTAACGTGCTTTCCGCGACACGAAGGAGTCTTGGTATGTAAAGATGGTCACCCGTCCACAGCCAACCCCGGCAAGCGTAGCTTGACCTGATAGCCTAGCGGTGTGATCCACTTGTGCGGCTGTTATTACTAAGCCACGAGGTCTTCAAAGTAAGGTAACTGAGGTTAACTCCACAGAACGAGCAAAATCGCACGCACCTATAGACACGCTTCGCGTACAGTGAGTGCAAGCTCACTCACGACCGGTTTCTGTTGGAGATGCCGCCTTACGCGTCTATACACTCACCGGGATTGTCCGAAAGGGTTACCGCTACCCCGGAACATTAAGGGCTAAGAAAGGAACATGGATTGGTTTTAGTCAGTAAGAGTCTGACACTGCCTTCCGCTTCAACTAGAGCGTTTAGTGACTACCCTGGTGTCACAGTTTTCAAGCTGCCCATGGGCCTCTGACTTAGCTTCACATGCTGTTAAGAAATATCTCTCAGGTAAGTATGCCGGTTTCCTCACGATGTTTCCCTTTTTGTTTAATCAACTGACAATTATACAATACGCACATGAATTCAAAAAATCAGAGGTGCGTGTCTTGTGTTCGAACTCGAGACTTAAGACTTGGCAGTCCGACGGTCACACCACTAGGCTGTCACTGCTGACTTCACATCCCGGCCGCCGCGGGAGACGCTCCGGGTGTCGGGAGCCGCGCGACGACTCCCGCCACCGTAAACGCGAGCCTGCGGGCGGTGAGTAATGGGTAGCTCACCGTCCAATCAGGACCAGGCCCGTGCCGGACGGCGCGTACTTGTTCCACGCGCGCCTCAATGAGTAAAAAAAAGGCTATCATTGCTATAAGTTGACTTTCTGTAATCTGTATTCTGTCTTGTGTTACAGCTTAGTGTCGTTTTAAATTCTGCACACCTGCTGGAGATGTTCGTTGTGTAACTTTTTCGTTTCCTGGATTATATGTTTTTTTTGCAAAGTGGGTCGGATATTGATTTGCAGTAAGGCAGATGAACGAAAGGCCATGCCTCGAGGCTGTGTAGTACTTATTAGATTGTACCTGTGTGGTGCCAGCGTGGTAGATTACGGCCCTCTCGCTCACGAAGAGTGGAGGCCTGTGTCCCAGCAGTGGGAATATTAAAGACTTAATATACAGAATATTAAAGACTTAATATACAGAATATTAAAGACTTAATATATACAGAATATTAAAGACGAAGGAAGAGGCAGATTGACTGCCGAGCCTTTTTCCAACTATGTTGGCGTCGGCTTCCAGTCTAACCGGATGCAGCTGAATACCAGCATTTTACATGGAGCAACCTGACCTCCACAACCCAGTCGCTAACTGGGTAATACGATACCCCTTGGTAAGACTGACTGTCAGACTTTCGGGCTTCTGACGACCCGTAACGACTGTCAAAGATCCACGAATGACAGCCGGGACCAACTTAACGTGATTTCCGAGGCACGGAGGAGTCTCGATATCTGAATATAGTCACCATCCACAGACCAACCCCGGCAAGCGTAGCTTAACTTGATGGATCGATCCATGCGGCTGTTATTACTTAGCCACGAGCCCCTCCGTTTCTTAATAAAGACTGATATTATGAAATCCAAACTGCTTGCTACTACGAAGAATTTCCATGTAGTTCTTCAGTACACAAGTGACACCGCCAGCAGCGACTATTATTCACTATCAACACGTGATTACATTTAACATTCTTATCACGTCTCAGTGCCACGTGTAACATTTCTTGAATTCCCCGAAAATTGCTTTGAAAGCGTCGAGTGACACCTGGGTTTTATACAAACATTTTGGCATTTACGATTCAATTTGTATTAAATTAGGGTTTCGTGGGAAGGGATATATTCTACTTAACCTTTATGCTAAGCACGTTTTTATCATTTGACTGCCTTGATGGTCTATTGGTTGTGCGACTGCTGAGCTGGAGGTCCTGGTTTCGATCTCTGCGTCAGGCAAATTATAGTTAAAGTGGGATTGTCTGAAAGGGTTAACGCTACCCCTGAACATAAAGGGCTAAGGAAGGAACATGGATGGGTTTTTGTGAATAAAAGTCTGACACTCCCTTCCGCTCCACCCAGAGCGGGAGGAGACATTTGAGGAATTCCCACCCCCCAAAAAAAAAAGGGAAATTGTGGTTCGGTTTTTCTGTCAGGATATTTTCAGTAAATGCCCGGTGTCTGGCTTTGTGCCTCTTTAGAGTCAGGCTCCTCAAAACTTCATTCGTAGACAGTTCCGCCTTGGAGTGTAAATGTGGTACTGTTCCACAAACGATTGTGACACTTAAATATCGCGTCATCTGCATGTTCCAGGAACTGTTAGCAGTGATAGCCTAGTGGTGTGACCGTCGGACTGCAAAGTCATAGGTTTCGAGTTTGAACCCCAGGGACGCACCTCTGATTTTACGGATTCATGTGCTTATTGTGTAATTATCACTTGCTTAAAAATCGGTGAAGGAAAATATCGTGAGGAAACCAGCATGTCTGAGAGATATTTCTCAACAGCATGTGAAGTTAAAACCAAAGTTAAAAAGTTCCTCAAAACTTCATTCGTAGACAGTTCCGCCTTGGAGTGTAAATGTGGTACTGTTCCACAAACGATTGTGACACTTAAATATCGCGTCATCTGCATGTTCCAGGAACTGTTAGCAGTGATAGCCTAGTGGTGTGACCGTCGGACTGCAAAGTCATAGGTTTCGAGTTTGAACCCCAGGGACGCACCTCTGATTTTACGGATTCATGTGCTTATTGTGTAATTATCACTTGCTTAAAAATCGGTGAAGGAAAATATCGTGAGGAAACCAGCATGTCTGAGAGATATTTCTCAACAGCATGTGAAGTTAAATCAGAGGCCCATGGGCAGCTTAAAAACTCTGACACCAGGTAAGTCACTAACCACACGAAAAAAAAAATTGTTTCAAGCTAGTAATGGCGTCGAATACGGAGCCGAAACCCTTTAGATTGCCATCGACATTTATGATGAAGAAGCGACGTCAAATATATTGTCAAACTGTTGCACGTTTTATCCTACAACATAAATACTCTTTTGCGAACACTGGAGGCTTGTAAACCTCTTGTCATAATTAAATTGGTTGTTACTTATTATATTGTAGGTAATTTAAAACTATATTTTTGGGACTTATATGTTCGAGCCGTTTGGGGTTGAAACAATATAGGGTGCGAGTGCCTACTATGTTTTTCGAGACATCGCCAAACGGTTGGTCGACTCTTCACGTGTCTAGCCTATTTTTCGACCAAAGAATCAGCATTGCCATACAACGCGGCAATGCTGCCAGCCTTTTCCTGTTGATAGCGATGTGGACGAATTTATTGATGCCTTTTGATTTATGTTTTTCCTCCCGTTTTATATACTTGGACATAGTTATTATTAATATTTTAAGTATTTTTAGGTATGTAAATATTAAGTGAATAAAATAACAAAAAAAAAAAAATACTTTAACATATATTTTTGCCAATATTACTTTAAATAACCTGACATAAAGCACAAATTTCAATGATTTTAACTGACTTCCAAAATTGATGAGGTTCGTCTATGTTGGAATGTATTAAAAAAAATTCTGATAGGTATATTTATTAAGTTATTTAAGTTAGTTTCGATACATCTTGTTACTGTTGTGTACATAACAAGCTTTACGAATTGGTGTAAAGACAGTAGGGCAGGTACCCATCACTAGAAAGGAAAAAACACAAAACATTTTTTTCTAAGTCGTTTTGGCGTTGATGTATCGGTATGCAAAGGCTATTAATTTACCTATTTATTCCATTCTTAATTTCGTGATCGGAGCTCGTGGCTAAGTAATAACAGCCGCACAGGTGAATCCATCAGGTTAAGCTACGCTTGCCGGGGTTGGCCGTTGATGGGTAACCATCTTTAAATACCGAGACTCCTCCGAGCCTCGGAAAGTACGTTAAGCCGTTGGTCCCGGCTGTAATTTGTGCATCTTTGACAGTCGTTACGGGTCGTTGGAAGCCCGAAAATCTGACAGCCAGTCTTACCAAGGGGTATCGTATTACTCAGTTACTGGGTTGTGGAGGTCAGATAGGCAGTCGCTCCATGTAAAATACTGGTATTCAGCTGCACCCGATTAGACTGGAAGCCGACCACAACATTGTTGAGAAAAGGCTAGGCAGATTGATTCCATTCTTAATCTTCTAGCCATCTGTCAGAATGAATTTAATACCTAATAAGTACCATAATCCAAATTCTTACTACCTCCATCTCGAAGAAGGTCTTGTCTATAAGGTCGAGCAAACTACGTGAGGTATTACGTGACCCGAAAATCTATCAAGGCTGACAGGGGCCTCCACAAGATGGACTGGGTCAATAAACTCTGTGATGGTAAAGGTCATTGACTCCAAAAAGGTTGGTCAATTTAGGTCATCCACCAATTTATGTTGCGTCACATGCGATGCTTAATCAATAATTTGATGCACAGCTGAGAGATTGTATTTAATCTCTTTAGTTCTGATTTTTCTATGGACAGATATCTTTTGTTTGACGAATAAATATTGCAGTTTGTTGTATGGTAAATATTGTCAAACTGTCATATTTTAAGCGGGATTGTCCGAAAGGGTTAGCGCTACTGCGGAACATAAAGGGCTAAGGAAGGAACATGAATGGGTTTTAGTCAGTAAGAGTCTGGCACTCCCTTCCGCTCCACCCAGAGCGTCATATTATTATACGAGTCATATTTATTCTTCAGATAAAATATATGACTGACTGACTATTGAAAAACAGCGCTTAAAAGAAATAACAGTGAAAGATATGAATACCAATCTTATTCTTCTTCTTCGTGTGGTTAGTGACTAACCTGGTGTCAGAGTTTTAATGCTGCCCATTTTTTTTTTTTTTTTTTTTTAAGGCTGGGAAATCATCCAATGACTGCTCCCGCTCTGGGTGGAGCGGAAGGGAGTGTCAGACTCTTACCGACTAAAACCCATCCATGTTCCTTCCGTAGCCCTTTATGTTCCGGGGTAGCGGTAACCCTTTCGGACAATCCCGCTTACCCGGCAGGCTTGGCCCTGAGGGGCCCCTTCATATGCTGACATCTCTTTGAGGCGCGCGTGGAACATATACGCGCCGTCCGGCACGGGGTCTAATGCTGCCCATGGGCCTCTGACTTAGCATCACATGCTGTTGAGAAATATCTCTCAGGCATGCCGGTTTCCTCACGATGTTTTCCTTCACCGATTTTAAGCAAATGATAAGTGATAAGTGATTTAATCTTATACAGGCTTATGATAAATTCTAAGTTTCTTCATGATTATGGAGAAGCTATATAAAAAAACCGGCCAACTGAGAGTTGGACTCGCGTACCGAGGGTTACGTACAAACATTATTGATCTAAATAAAAGACAAACTAGGCTAACGGACAAACTTAACTTTAACTGCAAAGAATAAGTTTGTCATAGTAATTGGCCCCTTTTTTGTTATTTAACTACATATTTAAGGAATTTTAGATTTTTTCTTAAGATTTGCTTTGTGTCTTGGCAAATTTCATGATTCTAGGTCAACGGGAACTACCCCATAGGTTTTGATTCCCTTGTAAAATCGAAAATACGCTACAAAAACGGTTAAATGTTTAGATCTTTTGAACGCGTCGATTTACAATTGTTTTTTACAGCTGAACGAGACTGTAAACATGAAGTATATAATATAAATTTCGTTGATGCCAAAAAGGGCCTGACAGACGGACAGACACCAAAGTGATCCTATAAGAGTCCCCTTTTTTTGAGTTGCAGATCCCTAACAACGAATGCTGAAGCATGTTTGCTATGCTAATCACCACTCAACTAATTACTGTATATTGCTAATTAAGGTAAGTGACAGCGGGCAGTGATAGCTAAGCGGTTAGGGTGTATGCCTGGGGAATGAGAGGTCGTGAGTATGAATCTGACCCAATGCATTATTAACGTGACGTGAGGCTGTTATTACTTAGCCATAAGCCCCCCTGTCAAACGAAAAGGACTTTTAAAAACTAATTTTAAATTCCATTCCTGGGTGTACTGCAATTTTAGGTATTTACTCATAATATAAGTACTAAAAGAATAACGAGGAGCTCGTGGCTAAGTAACAACAGCCGCACGGGTCGTTCCATCAGGTTATGCTACGCTTGCTGGGGTTGATCTATGGATGGGTGATCATCTTTACATACCGAGACTCCTCCGTACCTCGGAAAGCACGTTAAGCCGTTGGTCCCGGCTGTCATTTGAGCATCTTTGACAGTTGTAACGGGTCGTCAGAGGCCGAAAAATCTGACAGCCAATCTGTCTTACCAAGGGGTATCGTATAACCCAGTTACTGTGTTGTTGCCCCGCGTAAAAAACTGGTATTCAGCTGCATCCAGTTAGTCTGGAAGCCGACCCCAACATAGTTGGGAGAAGGCTAGGCAGTTAATGATGATCCTAGCAGCATGGTCAGTCATAAATTAAGATTTAAAACTGTCAGATTTTTATATTACTCTCGACTGTAATCTTGTTTTAAAACTAGATTGATGATGTAGCATTCGTTCTAGACAACCTTAGTTTCTTAATGTCGGTGTATAAAAATGTACAAAACCGCGCTATGCCGCGTGTATTTAGTTTATCAAAAAGTGCTCTCTTGAAGTAACACACATAAATACATGGTGCTCCCAGTAGTAACTATAAGTATGTGAGCACCATGTATTTATGACATAATTGATTTGACTTGCCATTGTTAAATCTGTTTTTCTTTTCACCTTTTGTGGTGTAGTATTTTTATTCTGGGTGCATCGTCTTCACATATAATTTTCGTAATTTTGGGATACAAAACGTTGTTAAACATTTTAAAAAGTAACAGTGGAGTTTCATGTCCATTCTTCTCCACACGAAAATACCTTTTTTTTTTTTTTTAATGCTGGGAAATCATCCAATGACTGCTCCCGCTCTGGGTGGAGCGGAAGGGAGTGTCAGACTCTTACTGACTAAAACCCATCCATGTTCCTTCCGTAGCCCTTTATGTTCCGGGGTAGCGGTAACCCTTTCGGACAATCCCGCTTACCCGGCAGGCTTGGCCCTGAGGGGCCCCTTCATATGCTGACATCTCTTTGAGGCGCGCGTGGAACATATACGCGCCGTACGGCACGGGTCTGGTGCTGATCGGACGGTGAGTCACCCATTACTCACCGTCCGCAGGCCCGCGCCTACGGTGGCCGGGAGTCGTCACGTGGCTCCCGACGCCCGGGGCGTCTCCTGCGGCGCCTGGGACGGGAGGACCTTTCTCTCTCCCATCCCGCCACCTCCTTCGCGAGCATAACTTTTTCGCAGAAGGAGGTGACTGCCTCCCACTCCCTATCGCCCCTGACCATGGCTTGCACCAGGGCCGGGCGCGAGAGGTCGCCGCCGCCGATCGCCTCTACGAGGACACGGCGGTGCTCCGCCCAAGCGGGGCAGGTTTGCACCGTGTGCTCTACCGTGTCCTCTGGGCGATCCTCGCAGTGGTGACACCCGGGCGTTTCCTCCCGCCTGATGATGTGCAGGAACCTCCCGAAACATCCATGTCCGGTGAGGACCTGCGTCAGGCGGTAGGTGAGGGCGCCGTGACGCCTCTCTAGCCACTCCTCAAAGAGGGGCCTTATCGTGGCGTGCCCTCCACGAAAATACCTTAAAATCAATTCAATTTCTTGTCCATTTTGACGTTCAGTTATTTGAAATAAATCACTTGACCTTGACTTTACTTTTCTCTTAATTAAAATTGTAAAAATATTTACAATATTAAAAAATTTCATGAAAACACTCATTTTGATTGATAAACATTCTTGTTTCCAACTTATTTCCCCGAAATACACAGAAAAATGTCTGAAAAATAAATTTTTCTTATTAATTTTATTTTGCAAAATATGAAAATTGGTTCGCGAAAAATATAACGTAGCTGTTATGAAAAGAGCTGTCAAAAGTAGGAAACTCGTGTTGGAAACGATACCAAGAAAATAATATCTGAGTAGAAAGTTTCCAATTTAAAGAAATCTGCTGCAAAAATACAACATGTTTTTTTATATGTTATAACTCTAGGCTCTCTAAGTAATAACAGCCGCACGGATCGATCCATCAGGTTAAGCTACGCTTGCCGAGGTTGGTCCGTGGATGGGTGACCATCTTTACATACCAAGACACCGCCGTGCCCCGATAAACACGCTAAGCCGTTGGTGCCGGCTGTCATTTATGCATCTTTGACAGTTAACCAACATAGTTGGGAAAGGCTCGACAGATTGATTGACTTATGTCAACAAAATTGACGAAGTCACATTGCCACTCATAATCAGCCTATAATAATAATAATAATAATAATTTATTTCATAAAAAGGAGATTGTAGTACATGAGGCATACACAGAGTTTTACATACAGGTTTGTACCATGTCAATCACAATCTGGTGGGTGAAGTTCTGCTTTCCTAGCTAGGTTATAGAATAACCTGTATTAAGGATTAGCAGTCCCTATCCCTTACAAAAGTTACAATAAACTAGTACATACTAGTATATAATGTTCCCACTGCTGGGACACAGGCCTCCTCTTCGAGAGGGAGTGGGCCATAATCCACCACGCGGGCCCAGTGCGGGTTGGCGGAACACATGTCTTCGAATTTTTGGCTTTAGGACGTGTCGTTTTCCTCGCGATGTTTTCCTTCACCGTTTTGAGAGCAGTGGTAATGCAATTATTTACACAAAGTAAAGCGCCTACTTGGGTTCGAACCCTCGACCTACAACCCGCAAGTCGGGCCAGTTACCATTGGGTCACCACTGCTCTTACACTATTTACACTCGCTGACCTCGAATGACTTTTACTGACTTGAACCCATCCATGTTCCTTCCTTAGCCCTTTATGTTCCGGAGTGCGGCACGGCATGGCAAGGTATTTTATGTCGATGAATAATACATACATAACTTTAAAGTATGGAAATAAGGTAGAAATTTCAATGTTCGTCTACAAATACCTTGCCGTGCCGTGCTGCTAATGTGCGCCGGGCCTAAGCCGTTAGTCCAGGCTGTCATTCGTATATCTTTGACAGTTAGGGCGGCTGTTAGTACTTAGCCACGAGCTCCTCTCTACCTAAGCCACGAGATCCTCCCAATCTTTTCTCAAGTTTCAAGGGTGCAAAATAATCTCGAGAGGAGCCACAATATCCTACAGACGTCTTAGACATGTCATAGGCGCGTCATGAGAGTGTAATAAAAGCTGCTAGCTACTTCAAATGTTGATGTCTTGCGGGCGTATGTTACACTGTCGTGCAGTAAAAATATTTTTGTCTAAGTCATTGTTTCGTCATTTGATAAATACATGGTTAAATTAAAGTCGTTTAAAACCTCTTAAGGGGTTGGGGAACGAGCAACTTTTACTATGGGACCAAACGTGAAATCGCCAAAAAAAGTACAGTACATTTAAGTTCGCCAAAGTCGTCAAAATGTACTGAATAGCTGATTTTTTTCTGGCGATTTCAAGCTTGTTCCCATAGTAAACGTTACTCGTTATAATGTATAGAATGACCTCTTAAGGAGTTTTAAATGACTTAAATTTAGTAGGTATATTGAAATTTTTTGTGGGCTATAAAAAGAAATCAACTGTTTCGTAAAAAAGTGCAATACTGACGCATTGAAAATGTATGGATATTTTTTAACGCAGTGAGGTTCACGATCAAGCTCTTTCTGAATAACTCTCGATGCATCGATGGTTACCCATCCACGAACCGACCTTTTCTTTCGATCGAGTCTTTTCAGATTTATGTGCGTATTGTACAATTATCACTTGTTAAAAAAACGGTGAACGAAGATATCGTGAGGAAACCGGCATGCCTGACAGACATTTCTCAACAGCATGTGAAGCTAACTCAAAGGCCCATTGGCAGCATAAAAACTGACACCAGGTTAGTCACTAACCATATGAAAAAGGAAGAGGAACATCCAGTCGTGCAGCTGTTATTTGTCCCAAGAGCTCCACCGACATTACGAAGCAAGTTTGCTAATTACTGCAGTCCTTATCATCTATCATCTGCCTAGCCTTTTCCCAACTATGTTGGGGTCGGCTTCCAGTCTAACTGGATGCAGCTAAATACCAGTATTTTACATGGAGCGACTGCCTATCTGACCTCCACAATCCAGTAGCTGGGTAATACGATACCCCTTTGTAAGACTGGGAGACAGACTTTAGGGCTTCTGACTACCCGTTACGACTGTCAAAGATCCACAAAAGACAGCCGGGACCAACGGCTTAGAATTTTCCGAGGCAAGGAGGAGTCTCGATATGTAAAGATGGTCACCCATCCACGAACCAACCCCGGCAAGCGTAGCTTAACCTGATGATCGATCCCTGCGCCTGTTATTACTTAGCCACGAACTCCTCCTTAATTACTGCAGTCCTTATCAAACAAAATAGCCCCTGTATAAGCTTACTTGAGGAAAAACTGTACGAAACTTACAGGTATTTCTGAACCGGGTTAAGTTTTGTTCTTAATCCCTTTTTTTTTTTTTTTTTTTTTTTTGATCCGGGGGGAAAATCCTCATGGATGTCCCCCGCCCCGGGGAGGGCGGAGGGGTCTGTCAGACTCTTACTGACTAAAAACCACCCCGGGTGTTCCCTCTCACACCTTCGCCGGGGGTCGCGGGAATCAAAAAGAATTCTTCCGCAACCCCCGTGGTGCCGGCCCGCCGCAGCGGGCCTCGTCTCGGCCGAGCGGGAGTGAGGTGTACGACACTCCCCTCGTACCGTCTTGGAGGGGCGCGCGTGGAACACTACGCGCCGCCGCCTCGGGTCCAGATGTTGTTGTGGGGGGCGACGGACTAAACCCCGCGTCCGTCGCCCCTGGACCCATTTAGGGGGGCTGGAAGAGGGCATTGTCTGCCCTCCTCCGACGCCCGGTGCGCCTGCTGCGGGCCGGGTTGAGGGAGGTGATCTCCCGCTCCCGCTCCGCAGCCTCCTTCTGCGAAATGACTTGCTCGCAGAAGGATACCACCGCGTCCCAGGCCTGTTCACTGCCGACCATGGCGTTAACGACGGCTTGTTCTTAATCCCTTCCCTAACTTACTTGAGCGGATTAGTTAAACCCTTTCACTTAGTTTCTTGTGAAATTGAATCCATACACCCTTGTTTAGGTTTTTAGGGTTTCGTATCTGAAGAGTGCCTAGCGGAACCCAATTGGGTTCCGCTTAAACGGAGAGCGAAGGCTTAGTAATTACTAAGCCTTCGCTCTCCGTTTGTCTGACAGCGGGACGTGTCTCATGTACTGAAATAGGTAAACATTTGTAATTTTCACAGATTGTTGATTTCTGTTGCGGCTATAACAATAGATAATAAAAATAAAATTAAGTTAAAGATCAAAGGGGTTCAATGTCCAATAGAAGAAACATGTTTTTATAACTGAAATGTTTTTTTTTTAATAAGCGGTATCATTAGGCGTACATTGAAATGACAACTCTATTAACATACTTTAAAGTTATATTTATATTATTCGTCGCAAAAAAATACCTTGCCATGCCGTGCCGCACTCCGGAACATAAAGGGCTAAGGAAGGAACATGGATGGGTTTTTAGTCAGTAAGAGTCTGACACTCCCTTCCACTCCACCCAGAGCGGGGAGGGTCATTTGAAGATTACCTACCCTCAAAAAAAGAGCAGTCGCCCCATGTGAAATTCTGGTGTTCAGCCTGGCTGATGGTGATGGCTGACTAACACTTGGGAAATAGGCTTTATTGATTATGATTATTGAGAAGGTCAGATAGATTTTTATATGGGTGTTTGTCTACCTAAGTAGTGTAGAAGATTGAAGACTTTCTACTGAGGGGGCTCAGTGGTAGAGCGTGTAATTGGTGTGTATCGGGTCTTTTCTATGCTATGAATGCAAACACACAGGACGATAAACACCATATACAATAGCTTGATTAAAACGAATACATCTGCCAAGCCCCGCGGCCTGAGGCAAACTCTCTTCTGTACAAAAAGCTTAGGCTTTTTGTACAGAAGAGGTTTGCCTATTCTAAATATAATTTAAAGGTTCGAATGCCGTCAGATTATTACCTATGTTCAACATAAGGTTTCACGCAGGCTTTACCAGCCATGTTCAACCTAAGGTTTCACTCAGGCTCTAAAGTAGTTTATCAGCCATCTCGTTACCATAATACAAGCATTAGGTTGCTTAGCTTGGGACTATATGGCGTTGTGTGAAATGTCCAAGGATATTATTATTATTATTTATCAGCCCTGCGATTTCAAGTCTTTCGGTGTTACGCATCGGTGTAACACGCAGCCACCATATTATTATTCGGCGGCAACCAAATTACCAGTTGTAGACAAAATTTGTCTGCGAAGTAAACAAAACCAAGTTTCATAATATAATTACGACAGCGTCTAAGGGGAGGTGGGTAGAACGACTTGTTGTGGGAGAAAGTTTTTGAGAGGAAATCTTAAGTCAGACATTTGTTGTTGGCTTATATAACTGTTTACCCCATTCAAGGACACTGAATTTAGGTCACAGCTCATAAGAGCCACCCGGCACCCACTCCGCACCACCTCGCATACTCATCATCTGCCTAGCCTTTTCCCAACTATGTTGGGGTCAGCTTCCAGTCTAACCAGATACAGCTGAATAGCAGAATTTTACGTTGAACGACTGCTTATCTGACCTCTACAACCCAGTAACTTGGTAATACGATACCCATTGGTAAGACTGGCTGTTAGATATTCGGGTTTCGGACGATCCGTAAAGACTGTCAAAGATGCACGAATGACTGCCGGGACTAACAGTTTGACGTGCTTTCCGAGCCACGGAAGAGCTACTAGTTAGAAATATAATTCTTCAAATTAAAAAAACCGGTCAAGTGCGAATCAGACTCGCTCACCGAGGGTTCGTTACAAATAAATGTATAGTTTTCAAATATTTCCTAATACTTATAGTATAAGAGGAGACTACTTGCCAAATTTCATAGTTCTAGGTCAACGGAAAATACCCTATAAATTTTCATTCCCTGGAGATTGTTGAAATATAGGTTTTTTGCGGCATAAACGGCCATCAGTTTGATTTTTTCACAGCTGCAAGGGACTTTAGACCTAAGTATGTGGTTTTAATTACAATTCGATACCTCAACGCGTTCCCGAGATAAAGGGTTTTGACAGACAAAGGGACGGACGTACAGACAACAAAGTGATCCAATAAGGGTTCCAACATTAATCTGGAATATTCAAACCCAACAATGCGAGTGGAACCACATTAAACTCTAGTCGTATGACATTAACGTCAAAAACGTCAAAATAACTCGACTAGCTTAATAACACAGACAGAATTTCCAAAGGGATTTGCTTGACATCAATCTTCATTTATATCGCGTAAACAATATAAAGTTATTAAAAGAGAGTATAATTATGTTATTTAAGCTCGTGGCTAAGTAATAACAGCCGCACGGATCGATACATCAGGTTAAGCTACGCTTGCCGGGGTTGGGCCGTGGATGGATGGCCATCTTTACTTAGCGAGACTCTTCCGTGCCTCGGAAAGCACGTTAAGCCGTTGGTCCCGACTGTCATTCGTGGATCTTTGACCGTCGTTGCGTGTAGTCAGGAGCTCGAAAGTCTAACAGTCAGTCTTACCAAGGGGTAGCGTATTACCCAGTTATATTATTGGTTTGTGGAGATCAGATAGGCAGTCGCTCCATGTAAAATACTGGTAGTCAGCAGCATCCCATTAGACTGGAAGTCGACCCCAACATAGTTGAGGAAAAAAGCTAGACATATTGATTTTTACGTTATTTAAGCAGACGCTTTCTGTTTTACATAACAATACATAACAGAACATTACGCCTTGTATTAGAGACTGGTTGGGCAGAGGTGTACCTATCAGTGAGATTATCGATAAATGTGTAGAATCAAGTTCTTCCAACTAAACAGACAGCTGTGCTGCTGGGGAGTTTGTTACACCACTTCTTCTTCCCAGCTAAAGCACTAGGAAGTGGTGAAGGGTGGGCGTTTTTGGGGGACTGTCTATGTAACTTTGACCTTCAAAAAGTGCTGAGATTGCCTAGTTTGAATAAATGACTTTTGATTTTGTCTCAAGAGCTTTATTTTGTCTGAATTTCGGGTGCCTACCCGAATTGTCAATGATCTCCGCGCCACCATGCACCATAGTGTAACATGGAATTCAAAATATTTGTAGTGTGGTTGTCTAAACATCTTCAACCTCACGCGAGGTGAGGCATTGCGGAGTGGGTGCCGGGTGGCTCTAATGAGCTGTGACCTTAAAAATCACTTCGAAATTCGAACGCTGTCTCGTTGTGAAACCGCGATGATTTATTTTAAAAACAAATGAGTTCGCTTTCGAATTGTGTGCGCACACTTGAGTGAGGTTCCAAGTGAAATTTATTGGCTCACAGGTCGACGGCTTAATTTACTATTACAGCGGTTAAAAAACGTCTGTTTTCTTATCGTTATCCGGGCTATTACCCACTTCTATCTGGTCCATTTAACAATCGATTATAGGCACTATATTATAAGTAATCGTTCAAGGATATTGACACGACCCTCTCATTGTGAAGATGTTTGTCACGCCCTCTATATGTTAGCTAAACGACCGACCTTCCACTCAAATAAATTGGTGATAAGACTCTTTCATAGCATAGAAAAATGAACTCTCTTTTGAATATAATTAAAGTTAATTTTACAGACAGTGCTATTCTATAAAGTTGTCTTGAATCCTCAGTCAAATGATCTTGGGAAATTCGAATGCGATCTCATTTGTTTTTAAAATAAATCATCGCGGATTCAAAACGAGACAGCGTTCAAATTTCGAAGTGATGTTTAAGGTCATAGCCACAGAACAGTTAAAGAGGTTAGAAGGGCCTTGTGGGCGGGACAGGCGCGCCACACATTTGCGCGGGCGCTCCTAACCCAACCGAAATTAGAATCACCGGTCAACAGTCACGCTCTTATTGTGAAAGCGTTCAATTCTCCGCGGAAAAAAAGAATTATGCCGTCTTGCCCAATTATAACGTGTCGGAAAAGAAGTCAGGAGTGTAATGTGGCCCGAGGAGGGATTTCTTTTCACCGGTAACTCCAAAAACCTTAAAATACGAGTGATATTTGTAATTATTACAAAAGTATTATGTAGTTTGTAGACAAAAACGATAAAATCGCATTCAGATGCAAAATTATACATTGCTTGCATTACATTGGTACGATCTTGCACGACGTGAGCGGTCGCGCAATGTATTGCGTTCACTGCGAACGTCGCGTGCGTCGATCCAAAGCTTCAATTCTGGGAAATCTATGCGCGTCGATAGTGTTGTACCAAATTGTAAACAATGTCGATATTAAGATGTGTATACGAATGATTATTGTCAGTAATATAACAATGAAAATAACTTTGTTTATATTAACACCAATTATTGTATAATGTGGATTATTAATTTAGTTTCTTAGTTGGTTTTTCGTCTAAAATCTAATTTACGATGCAAACACTTTTTTTTTAATTGTCCATAAGATCCTGTTACAAGAAAACTGTGGTTTGAAGTAACTGGTAGAATTGAATGGATAGGTACTACTAAATGTAGCACAATTTATGATCGCAACATTTTGCAGAAAATGATTATGTAACGCGGGTGAAACCGGCGGGCACAGATATTATTCATAAATTAACATGATAAAATTAATAAATACTTTTTCACGGAGTAGTTCACAATAAATTAATTAGATTATATTATGTTAATTCGACTTAGCATTCGATATGGACGTGAAATTTGAAAATTTCTTTATAGTTTTTTTGCATATTGTAGCATTGTTTTACGTTTTATGTTATTAAAAATGCTATTTTTGTTTCTTTCTATTATTATGCCGTAAAACAGAGCTGCAACTAGCATAAAACTAAAGAAAATTTAAATTTCCCGGCAGTATCGGATGTTCCCCCTTAATTTGTCTTTGATTTAAGTTTATTTATATGTAATTAGGAAGTTATTCGTACCGAATCCGCAACTTGAAAAAATACAAAACTTTAATTAACTAAACTACAGTAATTTTATCGATATGATTAATCGACCTTTTGGTGGCCGTAACATATATGAGAAATAAATTGCTTTTACACGTGTGTGAGTGTACGTCCAGAGCAGTATTTGCGTTAGTGTGACAACCAATAGTAAACACGCGATGTAAGTGCGTGTGGTTTATTTGTGTGCGTAATGCGCGTACGTATTATCTCTTGCTTGTAGTGGAGAGACAAGAGTGGGAGACATGCGGCGACACGCGTTCTAATACAAATCAGGAACTACTTCCATTCTAACCTCTTTATCTGTTCTGTGGTCATAGCTTATTAGAGCCACCCGGCACCCATTCCGCACCGCCTCGCCTCTTGCGGCTAGTATTCTTTACATGGACTTATTTGGATATGTGCTAACTACTTCAACTCGCGAGAGGTCAACCCGCCGTCCGCACGTGGACGCGGACGGCGGGTGGACCTCTCGGTGATAAATCGCTTCTCGCATGCTTGCCTTGCGTTCACGTGGAGTTGCGAGGTTCACTGGTTGACCGCGTGACGTTTATTGGTAATAACGCGGCGACCACCCGTGGACCTCCTCGACAATGAGGCAGTATGGGGTGGGTGCCGGGTGGCTTTAATGAGCTATGACCTTTAGAGAATAAAATAAGCCTGTGCTGATTTAACAGTGGAAAATGACTCTTTGTTCAGGACAAAACAAAGTTATAATTACACAGAAAGTCACATTCCCGCAACAATTTGCTTAACAACGAAGACGAGTGAGCTTCCACTGAATTCGAGTGTACTACAGAATCCTTGGAAAACTATTGTGTTGTATAATTATGTAGTTGACTTCAAAAGCGTTCTCTTAACTAAGCCTCATAAGTGTTGCATGAGTGAACACTGTGTTCTTCGAAGGAGTAGGCAGATGTATTCATTACATTCAGCCTCTGAAATGTGTACAGTCACGAGCACCAATATGTATACACTGAACAACTTTAAAAAGTGATTTACTCCTTCTGTATTTGTTTTAATTATATGTCGTTACGGACATAGTATTTGGGAACCCATACTAATACGAAAAAGGTTCTATTGTCACAAAGTTATCGTTATTCCACGAGAAAATCGCTTTTGAATGTTTCTAAGTGTATACATATTGGTGCTCGTGACTGTACAGTGACGGTTCATAAGTAGATTAGCAATCTCCCGTGCCAATCCACTTTTAAACGTTTACTGTACAGAGGCCAGCACATCAAGTTACCACAATCTGTCAATTTTCTTTGATAGTATTTCAACTTTATTGCAAAGACATAAGGTTCATTTTTAAATGAGAAAATTTGACAGTTAGGGATAGCTTGATGTGCTGGCGTCTGTACATATCGTCAAGGATTTATTTTACTGTCTGCAATTTTATTTTATTGTACTGTACTAATGTCATTATCTGCTTAGCCTTTTCCCAACTAAGTTGAGGTCGGTTTTGCAGTCAAACAAAATGCAGCTGAATACCAGTATTTTGCATGAAGTGACTGCCACTCACGTCCACAATACACCTTGCTAGGATTGGAGATGTCTTAAGAGGGGGATTCTGGTCTCAAGGAATTTAAATTGGTATTTGAAGAAACTATTGCCGTCGCGCTGCGACGCACTTTCTCTCGTAAAGTGCGAAAGGGACAACTGCAGCTCAGGCTGATTTTACCAACTAAAACCTTAACCAAAGACGTTTTGTATTCCGCTGTTTTCATCTTCGAAACTGGACTGATCAAAAAAAATTCTTATTTCAAAGTTTAGAACAAACGCATATCGATGCTTTTATTTTTTTTTTGTTCAAAACTTATGGAATTTGTCTTTAAGTGTCTTTAACATGGCGGTAAAAATGGGTAATTTTCGGGATTGTAATAATTCTTTTAGTGACTATGTTTTGGAAAAAAGGAAATGATACACGCACTACGTCACGTACACGCCGAGCACGTACTAATTAGACCTAGATTTTTAAGAAAATAATTATTGCTCTAGACTCTAGAGGCATTATCTACAAAGAAAACAGTGGAATGCGTTTGTATGGAGAAAGACCCAAAAGAGTTCCCTCTTAACCTGAAGTTTAAGCAATTTTATACAGTACGCACATGAATCCGAAAAATCAGAGATGCGTGCCTTGGGTTCGAACTCGAGACCTATGACTTGGCAGTCCGACGGTCACTATACTAGGCTATCACTGCTTAAAAATCGGTGAAGGAAAACATCGTGAGGAAACCGACATGCCTGAGAGATATATCTCAACAGTATGTGAAGCTAAGTCAGAGGCCCATCCATGGGCAGCATAAAAACTCTGACACCAGGTTAGTCACTAACCACTCGAGAAAGAAAGAAAGACCTGAAGTTTCTTCCAAAGTTAGGTAGATGCTAAAATTAGTTAATTTAACCTTGCTTTCCCGTTAGGTGAAATCTGAGGGATCTGTTAGGAACTTGTTCTTAGTTGTGTTATCCTTATTATGGAGATTACCCTAAGGGTCCGTGAGTTGGATAAGTTTTGCGAAACACTGCCGATGTCAGATATGATTGATGTCTTGATAGTACTGTTCATTCAAAATGGACTACAGGGAATTAATTCATATTGTGATGGTTATACTAAATGTGTGAATAATCGTCTTAACTAATATTATACTGGGTGTAACCGAAAGGGTATATACATACAAAAGCATATGCTACAGACCACCAAACTGAACAACTATTACTAAGGGACCAAATCCGTAATCGCAAAAAAAAATCGGCTGTTCTATACATTTTTGGTCACGTGACTCGTCGAAATGTAGGGTACAGCTGATTTTTTTTTGCGATTTCGGAGTTTGTCCCATAGTAAAAGTTGTAAAGTTTCGTTCCGATTCACCCCTGCGTCCCTATTCACCCCGTTTGACTGTAATTGAAATAAATACTTAGACTTTATACAACACAAAACACCGTACTACAAAAACTTGCATCACGAAACGAAATTTCGTTATCATAGATAAGAACTTTCATAAAAGCGTGTTGCACTTACTTAATGAACTTTATCAGGCGTATCTTATCACTGATTCAGTAGGTATGGGCGGGTATTATTAGAAGCAACTGATGTTCGATTTTGCGCACGAAACTATGTTGTGTAAGTTACTGGATTTTTCCTGAAGTATATAGTGTTTTGTTCTCCTTATCAATCTGCCTAGCCTTTTCCCAACTGTGTTGGGGTCGGCTTCCAGTCTATCCGGATGTAGTTGACTAGCATTTTACATGGATCGCTTGCCTATCTGACCGCCACAACCCAGCTAACTGGGTAATACGATACCCTTTGGTAAGACTGGCTGTCAGGTTTTCGGGCTTCTGACGACCCGTAACGACTGTCAAAGATGCACAAATGACAGCCGGGACCAACGGCTTAACGTGATTTTCGAGGCACGGAGGAGTCTCGGTATGTAAAGATGGTCACCCATCCACGGCCAACCCCGGCAAGCGTAGCTTAACCCGATGGATCGACCTGTGCGGCTGTCTCATTAACAAATATGTTAATGACATTCCTCATCAGTTAATGTTATTAACAAATTCGTTATTATCATAACAGGCGAAATGTTTTTATACAAAACTTCTGCCTAGTCAATGGGGAATGATGTTTACAAATATTATCGATTCCTCATGCCATAATTTACCGTACCTAGCTCCAAAGTGGTTTGACACTAATTGCTGGATCGATTAATGAGCTGTCATGTCGGAAATAAATTATAATGGATAATTCACTTCAGTGGGTGACCTTGCGGAACAAAATTCATGAAATGGACTGAAGAACGGACATTGTTAAAAGTGTTTAGCATAACGTCATTACGGGTTTTATATTCTTTGTATAGACTGTGTCCTTAAGGTGGAAGCGCCGGGAAAGCCTGTTAAATTGAAATATTCTTTCGTATTTTGTAATTTGTAAGTCGTCAGGTTGTATGTTAATCAAAATATGATTTTCGGCCGTAGAAAGTATGTTTTTACATAATTAAAATCACCGATATAACTTTCTAAGTTCATATAACATTACGTAGTCGAGGACAATTCTAAGTTAGAGAGTTGAATAAATGATTCAAATGATTATCTATACTTATTTATTACTAGTAAGTCTTAAATCTTTCCTCTGAAAATAAGTATATTTTTATAGTATCTCTAGCTTCTTCTCTGATCATAAAACTTAAACTATGGTAAAGACATACCTGTAAGCTTTAATATGTCGTACAGTATGTCCATGCACATGAATATATTTTTTAGGGCACAGCACCATACAAATTCTGGCCATGTCCTATGAAATTTCACGGGCTACTCTATCGCAACCCCCTTAACGCTGTGGTGGAAGTACTACAAAGTTCTTTTACCAAAAAAATTTAATCCACTTGGCAAGTTGAAGCGTTAAAAATTATCTTCACCGACACTTTGTAGCAATTTATCCAAAGAAAGTTGCTTTCAGAAACATGATACTCAAGAAAATCTTCATTGTTCTAACGGTATAACTTGAAACTTATAAGGTTCTTTGAACAATTTGCCAAGTTATGGAAGCACTTTATATACTTATTGAAATTACAACAAAGTGATACTTTTTTTTAGGATGATTTTTAATTTGAATATTTTTTAAAAGCTTGAGGCTCTTTTTTTTTGAGGCTGGGAAATCATTAAAAGACCCCTCTCTCGTTGGGTAGAGCGAAAGGGAGTGTCAGACTCTTACTGACTATATATTCATCCATACTCCTTCCTTAGTCCTTTGTGTTCTGGGGCATCGGACAATCCCACTGCCCAACGAAGTGACACTTAATTTTAAATTTAAATAATACTAGCTTCAGCCCGCGACTCCATCTAAGTCTATGTGGACTTCAGACTTGTGTTCAAGTCATGTATAAGGTTAACAACGTCTTATGTGTTAATCCAGGTTTTGAACTATGTGTGTCCCAAATTTCATCCAAATCCGATTTTGCGTGATTAGAATTCAAATCAAACAACATAATATCTATTGCTAGCAATTACTTTTACCAGCATAAAATAATGCATCAAAATAAACATCATCAAATTCCATTTCAATTTCAAATACCGAATTGTAATCAACCATTTCCCCAAATGTTACCAACTTAAAAATAGGTTGCGCCGAAAACTTTTTAACTGGCAACCCCAAGACGATCAAAGTTTGTGGCCCACAATTTTCGTTTGTGGCAACTTCGCACATTGGCCTTCTCGTCTCAGCGGTCGTTACGATAACTTGTGAATGTACAAACTTGGAACGCGTTTTAATAATTTTTTGGTCGCATTATTATTTTATTTGGTGTGAAGTGTGATAAAATATTAGGTATAGTTAAAAGTAAAATGGAACGTATAATCCGGAAGATGAGATTTGTGCATCTTTGACAGTCGTCAGAAGCCCGAAAATCTGACAACCAGTCTTACCAAAGCGTATCGAATTGCCCAGTTACTCGGTTGTGGAAATCAGATGGGCAGTCGCTCCATGTAAAATACAGGTATTCAGCAGCATCCGGTTAGACTGGAAGCTGAACCCAACATAGTTGGGAAAAGGCTAGGCAGATGATGACGCCGGCCGATGAGAGTATGCGTCCCTGACACCTGTCAGTACAAAGGTATATACGTGTTTTACGAATTCAAACCTTATTAGTTGTTTATCATGTCCAGTTGACAGGTGTCATGAACGCAATCTCTCGATGGCTGGAATATAGCTTGACATATTCACAGTACCTACCTACATACATAAAAGCGGCAAAGTGCGAGTCGCGCCGTGGGTGGTTCTGTACCTACTACCAAAACTGTTATACTTAAATAAAAACTGATTTCTACAGCCTTGTGACGTAGAGAAAAACGAATAAGATACAATGGCCCGCCCCTCCAAAATTCAAAACGTTTGAGAGTATTTGTGAAGCTAATTACAAAGCGCCACCAAGACTCACAACGCATGTCGCTGTCGGCCTGCTACTGAAGACGAATACTTACAACTACATACAAACTCTTTCGTAAGGATGTGATTACAAACATTGAAACAGTAATTTGGAGGGGCGCGCCATGTTATCGTAGTTTATCTCAACTACCAAACTGTTATACTTAGTAAAGCCTCTTTCTACAGTCTTTCGTAGCCAATAGGCAAACTCTTAAAGCCATCAGCGTTTTAAGACGGCCTTAGTGAGAAAGAGCGTTTTAGGTATGGCACCGCTAGGCGCGGGCCTGCGGACGGTGAGTAATGGGTGACTCACCGTCCGATCAGCACCAGACCTGTGCCGGACGGCGCGTATATGTTCCACGCGCGCCTCAAGAGATGTCAGCATACATGAAGGGGCCCCTCAGGGCCAAGCCTGCCGGGTAAGCGGGATTGTCCGAAAGGGTTACCGCTACCCCGGAACATAAAGGGCTATGGAAGGAACATGGATGGGTTTTAGTCAGTAAGAGTCTGACACTCCGTTCCGCTCCACCCAGAGCGGGAGCACTCATTGGATGATTTCCCAGCCTTAAAAAAAAAAAAAAGGTATGGCACCGCGCATTTGCAATAAATTACCAGATGTAATAAAAAATCAGGATGTTACACAATTAAAAAAAGAAAAAAACTGTTATTGAAAAAAGTTATTATACGATTGATGAATTTCTGAATGATAAATTAATGTAGACTTTTTTTGTTATTTTCACTGGACAATACACGCAATAGACAATTTCTAGATTAATATTGAGACCTAATGGTAATTTAATATTATTTATTCAAGCATTGACTGTAGAAATAACTTCCAATAGTGACATTTTTATTATTTTTGTTTTTATTCATCATCATTTTATTAATTTTGACATACCTACCAAATAATTTGTTTACCTTTCGCATGATTCTTAATTCGCATGCAACCATTCATTTGTACGCCTCTTGGTATAACATAGCGACCAATCCTTTAATTTAAGAACTGTATTCTCTACCTAAGTACTGTAGAGCCTTAGAGTAAAACCTTATGTTGTACATGGCTGATAATTATCTGACGGCATTCGAACCTTTCAAATAATTAAAAGATAGTTAGGTTTTTGTACATTCGAGAGTTCGCCACAGGCGGCGGAGCTAGACAGATGTATTCGTGTGAAACAAGTTAACAAATATAAACCGTGTGTGTCCAACCATGCGTTTCCCTTCATAGAATAGAAGTTCCTATACACACATTACACGAATGTTTCACAAATAAATTTGATTATTAGATATTAAAGTGATTTACAGACAAACAGTGCAAACTCAGTAATAAGATTTTCGTACGGATTGGAAACCTAAAAAGGTGTAACATAATGTAAAAAGAGGTTCACTTTATTAAACAAAACTGTTTCTACCCTCATTAACAACATTAACAACATTGTTTTCTACCTACGTTTCCAGAAACCCTACTAAATGAAATACCAAAGAAAGGCAGTCGTTTCATGTAAAATATTGGCAGTCAACCGCTACTAGTTTAATAGAGAACCAAGACGAAGAAATAATTTAGTGTAGGTAAATAAGAAAAAGATTATTACGTAAGAAAATATCGGGGGCTGCCTCAGCATGTTCCCCTTTTTTTTGAGGGTATCATCAAATGACTGCTCCCGCTCTGGGTGGAGCGGAAAGAAGTTCCAGACTCTTACTGACTAAAACCTATCCATGTTCCTTCCTTAGCCCTTTATGTTCCGGGGTAGCGGTAACTCTTTTGGACAATCCCGCTGACAGCACATCCCCCTTAAGTCGCGAATTTTATTTTGATCAACATAATTCGAGGAGCACGTTCCAAAGACTGCGTTGCGGACGAATTTTAAATGAGCTCTGCCCTTTTTAGGGTACTGTATCCAAAGGGTAAAATGGGACCCTATTACTAAGACTCCGTCCGTCCGTCTGTCTGTCCGTGACCAGGCTGTATCTCATGAACCGAAAAAAAAGTGGAAATTTTAACTGTCTAACTATCAAGTTAGACAGATAAAATTTTCACAAATGATGTACTACTCTGTCAAGAAAGTACCGGGAAAAGATCAATAATACACAAAATGTCTGTTATTCATCCAAATTTATTTTATCACCTTCAAAGTATGCTCCTTTAGAAACGATACACTTGCGCCAACGAATAATCCATTCATCAAAACATTTTTTAAACGCTGCTTCCGGAATTGAGTTCAGTTCTCGCCGCGAATTCTCCTTTATGTCTTCTATCGATTGAAAACGGGTGCCACGAAGTGGTAATTTGAGTTTAGGAAAAAGAAAAAAGTCAGCAGGAGCCATATCTGGTGAATATGATGGTTGCTGGATGGTATTTGTTGAGTGTTTGGTCAAAAATTCGTTCACAATGATAGCCTTGTGCGAAAGCGCATTGTCGTGGTGCAAAATCCAAGAATTTTCTTTCCACAAATCTGGCCTTTTTCGTCGAATTTGCTCTCTTAAACGCCGCATAACGCTCAAATAATATTCTTCATTTACCGTTAGACCTTCCGGTAAGAATTCAGAGTGCACAACACCGCGATAGTCAAAGAAAACAGTCAACATGACTTTGAATTTTGATCGACTTTGGCGTGGTTTTTTCGGTTTCGGTTCAGTTGGAAGGCGCCACTCCGAAGCTTGTTGACTAGTTTGCATGTCAAACTCGTAAACCCACGTCTCGTCACCAGTAACAATGCGTTTCATGAATGTTGGGTCCGAACTGACTCGTTCTAGCATGTCCTCAGCGACTTTCATGCGATTGAGTTTTTGGAGAAAATTCAGATCTTTTGAGACTAGCCGAGCAGCAACATGTTTCATACCCAAATGATTAGTTAAAATGGTACGGATCGACTCGTGAGATACAGAAAGTTCGGCGGCTATCTCTCTCAGAGTTGAATGGGGATTTTCAGTCACTATTTCCTTCACTTTTGCGATGTTAACTTCAGTTGCAGACGTTGACGGCCTACCAGAGCGAGGCAAATCTTCCATCACATCTCGACCGCTTTTGAACGCTTTGAACCACTCATAAGCACGAGTTTTTGATAAAGTCGATTCACCGTAAGCCTTCTGTAACATTTTCAGTGACTCCGAACACGAAATTCCATTGGCGATGCAAAATTTAAGACAAACTCTTTGTTCGATATTTTTGTCCATTATGAAATTCGCAATACACACTATATATGATATTACTAAAACCAGCACTGTATTTAATATAAATAACAGATGCAACTCAAACTCCGCGCCAAAATGGAAAACAGTTGTGCCAATCTAACAACTACAAAAAAAACAAAAAATTGAATTTGGAACCATAAACAAATCATCCATTCCCGATACTTTTTTGGCTGAATGTATTACTGTTGCCGCTATAACAGCAAATACTAAAAATCAGGCTAAAATAAAAAATTATGGGGGCTCTTATATACGTCATTTTCTTGCCGTTTTTTTCATTACTTGTACATAATATATGATTTCTAGTTATATATATTGTAGTTAAGATTTGTGTTTCACTAAGTAATTAACATAATAATGTTATCTTCAAAGTTTCGTAGAGAATTTCTTGTTCCTATTTGTGGAAATTGCAGAAATTTTATATTATTTTCAAGTATACCGCTCATTTTAACATTTCGCTGTCAGTAGGGACTGGTCATCTCTTAGCGGCTAGGGCTTGTTTTAATTTAATTTTTGAATAGTTTTTACATATTTTATATCGGATGCTTTTAACGTTCTGCATCGTTCTCACATGTATAATATTAATATGAACTATGTAACCAATCTTTTGTAACCATATTTTGTTTAAAAGAGTGTCCATGGAGTTTCTTGCCCGTTCTTCTCCATAGGTACCTACTGATTTGGAATGGGCAACTAGCTTCATCTCTCTGACTGACCGACACCTTGACAATTCAAAAGTGCCTGTAATTGGTTTATTTGAAACTAGCACTTTGCCCGCGGCTTCGCTCCCGTGGTCTTTCCCGTGGGACCCGTTATTTTTCCCGGGATAAAAAGCCTATGTTACTCCTAGAAAACTAAGCTTTCCAACGGTGAAAGAATTTTTAAAATCGTTCCAGTAGTTTTTGAGCCTATTCATTACAACCAAACAAACAAACAAAGTTTTCCTCTTTATAATATTATATAGTATAGATAAATAGTTTGAGTTTGAGTTTTCTCGTTTGAGAGAATCTAAGGCTCGGTATTATGGAGAAGAAGAGTAATAATCTCGTAAGTTAGTACTTCTTTTCTCGGCGAAATCACTCGATAAGAACATTTATGTCTAATAGAATTGGAAATTGATTTAACTTTGTGGGAGTTCTCGCAAATATTTTTTTGATTAACGCTGAAGTACTATTTTTATCTGATTTTATACAAAGGAAGAGGTTAGGCATTTAGCGACTTTTTTGTCTCCTTAAATTGTTTTTTTTTTTGGGATTGGAATTCATTCAATGACCCGTCTCGCTGTGGGTGGAGCCGAAGGGAGTGTCAGACTCTTCTTGACTAAAACCCATCCATGTTCTTTCTTTATCACTTTATGTTCCGGGGTAGCGGTATCCCTTTCAGACAATCCAGCTGAGTATATAGATGCTTAGTTTCAGTGATAGATTTTCTGACTCCACTCCTTATTTCGTAACGTAAGTTATAATAAGTATAAAAGTCGCATTTTAAGCTCATTGATGTCAGTTAAAAGTAAACTCTATTTTCAGTGTCATTAAGTGGTATAGAGCATTTCTGTGAAGTTCACTTGGAACCTAACTCAAGTGAGCGCACACAATTTGAAAGCGAACTCATTTGTTTTTAAAGTAAATCATCGCGGATTCACAACGAGACAGCGTTCGAATTTCGAAGTGATGTTTAGAGAATTACTACTGGCCAATGATATTTGTTTTATCTTCGACTTGGCATCTCTGTCAAAATCTAGTGATCGTTATTCTCATCACAATAAGGTTGACGTTGAGTTGCAAGTCTGCCGAGACAGCGTTCAAATTTCAAAGTGACGTTTAGAGAATTAGTATGAAAATTAAGTTTAGTTCGCATAGTTATTACACACAAAAAAAAAATTAATTAAATTTCTTTCTACTGTTAAAGTAATCGAGGAATCATTTAGACGTTCAAAAGTGCCTTTCTTGTGCCTCAATCAGCATAGCCTTTTCCCAACTATGTTGGGGTCGACTTCCTAACCTAACCGGATGCAGCTGGATATCAGTATTTTACATGGAGCGACTGCCTATCTGATCTCCACAATCCAGTAACTGGGTAATACGATACCCCTTAGTAAGGTTGGTTGTCAGATTTTCGGGCTCCTGACGACCCGTAACGACTGTCAAAGATCCATGAATGGTAGTCGAGACCAACGCTTTTTTTTTTTTTCAGTTTGGGTAATCATCCAATGACTTCTCCCGCTCTGTGTGAAGCGGAAGGGAGTGTCAGACTCTTACTGACTAAAACCCATCTATGTTCCTTCCTTAGCCCTTTGAGTTCCGGGGTAGCGGTAACCCTTTCGGACAATCCCGCTTATCGGACAATCCCGCTTAAGCCGAGACTAACGCTTCAAGTGCTTTCTGAGGCACGGAGGAGTCTTCATAAGTAAATATCGTCACCCATCCACGGCCAACCCCGGCAAGCGCAGCTTAACCTGATGCCTTTCTTGTGCATAGTTGAAATAAAAGATTTGACTATGACTTTTTGACATTCACGTTAACCACCAATTAAATTAACAAGAATATTAATAACAGAAGCTTTCTTCAATTGTTTTTTAATTATTATTAATTACCTTCAGTTCTCCCCTATGCTATTATTTCCCATTAATTAATAAATTACGGGCTGAATATTTTACGGTATAATTAAATCAGCCGTCGGAATTCTTTGCGAGTTGAATAAATCACAATGACAAATGTTTATTAGAACTTGTGTGGAATAGTAAATAGCTGAAAAGTAAGGCTAGAAAATACTCTAAAATCGATAAGGACGAAACAGAATTTATACTCCCTAGGGTAAAAAGGCGTGGTTATGTGTGTGTACACTGTATACCAAATAGTTGGATATAAAATTGGTTTAACATAGTTACGAATGTATATTAATAGTTCGACTTTGCTTACCAAAGTCAATCCGTGGATGGGTGACCAATAACATGTCAAGACACTTCCGTGCCTTGGAAAGCACGTTATGCTGGTCCCGGCTGTCATTAGTGGATCTTTGACAGTTGTTACGGGTCGTCAGAACCCCGGAAGTGTGACAACCAGTCTTACCAAGGGGTATCGTAATACTCTGTAACTGGATTGTGAAGGTCAGATAGGCAGTCTGTCCATATAAATTACTGGTATTCAGGTGCATCCGGTTAGACTGGAAGCCGACCCAAACATAGTTGGGAAAAGGCTAAGCAGTTTTTTTTTATTTAGTAATTATGGAGGAGGTGGAGTGGTTTCATGTAAATTACCGGTATTCAGCTGCCAGTCAGACTGGAAGCTGACCCCAAGGGAAAAGGTTAGGCAGATTGAGTGATAGAAGCTGATATCAAACCACGAAAGACCACGTATGAATAAATAACAAGATTTCAACACTTTCCCTTACTCTTTGGAAATCGATTTGGGATTTTCACGACACGTTCAGACATGTATTTGAATATATAATACCACCTTTCCATCCGGACCGTCTCCAGAGAGACTGAATAAAAAATTGGACACTACAGCGATTCGCACGAAATAGTTTTCTTAGAGTGCCAAAGGGAGGGGTTTTAGTTACGTCATGTTCCATTCTGTATATCAATCTGCGTAGCCTTTTCCCAACTATGTTGGGGTTGGCTTCCAGTCTAACCGGACGCAGCTGAATACCAGTATTATACATGGAGCGACTGCCTATGTGACCACCACAACCCAGTAACTGGTTAACACGAAACCACTTGGTAAGACTGGCTGTCAGACTTTCGGGCTTCTGACTACACGTAACGACAGTCAAAGATCCACGAATGACAGCGGGACCAACGGCTTGACGAGGCACGGAGGTGTCTCGATATCTAAAGATGGTCACCCATCCACGGATCAACCCCGGCAAGCGTAGCTTAACCTGAAGGATCAATCCGTGCGGCTGTTATTACTTAGCCACGAGCTCCTCTTCTATCCCTCTGTATATTATGTCGATCATATTTAAAACTAGCTGCTGCCAGCGGCACCGCCCGCGTTTATGTCGGAAATTATGCCAAGGGAACGTTCTACCGGGATTTAAAAAGTATTCTATGTGTTCGGGCGTCTCCGGGAATCATCGGCTTCGGCGAAGCGAGGTGTGGCGCGCGGGACGACCAACGACCACTTCGCAACCGATCGCCATCGACGGCACGCGCGCGCACTCCTTATTGTTACCAACACATATTGTAAACCCTATTTTAGAGATTATAATTATACTCTTAACTACAGTCCACTGTTTTAATTAAAGTCCTGAGATAGGTCCCTAACAAATGGTCCATCGAGCCTCTTCAAAGTCACGGATAAATTTCATTGCGACGGCTACTGGCTTGTTCTACTCGACGTTGGTGCACTTTGGACTCCTAGAAGTTTTAAACTCGCTGCGTCACCGGAGCAACGGTTTTCTGCCGAAGTCACTGGAAGACAAGAAAAGGAGAACAAGAACTAGACCACACTACACTTCATCAAGTCTTGATTACGACACCGGCGCTTATTACATCGACTGCAATAGACGATTTACGCCGAGTCATCGCTTGGGAGAACTACTGGACAGGTTTCTTGTGGATAATATTATACTCTTAACTACAGTCCACTGTCTTAATTAAAGTCCTGAGATAGGTCCCTGACACTGTGTTAATCCAGGCCATAAACTACCTCTGTGCCAAATTTCATCCAGATCCATTCAGCCGTTTGAGCGTGAAGGACGGACAAACATACAAACTCACTCACAAACTTTCGCTTTTATAATATTAGTGTGATCTATATAATTATTTAAAGCCAAAAGGCCACTCATACGAGTACATACATCACTCACTCACTGATTAAACACAAAATCTCAAAAATTACTGGACGTACGGAGATGATACCTGGCATTGAGGTATATTATGAGTAGGAGACGTTAGTTAAGAAAGAATTTCAGGACTCCTCCCCCCCTTTTTTTTTTTTTTTAAGGCTGGGAAATCATCCAATGTCTGCTCCCGCTCTGGGTGGAGCGGAAGGGAGTGTCAGACTCTTACTGAATAACCCATCCATGTTCCTTCCGTAGCCCTTTATGTTCCGGGGTAGCGGTAACCCTTTCGGACAATCCCGCTTACCCGGCAGGCTTGGCCCTGAGGGGCCCCTTCATATGCTGACATCTCTTTGAGGCGCGCGTGGAACATATACGCGCCGTACGGCACGGGTCTGGTGCTGATCGGACGGTGAGTCACCCATTACTCACCGTCCGCAGGCCCGCGCCTACGGTGGCCGGGAGTCGTCACGTGGCTCCCGACGCCCGGGGCGTCTCCTGCGGCGGCTGGGACGGGAGGACCTTTCTCTCTCCCATCCCGCCACCTCCTTCGCGAGCATAACTTTTTCGCAGAAAGAGGTGACTGCCCCCCCCCCCCCCCCCAAAAGGGGTGAAATAGGAGGTGGAAGTGTGTATCTACAATTTTGTTCGTTAGGCCTTCCTATGTTTCGGGAGGTACCTGTATATAATCAGGCGGGAGGAAACGCCCGGGTGTCACCACTGCGAGGATCGCCCAGAGGACACGGTAGAGCACACGGTGGAAACCTGCCCCGCTTGGGCGGAGCACCACCGTGTCCTCTTTCCACGCAAATAGTAAATGTTAAGATTAAATTCAAAGGATTCAGCTTTATTAATCCGTTTCATTACACCATAAAAAGTAGTCGCCATATTATGACTTCGTCATACGGCTATGTAAACTTAGAAGCGTCAACTGTCAACTATCAGCGTACCTTTAATCATTTTTGCATTTGTTTACACAGCCAACTGACGTCATAACCACAGAGTAATATGGCATCCACTGCGTCCAGCGTTTTCCTCAAATGCAAAATTTAAAACGATTTTTATGGCACTTAACGATTGAATAAAAATTTTGTGCTTTTTTTTGTAGTTCATTACTACATAGGGTGTTACCGAAAGGGTATATACATACAAAAGCATATGCTACAGACCACCAAACTGAATAACTTTTGAAATGGAACCAACTCCGAAATCGTGAAAAAAAAATCAGCTGTTCTATACATGGTAAGAGAGTCTGACACTCCCTTCCGCTCCAACCAGAGCGGGAGAAGTTTTCGGATGATTTCACACCCTCAAAAAAAAAAAGCTGTTCTGTACATTTTTGGTCACGTGACTCGTCGAAATGTAGGGAACAGCTGACTTTTTTTTGCGATTTCGGAGTTGGTATATATCCTATCGGTTACACCCAGTAGTATCGAATTGAGACCCTTTTCAAAAATGGGTGTACCATATTGCTATGTGTCACAAATAACGCTGAAAATAATAATATTATTCTAGAATTTTCTTTATTAAATACTTATAAAACCGAACAAACCTATACCAGACTAAAGAGCCAGCCATAATAGGTCACGTAACACATATCTACAAAAGGTAAACCACTTAGAAACGGACAGACAGCCTTCCGTTCAATTGGCTATCAGACGTCAAATGTACTGGAAGGATACGACTCGACGATCAAACGTAGCCTTCATACATACATATACTACTTTAAAAATACCTCGCCAGATCAATCATTCTTAAGAAATGGGGTCAGTAACATCTATTATGTAGAGATGAGAAATGAGATCATTGTGTTGGGTTCATCACGCTTGTAAATCCTTAAAGGAGTTGTGGAGAGGTGTTCGGATAGGAGTATTTTCTTATAGTAGTAAAATTAAAAAAAAACTTGAGAGGTGTCAGATCAGAGGACACCCGGATGGAACGAAGTTCCTTTCGATTAATTAGTCAAGGAATTGTAATAAATTTTTATTGCTTTTAAGTTACAATAACATTTAAATAATAATAATAATATTTAATATTTAAACGAAAATAACTGGCTTGCTTTCTTTGAGAGAGAGAGAGAGAGAGACAAACAGAGAAACACGCGCACGCCCCACGGCTTCAAATTAAGTATAGCAAAAAGTGTCGTTACAACTTTTGGTCTTATTTTTTTCAGTCTAGCCCCCTGTCGCAACGCGCGTTAAGGTTCCAAAACTATGCTTTAGCGTAATATGATTTGTCAGTATTTGTTGTTATAGCGGCAACAGAAATACATGATTTGTGAAAAACGAATAAGCAATACTATTAGGAGGAAACAACTGCAAAAAGTAGGTAAACTTTTTTATTTAGTTCGTTACATTTTTTTTTTCAATTTGCGGTTTTAATCAATCAATTTGTTTTGTTTTTTTTTAATCTATCAATATTTATAATGATTAATGGGCACTAGCCCTAACCGTGTGTTACATTCACAGAACACTTTATCTGTTCTGTGGTTACATTAATGTTGTATGTATAGAATGTAGATCTCTTAGTTACTGAGCTGATATAGGGTAGCAACACCAACATTTGAGCTTACGGCGTCAAGCACAGGTGCTGTGCTGCAATTTCAAGGGTAACACTGTTTGCCTACCGCACAACATCAACAGACGTTAACGAGAAACGTGATTATTAGACCCGAACGTGACATCACGGTCACCAACCCGCACTGAGTCCGCGTGATGGATTACAGCCTCTCACAGAGAGAGGGCCTGTATCCCAGCAGTGCAGATCAGCACTATTTATGACAAATCAGGTGCTTCTCGCGGCCTCAAAAAAAAAAAAACAAAAAAGGCGCGTGCTGAAAAGCACCCTATGTGTTAATCCAAGTCATAAACTGTAAGTGGGATTGTCCGAAAGGGTTACCGCTACCCCGGAACATAAAGGGCTAAGGAAAGAACATGGATGGGTTTTAGCCAGTAAGAGTCTGACACTTCCTTCCGCTCCACCCAGAGCGGGAGAAGTCATTGGATGATTTCCCAGCCTTAAAAAAAAAAGGTCATAAACTACCTCTGTGCCGCGTTTCATTCAGATCCGTTCAGCCGTTTGAGCGTGAAGAAGCGACAAACATACAAACACGAACACACTCACACACACTCACAAACTTTCGCCTTTATAATATTAGTGTGATCCGAGCACTGACTGGACAGTTCTACTCATCCTGAATGGTTCTTTTCTCAAAAGACCATTTCAGACACCAACCAACACGGTATTCACATGTTCTGACCAAGTTTATGTCTGGACATTAAAAGAGACTGTGACCTCTGAGTTTATTTCAGCCTATCTTCTCGGAGTAGTCAGTTAGGAAACGCCGACCTCATCTGCTTTAAACAATATTATTGACATGCAAAAGCCTATTTACAAAAATATGTAGGTGACTCACTGCATACAACATACATAACACATGCATACAACATACATACATACAACATACATACATACAACATACATACAAACAACATTCATTCAAATACAAAATATATTAAACGCATATTTCGTACACAAACAAATCACGTACCGTCCGTCAGTTACACAAATACACTGGACATGCGCATTGCCTGATGAGTCCTTTGTTTAAGGCGCGTGACGTAGCGCATCATACGATCGCTGTGACGTATGCGCGCGCGCCTTCCCCGCGCTCACTCAGCCTGCCGCTCGCCAGTCCCGACCTACCTCTGACGCTGGACGCTTGCTCGCTTGTGTAATTCACGTTTCCGTATACCCGCGCTAAACCGCTGTATCGCTTGTTTGTGTAAAACTTTCGCTTGCTTTCACATACTGTGCTTTCCTTGTTCTGCGCCTTCCAAAAATAAACATTGTTGTGTAGTGTGTGTGCGAACATTAAAGTGTTTCTACTCAACGGAAGGACTTTGATTTATCGAGACCCGTAAGTCATCTCACACTACCCACACACCCAAACTGGTGACCCCGAATTGAACATTTTCGAAAAACAGTGAGTGCAGAGACAATAAGCAAGCATGAGCAGTGACGGTAGTGACACCGAAACATCGCAGCGCCCTGCGCCGCACCGCCGGCCGAGTAAATGTGCGCGCGTGTCCACTGACCCCGATCCAGAACAATCAGTACCGGAACTTTTTCGTGTAGGCGTGCGCATACCACCATTTTGGCCGGAAAAACCAAACATATGGTTCTGCCAAATAGAAGGCCAATTCAAACTCGCCAGAATTACAGACGACCACACGAAATTTCATTACGTCCTTGGCCACCTGGACCGGCAGTACTCCATCGAGGTGGAAGATATCATCACCGATCCACCCGCAACCGGAGCTTACAACAAACTAAAAACTGAGCTCATCAAGCGCCTCTCCGTCTCCAAAGAGAGGAAAGTTAAGCAGCTCCTGCAGTCGGAAGAACTAGGTGACCGAAAACCGTCCCAGTTCTTGCGGCACCTCCAACACTTGGCAGGACCATCGATCCCTGAGGATTTTCTACGCACGATCTGGACGAGCCGCTTGCCAGGAAACCTGCAGACGGTCATCGCGTCACGTCTGACCATGAACCTCAGCGAGCTCGCAGACCTCGCAGATAGCGTCCACGACATCGCGCCTCCTTCACCTCAAGTCGCAGCAGCATCCTCATCACGAGCAGACCCACAAACGGACATGATGAAACTCATCATGGAACTGACGAGAAAGGTCGACGCGCTGACTACTGAGAGGTACGATCGCTCCCGCCCACGCACCAGGAGAACATCCAGCCGAAATCGCAGTCCATCACAACGGTCGCAGTCCAACTACAGGAAGTTCCCGACTTGTTGGTACCACCATAAATTCGGTAGCCAGGCGAAGAAATGCGTCCGCCCGTGTGACTTCAAGTCGGGAAACGCTGCGGGCAGTCAATAATGGCGGCTGAAGATTGCCCATCCTCCACTGGTCGCCTGTTCGTGACAGATCGCAGGTCGAAAGTCCAATTTTTAGTGGACACGGGAAGCGACTTATGCGTCTACCCACGATCTGCGCTCCCACAGCAACGACGGGAAAAGACGGAATACCAGTTGTGTGCAGCCAACGGGACGACAATCAACACCTACGGTTACCTCCAGGTTGTTTTAAATTTAGGTCTGCGTAGGGATTTTCCTTGGCGCTTTATTGTAGCGGACGTCACTAAAGCCATCATAGGTGTCGATTTTCTGTCGTATTATAGTTTAATTGTAGATATTCGCAACAAACGCCTCATCGATGGCATTACTAATCTGTCAGCAATTGCTTCTATCGCACATCCAGATAGCTTAATTTCAAGTGTAAAGGTCGTGCAAATATCGTAATCTTTTAACAGACTACCAGGCAATAACACGGCCAGCAGGCGCACCATTCACACCAAAACACAACACAGTACACCACATTCGCACCACATCAGGCCCCCCAGTATCTTGTTCTCCACGCAGACTAGCCCCGGACAAAATGAAAATTGCCAAGGCCGAGTTCGAGGCAATGTTGGCAAACGGCACAGCTCGACCATCCGAGAGCCCTTGGGCGGCGCCTCTCCACCTCGCCCCGAAGAAAGACAACGGCTGGCGTCCTTGCGGTGATTACAGGCTGCTCAACGCAAGGACAATTCCAGATAAGTACCCAATCAGGCATATCCATGACTTCGCCCACAGTCTATCTGGTTGTAAGATCTTCTACACTATCGATTTAGTGAAAGCTTACAATCAAATACCAGTATTTGAGCAGGACATCCCAAAAACCGCCATCACTACACCCTTCGGTCTGTACGAGTTTCCGTTTATGACGTTCGGTCTGAGGAACGCCGGGCAGACTTTCCAAAGGTTTGTTGACGAGATGACTCGTGGCCTAGACTTCTGTTTCCCCTATCTCGATGACTTTTTGGTGTACTCTAGGGATGAAGCCGAGCACGAAGACCACCTTCGCCAACTGTTCTCGCGGATGAAGGAATATGGGATGCTGATTAACACAGCCAAATGCGTTTTTGGTGCACCAGAGGTCACATTCCTAGGCTACCACATCTCGCAACACGGAACGAAGCCTTTGGAAAGCAAGGTGCAGGCAATCAGGGAGTTCCCGGTGCCTAAAACCGCTAGGCAATTAAGAAGGTTCCTGGGCATGATAAATTTTTACCGGAGATTTCTACCTCGGGCTGCCCAGAACCAAGCGCCTTTACACGCTTTGCTGACCGGGAACGTGAAAGCCTCTCAGCCGGTCGACATGACCGGACCCTCGTTACAGGCTTTCGAAGACTGTAAAGACAGCCTGTGTAGTGCAGCTTTGTTGGCTCATCCAGACACAAATGCCAAACTGGGCCTGGTCACGGATGCATCTGATTTCGCCATTGGCGGAGTCTTGCAACAGCTTAAAGACGGGAATTGGCAGCCGTTGGCATTTTTCACCCGCAAGCTGAGCCCATCACAGCAAAAGTACTCACCATACGACAGAGAACTACTGGCAATATACGAAAGTATAAAATACTTCCAACACTGGTTAGCCGCAAAAATACGATCATTTATCAGTGGAAACAGGCTGCATCATAATCCACCAATCAACCCCGGTAAGCGTAGCTTAACCTGATGGATCGACCCCAGTGGCTGTTATTAATTAGCTACGAGCTCTTCAATACTTTAAAGCATGGAACCATAATATATGTGCTAGGAGCTCTGCTTAGCTTACCTCATAAGCCGTGATAATTAACAAAAATAGTCAATTAATCTGCTTCCAGCCTAACCGCATGCAGCTGAATACCAGTGTTTTACATGAAGCGACTGCCTATCTGACCTCCACAATCCAGTCAGTAACTGGGTAGTATGATACCCCTTGGTAAGACTGGCTGTCAGACTTTCAGGTTTCTCACGACCCGTAACGACTGTCCAAGATACACGAATAACAGCCGGACCAACGACTTAACGTGGTTTCCGAGACACGAAGGAGTCTCGATATGTAAAGATGGTCACCCATCCACGGACCAATCTCGGCAAGCGTAGCTTAATCTGATGGATCGATCCGCGCGACTGTTATTACTTAGCCATGAGCTCCTTAATTAACACAAACAAGTAGTCCCAAATATAATGAATACAGTCGGCGTTTATCTTGTCTATCTCATTTGTTATCAGTAGGCTTTTGTGTTATCTATGACGTCAGCAGATGATTAACCTTCACTGACTGAAAATGGAAAATATGCACATATATTCGAAAAGTCTGAGGTGTGGCGTGGCCATGCGTCATGTTCATGAACGGGCGCCGTCAATAGGGACTTGTAACCTCTTAGCTGCCACGGCTCTTTTAAAATTTAACTTAATTTTGAATTGTATTCATTTTAATCTTGTAATTATGGACGCTTTTTTAAGTTCTGCATCGTTCTCAAATGTATATTTCAACATGAATGATGTAACCCAGTTTTTGTAAACATATTTTGATTTAAAAGAGTGTCCATGGAATTTCTTGCCCGTTCTTCTCCATAGGTACCTACTGCTTTGGAATGGGCAACTAACTTCATCTTTCTGAATGACCGACCCCTTGACAATTCAAAGTGCCTGTAATTGATTTATTTGAAATAAATGCTTTGAGTTTGAGTTGGCAGTCCGACGGTCACACCACTAGGCTTTTTTTTAAGGCTGGGAAATCATCCAATGACTTCTTCCGCTCTGGGCCGAGCGGAAGGGAGAGTCGGACTCTTACTGACTAAAACCCATCCATGTTCCTTCCTTAGCCCTTTATGTTCCGGGGTAGCGGTAACCCTTTCGGACAATCCCGCTTACCCGGTAGGCTTGGCACTAAGGGGCCCGTTCATATGCTGACATCTCTTTGTAGCGCCCGTGGAACATATACGCGCTGTCCGGCACGGGTCTGGTGCTGATCGGACGGTGAGTCACCCCTCACCGTCCGCAGGCCCGCGCCTACGGTGGCCGGGAGTCATCACGTGGCTCCCGACGCCCGGGGCGTATCCCGCGGTGGCTGGGACGGAGGACCTTTCTCTCTCCCATACCGCCACCTTCGCGAGACACCACTAGGCTATCACTGCTTTTTTGTTTGCTGAATGCATTTAGTGATTTGTAATAAGAGCGACCTTCATTTTGCACGCGACTCTATGGGGCTAACCTGGAAGCTATGCTTAATATTGGGAAAGAGACGGAGCATTACCATGTCTAGCTTCATCCCTTTCTCACACTAAATTAATATAGGGGACCACTACAACTTATTGCAGTATTTATTTAACATCGCTTCACAATGTGAAAGAGATGGAGCTACAAATCCTATATAGTTCCATTCCTTTCTCACAGTTACGTAGTATTCTAAAACCCATCCTGAAATCGACTGCATTTATCATTTACTTCACAATAAGACATCTGACAGTAGTTTCTTTTTAAAAACCTTTCGCTAAGCCCCCAAGGGCACAAGAGTTAATGTAGCGGTAACTGAAGGTTATATAGCCAAGTAGAGTTAACATGTATGTCATATGAATCAATAGAGATGGGAAAATATTTTTTTTTGTCTTTGTTTTGGTTGGTGGTGAATTTTAATCCGACTTCATTTTTAGAAGACGTTTTTTATTTTGTTTTTCTTATTTTGACGGTGGGAAATCATCAGATGACTCCTCCCGCTCTGGGTGGAGCGGAAAGTAGTGTCGGACTCTTACTGACTAAAACCCACCCATGTTCCTTTCTCAGCCCTTTATGTTCCGGGGTAGCGGTTATCCTTTCGGACAATCCCGCTTACCCGGCAGGGTAAAGACATGTCTTAAGTCACAATATTTTTGCTTTGGCTATTAATCATCATCATAATCAGCCTATAATGTTCCCACTGCTGGGACAAAGGTCTCCTCTCTGAGAGAGGGAGAGGGCCTTATCTAACATGCGGGCCCAGTGCGGGTTGGTACAGATGTAACATGTCTTTGAATTTTTTGGTTCTAGAACATGTCATGACATGTTTTCCTTCACCGTTTTAACAGCAGTGGTGATGAAATTATTGACACGTGTTACCCACTAGAAATCCTGCTTTTATATAAAAAAAACTGCATCTAAATCGGTTCACTCGTTTAGGAGCTATAGTGCCACTGACATACACATACACATTTTTCGTTGGGGTTAAAAACAAGCCTTGAAAAAATGCCAATTTATCTAAAAGCCAATCAACCTGTCTGCCTTTTCCCAACTATGTTGGGGTCGGCTTCCAGTCTAACCGGATGCAGCTGAATACCAGTATTTTACATGGAGCGACTGCCTATCTGACCTCCACAACCCAGTAACTAGGTATTACGATGAAGATACCCCTTTGAAAGGCTGGCTGTCAGACTTTCGGGCTTCTGACTACCCACAAATGGCAGCCGGGACCAACGGCTTAACATACTTTCCGAAGCACGGAGGAGTCTCGATATGTAAAGATGGTCACCCATCCACGGACTAACCCCGGCAAGCGTAGCTTAACCTGATGGATCGATCCGTGCGGCTGTTATAACTTATCCACGAGTAACAGTATCAATATCTAACAGTATCAACATAAATTCAGAGAAGGAAAAGTGAAATAATATCCATATTTTCAGCATGTTACGTAATTTTATCCGGGATGAAAATACAAAGGAGTGTTCATTGCTGTATTTTTCTCGAAATGTAAGAGGTATTATTGAGCAAATGTTAGTCTTTTCTACATACTCTCAAAGGACTTCGGGAGCTCGTTTGTTAAATATTATCTTGGACGAATTTCACCAATGAAACTGAACGCGTTCAACGCATAAAGTACATTTAACCTATTGACCGCTTGGTTTTATATCAATAGCCATGCCCCACAGCGTTCAAATCATTAAAAAAAAATTCAGACGAATGCGGTCTTGCAATTACATAAAAAACGAAAATCGTACATAATATGTAGATTCTCAGTAGTATAAACACGACTCAGGCAGCACGAAGACATTTGTCGTATTAATTCGACTGGTGCGGTTTTAAGAGTTGTCAGTGTTTGATTTCCACATGGAGCGACTGCAAATCTGACCTCTACAATCCTCGACAAACCAGTTACTGGGTGACGCGATGAGGTTCCTAGGACTTTAAAGCTTCTGATAACCTGTAAACACTGTCAAAGGTCCAGAAACGACAGCAGGACCAATGGCTTGACGTGTTTTGTAAAGATGGTCTTCCATCTCCAGACATACCTCGGCGAGCGTTGCTTAACCAAATCTATCTGCCCGTGTGACTGTTACTAATTATCCATGAGCTCCTCGCTTTAATATAAAATATTTTTTTTTTTTTTTTTTTTACTTAGCCCATCACTAGTTGTTACAACACTGTGCCTCTGGGGACGCAACATTAGATGCCGACACCTGACCTTGGAATTTATCAAAACAGTGTCGCATAATTCATTTTATTTCAAGGTCACCCTGTCGCCTAGTGTGTTCGGGGTAAAAATATGGTGTATGTAATTTTTCTTTGACCTTCTGACATGGTTAATATGTTATTCAATACGTACGAGAGTTTTAATTTTTGAGGTATATAATATAAACACTTACAAAAGTAATGATTGAATTGTTTATTTCGTGTTGTTACCATTGTCACATATTTGTGTCGTTGGCGTTTGCTTGTCTATACTAATATTATAAAGAGGAAAGATTTGTATGTATGTTTGTAACGAATAAACTCGAAAACTACTTCTCGGATCTGGATGAAACTTGGCACAAAGATAGCTTAAAGTCTGGAATAGCATATAAGCTTTTATCCCGGAAAATATACGGTTCCTATGGGATGCGAAGCCGCTGGAAAAAGCTAGTTACGTATATGTGACAATGGCGTTCAAAATATAAAAAAAAGAGATGGAATGCGTTCTTTAATTCTCAAGATCCACGGTAAATACTAGATAGTGCAAGAATCCAGAAAACTCTCTGAGTACCGCAAAGTTCCGTAAGAATTCCGTTCTCAATAGTTTTCGAGTATTACGTTGTGCAGTGACCATCTCCTTTGACAAATATAGGACTTTTCAATTATTTTTTTTCCTGTTAATTTCTGCTAGCGGCTTCGCCCGCGTGTATGTCAGAAACTATCCCACGGGAACATCCTATCGGAATAAAAAGGACCCTGTGTTTATCCAGGGTTATAAGCTATCTGTGTGACAATGGAGAACATCACCAGTGACTGAGTCAAAGGTCTCGATTCCGAACCCAAGAAGAATGAAAGCGCCTTTGATTCTACGTCTTCATGTGTGTATTGTATAATTATCACTTGCTTCAAAATCGGCGAAGGAAAACATGGAAGCGTGTCTGATAGATATTTCTCAACAGCATGTGAAGCTAAGTCAGAGGCCCATAGGCAGCATAAAACTCTGATATTAACTATTGCTTCAAATGAATAGTGCTAGCCACACGTACCTCTATTTCGTTTCTTGTAGAAAAGGCCCAAAAAATGATCTCCTTCCATCCAGATCCGCTCAGCCGTTCTGGCGTGATTGAGTAACAAACATTCATCGATCCAAACTTTCGCATTATTTTATAGTTGTAAGATTTATTCGTCTTGTATATAAATTCGGGGCCAAGTTTTTAGTAACAAATAAATTCATTATTGACAAGAGGTCACAAATTTTATAAATTGTAGTCTGCCATCTGTGACCGATTGAAATATTGTATTTTTTTTAATTAGACATTTTCTTTGTGAAAAATACTCGTACTTCTGAAATCTAATACATGAATTACAAACAGCATTTTATCTATACTTATGTTATAGATAGGAAAGATTTGATTTTTTGTTTGCATTGAATTGACTCCGAAACTACGGAACCGATTTGAAAAAAATCTTTCTTTGTTGTGAAGTTACACTATCTCCGGGTATTCAATATCTACTTTCGTATGTCAGTAAAATCATTTACTTTGGAATTGTTAAGGAGTTAGTGAGAAAGTAGAAACTAGTTGCCAGTTCCATAATGTTGATCACTCAAAAAAAATCAGGTGTTCTATACATTTTTGGTCACGTGACTCGTGGAAATGTAGGGAACAGCTGATTTTTTCTTCACGATTTCGGAGTTGGTCCCATAGTAAAAGTTGTTCAGTTTGGTGGTCTGTAGCATATACTTTTGTATGTTTATACCTTTTCGGTCACACCCAGTATAATGAAGAATGGGGTTTATTTTTTAAATATTATTCCGAAAAACGAATATTATGTAAACTAACAGATGTTTCTACATTTAAAAGTTTTCGTATTATTACAGTATTTTCAAGCTTACTTTAACTTTTCATGTTTGAACGTGCCACTTAATATTTATTTTCAGTTTGTAATTCAAATACCAGTTACCTTAAATAAACATCAAAAACGTAAAACATTTTCAGTCGTCCATTTTTTAAATCAGTTAAACGATTTTCTTTTTTTTCTGTATTTCGTATTTCAAGAGCTAATCATTTAGCCTGTAATTTGTCACGACCTGTCGTTTCAAATAAATCATACTTTTTTTGTAAATTGAAAGAAAATCTCCATTGAGTTTCTATTACCAAATTAAAAAAAAAAAACGAAACCTTTCTTCTGAGGCAGTCAGTTAAAAATTACTTTTAAATTAATGAAGCAAAAAGGATTTTCTTTTAAAATTGTCAAATGAGTGATTTTGACAACATTTTCAAATAAAAAGTAATAATAACTGCTTGTAATTTTGCTCGCTCTAGCAAAAACCCCTTTTGTAAACGGAATATTTAATTAATTAATTTATTTATTTATTTATCCTTCCACTGGAACACCATACAGCAATTACACCAATGGAATAAAAATTACTTCATGTGCTGCTTTCCATCCATCCTGTGCGCGCTGGACATTGAACGGGCGGCGACGAATTATCCACGCTCACATTGTCACGCAGCGTCAAAACATTAATTGTTTCATAATTTCATCCATATTGCGCTCATTCTTTCCATTTTTAGAGGCTTACAGTATTTTTAAACAAAAAAATATATATATGTATACAACAAAATACAAAAAAAAACAGAAAATTTAATGTTCGTATGTTAAAAAAATCCTTTCCATTTAAATAATCAGACTATAATGTGCCCACTGCTGGGACACAGGTCTACTCTCTAAGAGAGGGGGTGGGCCATAATCCACCACGTGAGCCTAGTGCGGGTTGGCAGATGTCAGTTGTCTTCGAAACATGCCGGTTTCCTAACGATGTTTTCCTTCACCGTTTTGAGAGCTTTTTTTTAAGGCTGAGAAATCATCCAATGACTTCACCCCCTCTGGGTGGAGCGGAAGGGAGTGTTAGACTCTTACTGACTAAAACCCATTCATGTTCCTTCCTTAGTCCTTTGTGTTCCGGGGTAGCGGTACCCTTTCGGACAATCCCGCTTAACCGTTTTGATAGCTGAGGTGATGAAATTAAATACACCCAAGTAAAACGCCTGCTTGGGTTTGAACTGACGACCTACAACTCTTAAGTCGATGCCGATATCAATGGGCCACCACCGCTCCATATTACCTACAAAAATTCCAACGAAGACATGGGGGTCACAAATTCACAATACATTCTACAAAGAAATATATCGGAATATACAGGTTGTTCATTTCGCTGTTATCCCCGTAAAAACGGAACGTATGGTCGCATTAGAAACACGGGTCAGCCCCTTCCGACCTCAATATGAGTCAGCTCTTATACAGGAATTTGTTACTGTATTATATTTTTTATTAAGATCTTGTATCTCACTGAAAGAAAGATAATACGTATAAAACTAATAAAATGCTAGTATTTTTCAAAATATTTTTTTGTGTTACAGTAACTTTGTTCGGGGTTGGTTTGTGGATGGGTGACCATCTTTACATACCGGGACTCCTCCGTGCTTCAAAAAGTACATTAAGCCTTTGGTCCTGGCTGTCATTTGTGCATCTTTGACAGTCGTTACGCTTAGTCAGTAGCCCGAATATCTGATTGACAGTCTTACCAATGGGTATCTTACTACCCAGTTACTGGGTTGTGGAGGTTAGACAGGCAGTCGCTCTATTGAAGATACTGGTATTCAGCTGCATCCGGTTAGTCTGGAAGCCGACTTCAACATATTAGGGAAAATGCTATGTAGATTGATTGATTATATTAGAGTGGCCTTCAAGTCTAGCCATCATATTATAATTTGTTTTTGTAAAACAATTTACTTTGCTCGTCTGCGTGTCGTCTTTACGTCTAATTGTTGAGCTCTTAAAGATCTCAATTGGGGTGACTCAAACATAACTGCCTAAATGTTGGTGTACAGTCACAAGCACCAATATATGTATTGGTGAAACTTTCAAAAGCGATTTTCTCGTGGATTATCGATAACTTTGTGATAATAGAACCAATTTCATATTAGTGTGGGTTCCCTAATACTATGTCCAAGCAGTGATAGCCTAGTGGTGTGACCGCCGGACTGCCAAGTCATAGGTCTCGAGTTCGAACCCAAGGCACGCACCTCTGATTTTTCGGATTCATGTGCGTATTGTATAGTTATCACTTGCTTAAAATCGGTGAAGGAAAACATCGTGAGGAAACTGGCATGTCTGAGAGATATTTCTCAACAGCATGTGAAGCTAAGTCAGAGGCCCATGGGCAGCATAAATACTCTGACACCAGGTTAGTCACTAACCACACGATGAAGAAAAAGAAAAATACTATGTCCATAACAACATAAAATTACAACAAATGCAGTAGGAGAAAATCACTTTTTAAAGTTGCTCCGTGTTTTATTGGTGCTCGTGACTGTACTATAGGTACACAAAGCTAAGTCAAATAATTTATTTCAAATAGGCACAAGAAAGGCGCTTTTGAACGTCAAAATAAACAAGAAATAGAATTGATTCAAGTCGCCCCTTCCAAAAGCTAGTTTCGTATGAAGAATGAGCACGAAACTCCACCGTTACTCTTTTAAAATGTTTTGTCATGAATTATAAAAAGTTTATGTGAAGACGATGCACCCAGAACAAAAATCCACATCCGCACGAATCGATCTATCAGGTTAAGCTACGCTTGCATGGGTTGGTCCGTGGATGGGTGACCATCTTTAGATTTCGAGACTCCTCCGTGCCTCGGAAAGCACGTTTAGGCTTTGGTCCCGGCTGCCATTCGTGGATCTTTGACAGTCGTTACAGGTAGTCAGAAGCCCGAAAGTCTGAGAGCCAGTCTTAGATACCAAGGGGTATAAATTACCCAGTTAGTGACTAGGTTGTGGAGGTCAGATAGGCAGTCGCTCCTTGTAAAATACTGGTATTCAGCTGCATCTGGTTAGACTGGAAGCCGACCTCAACATTGTTGGGAAAAGGCTAGGCAGATTATTATTTTAATTATTCAATAACAAGTTATGGCCTTTTGGCTTTTATATCTAAATCACTGAAAAGTATGTGCTAAAGATTAATATTAAAGCTTGTGAAATTCAAAATTTCTCCAAAACTTTGGTAATTTTAATAAAACTTGACTCGAACTAAATTAGTTTCATTTTAGGCTTATCGTGCGTCAGTTTAAAGGTTTAACTCAACTACAAAGTCTTCAGAAAGTTGTTATAATAATTACTCGCTATTCTGCACTATTCATAATTATTAACTACTAAATAACTACCTACTGTAATAAATTATATCCAGTAAAGTTCACTTGGAACCTCACTCAATATCATATACATGCATCGAGATTTCTCAACAGCATGTGAAGCTAAGTCAGAGGCCCATGGACAGCATAAAAACTCTGACACCAGGTTAGTCACTAACCACACGAAAAGAAGAAGATCTTACTGAAGTGAGCGCACACAATTCGAAAGCGAACCGGCCTCATCTATTTTTTACAATATTATTGACGTGTTTGTGAAAACCTATGAACAAAAATTAAATCATTTAGGGAACTCATTTCTTTTTAAATTAAATCGCGGATTCACAACGAGACTGCGTTCGAATTTTGAATTGATGATTTGGGAATAACACTGCTAAATATGTTAAGAAATTGGTACCTTTAATATAGTCAGCACTTCTGTTCAGAGTCGAAATCAAATCATTTAATTTCAGATAGGCATAGAAAAGACACTTTTGTACGTCAGAATTTACAAAATGAAAACATCTATTTCAAGTTGACTTCCAAAAGATAGTGTAGCAGCATCGACATCGCCACATGCGATCTACGCGTCACACTAACGCCTCGCAAAATCCTGCATCGCGCAAGCAAAGTTTACTCCGTGACTAGCATTTCAACACCCCGACATAAGCTGTTGGGCAGTAGCCCACCCGACACAACATCCATCTTGTCGGGAGATCCTCCCTTTTCTATGAACGATGCGTGAATACTATACCCGATTATTCCTGTATCTCTATAGTAGATTCGTATGGAGAAGAATAGGCAAGAACATCTACCGTCAATCTTTTTCTTGATTAATTAGCTTCTGTCGCGTGAATGTCAGATTTTTCATACAAACATAATTCTCATTTTTCCCCCACTTTAAGGTCGGATTTCCAAAAACCCGTTCTTAGTGCTCCACTTCAATATAAAGGAAGCCGTGTGCAAAATTTCACGTTCCTAGTCCCAGTAGTTTCGGCTGTGCGTTGATATGTCAGTCAGTCAGTCAGTCAATAACTGCTTTGATATATTATATAGATTCTTGGTCTTGAGTACTTACTTCTAAAATAGTTTTACCAACGCATATCTAGTAAATAAACCCTGAAATACAAAATACTGTATAAAATTCATTTTACTTTTTTTCAAGCCAAATATTTTTCACAACATTTTCCCCTAAATGTAAATTTACATAATTCGTGTCGGGTGGGTCACACAGGGCTAGACAGAAATCTATAAAATTTATGACCTAATGTCAATCATGTTACTAAAACATTGGCCCCATAGAGTTATAATATAATTATATCGATGATTGGCCCCGAACTTACAAGACAAATCAAAACAAAATACCTAGACTTTATTCAGCTTTTCTCATTGAGAAAATGAACAGTAAAAGGCCGTTGTGTTTAATAACATGGGGCCACTTACTACTTTACTGACACATTCGAAGGAAAGTGACTATTTGTCACATTGTTATATTTCATACAAATCATGTAAAGTTATTGACTATCCTTACAAATACCTAATTGTGTTAAAAAAAGTCATCGCGGATTCATAAGCGACAGAAGGAATGAATCCTCGTTATACCCTGTTAAGGGTTGAATTTTTAAAAATCCGTCTTACTGATAATTGATAACTTCATGTCACTGTTATTTACATATCAAGTAGAGGTATTCGAGTTTGTATCTCGACTAAAAAATAAGAAAATTCGAATTTCGCGAGCTACCGTGTTACTGGCAGCTTAAGGGGACACCATATCCATATGACCTATTTCATCCTATATCCATATAGGTATAAATATAAATCGCTAGTAACATTAATGAACACTATGCACGCTAGCGTTGGAAAACAATAATTTTCCGTCGGTACTCGTAATAATATACATACATTATTTCAATTGATATTGATTCTTCCATATCGAGACTCCACCGTGCCTCGGAAAGAACGTTACGCCGTTGGTCCGGGCTGTCATTTGTGCATCTTTGACAGTCGTTACGGGTAGTCAGAAGCCCGAAAGTCTTGACAGCCAGTCTGTACACGCGCAAGTGTACCAACGGAGGGTGCGGAGAACGGAACGTAGCCGCGCTCCCCGTTTCGTCATCGCCGGCGTCTATAAAAGACGAGCGCCCACGCAGAGCGTTCCCTTTTTATTCATCAACTCCAACCAAACGGGAAGAACATTAGGTCGCGTGTCAAGGCCGCGCGGCCAACCTATAAAAGTGTGATATATGTAATCCAATAAATGGAATTAAATTATTTTATTATAACGTTCACCCGTTTCATTTATCACACATGGGCGCAGACAACACTTGCCGGGTGGTAGACATCTACACATCCAAAGGAACAGTCCGCAGAGCTATCCACTACATCGTCAGGCTGCCGGGTGAAGAAGAACCTGTTGAAGGCTGACTCCTTCAAGGCTGGGAAGATGTACACGCGCAAGTGTACCAACGGAGGGTGCGGAGAACGGAACGTAGCCGCGCTCCCCGTTTCGTCATCGCCGGCGTCTATAAAAGACGAGCGCCCACGCAGAGCGTTCCCTTTTTATTCATCAACTCCAACCAAACGGGAAGAACATTAGGTCGCGTGTCAAGGCCGCGCGGCCAACCTATAAAAGTGTGATATATGTAATCCAATAAATGGAATTAAATTATTTTATTATAACGTTCACCCGTTTCATTTATCACACACAGTCTTATTAAGGGGTATCGTATTACCCGATCAGATTTTTTTTTATTATTATAACTTAAAAGAAATAAAATTTTATTACAATTCCTTCACTAATTAATCGAAAGGAACTTGGTTCTTCGTTCCATCCCGGTGTCCCTTGTCACCTCTCAAGTTTATTTTTTATTTTAACTCTTCACGTACTAACGGCTATACGGGCTTAGATGGAACATAGCATATGGGTAGTCCATGTCCTGGAATAGGACAAAGGATACTTTTTATCCCGGGAGAGTGCTCCCATTGGATAATTTTCACCACAGACGGGGGCGGAGCCGTTGACAGCAGTTAGTAAATAAATAAAAGTCAAAGTCAAAGTCAAAGTCAAATCATTTATTTCAAATAGGCACAAGTAAGGCACTTTTGAACGTCAAAATGAACAAGACATAGAATTGATTCTAGTCGCCCCTTCCAAAAGGTAGTTTCGTGTGGAGAAGAATGGGCAAGAAACTCCACCGTTACTCTTTTCGTTATACCAACTGAAATAAATCAATCTGCCTAGCCTTTTTCCTACTATGTTGGGGTCGGCTTCCAGTCTAACCGGATGCAGCTGAATACCAGTATTTAACGTGGAGTGACTGCCTATCTGACCTCCACAACCCAGTAACTGGGCAATACGATACCCCTTGGTAAGCCTGGATGTCAGATTTTCCGGCTTCTGACGACCCGTAACGACTTTCAAAGATGCACAAATGACAACCGGGACCAACGGTTTAACGTGCTTTCCGAGGTACCGGAAATCGAATCACTGAAAATTTAAAAAAATGGCTCCCAGACTAGAGCGACGCTACGGCGGTGTTACGCAATTCAGATAGTTTCCATTTAGTTTCTACAGAAACTGATCCAACTAGTGTGTCACCGTCACTTGTCCCTGAAGGTTCATTAGAAAACCAGCGTCAGACAGCATCTGTGTGGCATTTAATGCTAAAATGAACCTTTTGGCGCGGCCGTGAGGCACACTCTATATTATTTAAACACGTGCTGCTACCGCGTGGTTTCACTCGCTACTCGGCTCCTATTGGTCGTAGCGTGATGTTAAATAGCCTATAGCGTTCCTCGATAAATGGACGAAATTAAATATTATGCGACTATAAAATTTAAAAAATGTATTTTATGCTAATAAGTACTACATTTCAATCACGTACAAATTCTGCGTTTTGACAATTCATAAAAAGTAACGTTATTGACTACCCTTTCAAATACTCGATTGGGCCCCTGTAACTACACCTAAAAGGATTTTTTTTGACAGCCTAATTAATCATTCAAAGAGAGTGTTTATTATTGTGTTTCATACTTATTTCACGGTATTTTTCGTATAATAGTAGCGAAGAAAATTGTGATGTTGATTATTTAAAATAGGTCATTAATTTTGTTATTAATAATTCTGTAAGTATAGGGCAGCATTTATAGTGACAAAACACGCAAGTAGCGCGTTACTTCTAAAGCTAAAAAAGGACTTACAAAACATTTATTTCCGTCATAGTAATTAATATTAACATGGTGAATATCACTACATAGTATAAAACAAAGTCGCTTTCTCTGTCCCTATATCCCTATGTATGCTTAAATCTTTAAAACTATGCAACGGATTTTGATGCCGTTTTTTTTAATAGATTGAGTGATTCAAGAGGAAGGTTTATGTGTATAATTTATCGACATATTATGCGGGCGAAGCCGCGGGCGGAAGCTAGTTTAAAATATAAACGACTAGCTTCGGCCAGCGTCTTCACCCGCGTTGATGTCGAAAATTATCCCATGGGATCGTACCACCGAGATAAAAATATCCTATGTGCTATTCCAGACTATAATCTATCTGTGTGGCAAATTTCATCCAAATCCGTTTGGTAGTTTTTGCGTAAAATTGTAACAAACATACTATCATACATGCTCTCAAACATTCACGTTTATAAAGTAGGACGTTGCAACAAAATTCCATTTTTTTAATCAAAGAAGCAGGACGTTCTAAATTCGACTGAATTATTTTATTTTTAAATGTTTTTTACCTCAGAACTTTCGACTGGGTGAATCGATTATGATTATTCATTTTTTATTTGAAAGCTCGTGCTTCCCGCGTGGTCTCATAACAATTGTATTCACTTTTTTTGAACAGTTTTTTAGTTAGCTTTGATAATACGCTAACCCAAAAACTATTAAAAAAAATCCACTGATTTTATCTTGATGCATAACACGGGGATGTTATGTCATGTATATTATGCAAATAAACACAACTTATAATAATTATTGCGTTCGATACCGTCTTAATACCCTACCAAGCCCATCACTGTCAAAGCGTCTAATTTGACATATAGCTTTATGACAGATAACGTTCAAAAGTGCGTTTCTTGTGCCTATCTATACTAATACTAGCTGACCCGGCAGACGTCGTCCTGCCTTAACTACGATACCTACCTACCCTACCTACCTAGGGGTATGAAAAATGGATAGTAGCCGATTCTCAGACCTACTGAATATGCATATCAAATTTCATAAAAATCGGTCAAGCCGTTTCGGAGGAGTACGGTAACTAACATTGTGACATGGAAATTTTATATATAAGATTATACTAATATTATTTTTCAGATTTGTATCTAAGTATGTTTGTAACGAATAAACTCAAAAACGACTTAATTGATCTGGACGAAACTTGGCTCAAAGATAGATTAAAGACTGGAATAGCATATAAGCTACTTTTTATCTCGGAAAAATGTACGGTTCCCGTGGGATAATTTCCTACGTACACGCAAAAGCTAGTTTGAAATAAATTATTTAACTTTGACTTTGTTGCATGCATATACTATAAAGGCAGCGCGGGAGTCGTTGCTCGAAATTTAAATTTTATAAATAACTAGCTGCTCCTGGTTTTACCCGCCGCTCGGCTCCTATTGGTCGTAGCGTGACGTTACATAGCCTATAGCCTTCCTCGATAAATAGACTATCCAACTCAAAAATAATTTTTCAATTCGGACCAGTAGTTCCAGAGATAAGCGCGTTCAAACAAACAAACAAACAAACAAACTCTTCAGCTTTATAATATTAGTATAGATTTTTGTTTAGTATTAATTCTAGGGTATTTATTTATTGTATTTCTTATTTATAACATTTGCTGCACCGGGTTTGACGTTATCACGTCAACGCCGCCTGTCGCGGATATGACGTATACCTTCCCACTCAACTTGTTTTTTTTTTGTTACTTCGTCATATTTGTCACAAATAAACGTAATTTCTGTCTTCTTCTTTTTTTTTAACTTCAGTCTCGAAAATATGTATAAATATTCTTGTAAATTTGTTTGAAGTTTGCCTTTTCCCAATCACAATTTGAAATTCAAATGTTCTTACAAAGGGGCCTACGTTATCTCGACTTAAGTCAGCGGTATGTTAATGATTTACTGTTGGTTTATCAAAAGTCCAGAAAAATGTCCGAAAAAGTTCGTTTTCAATGTAGAGTATTTCAATTTCGCATTGGATGTTCTTGTAGTAGTTCGAGAAGTAGGAGGAGCTCGTGGCTAAGTACTAACAGCCACACAGGTCGATCCATCAGGTTAAGCTACGCTTGACGGGGTTGGCCGTGGATGGGTTACCGTCTTTACATACCGAGACTCCTCCGTGCCTCGAAGAGCACGTTAAGCCGTTGGTCCCGGCCGTCTTTTGTGCATCTTTGACAGTCGTTACGGGTCGTCAGAAGCCCAAAAATTTGACAGCCAGTCTTACCCAGGGGTATCGTATGGTCCAATTACTGGGTTGTGGAGGTCAGATAGGCAGTCGCTCCATGTAAAATACTGGTACTTAGCTGCATATGGTTAGACTGGAAGCCGACCCCAACATAGTTGGGAAAAGGATAGGCAGATTTGTTTTTTATTCAGTAATTATGGAGTAGGTGGAGTGGACAGAGATCGTTTATTGATATTTGTAGAGCTACAATTGGAAGAAAGAATGAATGTAAATTTATTTGACACAGGTTTAGGCACACAATGTTCAGACCAAAACAGAAAAACAATCATAAAAATATTAAAACAGTATCACGTGCTTTACGGCTGCGTCAATCGTTGATTGTTAAGCAGTGATAACCTAGTGGTGTGACAATTGGACTACCAAATCATAGGTCTCGAGTTCACACGGTAGAGCACACGGTGCAAACCTGCCCCGCTTGGGCGGAGCACCGCCGTGTCCTCGTAGAGGCGATCGGCGGCGGCGACCTCTCGCGCCCGGCCCTGGTGCAAGCCATGGTCCGGGGCGAGAGGGAGTGGGAGGCAGTCACCTCCTTCTGCGAAAAAGTCATGCTCGCGAAGGAGGTGGCGGGATGGGAGAGAGAAAGGTCCTCCCGTTCCAGCCGCCGCAGGAGACGGGCGTCGGGAGCCACGTGACGACTCCCGGCCACCGTAGGCGCGGGCCTGCGGACGGTGAGTAATGGGTGACTCACCGTCCGATCAGCACCAGACCCGTGCCGTACAGCGCGTATATGTTCCACGCGCGCCTCAAAGAGATGTCAGCATATGAAGGGGCCCCTCAGGGCCAAGCCTGCCGGGTAAGCGGGATTGTCCGAAAGGGTTACCGCTACCCCGGAACATAAAGGGCTACGGAAGGAACATAGATGGGTTTTAGTCAGTAAGAGTCTGACACTCCCTTCCGCTCCACCCAGAGCGGGAGCAGTAATTGGATGATTACCCAGCCTTAAAAAAAAAAAAAAAATGTCTCTAGTTCAAACCCAACACACGCACCTCTGATTTCTCGGATTCATGTGCAAATCACTTGCTTAAAAATTGGCGTTGGAGCTAAGTCAAAGGTCCATGGGCAGCATAAAAACTCTGACACCAGATTAGTCACTAACCACACGAAAGAGAAAGAAGAAGTTTCGATAAAAAAATAATTAAATAAAAATAAAACATTGTAAAAACCATAAGTCGCTCAGTTTGCGCTAGTATTAAACAAATTAAAACTTTACTCACGTATATCTCCGATTTAAATAAGAAAGGCAGCCATGTTATGTAATTTTCTTAGCCAACAATTACAGTGAAATTAAGTCAATTGCTTCCACTTGTGTACGAGTAATTGGAACTGTAGAATATTGGATTAGAATTGGACTAATAATTGTAGCGAGAGCCGGAGTTTCCTTTCTTTCGCGAAAGAATTATATTTATTAGACGACACGGTTGGCGCAGTGGTTGAGCCATTGACTGCTGCGCACTATGTCGCGGGTTCGATTCCCGCACGGAACAAATATTTGTACGACCTGCAAGTATTTGTTACGAGTCTGGGTGTTTTTCTGTCTATAATATGTACGTATTTACAAAAAAAAATGTATATAAGTAGTTTATCAGCCATCTCGTTACCATAACACAAGCATTAGGATGCTTAGCTTGGGACGATACGGCGTTGTGTTAAATGTCCAAGGATATTATTATTATTATTATTATTTAGGCAAGAACAATTGAGGCTAAGGAAGGAACATGGATGGGTTTAAAGTCAGTATGAGTCTGACACTCCTTTCCGCTCCACCCAGAGCGGGAGAAGTTATTGGACGATAATTTTGATTTCGGAAGTCGGTGTCTTCGGTTTTGTATTTTAATTTTTTGCCACTGACTTCCGAAATCAAAATTATTTGTCACTTTGTAGTGTTTGTTTTGGAAGTCGGTTTTATTTTTTGTAAAAAAGTTTTTATTTTTTCACTTTTTAGTTGTGGTACCTACACAACCCACCCCCCCCCCCAAATTTTAATACTACTACCTGATATGTAAATTACAGTGACAGGAACTTATTAGAACATCGTCCACTATATTAAGTAGGATTTTTTTTTGATTTTTGTTGATTTTTCAAAAACCGCTTATCCGGTTTCGATAAAAATTTTATGGGACCATTTGGGAAGTATACCCTTTCCAACAAAAAAAGAATTTTTGAAATCGGTTGGCAAGCAACGCAGTTATGCGCGAACAAACATAAAAAAAAAAATATATATATATACAGTCGAATTGAGAACCTCCTCCTTTTTTAGAAGTCGGTTAATAACCTACCCTCAAAAAAAAGGCAAGAACGTTCGTTCGTTATTGTTTTCTCGATGATAATATTTTTGAAGCCGACTCGAATACTAGGTACTCAGTCAGTCAGTCTGCCTAGGCTTTCCCCAACTATGTTGGGGTCGGTTTCCAATCTAACCGGGTGCAGCTGAATACCAGTATTTTACATGGAGCAACTGCTTATCAGACTTTCACAACCCAGTCAGTAACTGGGTAATATGAAACCCCGTAAGACTGGTTGACATACTTTCAGGCTTCTGACTACCCGTAACGACAGTCAAAGATCCACGAATGACAGCCGGGACCAACGGCTTAACGTGCTTTCCGAGGCACGGAGGAGTCTCGATATCTAAACTTATCAAATGAAAGAGCGCTATTTGAACATTATCAAACATTTTTTTATACTCCACAAGCCCTAGTAGACCTACTTTTTTAAGAAACTCTTACCCTGTAGCAAAAATAATTATATATCTTTCATATTTGCAAAATAGCTGATTTTTAAGAACATCTTTACGAACCTGTTGCAAAAAAAAATCTTTCATATTTGCAAAATACATAGTTGGGCAAACGTCATCTAAAACCATTCCAAATATCAAGTTAATATCATTAGTAGTTCTTGAGATAGCCAGCTGTGACAGACGGACAGACAGACAGACTGAGTCGCGCCATGGTTAGTCAGTAAGAGTCTGACACTCCCTTGCGCTCCACCCAATGCGGGAGGAGTCATTTGATGATTTCCCACTCTCAAAAAAAAAAGGTTCGTTTTTACCATTTTTATACGGAACCCTAAAAAGATGGCTTCCCACAGACCTAACCAAATACTCACGAGTATTTAACGAAAGGAAACTCAATATTGGTTTTATAAAAAAGGCAACTTTTTGTGTGTTTGTGTGTTTAAATTACTAATACTGGATAATTTTGATATCATGTTATAATGAGGAGGTCGTGGCTAAGTAATAACAGCCGCATGGATCGATCCACCAGGTTAAGCTACGCTAGCCGAGGTTGGTCCGCGGATGGGTGACCATCTTTACATATAGAGACTCCTCGTGCCTCGGAAAGCACGTTAAGCCGTTGGTACCGGTTGTCATTTGTGGATCTTTGGCAGTCAGTTTTACCAAACGGTATCGTATTACCCAGTTACTGGCTGAGTTGTGGAGGTCAGATAGGCTTCGAATTGCTTGCGCTCACGTGAGTGAGGTTCCAGGTAAACCTTAAAGAATGGCAGTACCACAGTATAAAAAATGTCTTCCCACCTTCAAAAAAATAAGGGTTGATTCTTCAATCGTAAAACAAGTTTTATTGAAAGAATAAATACCTAAGCAGTTTGACAGCTTCTGTCAAACCGCCATTTTTATTCTTCAGATAAACGTTATCGGACTATTGAAAAATAAGCCCTAAGTTGACAAATGGCAACAAACAAAAAACTTTCGCAGAGTACATCGTCTTGAAATGTCCTGAAAACGTAAATATTTGTGTCTGAAACTCGTGAAAAGGTTTTCATGGAGTGAACGACGGTCGAATGGGGTTTGAACGAACTGTTATTAGTTTGTTTGTTACACGAGATTCTTTATGGTCGTGTTTTTTGGGTTCCGCTCTGCGAAAAGAGGTTTCAACGATATTCGTCTATGGTTTTTAAGTTTTATTGTTTTTTTTTTTTAAACTTTAACAAAAAGGTACCGTACGTCGATGACCTACGGCAAAAATTTATCAAATTAATTATTTTTGTATTCTATCATACTAATATTATACAACGTAGCGCGAAAATGGTGACATTAATTTAACATACGGGTACTGGGTAGAGTTAGTGCCCATTAATCATTTAAATGTCGATAGGCTAAGATAATCGAAATTTGAAAAAATCACAAACAAAAGTAAATAATAAAATCAATTCGCCTAATTTTTGCAGTTGTTTCATCCTAATAGTATTGCGTATTCGTTTTAATGTCATTGATGCGAATGTAACAATCCGTGACTCCGGCAAATGACCGCTGCGCGACAGTTCTTTAAGTACAGGTTGCTCTAAGATGCCATTTTCTAACATTTTAAATAAATTCGTTAATAATAACGTTTACTGCAAATATAATGTCTTCATGAAACGAAAATGTCAATATGTATGTGTGTTAAATTAATATCACCATTGTAGCGCCACGTTGTATAAATGGGAAATTTAGAATGGATTGATGTCTGTTACTCAATCACTCCAGAACCGCTGAATACAGAGATAGATTATAATCTGGCATACGACATAGGCTTTTATCCTGGCAAAATTTAAGGTTCCCGTGGGATATTTTCCTATATGTACAGACGCTAGCCCATCAAGCTACCCCAAACTGTCAAATTATCCCAATTGAATATGAACCTTATTCTTTGACAATAAAGTTGAATAACTATCAACAAAATTTGACGGATTGAAACTTGATGTGCTGGCCTCTGCACACGTGGACAAAGCCGCTGGAAGAAGCTAGTGTTATCATACCGGTAACCGCCTGCGAAGTTTATCTAGCCAATTTTCGAATTGTTATTACATATTTTATATCGGATGACTTTAACGTTCTGCGTCGTTCTCACATCTATAATAATAATATGAACTATATAACCAATATTAAGTAACTTTATTTTGTTTTAAAGAATGTCCATGGAGTTTCTTGCTCGTTCTTCTCCCTAGGTATCTACTGCTTTGGAATGGGCAGCTAGCTTCATCTTTCTGACTGACCGACCCCTTGACAATTCAAAAGTGCCTGTAATTGGTTTATTTGAAACTAGCTTTTGCCAGCGGCTTCGCCCGCGTGTATGTAGTTTACATGCTATTCTAGACTATAATCTATCTTTGTGCCAAGTTTCATTCAGATCCGTTTAGTAGTTTTTAAATTTTATTCGTTACAAACATACATATAAATCTTTCCTCTTTATAATATTAGTATAGATAAATACTTCGAGTTTGAGTTTGAAATAACCCTGTATAAAACAACATTGTAATATACTAAGCAGTGTTAATAGCTCGCCAAAACAATTACTTACAATGTTGTGAGCAATTCCATTAGTTCTATCGATCGCCTCGAATATAGCACATGACAGTACCGTTATGCCACTGAAAAATTGAAGAACAGAAGCATCATTTGAATATAACAATGATTTAAAATGTTTTTTTTGCTCACCAAAAATCACTGTGTTGTGGAGGTCAGATAGGCAGGCATGAAGCCACAAGTAATACTAGTCCATAGAAGTATGGCAAAATTAAAAATTGTTTTTTTTTTGTTTTAATTGATTTCAAAATGAATTCAGTAATAATAAACACTGTTTTGACAACGTGTCTTGATACCAGAAGAGCAACGATGCACGCCGGCGCCAAGTTCATTAAATCATTTCCTATAGTTATCCAATTCTGCAGAGTGTTCAAATTGGTGAAAATAAAAACTCTACTTTTTGACTTAATTACTGGACGTAGTATGTAGGTATGTAGTTTCATTTATTGCATATGTATGTGTAGCCTCTTCTAAAATGTTCTACATTTATATCTGTAATTTTTTTTTGTATACAAAGTGGAGGCTACAATACGATCATAAATTAAATTGCGTATAATATCTAATTCTGTCCCCAGCCTGCATACGAAAGGGCACGCCACGATAGTGGCGGTAAGGCCCCTCTTTGAGGAGTGGCTAGAGAGGCGTCACGGCGCCCTCACCTTCCGCCTGACGCAGGTCCTCACCGGACATGGATGTTTCGGGAGGTTCCTGCACATCATCAGGCGGGAGGAAACGCCCGGGTGTCACCACTGTGAGGATCGCCCAGAGGACACGGTAGAGCACACGGTGCAAACCTGCCCTGCTTGGGCGGAGCACCGCCGTGTCCTCGTAGAGGCGATCGGCGGCGGCGACCTCTCGCGCCCGGCCCTGGTGCAAGCCATGGTCCGGGGCGAGAGGGAGTGGGAGGCAGTCACCTCCTTCTGCGAAAAAGTTATGCTCGCGAAGGAGGTGGCGGGATGGGAGAGAGAAAGGTCCTCCCGTCCCAGCCGCCGTGGGAGACGCTCCGGGCGTCGGGAGCCACGTGACGACTCCCAGCCACCGTAGGCGCGGGCCTGCGGACGGTGAGTAATGGGTGACTCACCGTCCGATCAGAACCAGACCCGTGCCGTACGGCGCGTATATGTTCCACGCGCGCCTCAAAGAGATGTCAGCATATGAAGGGGCCCCTCAGGGCCAAGCCTGCCGGGTAAGCGGGATTTTCCGAAAGGGTTACCGCTACCCCGGAACATAAAGGGCTACGGAAGGAACATGGATGGGTTTTAGTCAGTAAGAGTCTGACACTCCCTTCCGCTCCACCCAGAGCGGGAGTCATTGGATGATTTCCCAGCCTTAAAAAAAAAAAAAAAAGCCTGCATACGAAAATTCAATCAAATATATCCAATAGTTTAGTCACTATAGCTAGTCAAAGATTGGCAAAACCCATAGTCGGTCCACCACTATTATTTAGTTTGTTTCAAAAAATCACTTTTTAAACTTCATGTTAGGACTTATTTGATAGTTCCAAAATAGTCCTATTCATTAGTGTTGTCAGTGTTTTCATTTAGTGTCGTATTGTTTTCTCCACATTGAATTTGGACTTTAGCCTTTAACTTTAACCTTCTTCGACAAATGGACTTTCAAACACAAAAATACAACGGACCAGTAGTTCCAAAGATAAGCGCGTTCAAACAAACAAACAAACTCTTTATCAGCTTTATAATATTAGTTTAGATTCTTTCTCAATGTTTTAATTTTTTTATAATTAAATATTTATTATTGCAATTTTTGGATAAAAGCAAAACGATCGAACGAACGATGAAACCAAAATTTCAGACACCAAGGTTAAAAAGAAATGACGGTGGACATAAGTCAATGTCAAATCATTTATTTGAAATAGGCACAAGAAAAGCACTTTTGTACAGACGCCAGCACATCAAGCTATCCCCAACTGTCAAATTTTCTCAATTAAAAATGAACCTTATATCTTTGCAATAAAGTTGAAATACTATCAAATAAATTTAACAGATTGTGGTAACTTGATGTGCTGGCCTCTGTACATCAACATTTCGCCAATTATGTTTGAGTCAGCTCAATTGAGATCTTTAAGAGCTCAACACTCTTCATTTTTTAAGTCCAGATACTTAAAAAATGAAGAGTATTTTATCTTTTTAATATAACTATCTCAAGCTAGCCTTCTGCACATACCTCTCTACTGACCCACCGGTGCGCTATCACCATGGATGACAAATTAGGCCATGGAGGTCAAGGGAGCCTCGAACGCTAAACTAACACCATGGCGTTACCGACATCTGTTTTCTGTCCATAGTGAGCGACCGACTTATGGAATTTTGTTTGGCTTTGATGCAATTGTGTAGAGGAATAGGTTAGTGACTAACCTGGTGACAGAGTTTTAGCTGCCGATGGGCCTCTGACTTAGCTTTACATGCTGCAGAGAAATATCTCTCTGGCACTCCGAAACCTAAAGGGCTAAGGAAAGAACATGAGTGGGTTCTAGTCAGTAAGAGTCTGACACTCTCTTCCGCTCCACCTAGAGCGGGAGGGGTTATTCGATGATTTTCCACCCTCAAAAATAAAAAAAGACATGTCGGTTTCCTCGCGGTGTTTTTTGTTCCATTTCTTAAGCAAGTGATAACTATACAATACGCACATGAATCCGAAAACTCAGAGGTGGCATACCTTGGGTACTAATCCATGCGATATGGGGCCATCAGTAGAGACTGGTCATATCTTAGTTGCCGCGGATCTTCGAAAATTTAATTCAATTTTTGAATTGATTTTGTTTCCGTTTTTTTTAATCTTTTATTACAGACGCTTTCTTAAAGGCTTGCCGGTTTCCTCACGATGTTTTCTGGCTCTATTCAAAAAGTCAGAGGTGCGTGCCCTGGGTTCGAACTTGAGACCTAAGCCTACACACTAAGGTAAACTAAGTACGCCAAGTTAGTCTTCCAAACAATAGATCCACACAATGCTCTTTATCTTTCGAGTTATTTTAGACAAACGGAACATTGACCTTGACCCGTGACCTTCAGCGTCAGGTATTTCGGAAAGCATTCCAGTTACAGAAATCTTTATAATGCCGCTGTATCTCTGAAATTAGGCCACACCAAGTCTCCACTGGGACATGGACTTATTTAATACGTAATAGGACTAACATTTATTTTTTAGTCTGTCAACAGCTGGATTTAAAAAAAATATTGGACACGTATTTTTTCCTTTTTTACGTAATCAAAAGATAACGTCGTCGATACGTTGTGTTAAAATGTGGCATGACGTCACTCCTATGTAGATTTTATACTGAGTTGTGACGTAGCGCGCCTCCACTCCCCAACTTTAATGCGTTTTTTCTAAGTCATTTTTTATTAATATGATAAAGCAAAAAAATCGTGTCTAATATTCTTATATTATCTGAGTCAATCTGCCTAGCCTTTTCCCAACTTTGTTGGGGTCGGCGTCCAGTCTAACCGGATGCAGCTGAATACCAGTATTTTACGTGGAGCGACTGCCTATCTGATCTCCACAACCCAGTAACTGACTAATACGATACCCCCTTAGTAAAACTGGCTGTCAGATTTTCGGGCTTCTGACGCGTAACGAATGTCAAAGATGCGCAAATGACAGCCGGGACTAACGGCTTAACGTGTTTTCCGAGGCATGGAGGAGTCTCCATATGTAAAGAGGCCAACCCCGGCAGGCGTAGCTTAACCTGGAAGATCGACCTTTGCGGCTGTTACTACTTAGCCACGAGTTCCTCCTCCTTTTATATTATCTGACTGACGGCTTTATATTGACTGATATTTTTTTTACCCTGACATCATCCCGATTACAACCAAAGCGAAACAAAACAGGAAAATATAGCAAGCTTATTCACAGTTTCGAGAGGACGCAACGCACTATCAGTATCAAATGACATTGTTTCGAGTTCAACTCGTGATATCAATTCAATGATTAGATTGGAACCCACTACAAATGGGGCTGTTTGGCTGATATCAGCCATTGTTACTGGAAATTTATTTATTTCTTTCATCGTGTGGTTAGTGACTAACCTGGTGTCAGAGTTTTTGTGCTGCCCATGGGCGTCTGACTTAGCTTCACATCATTATCATCATCTGCCTGCTTTTCCCAACTATGTTGGGGTCGACTTCCAGTCTAACCAGATGCAGCTGAATACCAGTATTTTACATGGAGCGACTGCCTATCTGACCTCCACAACCCAGTAACTGGGCAAGACGATACCCTTTGGTAAGACTGGCTGTCAGATTTTCGGACTTCTCACTTAGCTTCACATGTTGAGGAATATTTCTTAGGCATACCGGTTTCCTCACGATGTTTTCCTTCACCGATTTTTAAGCAAGTGATAATTATACAATACGCAAATGAATCTGAAAAGTCAGAAGTGAATGCCTTGGGTTCAAACTCGAGAACTGGAAATTTATTGACACTGACTTTGTAAGGCAGTATTTCTGCGATAATAAATGAGTACGCGGAAGCCTGAAAATAAGCTATCAACACTGCAATTGTGTAACAAACTTTCAGTCCTCAGCTCTGGGGCGGGGGGGGGGGGGGCAGAGGGGTCTGTCAGACTCTTACTGACTAAAAGAAACCACCCCGGTATTCCTTCTCACCTGCACCGGGGTCGTGGGAACATGTGATCCTAATAATAAATACTGATATTATAAACAGTAAAGATTTGATTGTTTGCATTGACTAGGCTCCGAAACTACTGAGCCGATTTGAAAAATTCTTTCACTGTTGGAAAGCTACACTAACTCATGGTGATATAGGCTACATTATATTTTCAAAATATGAGGGATCCTAATTAAAACTCCAATAATCTAAAAAATTCTGACATCCACGCGGGCTAAGCCGCGGGCAGAAGCTAGTTCAAAACAAAGATGGCGGATCAAAGATGGCGGATCAAAGATGGCGGATCAATGTTGACGCTGCGACATACAAATAGTCGCAAGGGAATAATAATTGTCCTAATTACCTCGGCACTGCGGCCGGGAATTCCTATTAAAAGTCTAGAACATCGTATATTGGCTAGATCTAGATTAGATTAGAACTCACTGGAAATAGTGGTAATAAGATGGCGGGCGGCACTAATAAAAGGAGATAATATGAAATTATAAAGCTTTTTATAACTCGACGATATTATTATTTTAGAAGGGTATCAGTTGTAATGTTTAACTTAGTAGAGTTTAGTTCACAAATCATGATTGTTGTGTTTGTTTGTTACGTTTTCACGGCTTTTTTTTTTGAGGGTGGGAAATCATCTAATGCCTCTTTTGCTCTGGGTGAAGCGGAAGGGAGTGTCAGACTCTTACTGACTAAAACCCATCCGTGTTCCTTCCTTAGCTCTTTAAGTTCCCTTTCGGACAATCCCGCTTAGCTGGCTGGCTGTTCTGTTTGGAATCCTATAAAATGTTTTTTATTATATTGTCTAAAGTGATCCTCAACAATTTTTTACTTTTTCTCTTAATAAACCTATTTTGTTAAACACTTTAAGTACCAAATACTTAGATGTTCGTTTAACATAATAATTTGTTATCTGTGGTTGAACCTGTTGGTTTTCTCTAACCCTACTCCCGACATCTTTGACAGTTGTTACAGGTGTAACGACTGTCAAAGATCCACGAATGACAGTCGGGACCAAAGGCACAAATTGCTTTCCGAGACACGGAGGAGTCAAAAAAAGAACATAGACGCAAAACGGATATCGCTTAGCATTATGCTGCAACCCTATGCATGACAGAGCCCCAGCGCAGTGTTTTCAGCGACAGATTGTCACGCCAACATAGTATAAACTCCTAGGTAGGTACTACGTTTACTTAACAACAAATTTATTTATTTAAACTTTGCGCACACAATAATGGTACAAAGGCGGACTTAAAGCCTTAGGCATTCTCTACCAGTCAACCAAGGGTGGTGAAGAGATTAGATGGCAGGTGCTTAAATAGTAGGAACATACAAAACATTGACACTTTTGCCAAATTGTCGTCATAATACACGTCACGTTGCAGCGCGCAACAACAATTTTAAGGGATCAACTTTTGCCAAACTTCCATTGTTTGTCCTACAATATGGCGCCTGTTTTGTGGCGTCATTTGGCTAGACACGCCTCAAGATTTGCAACAAAATTCAAAATATTTGAGAAGCGGCGGAATTTGTAAACAAACAACATCATTCTCCTGCCTTATCCTAATTTATTTGGGTATGTCGCAACATGTCTTTTTCGCTCATACTTTGCAATTTAGTAGTCACCCCATTATCCAACCATCGTTTCTTTGGTCTTTCTCTACTTGTATAGCCATCAGAATTCATACTCCAAACTTCACAGCTAAGGCACTAGGAAGTGGGAAAGGGTGGGCGTTTTTTGGGAACTGTCTTATGTAACTTTGACTTTCAAAAAGTGCTGATTTTCAGCCTAGTTTACTTACTTTACTTTGTTTACTTTTGATATTGATTTTGGCAACGATTTTTACAAAAAAAACGACTTCAACAAACACTACAAGGTAAAATAAACCTTTAATTTCGGAAGTCAGGGGCAAATATACGAAATTACAAAACCTAAAACACCGATAAAGTTAATTTTCACTTTGTAGTGTTCTCTTTGGAAGTTCATTGTTTTTTTTTTCTGTAAAATAGATTTTTATCATAGAAAAGTAAACAACCCCCAAAACGCCCGCCCTTCACCACTTCTTAGTATTGTAGAGCCTTAGGCAACCATAGTATAGTCATATAGACCATAGCGAAACCTTATGGAACCTAGAGCTAGTCGGTTAGAAAATAAGTGAAAGCAATCGACCTTTCAAAATGATGGAATATTTTGATACGGAGCTTTAACACGGAGAGCTATGACGTTCTAATGGTAGTTCATTGATCAAAGGAACTGTCAAAATTTTACCAGATTACCGCCTAAATCAATAATTTATTTGTCATTATGTACGAGATTACCATTGTATGCCATTTCCTTCAATGGAGTGTCAGTGGTTAACCATTGGAATCATAATGACGCCATTATATTAGTAGATTACCAAACTTGTCAAAATCAACATTATGAAAGATATAATTAGAATCAATGATAGACTATCTTCTTCTTTTCGTGTGGTTAGTAACTAACCTGGTGTCAGAGTTTTTATGCTACTCATGGGCCTCTGACTTAGCTTCACATGCTGTTGAGAAATATCTCTTAGACATGCTGGTTTCCTCACGATGTTTTCCTACACCGATTTTTAAGCAAGAGATAATAATACAATACGTACATGTGGTGCCTTGGGTTCGAACTTAAGACCTTTAGGCTATCACTGCTGGATGATAGACTATTCTGACACTATTGTAATAGTAGACTTGAGGCCCTGGTCTTCATAGTATTAAGGCTCTATGTCTTGTGTATGACGAACAGACAGGCGTAATAAAATATTACCCTTGCCTTTAACCCCAAAAATACAGTAATACGGTACATTAACCCGTGGAACTTCGCAACTGTTACGGAACATAAAACCGCATTTTTTGCACGGTAAAACTCTGCAAACAATCCGACTACATAATCAGACATCCGTATAAAATACAAATTGGCGTCATTATATGCAGGGTGTTTTCGTTATACAGTCGTTACGGGTGGTCAGAAGCCGGAAAGTCTGACTGCCAGTCTTACCTAGTGTATCGTATTACCCAGTTACTGACTGGGTTGTGGAGGTCAGATAGACAGTCGCTCCATGTAAAATACTGGTATTCAGTTGCATCTGGTAAGACTGCAAGCCGCCAGATTGACTGATATACAGGATGTTTTCAAATATAGTGTATTTCTTTCAACAATGCAAAAAAAATATGCATTCTATGCAACTGCATGGTTTTTTTTTAAACAAGGTCAAATTAATTTGGCTAGCGAAACTTCATGGATGTCATTACTTCGATTTACTAATACTGTCTGTGAAGTTCACACAAAAAAAAAACTGCTATCATTTAAAGTAAGAGTTATTAATCTTCTGATGGTTAGTTATCCCAGCCTCTGGAGTTTCATTGGCTTAATTTTACTTTGCATTTACCATTCGAATAATGAATACAGTGTCAACATAGTCTCTTTTTATGTCAAAATTATTAATGGCAGTAAGCAGTAGCCTATTGTCACGTCTGCCAACCGTAGTGGGGTAAGCAAGCAGACATGATTATTATGTCATGTTTCCTCCTGTCTCAGCGGTAGATCTCAAGTATTAATTATACAGAGTTGGTATGACAGACGGGCATTAAATTACACTACGTATACCATACGTGTTTAGTATTAATTCGATACGGTATAAAAAATCACAAAAAAACAGTTTTTCCTTTTTTTCAAACCAAAACTAATAAATAGCTTACAAATCAGAGTAAAACACAATCACCTTTTGTAAATAAAAACTAACCTTGTAACAAAGTGGCGGACGCGCTAGAGTGCTGTTAGGAAAGATGCATCGTGTTCAAACGGGGGAAAAAACTTAAAAAATCATTTGCGACTAAACTACTGCTTCTATTTAATTGATATTTGGTACAGAGCTTGAAAATGGTCCCTAGTATAGACAGTTTAAAGGAAATCCCCTCTGTCGTATCTACTGTATATAACAAGATTATCAAACACCCTGTAAACACAGTAGTATCAACACCGGAAGTCGGGCGGTACCTATCAATTATTTATAATTTCCGGCTGGGCATGCGTGATATGAATTAGTCCAGGTCTGCCAACGTAATGTTTACTAACTATTGTTTAATAAATGCGCGAATAAGTTAAAGATTTATGAAAAAAATTCGGGAAAGCATCCGGTTTTTGGTATAAAGGGTTTTTCAGCAGGATGTGTGCGAGAAGGTAAAGTGAATTTTGAAAACAGCGTGTATTTTTTTGATAGACTAACTAGAATAACTTCAGGGATTGTCCGAAAGGGTTACCGCTACCCCGGAACATAAAGGGCTAAGGAAGGAAAATTGATGGGTTTTATTCAGTAAGAGCCTGACACTCCATTCCGCTCCAACCAGAGAGGGAGGAGTCATTTGATGATTTTCCAACCTCAAAAAAAGGGTATTATTAAGACCACTAATAGCACTTGAATACAATAAGTTTTTTAAATTATTCATTTTTCTTTTCATTTCTTAAGTTCTATACAAATAATCAAAAAATAGTTATTTAAAAATAATCTGTTCCTTACATTTTGACGAGTTATACGAATATAAATGTAGGGAACAGCTGATATTTTTTTCGCGATTTCAGGTTTTGTCCTATAGTAAAAGTTGTTCATAATGATGAGTACAATGACTTCTTAAGAGGTTTCTGGTGTTTTACTAATAACCCTGTGTAACTGCCAGTATCACAAGATTTTGCACAGTTAACGTAAAATATCACACTAATATTATAAAGGCGATAGGTGTGTTTGTGATTTTGTTTGTCTCTTCTTTAAGCTCAAACCGCTGAACGGATCTGGATGAAATTTGGCACGGAGGTAGTTTATGACCTGGTCATTATATCCCGGTCTTAGAACTTTCAATTGGGATAATATCCGACACCTAGTTTTTGATGTGAAACATCTATAGCCGCACGTAACGCGTCGCCCACGCTATATGATGGTGTATGTATACAGTCTATATGCAGTAGTGTGTACTGTGTGGCGACGCGTCGCCATGCGCAATCGACTGCGATTTAATGAAAATAAATGTTTATTGAATAAACAGTCATCATTTTCTGGAAAAAATCGTAATATTTTATTTTATCATTATGCCATATTTAGTTTCTATCGCAATCTGTTCTTTTCAATCATATTACTTTTACAAAATAATGTCGATGTTTCACATTCTGCCAGGCGTCCTGTGACGGCTCACATTTTTTTTAAATAATCTAGCTATTGACGAACTACAAAAATGTTTAGTCCCCTAGTATCCCTAATATTTGTTATTTAATTTTTGAAGTCTTTCGATCCGTTATTTTAATGCCGACTTTACAAGAGACCAAAAATAAACCAAACCACACATTTTATTCAAGATAACTCGGAAACGTGTACATAAGTAGGTAGGATAATACGTGGTTGCGAACGATCGCAGGATGATAGGATTATGGGAGGCTTTGAAGGTCGTTTAAATGTACTTATCATGCCGTGTTGAGGGATTTCCGGGTTGGGATATTGTAGGACCTCTGGGGGGACGTTTACACGTACGGTTACTGTTTCTGGGTCATTATGTATCTCACACTGTCACATAGTACAGCGTCATGTTCGTGAACGGGCGCTGTCAGTAGGCACTGGTCATCTCTTAGCGGCTATGGCTTGTTTTAATTTTATTTTTGAATTGTTTTGATACATTTATAACGGATGAATTTAATGTTTACATCGTTCTCACATGTATAGTATAATATGAATGATGAAACCAATATTTTGTAACCATATTTTGTTTTGACTAACAGACCCTTTGACAGTTCAAAAGTGCCTGGAATTAGTTTATTTGAAATAAATCCTTGAGTATCAGAATATAGTAGCTAAAATTTAAGCATAGTTTTTAGGATATTTAGGTTGTGATAACCTAGTGGTATGACCGTCGTCTGCCTAGACTTAGGTCTCGAATTCGCAAGGCACGCGCCATTGACTTTTCAGATTCATGTGCGTATTATATATATAATTATCACTTGCTTAAAAAAAAAACCGGCCAAGTGCGAGTCAGACTCGCGCACCGAGGGTTCCGTACAAACCTGTAGGTATATAAGTAAAAGTTATGGTATTTTTATTGCTAAATGAAATCCATAACATAACAATGTGGAAAGCTGACGGTACCTTGTCAATACATATATGAAAACATTATGTATGTTCGGAAAAATCTTCATCTCTTTAAGAAGAGAAGTGATAGACATAATTTTAATACTAGAAATAGGCAAAATTTGGATCAATCTCGGTTTAGATTGGCTAAGGTACGAAATTCTTTTATGGGGAATTGTGTAAAATTTTATAATAAAATACCACTGCGGATTCTACAACTGAACGAGACAAAATTTAAAACATGCATAAAACGCACACTATGTAGACAAGCATATTATAAATTAGAGGATTATATCCTTGATAAAAAAGCTTGGCTTAATGCTGGTCCTGCTCCACAGTCACAGCCACTTGGGTCCACTAATTAGTTTTCTTTTATTTTATATTTGGAAGACATGCTCTCCCTTTTATTTTTATAAACATGGTTTTTTTTTTTTTTTTTTAAATCGTATTTTTTTTTTTTTTGGAGTAAATGTTTAATCTTTTTATTTTTAACTTTTGAAAAGTTATAGTATTGTATAACTTCGAAGCATTTTTTATTTATTTTGTAAATATGAGTACCACGTGTAATATAATGTAACTGTTTTTGTTTTTTTTTTTTTGACATGAACGAGCATGGCAATTGAGAGTTTGTCATGCTCACTCAAATGTCTCGCTGATGGTGGCACGTGTGTTGGGTCATTCGGTTCCCTTCAATATGGTTGAGCTGAGTAGTGCTGATCCACGCGTCATGTTCGTGAACGGGCGCCATCAGTTGAGACTGGTCATCTCTCAACTGCCACTAGCTTATTTTAATTTTATTGTTAATGTAATTTTTAATTAGCATTGTTCTCATATATTAGAAGTAATAAGACATGTAACCAGAATTTCTGTAATACATAATCATGGTTTAAAAGAGTGTCCATGGAGTTTCTTGCACGTTCTTCTCCATCGAGATCTACTCCTTGGAATGTGCAACTAGCTTCCTTTTTCTGACTGACCGACTTATTGACAATTCAAAAGTGCCTGTAAATGGTTTATTTGAAATAAATGCTTTGAGTTTGAGTTTGAGTTTGAGCTGGAGGAGCATAAAATGTAAGACAAAGGTCTCTCAGTAATCCTTTATTTTGTATTATCCATGGTGTGGAGCGAGAGGGAATGGTAAGCAAAATTCTCGTGTCGCGGTGTTTGTTTCCAAACTCCTCCGAAATGGCTGAACCAATTTGCATGAAATTTTGTGTGCATATCGGGTAGGTCTGAGAATCGGCCAAAATCTATTTTTTTTTTTTTTGTTTTTTTTTTTTTTTTTATTTATTTTTATTTATTTTATTCAAAAAGTGTGGTACAGTCTGTTACAATAAACATATAAGTATAGTTGTACAAATTAGGATTAATTAGAGTAGAAATAGTAACATTGGTGGATCTGGCGTCCTAGCTAGGTTACATAGTAACCTGTATTAAGGTTCACCAGCCCAGTTTCCCATAGGGGTAAAACAGATTAATAGACTGCTTAGGATTGAACTTGGTTACAAACATATTTAACTAAATACTAATTGTTAGTAGGTGTGTGTGACTTGTAATGTAAGTGTGGTGTGTGTGTGTGTTTTATGATGTAGGTATGTATGTCTGTGTTTTGTGATGTAGGTGTGGTGTATGTGTAAACGGAAGGGAAAGGAGTACGGAAGTGAGTTAAGATACCGATTATTAAGAAAGTCATTACGATTGTGAAGTGAGCAGATATTCAGTGTCGTCGTAGTTTAATGTGAGTAAAAAGTCCGTTATCTGTTTTTTACACATATCGTAAGCGGATTGATGTATAGGTATATTTTTGTTTATTCTGTTATACAAAATTGGGCCAAGGTAGTAAAAGAATCGCTTGGTAAAAGCAAAGCGTGTGAAGGGTACTTTGCAAATTTCGTTCTTACGTCGAAGTGAGGATTGAGTTAGTATAAAAGGAGTTTGTTTGTGTTGTTGTAATAAAGAACTGAGGATAAATGTTTGGCGGACCGTAAGCACTTTGCATTTTTTATAAAGATCAAAGGTTGGGTAGAGCATGGGTCGGAAAGTAGCTACCTTAAGAATGGCTCTCAGAGCCACTTCCAGGGGTTTGAGTGTAGTTTTCGCAGCTCCACCCCAAATACTAATGCAGTACGATATCACTGACTGACAGACGGCAAGATATACGGTGCGTATCACATAAGTATTGGCAATGTGTCTGAGTGTTTTAAAAATAAATATGAGTTTGCGAACTCGACCTGTAAGGTGGGTGATATGAGCTTTGAAGTTTAGGTGTTTGTCTAGGATGATACCGAGGTATTTAGTCGTGTCAGTAGAGAAAATTTTAGGACAGTTGCAAAGAACTAAATAGGGTTGGCAGGTGTGAGCTTTTAGAGTGATGGGTGTCAAGGGTTGCGTAGTGGAGTTTAAAGAAAATGTTATGAGTTTAGTTTTATTTGTGTTTAGCGTGAGTGAGTGAGAGATAAGCCATCTATAAATTAAATCAAAACCAGTTTGAGCAGTTGTTTCCAGTTTAGCCCACGACTCATCATGAAAGGTGATTGCAGTATCGTCGGCAAAAGATACAATGCTACCAGAATTCAGGTTCATGTTGCACAGGTCGTTTATAAACACCAAGAACAGAGTAGGGCCTAAAACACTACCTTGAGGCACTCCGATCGAAATAGGCTGCTCATCACTAAGGCATCCGTCGATTTTAACTATCTGCCTGCGATCTGAGAGATATGAGTGGAAAAGCTGGAGTTGTATACCACGTACGCCGAGACATTCTAATTTAGTTAGAAGGCATTGAATTGGAACGGTGTCAAATGCCTTTGCGAGATCAATGAACACTGTGAGGCATTTTTTGCGTTGATTTAATTTATCAACTATTCCATTTATCAGTGCCAAGGCTGTATCAGAAGTTGACCTTTTCTTTCTGAACCCGAATTGGTTGGTTGACAGTAAATTATTGCTTTCAAGGTATGAGGTTAGTCTATTGTTAATGAGTCGTTCTAAGATTTTGGACATGGCAGGTAGCACTGCAATAGGGCGGTAATTATTGACAGATGCGCGGTCCCCCCCTTTAAAAATGGGATGAATAATAGCTTTTTTGAAAGCAGATGGAAAGGTACCTGAGACGAGGCATAGGTTGAAAATATGGCAAAGTACGGGTGCGAGGATTGCAGAGTACCTTTTTATGAACGTTGAAGAAATGCCATCAAACCCCACTGCAGCATTGGGCTTTAGAGTACTAATAATAGAAACAATTTCATCTGGAGTTGTCTCCAAGAGAACGAAAGAACTCAAACTATTGGAGTTATTGCGCTGGGAATTAGGAGGGCCGCCATCCGTTGCATTCCGAATACGATCAGCGAGATCTTTGCCTATATTTACAAAGAACGAGTTAACATCGTTAAGAGATTGAGAAGGAGTTTCCGAGGAGGAAAGTAATTCCGTGGGAGGGTGAGTAATCTTAGTTGTGTTTGTGACACGCTTGACTGTATCCCACAACATTTTTGTGTTGCGACCAGCTTTGGTAATTTCATTTGTGTCGAACTGTCTTTTAACTTTTTTAAGGATCTTGTTGCAGAAATTTCTGTATCTTGTGTAGGTAGCTTTAAGAATTTCATTATCAGGGAACTGTTTGTACCTTTTGTGTAAAATGTCTCTGTTCCTCATGAATCGGAGAAGTCCTGGAGTAATCCATGGTTTCAGGATTCTCTTGCGTTTAGCTGTAGGCTTCAGGGTTGAGTGATTATTAATCTCCTGCGATAGAGTTTGGATCAGACAGTCAGTAGCAGCGTTTGGATCATTCATGGAAAAAATATGCGTGAATTCCAGATTCCGCATAGAGTTGTCAAGTGAGGCGAAGTCGGTCTTTATGATTGAATTATTAGAAAGATTGCGGGGCAGCCTCAAATTTAAACAGAAGAAGGTAGAAAAGTGATCAGTAATTGTGGAGTCAAAAATGAAGGTGGAAGAGGGTAATTTGGTTTTAAGGATTGTGTGGTCAAGGCAATTATTACCTCTAGTGGGGAGGTGGTGAGCGGGTAAAAACCCGTGATAAGAAAGAGAGTTAAGGTATTCGTGTGACCAATTGCTCATAGTTGATGCTGTGCTATCTGTGTTTATGTTAATATTTATGTCACCTGTTATAACTACAGTTTGAAAGGTGCTCAAGGAAGATAGTATTTCATTTAAGGATTTGAGAAAGATGTCAATACTCTCGTTAGATGGGGATCTATAAACGCAGAGGATAGCAACATTAGACGCAAATTCGATGATCAAACCCGAAGCAGAGTTATGAAATTCAGGTTCGTGTACTTTGAATGCAAGATTCGAATTGATGTACACAACTACTCCGTCACTCTGATTACGGTGTTTAGTAGTGTGGATCGAAGAATAACCCTGGAGCTGGGGAAGGGTGGTATTACTGAGACAAGGAAGCCAACATTCTGTTAGAACAGCTACATCACAATCAAGAGAAAGACGGGAAAGTTGTGTTTCAAAATCATGAAAGTTTCGATTAATTGATCTAATATTTTGAGAGAGAACTTTTAGGTAACTTGCCGGGGAACGTAAGGTAGACAAACAGTCTTCTGGCCTGCACTGATATACTTTAGATACGTTAGACGTTGTTAATCGCATAACAACGTTTGCTGGGTCAGCAAGTCTAATATATAAAATTCTCGTGTTGCGGTGTTTGTTTCCAAACTCCTCCGAAACGGCTGAACCGATTTGCATGAAATTTTGTGTGCATATCGGGTAGGTCTGAGAATCGGCCAACATCTGTTTTTTTTTTTAATCGCTGAACAACGTTTGCTGGGTCAGCTAGTAAGTTTATGATTATTAAAAAAAATATACTATGTGATGTAACTAAAAATTTAAGATTTTCGGAATTTTTCCTTTATCTGTGTTATAAGACGTTGCTTCGTACCAAATTTCAAGATTCTGAGTTCACGGGAAGTACCCTGTAGGTTTTGATTCCCTTGCGAGTGTCGAAAATTTGCGGCATAAACGGGAGTATCTTTTGATCGCGTTGACTTAGAAGTTTGATTTTTTCACAGCTCCAAGAGACCATAGACTTGAGTATTTGATATGAATTTCAGCTTGATACCTCCACGCGTTCCTTAGAAAAAAGGTCTTGACAGACAGACAGACAGACAGACAGACAGACAGACGGACAACAAAGTGATCCTATAAGGGTTCCGTTTTTACCTTTTGAGGTACGGAACCCTAAAAACGGTAAACAAAACATCGCCAGGAAACCGGCATGTCTGAGAGATATTTCTCAACAGCATGTGAAGCTAAGTCAGAGGCCCATGGGCAGCATAAAAACTCTGACAGTAGATAGCAAAAGATAGTTCTGCATGTGCCTGTCTAGGTACAAACCGTCAGCTTTAATAATCTATGGAGAAATAAATAAACCCTGACTAATAGGTATTTTGACGAAAGTTATTTTTTTACTAAATAAAACCAAGGTTTGTTAAATAAGGCCCAGAAAATGAACAAAAGAATATCTAAGTGCTACAATCTCCATTTGTCAAGATTTTAATAAAAGCAAAGTAACTTTTATTAGCCAGAAATGTCAATGTTCACTCCTGTTACCTGAGATGGGTTAGGCAGGGGTGTACCAGTACATCAACATTCTGCCAGATATACAAAGTGGAGATTACAATACGATCACAAATTAAACTGCGTATATCTAATGCTGTCCCCAGTCTGCATACGAAAATTCAATCAAATATATCCAATAGTTTAGTCAGTATAGCTAGTCGAAGATTGGCAAATCTCAAAGTCGCCCGTCACAATAATGCTCTTGGATAAGTAATAACAGCCGCACAGATTGATCAACCAGGTTAAGCTTTGCTTGCCGGGGTTGATCCGTGGATGGGTGACCATCTTTACATACAGCCGCTCCTCGGTGCCGCGGAAGGTATTTTAAGCAGTTTGTCCCGGCTGTCATTCGTGGGTCTTTGACAGTCGTTACGAGTAGTCAGAAGCCCAAAAATCTGACAGCCAGTCTTACCAAGGGGTATTGTATTACCCAGCTAGTGACTGGGTTGTGGAGGTCAGATAGGCAGTCGCTCCATATAAAATACTGGTATTCAGCTGCTTCCGGTTAGATTGGAAGCCGACAGCAGACCGAGTACAGCTAGAAAATAAGGTTTATTATTTTTGTAAACTATATTTTAGGGTTCCGTAACAAAAGGGTAAAACAGGACCCTATTACCTTGTCCTTCTACTCAAGCGGCCTATGGGTGAGATATACGCAGCGAGCCTACAGAGCTCTGCGCACTCAGTACAATAATGCGTTCAGAATGTTGTTGGGTCTGCCGTGGCGGTGCAGCGCGTCTAGAATGTTTGCTGAAGCGCGCGCAGGTTTCAGGCCATCATGCGCAAAAAAGCAGCTTCCCTGCTGGCCCGTATAAGGGGTAGCAAACGGCATTCGTTTTGACTGTCCCTTCCAGAACCAGTGGGTCATGTCGTGTATAGGTGTGGCGAGTCATGCCAATACATAAATGTGGGTGTGGGGTGTGTGTGTGTACTAGGTTAAGTTTTATATGGGTCTATGCCACCCGAAATAAAGTTATTATTATTACTAAGACTCCGCTGTCCATCCGTTCGTTTGACAAACGAACGGACGGTCTAACGGAAGGAAGGTCTTACCTTTTCTGTCACCAAGCTATATCAGATAAACCGTAATAGTGAGACAGTTGAAATTTTCACAGATGATGTACATATTTATGTTGCCGCTATAACAAAAATACCTAAAAAAAAACAGAATACAATAAAAATTTAAGGAGGCTCCCACACAACAGATATGATTTTTATGCCGTTTCCATCGTGCGCGAGGCTGACTCGCACTTGACCGGTTTTTCCTCTACATAAACAGACGAATATACTCAAGTACTAAGTACCCCATTTGTCAAGATTTGGGTCGCATGAAAGTTTTAGTACAATATAAACAAAGCAAGGTTCTACCAGCCAGAAATATATTATTTAGATCCTCTTTGCTGTAGTTTTTAATATTACTAGTGTTTTTTTGGTGATATAGCCATCCATATTTATACTCAAAACTTTACTCATGGCATTTTCTTCACTCCATCACAGGATCTTACCGCTAGTTTTTTTTAAGTACCTTTGGGAAATCATCAAAAACCACTCCGCTCTGGGAGGAGCGGAACTGACTGACTGACTGACTCAAACTATAGCATTTATTTCAAACTAGCTTCTGCCCGCGACTTCGTCCGCGGAAAATTGCGATATACTGTAACTGTTTAGGCAGCGCATGCAAATAATTCTGTTTTCGGAAGTATTTCTTTCCGACTTGCTAGACGAAAATTGCGATAGCTCGGCTAATATATATGATATAAATATAATTTATAGCCTAAGCACTCAGGAATAATGTAGCTTTCTATCAGTGAAAAAATGTTTGAAATTGGATCATTAGTTCCGGAGTTTACCCCCTACATACAAACTTACAAACTTACAAATTTTACCTCTTTATAATATTAAGTATAGATAAACCAATTACAGGCACTTTTGAATTGTCAATGGGTCGGTCAGTCAGAAAGATGAAGCTAGTTGCCAATGGGATGATATGGCGCTGTGTGAAATGTCCAAGGATATTATTATATATTATTATTATATAAACTTGAAATTTAACACAAATATTTACCGACATAAATTATAATGTTTGACATTTTTCGTTTTTGTAAACAATCCATTAAAGGATGATAGCGGTGTGTCAAAGTTTGTATGGAAGAATGTATAATAATACGTCTCTAAGTTTTCTAGACATTTATACAATTAATAGTTAAGACACAGTTTTTTTTTCGATATTGCGATATAACTGAAGTCCACACGGACGAAGTCGCGGGAAAAAGCTAGTATGAAATATTTCATGATTTTTTTTAACCCGCCGCCTCCACACACCACGAATTTTCTTTCAATATTATTTTACCATTAATACATACAATTTTAACAGAGCTTCCTTGCCTGAAGCATTTATTATATTATGTAAAACATACACGCAATATACTGCGTCTGAAAATAATTTGAAACAAGTTCAAAATGGGTAATTATTATTTTATTTACTTAAATATTATTTTCGTTCTTAAATATTTTTACAAAAACAGCCACCAACACTCACAACGCATCGGCCTGCTACTGAAGACGAATACTTACAACTACGTACAAACTCTTTCGTAAGGATGTGACTACAAACATTGAAACAGTAATTTGGAGAGGCGCGCCATGTTATCGTAGTTTATCTCTACCAAACTAAGTCAACACAACATTTTAACGCTCAATAAACCAAGATTTAACTTCAAACTGCCATAGAATTTGGATGAAACGCATTAACAGCCTTTGCGTAGTTAAGTAACAAATTGTAATGTCCTCCAATCCTACAACACAATTCTAAACTTTACTGTTTGTTGAATAAGGTTCAGTTATAGGTGGGATAAGGAAACCCAATTTCAAAGATGGGTTTCCGTTTTACGATTACGGATTATCAGTAATAGGTAATGACAGCAGTGATAGCCTAGTGGTGTGACCGCCGGACTGCCAAGTCATAGGTCTCGAGTTCGAACCCAAGGCACGCACCTGATTTTACGCATTCATGTGCCTATTGTATAATTATCACTTGCTTAAAAATCGGTGAAGGAAAACATCGTGAGGAAACCAGCATGTCTGAGAGATATTTCTCAACAGCATGTGAAGCTAAGTCAGAGGCCCATGGGCAACATAAAAAGTCTGACACCAGGTTAGTCACTAACCACACGAAAAATTGAGATGAAGATTTCATCACCACTGATGAAGATATTATTATGTGATGTCACTGCATGACTGCGTGCACGTCGCGACTGATATCAATTTTTTTTTGGAGGCTGGGAAATCTTCCTATGACTTCTCCCGCTCTGGGTGGAGCGGAAGGGAGTGTCAGACTCTTACTAACTAAAACCCATCCATGTTCCTTCCTTAGTCCTCTATGTTCTGGGGTAGCGGTCACCCTTTCGGACAATCCAGCAAACCGAAGAATCACCTCGTAGTATATCACAGCGAGTTAGAACTCGAAGTATTTCAATCAAGAACTTCGACAAAATCCAACAGATATTCGCTCCCAGTAAATTAATTATGCATCTGATTCGAACTATTTGTAAGTGCACTGGAATTTCAGAGAGATGTTCTATGGAATCTTCTTAGCTAGTTTAAACTAGTTGACTCCTGCTTAAACGAGTTTACAGCTCAATAGTTCGCTCATTTTATATTAAACTAGCTTCGTTATTATACATATAAACCTTCACCTTGAATCAATCTATCTATTAAAAAACTGTTTCAAAATCCCGTTGTGTAGTTTTAAAGATCTAAGCATACATACATACAGACATTAGGCCAGACGCGGCAAGCGACTTTGCTTTATACTATGTAGTGATGTCAATTTTTAAAGCGTGATCATCCTATCGGGTTTTCGAAAATCGGAGTGAATCAGCGTGAGTAATGGAGTGCAGATTGTCCGGAAATCAGCAGAATTGTCCGAAAGGGCCGCTACCCCGGAACACAAAAGGATAAGAAAGGAACATGGATGGGTTTTAGTCAGTATGAGTCTGACACTCCCTTTCTTCTACACATAGAGCGGGAGGAGATTCCTCACTCCAAAAAAAAGGGTTCAAAGTAACCTCGTACAAAATTCTGTCAAAATCGGTTCAGGCGTTTAGCCGTGAAAGCGTAACAAAAAAAGACACAAACAAATATTAAAATATTAGTTAGGATTAATCATTATTTGTTAACTAAACTCGACTAAGTTAAGGGCATAATAAATTGACGATATACCATCCTCAAAAAAATGGTACTCTATTAAGAATTTTGATTTAAAAGCACAACAAGTTTAATGTTTATCTAACTACCAAAAATCAGGTTGATACGACACTACGACAGAACAAAAATGTAGGCATATACAGTGTGTTAGGTTAAACGAGGGAAATAATTTCAGGGGGTATAGCACTCATGAAAATAAGCAACTGTGACTATGGCACCAACTCAGAAATATTTAAAAAAAAACAGCTGTTTAGTACAGTCAACAGCAAAAGTAGATGATCAAAATCAGAAATTCAATACTAATGAACGGTGTTCCCGAATATATGGCAGCTGTACTAGTAGTAAATGTTTGGTATAATTTCCAATCACAAACTTTTGAATCACTCTGACACCACATAGGTCTGACGCGAACTCCGTTCTTTAGTATTGAATTTCTGATTTTGATCATCTACTTTTGCTGTTGACTGTACATGTATGTTCGCAAAATTCGTCAAAATGTATGGAACAGCTGATTTTTTTTAATGAAAATATGTTCCTTGTTTAACCTAACACACTGTATACTCTGATGCCCGAGGGAAGCCGGGAAAGATTGCTTGTTTTTAATAACGGGTCAAGTTCGTCTTTGGCTGGTTAATAAAGAAATAAGGCATTTTCTTATTATTGTCTGACTAATAAGTGGCTCGCGGTTAATACATGAATAAGAATGGAGAAGAATATTGAATGAGATGAAAATGAGGACTTACTTATATCCATACATTTTTTTTTCGTTTTACTCATTTTATAAATTTCTACACAACTTTTAGACTTCTATACCTACTAATCTATTGATTCAATCTATTAATATATTGTTGTAGGTACTGTATGTATAGAACAGCTGTTTTTTTTCCCGATTTCGGAGTTGCTCCCATAGTAAAAGTTGTTCAGATTGGTGGTCTGTAGCATATCCTTTTGTATGTATATACCCTTTTCATTACACCCAGTATATAAATCAACAATCACAGACACATCAATTATTTATAGATAAAGCCACGAGGATCTTCTGAAGGGCAATCGTCTACGTTTCTATTCACGTAACGATATTCATACGCGTAGAGGTTATATGAATGTATGCGCACACTTATATATTCAGGCCATATTCACCCCTAGAGCCACAGGACAATACAGAAGGTTTTGTGGCGACATCCATCCAGTCACTTAGGAGCTACACTGATAGCGAGCGAAGTGTCAAAAATCTGACATGTGACGACACTATACGTCGCACAAATCCTACATCGCGCAAGCAGAGTTTACCGCGCGATCTAACATATATACTCAGCCCCGACTAAGAGTTGTCAGGCAGTAGCCCGCCAGACGCAACACCTGTCTGGTTGGAGGATCCTCCGTTTTCAATGGAGGGACTCTCCACCCTGTGGAGGAACAGCGCACGCACACATAGACGCATGCGCACGGCGATCTATATCTGTATCAGTGAAAGCCTAGTGGTATGACCGTCGGACTGCCAAGTCATCGGAGCTTGAACCCAAGGCACGCCCCTCTGACTTTTCAGATTCATGTGCGCATTGTATAATTATCACTTGCTTAAAAAACGGTGAAGGAAAACATTGTGAGGAAACCAGCATGTCTGAGAGATATTTCTCAACAGCATGTGAAGCTAAGTCAGAGGCCCATGGGCAGCATAAAAACTCTAACATCAGGTTAGTCACTAACCACACGAAAAGAAGTTGATGAAGGCGATCTAAAACAAATACGTGCGTTTTCGCTTTTATCTGCCAATTTCACCAATAACACTGAACGCGATCAACATATTTAAAACGAGTTTGAACTAGTTTTAAACATGCTGATCGCGGCAAAAACAATGATAGCCCTTAAACTTTTGAACGCCAGAGCATAAACGCACGCGCGTGCCCTCCACGCCAATCTACAAATTTATTTCTTTTTATAATCATGAATTTACCAAGACCCATGGTGTCTTTTAATTTGTTTCATGTCATTAAATACGTACGAGAGCTTCAATTTTTAAGATACTCGTATCTACATAATTATATAAACACTCACAAAAGTAATGATTTCATTGTTTATTTCGCCATTGTTGGCGTACAGAGCATGCGCTTGTTTGTCGCGTATATGTGACAATGGCATTCAAAAGGTTAAATGCGGTATATTACCATTGAAATCATCATTACAACTCTACTTGACCCTTAAATAGAACCTAAGAAGGCTACGCCGTCAAGCTTGCGACCAGAATATCAACGATGCAAAAAATCAATCTGCCTAGCCTATTCCTAACTATATTGGGGTCAGCTTCCGGTCTAACTGGGTGCAGCTTAATACCAGTATTTTACAAAGAGCGACTGCCTATCTGACCTCCATAACCCGGTCAGTAACGGGGTAATATGATACCCCTTGGCAAGACTGGATGTCAGATTTTCGGGCTTCTGACTACCCGTAATGACAGTCAAAGATCCAAGAATGACAGCCGGAACCAACGCCTTAAAGTGCTTTCCGAGGCACGGAGGATTCTCGATATTTGAAGATGGTCACCCATCCACTGACCAACCCCAGCAAATGCAGCTTAACCTAAAAATATTAAAGATGCAGCCAGTATTACATAGAAATCAGCAAGGAGGGACCTCTTTCAATAAAGAAACTCCTTTTTCCTAAACCTCCAAAATAACACACGTTTAAAATACGAACATGGCCCATTTTGTGTACGACAAAACATTTCAAACCCAGAGAGCCTCATATTCCTTTCATTATGTACGTCCATAGCTTCTTTCAAGCGAAAACGGTTGTAAAAATAAATCCACCATTTTTATTGGAGTTTGAAGTTAACCAGGGTCGGTTTTTGAGATTCGTGTTAGAGATGGGAGGCATATTTTTAATTTTCATCTCTGGTAGTAAAGAAATAAGTATTAACTATATTTTAGGTTTGGAGGTGCTCGTGGCTAAGTAATAACAGCTACAAGGATCGATTCATCTGGTTAAGCTACGCTAGCCGAGGTTGACCCGTGGATTGGTGACCTTCGAGACTCCTCCTTGTCGTAATTAAAGTAATATTTCACTTTGTAGTGGTTTTTTTGGAAAGGCTTGTAATAACAGCCGCACATATCGATCCGTCAGCTACGCTGGCCGGGGCCAGCGTAGCTAACGGATCGATCTGTGCCCATCCACAGCCAACCCCGGTTGGCTGTGGATGGGTGACCAACTTTACATACCGAGACTCCTCCGTGATTCGGAAAGCACGGTAAGCCGTTGGTCTCGGCTGTCATTCGTAGATCTTTGACAGTCGTTATGGCTAATGAGAAGACCGAAAGTCTAACAGCCAGTCCTACCAAGGGGTATCGTATTACCCAGTTACTGGCCGGGTTGTGGAGGTCAAATAGGCAGTCTTCTCCGTGTAAAAAACTGGTATTTAGCTGCATCCAGTTAGACTGTAAGCTGACTCCAACATAGTTGGGAAAAGGCTAGGCAGATTGAACTTTATTTTAGGGTTTTTTCTTACCATTTCACTCAGGAAAAATTTGGTATATTTTGCCCGCATCTTCGCCTGCGTGGATATCGAAAATTATACCATGGGAACGTACTAACGGGATAAAAAGTCCTTTATGTTAATCCAGGTTATAATCTATCTCTGTGCCAAATTTCATCCAGATTCAGTAGTTTTTGCGAGAAGACATAGCAAACAAACAAACACACACACAGTCACAAACTTTCGCCTATACAATATTGACGACACGGTTGGCGAAGTGGTTGAGCGATTGACTGCTGCGCATCATGTCGCGGGTTCGATTCCCGCACGTAACAAATATTTGTACGACCTGCAAGTATTTGTTCCGGTCTGGGTGTTTTCTATCTATAATATGTATGTATTTACAAAAAAAAATGTAAGTAGTTTATCAGCCATCTCGTTATCATAACACAAGAATTAGGTTGCCTAGCTTGGGACTATAATATGGCGTTGTGTGAAATGTCCAAGGATATTATTATTATTATTATAATATTAGCGCGATTAACTTAAGAAACAATCACTTAAAAACTCATCAGAGTAAAGTGTCCCAAAAATTCTGAACAGAACGGGACAGCGTAACAGATTTAAAGTTTAAAATGGCGTCCTTTTTCCGTTGATTGGATTCTAATTAAAAACTAATTCGTGAGCGTCAAGCGTGAGTCGCGGCTTGAGATGGGACAAGTTTCGATTGTCACAAACTCGTTTGAGTGTGGCGTGGTGGCAGTTGTGACGACTTTATGGAATATTATACATAGAATGAAGTACAGAGGCCAGCACATCAAGTTACCACAATCTGTCAAATTTCTTTGATAGTACCTACCTATTTCAACTTTATTGCAAAGACATAAGGTTCATTTTTAATTGAGAAAATTTGCCAGTTAGGGATAGCTTGATGTGATGGCGTCTCTGTACATACTACAATCACGGACTTTAATTGATGGGTTACATACAAACTTTTCAATTTTGCATTTTTATAGATTCACGGTACTAGAATCACAGACTTTAATTGATGGGCAACTTACAAACTATTCAATTTTGCAGTTTTATAGATTCACGAGATTACACGATTAAACACGAACTGAAACCGTATGCTCGCAAATAAGATGACAAATGACTAATAATCGGAAATAGTCTCATCCATAGAGGTTTATAGTTGTAGGGATTATAAAGTAGGTTGATACGTGTATCCAATCTATTTTGCTACTGATCGCTTTTGAATTAGAGCTTATTAGATAATCAGCTGAATACCATTATTTTACATGGACCGACAGCCTATGAGACCTCTACAACCCAGTAATTGGGCAATATGATACCCCTTGGTAAGACTAGCTGTCAGATTTTCGGGCTTCTGACGACCCGTAACGACTGTCAAAGGTCCACGAATGACAACCGGGACCAACGGCTTAGCGTGCTTTCCGAGGCAAGGAATGCACTATCTTTGAGAATAGATAAAGAATGTTGAAACCTAATACTTCAATTTTTTCATAGTCTTTTATCGCCGTCACTACACCCCAACCCAACACTCAGTCTAGTCCTTTTGATTTAGGTATTACAACATAAGCACTAGGTACGTAAGACATAGACTGTGTAGTTCTAAATCAGACCCCGTTTAGGAATGATGACTAATATTTATTTTCTAGTCCGTCAGCTAAATACACAAAAAATTGGACACGTATTTGTTCTTTTTTCATGTAATCAAAATCATGATCCTCATGATGACATGGCCACAATTTCATCATTATTATTTTTTAATTTTAACTGTTCACTAGTTTTGAAAAAAAAAAACACTTCTTAGTTCTTTTTTTTTTTTTTGCTAATGGCATCTCGCAGTTCAACCAAAGGGTTGTCTACTGCTTAACCGGGCTTGCCTGTGGCTGCCACAAAAGAATTGTAGCCTCCAGCCAGGGCTTAATAAAAACTAAACCTAACTTACAAAACTAAGCGACTACACGCTAAGGGCACCCCCTGCGGGGTTCGGACCTCGGCTTAGGGCGTCGCTGGGGGGGGACAGCAAGGGACAGCTGGATCGGGGGTTTTTAAAACTACTGGCTCAGCGGCAACGCGGGCTGGCTCGAGCAAGGGTCGGGGGGATGAGAGTGGACAGGGTCGTCGCGACGGGCCTCGACGGCGAGGACGGAACGACGGAAATTTGAGTCTGTGTGCTAATCTAACAGTGCTAGTAGCCGGGCTGCTCTCCTGGAGGAGAGTGGTGGCATCGTCGGGGGCAATGAGGGTATGCCGTGGACGGCGAACCTTACTGATGCGGGACGGGGTGTATCGGGAGGCGGCCGCAATCAGGGGATTGCGGTGCTTAATGGCAGTGTCAAAGAAACGCTTCGAGAGGCGTTTCATGAACTGCTGAACTGTGGGGAGTTTAAAATCTACATGAAGGTCCATGTTACGGACGTAAAAGGGAGCTCCTGAGCGCCTACGGAGGAACCGGTTTTGTAGTGTCTGCATTCGATGCAGATACTTGGGTTTGGCGTGCGCGAAGACGACGCAAGCGTATGTCATTATGGGACGGATTACAGCCTTATAGAGACGCAGTTTGCACCGGAGTGACAATTTGCTGCGTTCTGTAAGCATGAATTGGAGCCTACCGAGAGCGAAAGCGGCCCGCGAGCGGACCTGCTTTATGTGCTCTGCGAAACTGAGGTGTTGGTCAAGAGTGACACCCAGGTACTTGGCATGCTTCGCCCAAGGGATCGGCTTGCCGTACATGGTGATCGGATTAGGGGGGTTGGGGAGGGCCCTACGAATTCTCCTAAAGAGAACAGCCTGGCTTTTATCGGGGTTGACCTCGATTCTCCATTTCCGGAACCAAGCGCCTAGGGCGTTGGCCGAGTTCTGTAGAGTCTGAGCTATAGCTGGCGGACTGATCCCCGTGTAGTAAATGGCCGTGTCATCGGCGAATAACGCCAATTGGGCCTTTTTACTCTTAGGGATGTCGCTAGTGAACAGGGTAAAGATTAGGGGGGAGATAACGGAGCCCTGGGGGACTCCGGCGCGAATCGGGTGTGGGGAGGAGAGAGCGCCCTCGATGCGGTAGCGAAAGGTGCGGTTCGACAAAAAGTCCCGTAAGATGAGCACGAGACGGTCGGGCACGCCGAGTTGGTATAACTTATATATTAAGCCATTGTGCCAGACTTTGTCGAAAGCCTTCGCTATGTCGAAGAACAGGGCGCCAGTCATAGCGCCACGCTGGAAGCCGGCACTGATGTGCTCGACTATGCGGTGCGCTTGTTGGACGCACGAGTGTTGGGTACGGAACCCGAACTGCTCGTCCGGAATCAGGCTCTTCGCCTCGGCATAGTCCTTGAGACGCTTATAAATAAGCCTCTCGTAGATTTTGCCGAGCACGTTGAGCAGACTGATGGGGCGATAGCTGGTGGGGTCTGATTTGGGTTTGCCGGGTTTGGGGATACCTATAACAGAGGCCTCTTTCCAGGCTTGTGGGAACATGTTATTACTCATGGCGCCATTGAAGATGGCGGTCATGAGCATGATCAGTTGGGCGGGGAAGAGTTTGAATACCCTATTGGTAATTCCATCTGAGCCGGGGGCTTTACGAGCCTGAAGACCCTTGATGATGTCTTGCACCTCGTCAGGGGTGATGGGGGGCAGAGGATCATCTGGATCTTCGACGGGCGGGAGAGAGGCTCTACGTTCGACCTCGGCGTCGACTTTGGCGAGGTGCTTTGGGTCGACCGGAAGGGAGCTGGGGGAGCATTGGGACTCGAGACTGTCGGCTAGGAGCTCGGCTTTTTCAGAGCTATCGAAAGCGATGCTCTTGTCGGGGTGGATGAGTGGAGGGGTGGAAGATTCTTCGGGAGCGCGAAGCTTCCTCTGAAGGTTCCAGAAGGCTTGGTGATTGGGCTCAAGTTCACCGAGTAGCTTGTCCCAGTTGTCCGAACGAGCTTCCGCAATGCGTTTCTTTACAGCACGCTGTAAATTGCGCATGTGGGCTTTGTTTGCATCGCAGGGGAAAGAGTCGTAGGCACGGATGGCTGCGTTCTTCTCGGTTATCAGCTCACGTACGTCAGCGGGTAGTTTCCAGCGGTGGTCTTCCACCACCGGGACTTCCCGTGAGCAATCCGTCAAAACGGATTGCACGTGTTCTGTAAACGAGGCGATCGCGCCAGTAGTGTCATCGACAGAGACAATGAGGTCAGGGATGGATTCCAGCTGTGGTGACAGAGTGTCGGATTTAAGCTTTTCGCTTACTTTCCTCCAGTCGGTCACCAGCTGGGTGCGGGGCGGGTGGTCGGGGTCAAGCGGACCCCCGGTGTAGGGGGTGAGGTGCATGACGACGGGACGGTGGTCAGAGTTAAGCTCTTGTAGCGCCTCTAAAGATTGCAAACGGAGGTTCACATTCTTGAGGAGCGCTATGTCGAGGACGTCGGGAGTTTGATTAGGGTCGCCGGGATAGTGGGTGGGAGTCATCGGAGAGATGACGTCAAAGTTAAGGGAGGCCCCTAAGTTGAACAGTAATCTGCCTCTGGTAGAGGTGAGGTTACTGTTCCAGGCGGGATGTTTGGCATTGAGGTCGCCCGCCAGGATGACGGAGTCGCTCAAGCCGAAGAGGAGTGAGAGGTCGGCGGCGATGGATATATGACCCTCGCTACCGTTGGCCGGTGGGAAATAGCCAGAGATGATGGTGATCGGTTGATGACCGGTCATGGCGAGCCGACAGAGAGAGATTTCCAAGTGAGAGAGGAGAAGGGGGGGATCTAGAGGGATGCAATGGAGAGTCCTTCTGAAATAGATGAGGGTACCGCCCTTGTGACAGCGTGACCGATCATTGCGAACTATGCGATAGTTGGCGATGTTCGGGTTGCGTATATGGGGCTTCAGAAAGGTCTCCTGAACTAGTAGGACGTCAAGCTGATGGTCGCGGAGGAAGGCGGCGATCTCATCGCGTTGACTTTTAACGCCGTTAGCGTTAAAGAAACCTAACTTGAGGGACCGGGGCTTTGTACATCTAGCACCTTTTGTAATATCCATAATTGATATTTAAAAGGTGAGGTTGGAGATGGCGCGCAGTACCCCGGGGTCGCTGTGGTATGCCATGAGGATTTTGATAGGGTCGCCCTTGGCGGCGTAGACCTGATCGGCCATCGCGATTGCCTCCGGGGTTTCGAACACTTGGTTCATAACCGCGAGGGTGTGGACGAGGATCTCCGTCGTGGTAGGCTTGATACCTGCTGGGGAAGGGGAAGGGACCTTTTTCGGGGCTGCCGAGGCAGGCTTCGAGGGGGCGGCGGGTGGGGTTGCCAAAAGGGCCACGGGGGAGGGGGTTGTTAGCAGGGAGCTGAGAGATGGGGGCCGCCGTGACTGGAGCGTCGCTGCGGAGTAGGTTGGCCCAGAGCATGGGTCGTTGGGGGCTGAGTCGCACTAGCAACTGCGCTGAGGGCACTTTGAAAGTAGCCGAGGGGCTTTCCCTCTTCTGGCGATCTCTAGCGCGCTTCGCCAGTTTAGGGGAGGAAGCCTTGGGGGCTTTCGGGCAGCCACGGTACACACAGTACGCAGCTCGGGGGTTCGGTGCATAAAGCCCGATCCTTGGGGCGAGGACAGTCCGCTGTGCCATGGTCACCCAGACACTTGACGCACCTGGGGGTGGCGTAGCAGTTGGACTGCGCGTGGCCATATAATTGGCAGCGATGGCACTGGCCAATTATATTGGAGCGGCGGGGTTTCTCAATAGAGATCCCCGATAGTGAGCAGACCGACTTGATCTTGAAGATCGGGTGGTGCCCTTCTACAGGGTCACACACCACGAGGACCATGTCGTAAGCGTGCCCGCGACGCGCCTTGTGAAGGCGGTGCACCGCTGAAACGGGGATGCCTTGGGCAGAGAGGTCATCCTTGATGTCGGCCGAAGGGATCTCCTTCGGGACTCGGCGGATGACTACGCGAGTCGGTGTCTCTTCAGGGAGGGCGAACGAGTAGTTCCTCGTTCGCAGCACACTGGTGAGTTCCCTGTAGTCCGCGGACGAGAGAACAGACACCTTGATGCCCTGTTGGGTCGAAGTGGCGCTGGTGTACTGGATCTTACGATCCACGCACATCTTGGACACTTCGGTCCATTTGGCCTTATCCTGTATGTAGACCGGAGGTGGGGGCTTTTGCTTCTTTACAGAAGCGGAAGCGGGTTTCGCCTTGCTACCGCAGGGGCGGGGAGCCTGAGAAGGGGCAGGGGTGGGGGAGGATGAGGCCGCTACGGCCTTTTTGGCCTTGCTGGCCTGGGATGAAGACCCTTTCTTCCTCTTCCCTCCTTTTCCGACGACCTCGTAGTCGTCTTCCGAGGATGAGGAAGAGGCAGAGAGGGGACCATCGTCGTCCGAGATCGGAGCGGACGTGTCCATGCTCTCCGGTAGAGCCTGGACTGGGGTGGTGGGGGCAGTCTTTATAATTACCGGGACAATAGAGCTCGGTGCAGCTGCGGACGGAACAATAGAAGCGTCCGAGACAATGGGTCTCGCGCTAATTGGGTTCGCGGAAGCGGGCTCAATTGTCGGTAACGACAATAGAGCCGGAATTCCGGTAAGCGGCTTTGAGCAAGCCGCTTGAATGAGGCCTTGATCGGCCGGCGGGGGCGAGAGCGGGCTGTCGAGCGCGTCGCTGAAGTCAGCGACTGACGATGACGGCGCGGTGGGACTGCCGTGCCGAACCTAAAACCTTTAGGATGCGAAACACATAGTCTGCGCAACCTATCGGCCCTAAAACCTAACAACCTAATTCCCCGGGTGGATAGGCCCGGGGATGTGTAGCCTCCCTGTCGGGTGCAGACAGGGAGGTGTGTACCTATGGTGAGCCCTAAGCTTGTAAACCGTTCGCTAATCTTATTGTGCGAACGGGCCCTGACCGGGTCTAGTGCGAAGGGGTAGACACTCCCAACCGACACTAGGTGTGTAGCTGTGGACGAAGTCAGAAACTAGAGTTGACTAGGAGATCCCCCAAGGCCAAACTTCTAGCTCTCGGCTCCAATTGACTGCCTCACCCTGAAGGGGATCGGCGGGTGTGATTGGGTCAACACCCCACTCGGCTTCGTTGACACCGTGAGGTTTCAACCGAGGACCACGAAACTGAGGTTTTACCCAGAGGGGGCCAAGACCGACGATAACGTTTTGACCAAAATTTCTGTTAAGAAATAGCGACTGTAACTACCTCCTTGAAAAAGGCAGTAGTATACAGGAAACACTTGTAGTCGATGACTACGAAACTGGCGTCGACAGGAACGTCGACCGGAACACACTAGCGGCGAGACAGGGTGCGGCGAGCAGGTAGCGGAGAGCAGGTAGCGCGCGGCACGTCCGTCCGGGGCGAGCGTCGGGCAGCAAGTACTTCTTAGTTCTGATGCGAATTGAGTTTAAATATAACTTTTGGAGTCAAAACTGATCACGAATATACATATGGCAGCAGTACTAGTATGTAATCAAAAGATTACGTCGATACATTGTGTTAAAATATGGCAAAACGTCACTCCTATTTGGATTTTATACTGAGTTGTGACGTCGCGCCCCAAAAATGTGGCGTTTTATTTAAGTAATTTTTTATTAATATGATAAAGCAAAAAAATACGTGTCCAATATTTTTTTATTATCTGACTGACGGACTTAATACATTTTTTTTTATAACTGTCATCATCTCTATAATTGTATTCTTGGTCTAGACATTTACATAAATACGCCAATAGACTAAACATAACAGTAAAATGACTCGTAGAGAATGCTTTCAATCCGCCTTTGGACCCTATTGTGTGCGAGAAGTTATTTCAAATGAATAAATAAATCTATATCTATACTAATATTATAAAGAGGAAAGATTTGTATTTTTTTGTGTAAGTATGTTTGTAATGAATAAACTCAAAAACTATTGTGCCGATTTCAAAAATTCTTTATTCTAAAAGTCTATAACATAGGCTACTTTTTATCTCGGGAAAAATGACGGGTCCCGCGGGAAAGACTATAGGAGCGAAGCCGCGGGCAAAGTGCTAGTATTATATAAAAGCATATAAAAAAGCCGGCCACGAGTGTGTTTGACCACGCACAATATAGGGTTCTTGGAATGAATTTTTATTCCAAGAAGAAACTTGACATTGTAGGTAGTTGAAAACATGATCCAATTGAAATATTTTTTTTCATTTACATTGAGAACAGGCTTACATTGCTATTAAAAAAAAAATGTACGGTGATGGCGGGTGCTAGAATATTCTACAATTCAGCGATACTTTGTACCATAAACATAATATTCTAAAACAAGCTGTGTGCCCAAATCAGTCGGCAAAAATTATGAACTTCCATACATAGTTTTATTAACCCCTCTTCATTCATAATCAGCTTATGATGTTCCCACAGCTGGGATACAGGCCTTCTCTCTGTGAGAGGGAGTGGGCCGTAATAAACCACGGGCCTAGTGTGGGTCTATAGATGTCGCAATTCTTCGAACTTTTGATTCTAAGATATGCCGGTTTCCACACGATGTTTTTCTACACCGTTTCTAAAACAATGCTGATCCGATTAACTTATACAAAGTAAAGTACCTATCAGGGTTCGAACCCACGACCTACAAGCCGTAAGTTGCCCCACCACTGAACCACTACTACTCTCCTTTTTTAAAGAGAATTGCTAGAAAAATCAGAGCTCGAACCCAAGGCGCGCTCACCTCTGATTTTTCGGATTCATAATTTTATTGTCACTTGCTAAAAAAATCGGTGAAGGAAAATATCGTGAAGAAACCGGCATGCCTGAGAGATAATTTCTCAACAGCATGTGAGGCTAAATCAGAGACCCATGTCAGCGTAAAAACTCTGAAACCTGGTTAGTCACTAACCACACGAAGAAGAAGAAGAAGGGGATTGCTTACTAATAATGTCTTCACTATTTATGCACAGTTTAAGCATAATTTACTACAACGCTAATAATATAGCAAACTTGTTCTGAAGTTCAATATTGGCAATGGAGTCGGTCGCCGCAGGGCGCCAGCACTGATTGCTCTTATTAACTTTGACGCTAATATTATGATTGAAATGGTATGGCTTTCGGTCGACAACTCGACATAATTATGTGAGTTTGAGGAATAAACCAATGTCACGTGTTTAACATAACGTAACTCCTCTGTTATCCTTGGAAAGATAGGCAGAGCTACACTTGCAATTCCCAAGTTAGTTAGTATAGGCAGTCACCTCCTTCTGCGAAAAAGTTATGCTCGCGAAGGAGGTGGCGGGATGGGAGAGAGAAAGGTCCTCCCGTCCCAGCCGCCGCGGGAGACGCTCCGGGCGTCGGGAGCCACGTGACGACTCCCGGCCACCGTAGGCGCGGGCCTGCGGACGGTGAGTAATGGGTGACTCACCGTCCGATCAGCACCAGACCCGTGCCGTACGGCGCGTATATGTTCCACGCGCGCCTCAAAGAGATGTCAGCATATGAAGGGGCCCCTCAGGGCCAAGCCTGCCGGGTAAGCGGGATTGTCCGAAAGGGTTACCGCTACCCCGGAACATAAAGGGCTACGGAAGGAACATGGATGGGTTTTAGTCAGTAAGAGTCTGACACTCCCTTCCGCTCCACCCAGAGCGGGAGCAGTCATTGGATGATTTCCCAGCCTTAAAAAAAAAAAAAAGTTAGTTAGTATAGTTAAGAATCCCAGTACCCAAGACACGCACCTCTGACTTTTCAGATTCATGTGTGTATTGTATAAATAGCACTTACTACTATGCTGATTTTCCGCGGTTTCACCCCCTGCTCGGCTCCTATTGGTCGTAGCGTATGTTACATCGTCTTCGATAAATGGACTATCCAACACAAAAATATTTTTTTAATTCGGACCAGTAGTTCCATTGATTACCGCGTTCTAACAAACAAACTCTTCAGCTTTATAATATTAGAATAGATTTAAAAACGATGGCGAAAAACATCGTAGGGAAACGTATTTGCATAATGCCTGAGAGATATTTCTCAACAGCATGTGAAGCTAAGTCAGATGCCCATGGGCAGCATAAAAACTCTGGCACCACGTTAGTCAGTAACCACACGGGAAATAAAGAGATACAGCTCTGCCAACCCCTTTGGAGAATACAAGTCTGATGATATTCTTTAAAATTATAGTAAGCCGTGTCTATTTCTAATATCACATTTGCTCCCAAGAGGCGTATTTCCAACAGCCACTATGAACAATAAGGTCCCATTCAGGGCCTTGGGCGATGCGACTGGCGTCAAGCAAAACGCGGGCGCGTCCTTTTCTTCCCTAATTCGAACCTTTTTTTTGAAGTCAGTAAGAGTTTGACACACACACAGAGCCACTTTATGATTTCCCCCCCTTAAAAATAAAGGGCCCAATGTAACTCTTTCGTGATCGATCATAATACTGCCCTGCAAATTGACTATTGGAAACGGTCAAAAATAAAATATGAAATCAAGTAGAAAAAATATAAATAAAAAAAAACTTATTTTGCAAATTGAAAAATGGAATCATTTTATCAAATTAATGTATTGCCATCAATCCTCTATAAATCTACAAAGTTTATACGAAATCTGGCCGTTTAAAGTGGGTCAAATTTTCGCCCAAAGGAGTGGGTTACAAACATACAAACATACAGGCGAAGCTAATATTTAAAAGCGTGTAAAAAGACCGCTAGTCGTAAAAACGTCCGTCACAGAAATTAAATATTATGCGAAGATATAATTGTAAAATTGCATTTAATGGTAATAAGTATTCCATTTGATTCTAAAAACCTATGACGGCACATTTTTATATTTCATACAAATCACGTAGAAATTCCGCGTTTTGCAGTTAAAAAGTAACGTCATTGACTACCCTTCCAAATGCCTAATTGCAAATAACGTAAGAAAATTTTAATTTCGAGGGATACCCTAGGATATTCACCACCTATCTTTCATATGTTTTCATTTCATTGCATGCAGCTGAGATGAGAATGCTAAGAGGGATGTGTGGTGTTACGCGAATGGATAGAATACGTAATGAGTATATAAGAGGAAGTCTGAAAGTGACACCGGTGACCGAAAAGTTGTGTGGAAATCGGTTGTCATGGTATGGGCATGTTTATTTATTTATTTGGGACAAACAAACAGTAACACATTATATCTGCACAAACAATATAAACAAAGATATTATATAAATGTGAAACCCACACCGTTATCCACAGCATATAATGCGGAGGAATGAGGAAAATGTTGTCAGGAAAGTAATGAGTATGAATGTGGATGGCTATACAAGTAGAGGGAGACCAAAGAAACGATGGATGGATTGTGTGAAAGATGATATGGCTAGAAAGGGAGTGACCATCGAGATGACGACTAATAGAGACGTATGGAAGAAGAAGACATGTTGCGCCGACCCCAAATAGATTGGGATAAGGGCAGGAGAATGATGAATGATGATCTTTCATTTATTTCACCACAGTCGCTAGTCGACTGTCACTTGAGCGTATAGCTCGTGGTCGCGGGTTAATGTCTATATTACACAAGACGGTAATAAAGTAGTCCGCCGAGCTCATGAACGCTGATTGGCCTTAATATAATTTGCAAGCACGACGTTCCGGATCAGCGATATAAATGTGCTTAATAATTCAATTAGGGCGCGGAGGGAAGTCAATTAAGTTTAATAGTGCACTTGGCTGAGAGTAGTCTATGATGTATTATTATATTGCTATTCTAAATCATAATAATAAAGGTATTTTATGGTTGATTGTGGAAAATGTTAAAATTAAGTGTCAAAATGTTAAGCGGGATTGTCCGAAAGGGTTACCGCTACCCTGGAACATAAAGGGCTAACGAAGGAACATGTTTTAGTCAGTAAAAGTCTGATACTCCTTTCCACTCTACACGGAGTCATGGGAAGAGTCATTTGATGATTTCTCACCCTCAAAAAAAAAGTATCAAAATGTGAATGTACTATATAAAGTACACGTCTAGCCATATACCTAAATACAAAAAAAAAACAAATTGAAAAACAACTTTAATTTTAGAAGTCAATGTCTTTGGTTTCGGATCGAGCTTTGACAGTCGTTAAGGGAAGTCAGAAGCCCAAAGTCAAAGTCAAAGTCAAAGTCAAATCATTTATTTCAAATAGGCACAAGTAAGGCACTTTTGAACGTCAAAATGAACAAGAAATAGAATTGATTCTAGTCGCCCCCTCCAAAAGGTAGTTTCGTGTGGAGAAGAATGGGCAAGAAACTCCACCGTTACTCTTTTAAAATGTTTTACAATGTTTTGTATACATGAATTATAACATTATATGTGAAGACGATGCACCCAGAATAAAAACACTACACCACAAAAGGTGAGAAGAAAAACACATATAGTAATGGTAGGTAACTTAAGTATGTCAAAAGTACATGGTGCTCACATATTTACAAACATTCTAAAAGTTAATATATAATAAATCAATCAATGTGTGAGAAGTTATTCCAACATGTTAAAAAAGTATTTTATAAATAATAAATTATTACCGAATTTACTTAGCAACCAGTTTGATTTTGTCTAGACACTAGATTGCCCTGTGGAGCAGGACCAGCATGTTTCCATGGCCCGAAAGCCTGACATCCAGTCTTACCAAGGATTATCAAAGATATTACCCAGTTACTGACTGGGTTGTGGAGGTCAGATAGGCAGTCGCTCCATGTAAAATACTGGTATTCTGCTGCATCCGGTTACATTGGAAGTCGACCCCAACATAGTTGGGAAAAGGCTAGACAGATTGATTGAAGCCATTTAATTATGTTCGTGTCTCATTATCAGCCCCAGAGACAATAATTTAAGGGAACCTCTAATTAGGAGCGCCTTATATATTGCCCCCTATAGTGTTGGAGTGTGTAAACAAATTAGACGGCGCAGGCATACCCTTAAATAACTTTTTAGGGTTCCGTAGCTAACAAGGAATCCTTATTTATTTACTAGCTTCTGCCCGCGACTTCGTACGCGGACCCTGTTGCTTATGCCAGCGACAACGGGGTCGCCATTTATGTTATTTTTTATCATTTTTCCCATTTTTAAATCTTTTATCACACTGAGCTTTAGTGTTATTTCATTCCAACAACCACCAAAACATACAGTCCATTTGTCACCGTTTTCATTTTGGTAACCGCATTATTATATTCCCCACTTGTCTCTAGAGACTTAGAAGTCAATGCGTAGATACGGTTGGAACTCAAGCACAATTCTCTATCCCTGAACGTCTCCGACTCGCGAGACAATACATGACGTTCACGATCAGCGGTCTGTCGCACATCACGTGCCCCACTTGTCTCTAGAGACCTAGAAGTCGATGCGTAGATACGCTTGGAACTCAAGCGTAATTCTCTTTCCGTGAACGTCTCTGACTCGCGAGACAATACATGACGTTCACGATCAGCTGTCAGTCGCGCATCATATTCTTGACTGGTCTCTAGAGACCTAATGAATACGCTGAGAACGCAGGCGTGCTTCGCGACCCGAAGAGGTTTCCACGGAGCGAGTTGCAGCCTAATGTTCTCGAACAGCATCAAGTCTCTTCTGACGCTCTTCGGTAGATTCTTGGGATCTTATGATCCTTAATCTTTTAGCTCTCTTGAAACATTGGGAAAGATTTGACCTCTTTCTAGGCATGGTCATAGTTTTATTGTGAAGATACCTGATCAATGAAAATCTAAATTAAAATGACTGCTCCCCTGCGTTACCGGGTAGGCTACCATGTCACGAAGATAAATGGAAAAGAAAATTAAACACTCAAACAACATAAGCCCGAAGGCATATTCATACGATAAAATAAAAAAATAAATAGGAGCTTTGGCCAGTAGAGTCACATTTTCAATGATATACCATCGTCATCGAAAATCAGTCCTAAACTGTTACCGCCTTCACCGCGTGCAGGTACTCCCAGTTAATGTTATTTTATAATTACACAGTAAAATTAGTGATAGCTTTGATTTCCACATCAGATGTTTCTGATCTTCGATTTTTATAAGTCAACAGGAAATGCCCATCAGATTGAACAACTTTTGCTTAGACGTCATTCCTATATGTGTTATGTTGTAGCTAGGCTCTTGGAGTTCCACAACAGGTGTTCCAGATCTTCGATTTTTATAAGTCAATAGAGAGTGCTCATCAGATTGAACAACTTTTGCTACAACATCATTACCATATGTGTTATAGTGTAGCTAGGCTCTTGGAGTTCCACAACAGGTGTTCCAGATCTTCAATTTTTGTACGTCAACAGAGAGTGCTCATCAGGCTGAACAACTTTCGCTAAGACGTCATCCCTATATGTGTTATGGTGTAGCTAGGCTCCTGGAATTCCACAACAGGTGTTCCAGATCTTTAAATTTATTCTCTCAGCAGAAAATGCTCATCACATGGAACAATTTTTGCTATGGTATCAGTTTTGTATCTCTTATAGTTTAGCTGGTCTGTTGCGGTTCTGCATCAGGTGTTCCATTTTCCAAGATAAATTATAGCCTATATGTTGCCCAGACTTAATACCTATACAACAAAAATAAAATCATTCCAATCCGTCCAGTAGTTCCGAAGATTAGCGTGTACAAACAAACAGACAAACAGACATACAGACAAACAGACAATTTTTTTTTTGGATTCGTGCTCTATTACTGTTGCTAAACCAATATTATTTTTTTGGGCATTAGGCAATTATTTTTTTTTTTTAATATATTCAATGTACAGACACAGTTTTTTTACTGTTTTATTATATGTATAGATTTAAGATGGAGCTCGTGGCTAAGTAATAACAGCCGCACGGATCTATCCAATAGGTTAAGCTAAGCTTGCCGGGGATGGTCGCGGATGGGTGACCATCTTTACATATCGAGATTCCTCCGTGCTTTGGAAAGCGCGTTGAGTCGTTGGTCCCAGCTGTGATTCGTGGATCTGGGACAGTCGTTATGGGTAGTCAGAAGCCTGAAAGTCTGACAGCCAGTCTTACCAAAAGGGTATCGTAATACCCAGTTACAGACGGGGCTATAGAGGTCAGATAGGCAGTCGCTCCATGTAAAATACTGGTATTCAGCTGCATCCGGTTAGGCTGGAAGCCAATCCCAACATAGTTGGGAAAAAGCTAGGCAGATTGTTGTCTCATATACAACATAACAGATTTAAAGAATCTAAGGCGTAGTACAGTTAAACATAACAAACACAATTTTCAAAAAAAATACTGTGAGAAATTGTCATTATTAATTGAAATAATGTAAAGACAAATACAACTTTTGATTATCTTTCATCCATCATCTCACAGAATCTTAAACTTTCACGAGAGACATCTACTATCCATCTCCACGCAAACAAGTCACATTCAGCTGTTGATGTCAGAAGAACATAATTGGGTATTTGAAAGGGTAGTCAATAACATTACTTTTTATGAACTGTCATAACGCGGCATTTGTACATGTACAGAGGCCAGCACATCAAGTTACCGCAATCTGTCAAATTTCTTTGATAGTATTTCAACTTTATTACAGACATTTTTTTTTTTTTTTAAGGCTCGGAAATCATCTGCTCCCGCTCTGCGTGGAGTGGAATGGAGTGTCAGACTCTTACTGACTAAAACTCATCCATGTTCCTTCCGTAGCCCTTTATGTTCCGGGGTAGCGGTAACCCCTTCGGACAATCCCGCTTATTGCAAAGATATAAGGTTCATTTTTAATTGAGAAAATTTGACAGTTAGGAATAGCTTGATGGGCTGGCGTCTGTACGTGATTTGTATCAAATATAACAATGTGACGTCACAGAAATTTTTAGAATCAAATGGAATACTTATTAGCATTAAATGCAATTTTACAATTTATTATATGTATCTTCGCATAATATTTAATTTCTGTAGGGTGATGGAAGTTTTTAAGACGTGAGTCTTCTTTTCTATGTGAATTCATATTTTATTTTTGATTGTTTCAAATAGTCAATTAACCTTTTGACCGCCACAGTCGTGTATAGACGACAAACCAAAATGTGCCCAGCACGCCACGGTCAAAAATCAAAATCAAAATCAAAAGTCATTTATTCAAATTAGGCTGAAGATCAGCACTTTTTGAAGGTCAAAGTTACATAAGACAGTCCCCCAAAAACGCCCACCCTTCACCACTTCCTAGTGCTTTAGCTGGGAAGAAGAAGTGGCGCAACAAACTCCCCAGCAGCACAGCTGTCTGTTTAGTTGGAAGAACTTGACTCTACACACATTTATCGCATGAGAAGTAATTAACATTACAAAACACATCACATTAAAATCAATCATTTGCCACATGTCAGCTAGCACACGTCAATATACCAATTAAAACATTAAAACTGACTGTACTCAAGCGTAAATTTAAAAAGAAAAAAAAGAGCCTCCAGGTAAAAGTGCGTGCCCGCTTACATGTGCAATGCTGTACTATGTCCATACAGCCGTAACTCGGTCGCGACTGGGTGACAAAATTAAAGGATGAATTCGGAGCTTGGCGCTGAGGGCACGCTTTTTCATTTTTGACGTGGCGGTCAAAAGGTTAAGCTCGGTAAGCGCCCTAACGAATCAGCACGTGATACTGTGCATGCTGAAGGTATGGCCAATAACGGGTGTTCGCGGCCTCAGTGCCGTATCTTCTTCTTTTCATGTGGTTAGTGACTAACCTGGTGTCGGGAGTCTTTAAGCTGCCCATGCGCCTCTGACTCAGCCTCACATGATGTTGACAAATATCTCTCAGGCATGCTGGTTTTAAGCGGGATTGTCCGAAAGGGTTACCGCTACCCCGGAATATAAAGGGCTAAGGAAGGAACATGGATGGGTTTTAGTCAGTAAAAGACTGACACTCCCTTCTGCTCCACCCAGAGCGCGAGAAGTCATTGGATAATTTCCCAGCCTGAAAAAAAAGGCATGTTGGTTTCCTCACGATGTTGTCCGTCACCGATTTTTTAAGTAAGTGTTAATACAATACGCATTTGGATCTGAAACGGTAGAGGTACAGACGCCAGCACATCAAGCTCTCCCTAACTGTCAAATTTTCTCAATTAAAAATGAACCTTATGTCTTTGCAATAAAGTTGAAATACTATCAAAGAAATTTGACAGATTGTGGTAGCTTGATGTGCTGGCCTCTGTACATGCCTGGGGTTCGAACTAGAGACCTATAATATGATTTAGCAGTCCGACGGTCACACGACTGGGCTATCCCTTCAAACTTTTAGTGATTCCTTCATCCTAACTACGGAACACTTCATTAAGCTTGGTCCAAGTCGCACTTGACCGTTTTTCGTGAAAAAGAACGTGATTAAAAAAGTTTTGGCCTTAGAAACTTTTCTATTGGTTTGGCTGTTAATTCTTTTTTTGGCTCAACTATGGCTCGAAGCAAAAAGTATATCCCTAAAATTACAGGAATAGCATTGGTAAAAGCGGGGTATCCCGCGTAATTCAAATTTTCTTACGTTTTTTGCAATTTCCAGGTCAGTATTGTATGTTGATCAAAACGATGATTCGCGATCGTAAGATGGGCGTATTTACAGAACGGTAATAATTAAAATCTATAATTCATTCCTCTTCGGGGAGATTTCACCAATAATACTGAAAAAGATCAGTACATAAACTACGTTTAAGAAATGTCAGTGTCATTATTTTCTATGGAATATTGACACTGATAGCTGTTGAACGCAGTTTAGATGTGATGATCGCGATCAGGTTCTTTGTTGAAATTGGCACTTATTTGGGAAGAGCTGTAGTACAGTCCGCGAGGTATAAGCTGAGCTTTGCATTAGTGTGAGTGAGAGGAGCGCGGCGAGACAGAATGGCGCCGCGCCTCAGGCCGGTTACCCAAAATCAGTTTAAACCACCGGGCGAAAGTGGCGCCGCGCCTAAGGCCGGTTATCACACCTACACTATCCATGTACACTCACACAAATGCAAAGCTCAGCTTATACCTCGCGGACTGTACATGGTCTACATTTCTCCAGTTGTGTTTTAAGTCCCATTCAATAGAGCACGAATCTCTTACCCTACTTCAGTTCAGTACATTTATGTTCGCATAATTCGTCAAAATGTATGGAACAGCTGATTTTTTTTTAGATTTGGTCCCATGGACAATTTTGTTGATTTTTATGAGTAATAAACAACCTGAAAGTATGTCCCTCGTTTAACCTAACACACTGTATAGCAATATCAAGCAATAGTGGCCCAGTGATATCAGCCCTTTTTTTTTAAGGCTGGGAAATCATCCAATGACTTTTCCCGCTCTGGGTGGAGCGGAAGGGAGTGTCAGACTCTTACTGACTAAAACCCATCCATGTTCCTTCCTTAGCCCTTTATGTTCCGGGGTAGCGATAATCAGCCCTGACTTAGTAGTTGTACGTTAGTTCGAACCCAGGCAAGCACTTTGTGTATTTATTTTCATCACCACTGCTGTCAAAGAGGATCTCGTGGCTAAGTAAAAAAAGCCACACGGATCGATCCATCAGGTTAAGCTACGCTTGCCGGGGTTGGTCCGTGGATGGCGTCCTCCATACCTCGGAAATCATGTTAAGCCGTTGGTTCCGGCTGTCATTCGTAGATTTTTGACAGTCGTTACGGGTAGTCAGAAGCCCGAAAGTCTGACAGCCAGTCTTACCAAGCGGAATCATATTCGTAGTAGCCCCATGTAAAATACTATTATTCAGCTGCATCTGGTTAGACTGGAAGCCGACACCAACAGTGTTGAGAAAAAGCTAGGCAGATTGATTGCTCTCAAAACGGTGAAGGAAAACATCGTGAACCGGCATGTCCTAAAACCATAAATTCGAAGACATGAGACATCCGCCAACCCACGCTGGGCCAGGGTGGTGGATTATGGCCCACTCTCTCTCTCTTAGAGAGGAGGCCTGTATTCTAGCAGTGGGAACATTATAGGTTGATTATGTTATGTATAAATAACACGACACGGTTGGCGCAGTGGTTGAGCGATTGACTGCTGCGCACTATGTCGCGGGTTCGATTCCCGCACGGAACAAATATTTGTACGACCTGCAAGTATTTGTTACGAGTCTGGGTGTTTTTCTATCTATAATAATATGTATGTATGTACAAAAAAAAAATGTATATAAGTAGTTTATCAGCCATCTCGTTACCATAACACAAGCATTAGGTTGCTTAGCTTGGGACGATATGGCGTTGTGTGAAATGTCCAAGGATTTTATTATTATTATTATTATAAATAAATTTATGTAATAAAAATCTAAGAATGACAGCCGGGATTAACACTTTAACGAGCCTTCAGAGGAAAGAAATAGGTAGCTGAATTTATAAGTAGTTATTACATTTCAAAATTAATTTCACCATATAAATTACAACACCTACGTGTGACGCAGTTTCAGCTGAAAACTATTCAGATTGAAATAATGAATATTTCATGAATCTTGAGCAGCGTTCCTGGTACACGGAGCAATTTACATAATTCCGATGCGAACGATTTCGTTATGTTCATACCTCTACACTTGAGAGCAAAAATATGGGCACACTTTGGGAATTTCAAAACGGTTTTCTTTCGACGTTGCGTAGACAGAATCTCACAGATACTAATAACGATATGATGTGGATTTTTTAAATGCAACTGCATTTTGTAGGAGTTTTTTTTTATTTTTTGTTGTAATCTATGGTAAATATTATAATCTTGACTTAAATAATGCATACGTAGCGCCATCTATTAGTTATTTTAGTAAGTGTACCTTTTTTGTTTGAGGGTGGGAAATCGTCAAATGACTCCTCCCGTTCTACGTAGAGCAAAAGGGAGTGTTAGACTCTTACTGACTAAAATCTATCCATGATCCTTCCTTAGCCATATGTTCCGGCGTAGTGGTACCTAACCCTTTCGGACAATCCCGTTTGAATAAGTGTACCTACATATGTTCGATATTGAGTATCTGACATGGCGTCTATGTACTCATTTGCTGTGTAACACATTCAGTAATGTAAATCCAAGTAACTAAAATGTCTTTAATATAAATAAACTTAATTAATACTATTACTGGCTTAGTTTATTAAAATTCCACCCCTCCCAACAATTTTCTTATGAAAAGTTGGTTTGATTTTCAAAGTTAGTTACAGGAAAATGTCTGCTGGCTTGTGGAATCAAAATCTTCAATCAAAAATGGGCATTATTTTTAAGGGGTCATTGTACTCATCATTATGAACAACTTCCACTATGGGAACAAATCTGAAATCGCGAAAAAAAAATAACAGATGATTCTGCTTTAGTTATGCGAGCATAATGTATGAAACTTCAAATTTTCTGTGAAAGTTCCTATTCTGATTCAGAATAGTGAGTACTACGACCCCTTAAAACAATGCCCATGAATTCAATTTCACTCCTTTTTAAGGAAATTTCTCGCCGATTGGTCGACACTTCGCATGACCAGAGGGCTGGATTGTTCTTTGGCCAAAGAATTAGCATTGCCATTCAACGTGGCAATGCTGCCAGTCTTCTGGGCACGTTTCCTGATGACAGCGATGCGGATGAGTACTTCGACGTCTAAGTGTCCTTTTTGTCTTTTTTTGGATTTATTTGTATAAATAATACTTAGCTAGATAGTCTTTTAATTTAAGTATGTATAAGTTTTTATTGTATTAGATTTCACCCTGTATATTATGTCCAATTGTGAACGTTTTTCGGCTGAAATTATGATCTGTACATATTTTTGCTCGACACTGTACTGTTTTGCTTATAGACACAGGTGTAAGCTTATGGTGTGTCGGATTTCGACAGTATGCAATATTACGTGGTATTCGATTATAGACCGTATTTATGTCAATGTTTATGGTATATTTTACGTTTCTTTTCCGCAATGAAAAGAACCAATCCGATACTGAATTTTGAAATTCGAACGCCTGTCTCGTTGCGAATCCGCGATGCTTTACTTTAAAACAAATGAATTCGCTTTCGAATTGGTTATTTGACACGGTCAAAAATAAAATATGAAATCACATAGAGAACAGATCGCTCGTCTTAAAAACTTCCATCATCTTACAAAAATTAAATATTATGCGAGTGTTTAATTGTAAAACTGGATTTACCGTTAATATATATTCCATTTGATTCCAAAAATCTGCGACGTCACATTTTAATATTTCATATAAATCACGTACAAATTACGCGTTTTGACAGTTCATAAAAAGAAACGTGATTGACTACTCTGTCATACCCAATTGGGTATTTTAAAGGGTAGTCAATAACGTTACTTCTTATGAACTGTCAAAACGCGTAATTTGTACGTTTGTTAGAGTCAAATGAAATCCTTATTAGCATTAAATGCAATTTTAAAATAAATTTTTCACATAATATTTAATTTCTGTATGGTGATAGAAGTCTTTAAGACGAGCGGCCTTTTTCTTTGTAATTTAATATTTTATTTTTGACCGTTTCAAATACTCAAGTGTATGCGCTCATAAATGAGGTTCCAAGTGAACTTTACAGAACGACTGCAGCTGTAGAGCTATGAAATATAGGACATTGTGTGAGCTATTTAACTACGGTTTTTCCCTCCCAGAGGAAATCATATAAGTAGCGCATACCCTGATGGGGCGCCTATTTCCCACGCCACTCGGGATTTAGTTTATCTTAAAATTGAATCTGCCATCGATTCTGAAAACAGATTACTTTGTGCAACGAGATGTAAGGAAAATAGTTTGGTTGAGTTATCTGAGAACCTTTTTTGTTTCTAGGGCCTTCGTCTTTTCGTGTGGTTAGTGACTAACCTGGTGTCAGAGTTTTTATGCTGCCCATGGGCCTCTGACTTAGCTTCACATGCTGTTGAGAAATATCTCTCAGACATGCTGATTTCCTCACGATGTTTTCCTTCACTGAATTGAAGCAAGTGATAATTATAAAATACGCACATGAATCCGTAAAATCAGAGGTGCGTGCTTGGGTTTGAACTCGAGACCTATGACTTGGCAGTCATACGGTCACACCACTAGGCTATCACTGCTAATTAGATTCAGATTAAAGGGATACTTATTTCGCGTTATTTTAGAATTTGTCATTTTGGAAAATAAACCGAACACACCGACTTCCGTAATTTAAGTTATTTTTCACTTTGTATTGGTTTTTTTGGAAAGGTGTTTGTGGCTAAGTAATAATAGCCGCACAGATCGAACTATCAGGTTAAGCTACGCTTGCCGGGGTTGGCTGTGGATGGGTGACCAACTTTACATACCGAGACTCTTCCGTGGCTTGGAAAGCACGTTAAGCCGTTGGTCCCGGCTGTCATTCCTGGATCTTTGACAGTCGTTACGGGTCGTCAGGAGCCCGAAAGTCTGACAGCCAGTCTTACCAAGGGGTATCGTATTACCCAGTTACTGACTGGGTTGTGGAGGTCAGGTGGGCAGTCGCTCCATATAAAATACTGGTATTCAGCTGCACCTGCTTAGACTGGAAGCAGACCCCAACATAGTTGAGAAAAGGCTATGCAGATTTATTTTGTGTTTTTGTTGGAAATCGCTTGATTTTATTTATAAAGTTTTTATAAATACATATTTTTTGTAGAAAAGCTCGCATTGTTTGTTATATTTTTAGACGAACTTCGTCCGAGCCCTTGCATTATTTTCGCTTTTTACGACGCTCAAGTTAAAAAGATGAGCCTGCTTCAAGGATATACAACTTTTACGAGCAAGAAATCCTTTGGGATCTTAGATTAATAACATTTTATGTTTTCTTGTTTCAGGTACTTATCAAAACGGAGGTACTTGGGAGTAACGAAAAGTTCATTTTTAAAACAATGGACAAAGGCCGATCAAATTTTTTTGATAGACGTTCAACTTTATTCACTCGGAACGTTCACTCGGAACGCGCCTGTGGACCTCTAACTTGTGATCTTGTTAATCTTTTTCGTAAAATTATTTACCGGCAGTCAACACACTTACTTTTGAACAAAACGCAAACCTAGTGTGGCTTAATCTCACAAATATTGTTTTCAAACCACCAGCAAGTGTAAATCGGTTAATAAATTAATAGCAAATTGAGTATAAAAGTGCCGTATCATAGTGCCTTACCCAAGAGTGCATGGAATTTTGGTAGTTGTGCGGACTGTGTAAAGGCGTAAATACGGCGAGTGCGCAACTGTCCCGGTGCTACCAATCTACCGGCAAACTTTGGGCGCAGCGTTCCAGCGAAGAACGCGGTGCGCCTGCGTCGCATTGCGTAGGCACACGACTGGTGGCGCCACCCCGGTCATTTCGAGGAACTATCTCCGACTACTTGATACCCTTTGCACCACAATAACACAATTCCTGTCCTGCTCCGTGTCGCCACTTCGCCCGATTGTCACAAGACTTCACTCCGTCTCCGCCTGCCTATCAAGAAACTTCACCGCAACTCTGCAGTATCGAACCTTCACGGTGAGTCAACTTACTTTGATTATCTACGAAGAAATGATGAACACTTCAGATCCTAACTTCCTAAATAAATCTGTGTCGGACACGGAAGTTAACACAGCGGGCACACATAAAACTCCACCTAACTATGTGATCCAACGCGTCAAAAGACACTGGGATGACAGGGATGATTCAAATTAAGCAGCTAGATGAATTTAAGGAATAGATGAAAAAGATGCTCTCGTCCTTTAACGAAAACCAAGGGAAAGAGACACAAAAAATAAATATAAAACTACAGGAGATTCAACAATCAAACACACACATAGAAAAGTCGATTGCGTTCTTGACAGCACAAAACTCGGACCTTCAAGAGATGATTACCCGACTCGAAATGCAGTCTAAAGAAGACAAGAAATATATCTCCATTTTAGAAAATAAAATTGAGGACATGCAAACTGAAAGTCGTAAAAGTAATCTAATGATTAAAAATGTACCCAGAAAAAATGGGGAGACCAAAGAAGATCTTTTAGAAATGGCTATGTGCCTCTTTGAAAACATACACGGTAGCATTAAAAAATACGACATTAAGGACATATATCGAGTACGCGGAAAAACAGCGGAAAAACAAAACACACCTATTGTCGTTGAAATTGGCTCCACAATCCTCAAGACTGAGACTTTGAAAATAGCCAAGGCCTTCAACACCAAACATCAAAATAAATTAAGTTGTAAACACCTGGGATTTAAAAGTCAAGAAGATACCCCAGTCTTCATATCGGAACATTTAACAGCTAAAGCCTCCCGCCTCCACTTCCTAGCACGTGATCTAAGTAAAGCTGGAATCTACAAGTTTTGCTTGACTGCCTACGGCAAGGTTTACATAAAAAAAGGATGAAAACTTGCCAACCATAATTATAAGAAATGAAGAACAGGTACATAAACTATTGCTAGACAATTGACTATTTTCCCTTAACCTTACAAATTGTCTCCTTGTAGCATTGAAAATGTTTATATTACTATGTCATCTGAAATTATTTCCCACCGAACACTGGTTAAGGATTTACTCAATTGGTTATTATGGCTTCCCAGCCGTCATGCTAAATTATTTTGATAGAAAACGAAACTCCACTATACATACACACATACTATACATATCTATCTTACTTACACACGAAATATATACACGAAGCTACAACACACAAAACACACAAATGCATATCATAACTATACACATCTACTCACACGTTTTACAATCCTGTAAAATAAAAACACAGCGCACCAAAACAATACAAACTAAAATCTCAGTTCATGGCTACTTATGGTCGAAACTCATTGAAATAAATACTTACCTAAGCTTGACGGTCATTCAATTGTCTTTAATTATAAATGGATAACACACTACATACTGTTGCAGAAATAGATAGCATTGAAATTGCCCGAACAGTGGAATGCGACTCTACAGAACTCCATAAACATATATGTGTAAATAAAAGCGACCTCACCATAATATCTCAAAACATACGGAGTATTTACTGTAATTTTGACAATTTTCTGATCACTTTATCTACCCTTAAATTTGAACTAGACATTGTAATCGTAACGGAATGTAGATTGCATGCTAATAAAGCAATTCCGCAAATAAGCAATTATCACTCGTATATGACGACTCGTCAGTTAGACCAGAATGACGGCGTAGTTGTATATGTTAAGGGCACTTTAAACCCTAAAGTTCAGGAAATTCAGTTGGCTCAAGCATCCTGTTTACGATTAGAGTTCTTCGTACTGTTAGATACGGACGATTCTGAAGTAGATAGTATTCTGATGAATCTGAAATCGGACAGTGCCCCTGGCTGGGATAATGTATCTACTAAGTTCTTAAAATACATAAGAAAGGAAGCTGTCCCCATTATAACTCACCTTACTAATCTCTGTTTTCAAAAGGGTGTCTTTCCTGCTTCACTAAAACAGTCTGTTATAACCCCAGTTTACAAGGGTGGGGACAGTGACGATGTCAGCAACTACAGGCCCATTTCCGTTTTACCATCGATATCAAAAGTGCTTGAAAAAATTATAAATATTAGACTAACAAATTATTTAAAAAAATAATTTGTTATCTTCTTCTTCTCTCTCTCATCTTTTATCAAAGTCACAGTTCCGATTTAGGCAAGGTGTATGTACTGAAGATGCAGTAACTGCCTTAAGTTCTCTTGTAGCAGAACACCTTGACAAAGGAAACAGATGCCTGTCTGTTTTCTTAGACCTGAAAAAAGCATTCGACACCGTCTCTGTCCCAATCCTTGTGAACAAGCTGGAAAAAGCCGGAATAAGAGGGAAGGCACTCAGCTTACTCAAAAACTACCTCTCCAACAGGAAACAAAGAGTAAAAATAGGACAGTACTCCAGTAACGAGGTGGATGTATCGTACGGCGTCCCACAGGGTAGTGTTTTAGGTCCCACTCTCTTTCTCCTGTACATTAACGATCTCTGTAATATGGAAATAGAAAATGCAAGAGTATTTTCGTACGCAGATGATACATCTATTGTGTTCGCTGGTTCATCTTGGCACGAATTTAACAGAGAGCAGAGGCAGGAATGGCGCGGGTAGCTGAATGGCTAAAAAACAACTTACTTTCCCTAAACACTAATCAAACTAACTACATATTATGTTTTAGTATCAGTAACCGAACACAGCCAATTGAAGAGTTAGATTTAAAGGTTCACATATGTGGAGACATGTCTACTGTTAGTTGTAATTGCCCAAGCATTGAGAAGGTGGCTAAAACTAAATATCTTGGAGTTGTGGTAGATCAAGCACTGTCTTGGTACCCTCAACTTGAGCAGATTTCTGGGAGGATAAGGAAACTCAGTTGGATCTTTAAAACCCTCAAACATATTGTTCCAACCAAAATAGAGAACTATAAGAACCGTCCCAGAAATCTCTTAAATGAAATATATGTGTCACTGGCCCAGTCTGTACTATTATATTGTATCCCAATTTGGGGCGGTACAGCAAAAACAAAATTTATTCATGTAGAACGAGCGCAGCGTGCGTTAATAAAAATAATGTATTTTAGAAATAAAAGGTTCTCCACAACAAGCTTATACCAAATAAGTAATTTACTCTCTGTAAGGAAACTGTATATAACCCAAATTATACTAAAAAAACATAAAACCCATATATATGATGATAAGGAAAAATCTAAAAGAAGAAAAGATTTAGTTCTCCAAGTTCCCCAAACTAAAACTAGGTTTGCATGCAAACAATTTAATAAACGCTCTACTCAGCTGTACAACAAAATTAACAAACACGTTTATGTTTATAATAGAAGTTACCACGACTGTAAAAAAAGTATAATACATTGGATAAAACCACTTACCTATGAGGAAACCGAAGCACTCCTGGAACATGTTGGGTAGCTGAAATATACCACATATAATTACCATAATATCTTAAAACTACACATCATACCGCACCACACATCTCATCACACACAACACTCACACACGCCACGCCACACCACAACACCACATCACACCACACCACACGATAAACCATACCACACATCATACACCTCACAACATTCCACGTACCACACCACACGTCACACCACATCGCGCGCCTCACATACCACACATAACACCGCACTACTTACCACACCACACCTTATATCACTTGCACTGACTGGGAATAAGTTTTATTTTACTATTAATAATTTAAATTGCAACTTCACTTATATATTTTTATTTTCTTAAGATTAGTATATTTAAGCTAAATTAATATATAGTAAAACCAGAAAATGTACTTACATTGCATATTTACCCTTAAGGTCACACACAGTACACTATAATATCAGCTCGTGTTGATTTAACTACGACAATGTTGTTGAAAGAGCGGAGCCTTCTAATACAGGCATTGTTTGCCTAAAGGGGGGCTCCAAAAACATTGAAATGTAATGTGTTCTAATTGACCCAATAAAACTATTTTGTATTTTGTATTTTTGTATTTATTGCAAGTGAATAAGGTTCATTTTCAATTGGGAAAATTTGACAGATACTGATAGCAAGCTATCAGTAACTGTCAAATTCAAGCCAGACACCAGCACATCAAGATGTGCTGGCGTCTGTACATACTCAAATTGATGAAGCCTTTAAATACAACCTTTTTTATATATAACATAACTCTAGGTATTCTTTAATTAAAAAGAATACAAAAAGTCTTAGATTAAAAGAGGGTCCTAAATTCCTTCGAGTCACGTGACCAAAAATGTATAGAACAGCTGATTTTTTTTTTGCGATTTCGGAGTTGGTCCCATACTAAAAGTTGTTCAGTTTGGTGGTTTGTTGCATATGTTTTTGTATGTATATAACCTTTCGGTTACACCCTGTATGTAAATAAATATTATTATAGGATTGAAACTTTAACTGTCTCGATGTTTATTCTGCCTTAAATGCAAGTCTTCAATTACAGTAAAATCAACAGCATATTATTATAATACATGTTTTGTATGACTACGTTTTGGTATGTTCCTATTAGTGTGTGGGTTTGAATGTATGCGTTTATTTTGAGAATAAACTGTTGTTTAAGGAGTATTACTAGAGGTTCAGCGGGATTGTCCGAAAGGGTTACCGCTACCCCGGATCATAAATGGCTAAGGAAAGAACATGGATGGGTTTTAGTCAGTAAGAGTCTGACACTCCCCTCCACTCCACCCAGAGCGGGATGGGTCATTAAAATTTGATGATTTCCCACCCTCACAAAAAAAGGGCACTGCTATTTGAATATATTTTCGTTGCAGATAAACAGACTGAAAAATAGCAAAAATAAAAGAAAGAAGATAATTTTCAAAATAACATAACAATATTTGATATTCCTTCGTCCCAAGGGATAAAACGACTATTATTTAATGTAAAATCCTTGTAAATAAATCGTGTGCACATATTTATATAACTCTGTTCACCCCAATGCTCAAGAAGCGTGATTAATTCAACTCTGAACATAAATATGGGACTTGCGGGCACAAAAGTGGTTTCTCATGTTAGATTTAATGTTTTTAATGTTTTTTGTTAAAACTCTCGACTTGTTTAATAATAATAATCATTTATTTCAGGTCTGAGACCCATATAAAATTACGACAGATAAAAATACAAACACATAAATTATTGCTAAAACCTAAATGTCAGAGTTAAATTAGAAACTTGTAAATGTCAGAATTAAACCAAACAAAAATGTTTCTATATTATTATTTTTATGAAAGGTTTGCTTTTTGCTATAAAAAAAACATTTCATCACCACTTTTCATGAATTAAAATAATTTATTTTAACAAAGTGAATACAATATACAATGAATTGTGTTTGGAGCCTCCTTTTAGGATATAATAGAATAGAATAATATTTATTTTATGTTACATTTAGGCACACAATTCCTATGTTTGATGTTTTTATGTTTTTATGTGCGTATTATATATTTATCACTTGCTTAAAAATCGGTGAAGGAAAACATCGTGAGAAAACCAGTACCTGAGAGATATTTCTCAACAGCATGTGAAGCTAAGTCAGAGGCCCATTGGCAGCATAAAAACTCTGACACCAGGTTAGTCACTAACCACACGAAAAGAAGAAGATGTTATAATTTTTATCATAGGTTTGCTTTTTGCTATAAGTTAATCATTTCATTACCACTGCTCTCAAATTATGAAGAAAAACATCGTGAGGAAACCGGCATATCCATCATTCTCTCTATTAGTCGTCTCCTCGGTAGTCACTCCCTTCCTAGCCATATCATCTTTCACACAATCCATCCATCGTTTCCTTGGTCTTCCTCTACTTGTATAGCCATCCACATTCATACTCAAAACATTACTGACAACATTTTCCTCATTCCTCTGCATATCAGGGCGGTTACTAAACGCTTGTTTTTTGTCAAAATATTCATCGGTTATCAAAACGAAAAACAGCTGTTCCATACATTTTCACTGCGCAGGTATATTGCACTTTTCTATGAAACAGCTGATACATTTTATTTATGAACGACGAAATATTTCAACTCAGGGAGGTTCAAAATTATGTACAGAGGCCAGCACATCAAGTTACCCCAATTTGTCAAATCGCTTTAATAGTTTTTCAACTTTATTACAAAAGGTTAAGGTTCATTTGCAAATGGGATATTTGACAGTTTTCGATAGCTTGATGTGCTGGCGTCTGTACCAACTTCTTCTTCTTTTCGTGTGGTTAGTGAATAACCTAGTGTCAGAGTTTTTATATTGCCCACGGGCCTCTGACTTAGCTTCACATGCTGTTGAGAGATATCTCCCAGACATGCTGGTTTCCTCACGATGTTTTCCTTTACCGATTTTTAAGCAAATTATACAATACGCACATGAATCCGTAAAATCAGAGGGATTGGGTTCGAACTCGAGACCTATGACTTAGCAGTCCGACGGTCAAACCACTAGGATATCACTGCTTGTGATATTGCTGTACCGTACCTACTGAATCCATGACTTTGCGTCGATTCCCTTCCACTGTATATACACACGCAGAGAAAATTATTAACCAACACCAAAATCCTAAACTTTACAGCTTGAAATCCCAAATTATTTCTCCATTTGATTCTACGAGAGGCCATTATCTAAATCTATCTCTCGAGAGTCTGGCAACACTGTTGGTACTGAGCGCGATTCTCAGTTGTTTGCATACATAATTAATATCAGGGTAGTGATAATAAACACTTTGAGTGTTGTTACGGCGATACTGAATTAAGTGGAAAATTGGGACATGTTTTTGAAATTATACTTCTAAGCTTTTTGTAAAGATCCGTGTTTTTTTTTAATTTGTTAAGGCTTTTTGTTACACTTGTAATGATAAACAACGATAACATGGCCTGCACCTCCAAAATTCAAAACGTTTAAAAGTACTTGTGACAGTAATTACAAAGCGCCACCAAGACTCACAACGCATGTCGCTGCCGGCCTGCTACTGAAGACGAATACTTACAACTACATACAAACTCTTTCGTAAGGATGTGACTACAAACATTGAAACAGTCATTTGGAGGGGCGCGTCATGTTATCGTAGTTTATCGCTACCAGTCTAGGTCAGATTATTATTAAGGTCATAAACAAACATGGCTTCTGCCCGCGGCTTCGCCCGCGTGGGTGACGGAAATTGCATGTTATTATACATATTAACCTTCCTCTCACATTAGGACAGACTCGGGCAGCGACTTTGCTTTATACTATGTGGTGATAATTTACGAAACAAGGCTAACTAATTTTCTCTATAACAAAATCATAATATTAGCAACGATAACACCGTTGTACACGACATTACGCTCAGCTTACGTAGACGCACGTGCGTGTAACTGACAAATGCTATATGCACAAGTGCTATATTATAATATATGTAAAAGATTATAATATTCTATGTGCATTCGTAAGGCATTTCTCAGAAGCAGCCCGGAGTCTGGATTTGTGCCCAGTGAATGGTATCAACCCCTATTACTTGGGTCTCAAACATAACTGGCGAATGTAGGTGTACTATAGGTACACCTTTGCCTAACTCTTCGGAGATTCAATCTGCCTAGCCTTTTCCCAACTCTGTTCTGGTCGGCTTCCAGTCTAACCGGATGGAGCTGAATACCAGTCGTCTGCCTATCTGATCTCCCAACAGCCAATTAATAATGAAGTTTAATTTAATCAATATTTTATTTCGATAATTGACAAATACCCTATTATGAAAAATCACAGTTTTCTTTATTGCTCAATGTTGACCTAAATATAAAATGAAAAGGGCTTGAAATTATGTTTTTTCGAAACACAAGTAAGGCCCGGGCGTAGCAAATATTTTTTTACGATTACAATTTCTTTGATATAAACAAGACACAAAGTTTATGGATAAAGTGTGTTTTTCTTGGTTTGTGGCGTTGTTGTTTATCACAATTCACAATACAGAAGAAAAATAAGGATTCGATTCTGGGCCACGAATAATATTAGTATGGTAGTGTCATCCTGAAGTTTACTTGGGGCTTCACTCAAGAGAGCGCACACAATTCGAAAGCGAACTCATTTGTTTTTAAAGTAAATCGTCGTGGATTCACAACGAAACAGCGATCGAATTTTGAAATGATGTTTATAAAAATAAAAAAAACTTATTTTTCTATTAGATAAATGAAAAGTATGAAATTGGCATAAGCTTTCAAAATGTCACGTGATCAATGGTTTTCGATCGCTAAGTGCTAGACAATGTCAAATTGTGTAACGAAACTCGCTCAACATTCCCATACAAATGCGTTGACTTGTGGTGTTCTTGACAATTCGAATTGCTGAGATAACGAATTGTTCGATCAACAATTTTCGAAACCGAATCGACACCGGGCGATTGACACTTATCTCTGAAATGAGATTGCTTAGAGAGATGTGTAGTGTTTTGCTAATGAATGGATGGATAAGAAATGTGTGTTTTAGAGGAAGTCTGAAATTAACACCGGCAGCGGTGACTGGAAAGTTGCGTGGACATTGGTTGTCATGCGCATGCAATGCGGAGAAATGAGGAAGTGGTCAGGAAAATTTTGAGTATGAATGTGGATGGCTATAGAAGTAGAGGAAGACCAGAGAAAAGATGGATGGATTGTGTGATAGCTGATATGGCTAGAAAGGGAGACTAGCGAGATGACTACTAATAGAGAAGTATGGAAGATAGCGATCTAAGTGCTAGACAATGTCAAATTGTGTAACGAAACTCGCTCAACATTCCCATACAAATGCGTTGACTTGTGGTGTTCTTGACAATTCGAATTGCTGAGATAACGAATTGTTCGATCAACAATTTTCGAAACCGAATCGACACCGGGCGATTGACACTTATCTCTGAAATGAGATTGCTTAGAGAGATGTGTAGTGTTTTGCTAATGAATGGATGGATAAGAAATGTGTGTTTTAGAGGAAGTCTGAAATTAACACCGGCAGCGGTGACTGGAAAGTTGCGTGGACATTGGTTGTCATGCGCATGCAATGCGGAGAAATGAGGAAGTGGTCAGGAAAATTTTGAGTATGAATGTGGATGGCTATAGAAGTAGAGGAAGACCAGAGAAAAGATGGATGGATTGTGTGATAGCTGATATGGCTAGAAAGGGAGACTAGCGAGATGACTACTAATAGAGAAGTATGGAAGATAAAGCTGAAAATCAGCGCTGCGGCTTTGTCTCGCATGGGGTCGAAGCTTTATGCTTATTGAAGGCTGTCTTGCGCGGATGTGACGGATATTTGACTACAACTTTTGGTTTACTGCGTCATGTTTGGCGCAAGCAAACGTTTTTTCTTTTTTTTCTTTAAAGACATGGTGCGTGGACCACAAATAAATTGAGACGAGGGCAGGAGAATGATGCCTGCTGATCTTGTAGCGGTAAATTAGACCATGAAGATACCATTGTAACAAAATATTGATACTTTCACACTGCCTCATGGGAAATCTGTAGGAAGTAAATTTTACGTAAACCTATAAACCTTTTTACAACACACTACACCATAATACCAGCCTGAATAACCTGAAGAGTTAGACAGAGCTGCACCCATAATACACCTTCATTTCGCCAATAATGTTAAAGTCCCACATAGAAGAACTCGTGGCTAAAGTAATAACAGTCGCATGGATCGATCCATCAGGATAAGCTTCGCTTGCCGGTTTTTTTCGTGGATGTGTGACCATCTTTACATATCGAGACACCTCCGCGCCTTGGAAAGCACGTTAAGCCGTTGGTCCCGGTTGTCATTTGTGCATCTTTGACAGTCGTTACGGGTCGTCAGAAGCCCGAAAATCTGACAGCCAGTCTGACCAAGGGGTATCGTATTGCCCAGTTACTGGGTTGTAGAGGTCAGATAGGCAGTCGACCCATGTAAAATACTGGTATTCATCTGCATCCGGTTAGACTGCAAGCCGACCCCAACATAGTTGGGAAAAGGCTAGACAGATGATATTGGTGAAAGCGTTTGCATGGGTTATACAGTGTGTTAGGCTCCTAACTACCCGTAACGACTGTCAGACACCCAGTCTTATCAAGGGGCATCGTATATCCTAGTTACTGACTGGGTTCTGGATGTCAGATAGGCAGTCGCTCTATTTAAAGTATTCAGCTGCATCCGGTTAGACTGAAATCCGACCCCAACATTGTTGGGAAAAGGCTAAGCAGATTCATTGATTGTTTAAGTCCTACTTAAAGGGGGGTGGGGGGCGCCTATTGCCGTAAACGTGCCATAAACCTTCTTACAATATGTTGCTACCAACATTAAGATTTTATTCCTTGCGTTTACAACCATAGAAAATTAAAGATCTCACAGAGAAGTAGACTGTAAGTAATACCAGTATATAAACTCGCGCTTTTACTCGTCGAAGTGTATGCAGAAGAGTTTTATGATTGTTTAGGAGCTCGTTTGGGGAAGACACTTTTTAATATCACTATACAGTATGTTTCCGTCGTCAAGCAACGTTGTTGTATTCCTGTTTGAAGGGTAGGTACATATGAGTGCTAAAGTAATAACAAGCATGAGATATTTTAGCTATTTCTTTCATTTTCATTAACATCCTTATTATTTTCATTAGCATCGTTACTGTCATCTTCATCATCATAGTCATCGTTATCATCATCATTGTCATCGTCATCATAATCTTTCATTTTACTATCATCGTTATTGTCGTCTTCATTATCATTGTCATTATTTTCATTATCATTTGTAATATCACCTTCATCACCATCATCACGCGACCAAGTTTCTGTTGGAACCGCCGCATATTATTTACTTCTGTTATATTTACTAAAAGCATTACATAATTACGCTTTTTTTTTGAGGTTGGGAAATCATCAAATTCCACTCTAGGTGGAGCGGAAGGGAGTGACAGACTTACTAACTGAAACCCATCCATGTTTCTTCCTTAGCCCTTTATGTTGGGGAAGCGGGATTGTCCGAAACGGTTACCGCTACCCCGGAACATAAAGGGCTACGGAAGGAATATGGAAGGGTTTTAGTCAGTAAGTACATATGTGAGTACTATGTACCTAATATAAAGCGACCATTTACTGGGTACGTCTTTCATTGACTTGAATGTGCTTTGGCGGCTGAGAGTATGTCATGCTCACTTTAATGTCTCGCTGATGGTGGCGTGTGTGTTGGATCATTTAGCTCCCTTCAAAATGGTTGAGCTGAATGGTGCTAATCCATGCGTCATGTTCGTGAACGGGCGCTGTCAGTAGAGACTGGTCATCTCTTAGCGGCCATGGCTTGTTTTAATTTAATTTTTGAACTTTTTTTTTACATATTTTATATCGGATGCTATCACCTTTCTGCATCGTTCTCACATAGATAATAATAATATGAATTATGTCACCAATATTTTGTAACCATATTTTGTGGCAATGGGCAACTAGCTTCATCTTTCTGACTGACCGACCCCCTTGACAATTCAAAAGTGCTTGTATTTAGTTTATTTGAAATAAATACTTTGAGATTGAGTTTTGAGTTTTTAAGAGTCTGACACTCCCTTCCGCTCTACCCAGAGCGGGATTGGATGATTCCCACCCATAAAAAAAAAGCCCTTTATGTCCCGGAGTAGCGGTAACTCTTTAGGATAATTCCGCTGACATAATTATGCCTGAACTTGATTGAAGGTCAAACCGAGTCTGTAGGTCACGGTAATCAGCGTGGGCGCTGCCGACCCCGCGTAAGGTGGGGGTGCGTAGGCTACTCTAGCGGGAATCAATGCACTTAGCGGGTTTGTGGCTGTGTGCGTGTCCCTTGCCAAATTTATGTTCGAGTGTTATCTCTCTAGTCACGCACCTCTGACTTTTCGGATGCATGTGCGTATTGTATAATTATCACTTGCTTAAATTCGGTGAAGGAAAACATCGTGAGGAAACAAGCACGTCTGAGAGATATTTCTCAACAGCATGTGAAGCTAAGTCAGAGGCCCATGGGCATCATAATAACTCTGGCACCAGGTTAGTCACTAACCACACGAAAAGGAAAAGAAGACCTGTCTAGGTTGTTGAACTGAATTATGTTGTTGTAATATCCTCATGTTCAGGTTGTTAGTGACGGATAGCAATAAAATGATGTAAAAAAAAAACATGTTCGGTCAGGATCTAAAACGCTGCTCTCCAAAACGGGGATCCTTGACGTTGGTAAAAGGGCTGCCCAGCTAAAATGGGATTGGGCGGGTCACGTTGGCCGCATGCATAGTGACCGCTGGGCAATAGTCGCTACAAGGTGGGTGCCTGAGGATGGACGGCGCCGTCGAAGCCGGCCCTGGAAGAGGTGGCGGGACGACCTAGACGCATACCGCAAGGGATGTACCGAAGCGGGATTGTCCGAAAGGGTTACCGCTACCCCGGAACATAAAGGGCTAAAGAAGGAAAATGGATGGGTTTTAGTCAGTAACAGTCTGACACTCCCTTTCGCTCCACCCAAAGCGGGAGAAGACATTGATTTTCATGATGATTTTCCACCCTCAAAAAAAAAACTGATAGACTGAGGTGATTCGAAAAAGAATGTCTGAAATGATTTCAGGGTGGCTTTTGCTCTGCACCTGTGCAATTAAAAAAAAAATCGATTCTGAAAACTTACCTAACCCTAATATACTTGTGGTTTTACCAGTCACGTCAATGATTCAACCTTTATAGATCGTAAATTAATTAAATTGCTTTACCTAATTTCCCTTTGGTTAAGTTTTTAGGTGATTCCCGACCCATTTTAGGTAGGTACAAACCCGTAACGGTTGGGTAATTTTAATCAGATTACAAAAGATTACGCTTCAAATACCTTGATTAAATCCTAGGCTTTTGTGAAGGTAGGTACGTAAAAGGTTTTAATAGGAGTTTCTAGATTAAACATAATTCGAAAAAGATTAATAAAATTAGTTTAAAAGCGAAAACAGTCTAGCGGATAAAGCTGGCAGGCGAGAGATCGTGAGTTCGATTATACAATAATAACGTTAACATCAGTTTGAAATTCGAATGTTGTCACCTTAAACTACTTAAGGCAAAAGTTTAAATGTAAGCCAATTCAAAGGAGATCATTTCAACACCTTCAGAAAGATAGAAAATAATGAAAAAATGTTTATTCTGCACAAACAAAATGCATATTTCTAAAAAAAAAAAGAATTATTTCCCTTTTTTTTCAAGCCTAGAAAATGTTCTTTCAGGCTCCATACATTTTCTGAAAGTATGGAGCCTGAAGCCAACGATAAAAATGTTACAACGGTTAGCACTAGCCATTTGAGGCAATAGGTAATAATGGCTGCAAGTTTTAGGATTACTCTGAAGTCAAGTTATACAAGTTCAGAAATCAATAAATATACGAAAACGACAAATTATCGAAGTTGTCTTGGCTGTAAGCAATCCTACAACTTTCAGAAACTTTCTTCACTTTCAGAAAAGGCCCAAAAATGTATGGAGCCTGTAATTGGTTAATTTGAAACTAGCTTTGCCAGTGGCTTCGCCCGGGTGTATGTAGGAAAGTGTGTTTATTCGTTACAGACATACATACAAATCTTTCCTCTTTATTATATTCGTATAGATAAATGCTTTGAGTTTTCGTTGCTTGTCTACAAAACCTTAAAGAGCCTATCCAGTTTCAACCTACATAAAAAACCATGTCGAACAATCCTATTAAAATTGTCGAACAAAGTACAGCCTTGTAAACGAATTCAAATTTTATTGTGATCTGCAACTATCGCTAGCTATAAAACGGCGCTGACTGTACCAGGCACGGATTGGAATGAATAGCATTAGTTAGGCGTGTGGTTTTGTTTGTGTGTAAATGTTTTTTTTGTGTGACGACAGCGGTGATAGCCTTTTTTTTGAGGATTGAAAATCATCATACGACATCATCTGGGTGGAGCAAAGGGAGTGTCAGGCTCTTACTGACTAAAGCCCATCCATGTGCCTTCCTTAGCCCTTTATGTTCCGGGGTAACCTTTTAGGACAATCCCGCTGACCTGCCAGGCTTAAAATAAAAACTCTGACATCAGGTTAGTCACTAACCACACGACAAAGTAAGAAATAATGTTTTTTGTTAAGTTAGGACCCTGTATAATGTACAAATGCTAGTACACAAACTATCCCAAACTGTCATTTATTCCCAATTGAAAATGAATCTTATACATTTATTATAAAGATGAAAAACTATCAAAGTTTGACAGTTTGGGGTAATTTGATGTGCTGGCCTCTGTACAAGTATAATTTATATTTTACTAGCTTATACCCGCGGCTTCGCCCGCATAATATGTCGACAAATTATACACATAAACCTTCCTCTTGAATCACTCTATCTATTAAAAAAAATTGAATCAAAATCCGTTGCGTAGTTTTAAAGATTCAAGCATACATAGGGATATAGATATAGGGACAGAGAAAGCGACTTTGTTTTATACTATGTAGTGATTTTATGAATGCTGCGTAACCTAGTGGCCGCATGTGTGGTGCTGAGCATGAGCTCTTGGTTTCGACTCCCATATCGGACAAAATGTTATTAGATTTTCCATCTGGAATTACTCAGAAGCAGCCTGGAGTCTGGATTTGCGTCCAGTTGATGGCAGAGGCGCCCCCTATTAGACCTTTATTTCGTGTGGTTAGTGACTAACCTGGTGTCAGAGTTTTTATGCTGCCCACGGGCCTTTAACTTAGCTTCACATGCTGTTGAGAAATATATCTCTCAGGCATGCTTGTTTCCTCACGATGTTTTCCTTCACCGATTTTTAAGCAAGTGATATTTATACAATACGCTCATGAATCCGTAAAATTAGAAGCCTTGGGTTCGAACTCGAGACCTATGACTTGGCAGTCCGACGGTCCAACCACTAGGCTATCACTGCTGTCTGTCCGTATTAGACGGGACTCACACATAACTGGCAAAATGGTGAAATGGTGTACTATAAGTTCACCATTTCACCAGTTCACCTCTGCCCAACCCTTAGGGGATCAGAGGTGTGATGTTATGTGTCGTAAATCAGCGTTTTCTTCATTAAAGTATTGTGTCCATATCGTTTTCATTTTCAGTTTTTCACTCTGATGACACAATCGATACGCGTGATTATGAACTGAGGTTCGAATAGAATAGAATATTTATTTATTATACAGACGATCAAATTTACAGATATAAATTAAGAGCAGTTAATCAATCTGCCGAGCCTTTTCCCAACTATGTTAGGATCGGCTTCCAGTCTAACCGGATGCAACTGAATACCAGTATTTCACATAGAGCGACTGCCTATCTGATCTCCAAAACCCAGTAACTGAATAATATATATATCTGACTATTACTACTTTACTGAATAATATATCTGACAGCCAGTCTTGCCAGTTGGGAAGGCCCCCCCTTCCCAACTGGTGGTGGCGTGGTGGTACGGTGGACGGTAACACAACTAGGCTATCACTGCTATTCAATAATAATAATCTAGTAATCATTTTTGGTCATCATCCTCGTAGTTCCGGCGAAAAAAAAGAGAGACATGAAAATAAAAAAAGAATCACTGATTTGAGAAGCCAGATATGATTATATACAAACCAAATCCTGTTAGGAAGGAATACGGAAGCGTACGCTTAACACGCACCAATACGTTTAAGGTAAAAGAATAAAACCAAGATTAAATATTCCTCATTCTCGGCTAAAAATACATTCTACAAGTCCCTACGTAATAAAAATGTATAAAAGAACACCTGAAGCAATAAAAAAAGGTAAAATATATTTATAAAAAAAACTATAAAATTCTTAATAAAAAAATGTTATTATAATATATTAATTATTATTATGTTGTGTAGTTTAAATTTGACAGTTTGAAAAGGCTTGATGTACTGGCGTCTGAACATAACAAGTGGCGTGTGTAGTGTGTGTTGTTATGTGTGGCAACCCTACATTATATTATATGTATGTGTGTACTTATATATATATCTCAAACACGCAACTCGATTATGCTAAAATTGATGACTATCACTCAAGGCAGACGGTTATCATTTGCTACGTTTATGGTTTATTAGATTACCGAACCGACTCGTATTCGAAGCGGTTCAGCAGTTTATGAGTAGCATACGATTTCGATTTTATTGCTTACTAGCACTTTGCCCGCGGCTTCGCTCCCGTGGTCTTTCCCGTGGGACCCGTTATTTTTCCCGGGATAAAAAGTAGCCTATGTTACTCCTAGAAAACTAAGCTTTCCAACGGTGAAAGAATTTTTAAAATCGGTCCAGTAGTTTTTGAGCCTATTCATTACAACCAAACAAACAAACAAACAAACAAACAAAGTTTTCCTCTTTATAATATTAGTATAGACTAGCTTCTGCCCGCGGCTTCGCCCGCGTAGATGTTGGAAATTATTCCAAGGGAACGTATTACCGAAATAAAAAGTCTGCTGTTAAACTACGTATAAAACATGTATTTTGTACGACCGAACATGTGTTTGACGACACGGTTGGCGCAGCGGTTGAGCGATTGACTGCTGCACAGCATGTCGCGGGTTCAATTCCCGCACGGAACAAATATTTGTACGACCTGCAAGTATTTGTTACGGGTCTGGGTGTTTTTCTATCTATAATATGTATGTATTTACAAAAAAATAAATGTATATAAGTAGTTTATCAGCCATCTCGTTACCTTAACACAAGCATTAGGTTGCTTAGCTTGGGACGATATGGCGTTGTGTGAAATGTCCAAGGATATTATATTATTATTTTTATTATTATTTTACTATCTAAAATATATCCATTATGTACACAAGTGGTAAAAAAGGGAAGAGCTCATAGGACGTCAAAAAATTCATCCCCATCGCTGTCAGTGGGAAATGTGCCCAAAAGGCTGGCAGCGTTGCCACGTTGGATGGCAATGCTGATTCTTTGGGCCTAAAAATTGACCAGCCCTCTGGTCACGTGCGGAGTCGACCAACTGCTGGGCGATATCCCGAAATACAGTTTTTTAGTTTAAGGTTGTATATAGTAAGTAATTAATTCTTCATGTATTTTGATAATCTAACATGGTAAATAAAGAGTATCAAGCTTAAAAAAAAATATATGTATGTTTTTACAAAAAATATGTATATAAGTAGTATATCAGCCATCTCGTTACCATAACACAAGCATTAGGTTCCTTAGCTTGAGACGATGTGGCGTTGTGTGAAATGTCCAAGGATATTATTATTATATTTTTTACGGATAACCATAACTCAAGGTTTAACAACATTACATCCCTGAAGATAAAAGAAAAAATATTGTCTAAGAAACATGTGTTCTAAAATACATCTGCTCGGAAATATTGATAAATAAAAAAAAAAATATATTATTACACTCATCAAAACAAAGACTTTACTCACAAATCTTTACACACTTTATGTAAAAATAGTTGCTGCCAGCGGCTTCGCCCGAGTGGGGGTCGGAAATTATCCCATGGGGACGTACTACTGCGATAAAATGTCCTATACAGAGTTGATACGACAGAGGGGCTTTAAACAGCTTATACTAGGGACCATTTTAAAGCTCTGTACCAAAAATCAATTAAATAGGAGCAGTAGTTTAGTCGCAAATATTTTTTTAAGTTTTTTCTCCGTTTGAACACGATGTATCTTTCCTAACAGCGCTCCGGCGCGCGCGCGTCGGTGCCGTTGCGTTACAAGGTCAGTTTTTATTTACAAAGTGTAGTTGCGTTTTACTCTGATTTGTAAGCTATTTAGTTTGTTTGAAAAAATATAAACCTCATTTTTGGTGCTTTTTATTTTTATACCGTACCGAGTTAATACTAAACACGTATAGTATACGTAGTGTAATTTAATGCCCCTCTATACAGAGTTGATATCCAGGCTATAAACTACCTCTGTGCCAATTTTCATCCAGATCCGTTCAGCCGTTTGAGCGTGAAGGACGGACATACATGCAAACTCACAAACACACACACTCACTCACAAACTTTCGCCTTTATAATATCAATGTGATGTGTCTTGTCAGTATTTCTTGAAAGTATAGATAAATGTTTATGTACACTTCTCTTTTATTATTAACACGTTCATTGCCAAGCCAAAATGCTGAACTTACATAGATGGCCAAATTAAAAAAAATCGTTAGATGTGGTTTTTATTGTGCCAGTAATGCTTTTATATAAGGAATCTACCATTATATAGTATAATATATAAGTTCATAAATATATGTGTATATTTTTATCACGCGAAGACGTCGTGTGATCGGCCATACGGGACGCATTTATTATATACATATTGCCCACATGGCCAGTAACGCGAATTCGCGTGATTTGTATTTACATGGCAAAATAGGCTTTTATTAGTAAAAATAAACATTCAAATGCATTTTGTAATAAACTTTTATTAGAGATCAAAATCACTTCTTATAATAATGTAGAAACATGTAACTTGTAACAATGAACTTATAGATAGACTAAGAAAAACAAAAAACTTTTTTACAAAAAATTAAACTATTTTTAAAAATTATTTTTCACTTTGTAGTGTTTGTTTTGGAAGTCGGTTTTATTTTTTGTAAAAAAGTTTTTATTTTTCACTTTTGAGTGGTGGTACCCACACAACCCACCCCCCAAATTTTAATACCACTACCTGGTATGTAAATTACAGTGACAGGAACTTATTAGAACATCGTCCACATACACACATCAAAAGTGTCTAGGGATCAACATATACACACATCAAAAGTGTCTAGGGATCAACATATATTTTTGCAATAACTTTTCTCTTCATTGATATTAATTTAAATTTTCTTTAAGGATTCATCAAATAAAGTGTTTTCGTTTGTCACAGTAACGATAAACCAAGTCACCTTTGCATTAATAAAGAAATTTGCCATTTTCCTAATAAAGGGATTTTTGACATTTGAACCACTAACATTAAAGTTCGAAAAAAAGACTGAAATAACAGTTTTCTTTAAAATTTTATTGGGTAACTTAAACAATTAATAATCCGTGTTTCTACCGCGAACACTAACAACACAAGAACATCGGTTTGGCATACTCAAAATAAGTTCATCCAAATCACGCTGTGGAATGGCCGCCCATGTTCGTTGCAACAACAAAAAAAGGTGTTATCAGTCGACTTTGGACACGTTACCGAAGCACTGGTACCGTGGCTGAGCGCCATGAAGGACGGTATCGCTGCACCACACGGAGACAAGACCGATACATTCAAATCTTAACTCGAAGAGCTCCAACAATAACCGCCATGATGTTAGCCGTGAGGCTTCATCACTCTTCAGGGAACTTAATTAGCGACCAAACAGTCAGAAACCGCTTGCATGAAGTGAACCTTCATTCCCGAAGACCGCTACGGGTACCACCTATAGCAATGCACAATCGTAGGATTCGATATCAATGGGCTCTTGAACACAGAAATTGGGCAGAAGAACAATGGCGTTTCGTGTGCTTTTCTGATGAGTCTCGTTTTGGTATGAGACCGGATACAAGACGTATACGACACTGGAGAACCCCTGGACGCCAACAGCGATTAAAATCCTGCCAGGAAGTCCATCCTTATAGTGGTGGAACCATCATGGTATGGGCGGGTATTTGGATCGGCGGAAGAACTGAGTTGATTTGGATCAGAGGCAACCTCAACGCTCAAATTTATGCTGAGACGATTGTATCTGACGTCATCGTTCCTCTACAAGTGCAAATCGGTCCCTTATTTCAGTTAATGCATGATAATGCACGACCGCACACCGCAAGAGTTGTAAGACAGACTCTCGCCGCAGCTAACATCAATGTCCTGCCCTGGCCTGCTCAGTCGCCAGACTTGAACCCGATTGAGCATGCATGGGATATGCTACAGAGAAGAGCTCTGCCGAATATGGAGGGTATCCAGTTGCAAGAAGACCTTTTTTTGTTGTTGCAACGAACATGGGCGGCCATTCCACAGCGTGATTTGGATGAACTCATTTTGAGTATGCCAAACCGATGTTCTTGTGTTGTTAGTGTTCGCGGTAGAAACACGGATTATTAATTGTTTAAGTTACCCAATAAAATTTTAAAGAAAACTGTTATTTCAGTCTTTTTTTCGAACTTTAATGTTAGTGGTTCAAATGTCAAAAATCCCTTTATTAGGAAAATGGCAAATTTCTTTATTAATGCAAAGGTGACTTGGTTTATCGTTACTGTGACAAACGAAAACACTTTATTTGATGAATCCTTAAAGAAAATTTAAATTAATATCAATCAAGAGAAAAGTTATTGCAAAAATATATGTTGATCCCTAGACACTTTTGATGTGTGTATATTAAGTTGGATTTTTTTTAGATTTTTGTTGATTTTTCAAAAACCGCTTATCCGATTTCGATAAAAATTTTATGGGACCATTTGGGAAGTGTACCCTTTCCAACAAAAAAAGAATTTTTCAAATCGGTTGGTAAGCAACGGAGTTATGCGCTAACAAACATAAAAAAATATATATATAAACAGTCGAATTGAGAACCTCCTCCTTTTATAGAAGTCAGTTAAAAAATTACACTTTGGTAGGTGATTTTACTTATTAGAAAAACCAGCAAACTTGTGCAGGTCAAAAAAACAATCAATACAAAACGGGGGGGAATCAGGGCATTGCTTACATTCCATAGTAGTATTTACCCTTTTTTTATTCGAATAACAATTTCGACAATCCTTTCTGGCCGTTACAGTAGCTTTTCTACCAGTACTGAAAAGACGCTCTTTAGATTTCTCTATTTTAGTCAATCTGTGGTTTATAGATTGCTGCGACGCCTGCGACACTTGTGGCTCAACTTGACGTTCAGGCAAAAATGACTCAATGACTTTTTCTCTAAAATCATATAACGATAAGCTAGGCTTGCCTGAGAACTTGTTGTAGAGTTGTCGAGCATTTATCATGCTCATCATTATACCATGTATGAAAATTTTCACATACCACCTTAGAGATTTTCTTTCACAAGGGTAATAGCTGAGCATTTGATCTTGTAAGTCTACGCCTGACATGTTTTGATTATATTGTAGGACAGCTAATGGTTTTAATACAACAATGCCGCGTTTGTTGGTAATTTCCTGCATTTGATCCGCGAATTGCGATGAGATATAATTTAGTTCTCTTTTGTCCTTCCATTTTGCTATAGAATAGAATAGAATTGAATATTTTTATTTCAGACCGGAGTCCATAGGGTTAGTAACAATTTTAACTTAAATGCTAGTGTTAGTAGGTTACAGACACATAGAAAATATATACAATTAAATTTCGGCATGGAGCCGCATCCACCTCCGCAACATGAACACCGTTACGATAGCGTGAAATATTTTCACCTTTTTTTAGTTTTTTGGAAATCACTTCTGATGGATTATCTTTGCGTTTCTTGTTCAATGTGCCAGTGCAGTAGGTATTCCTGTTCAATAATTTGGTAGCTAAGCTATAGCTGTTATAGAAATTGTCCATAAAGACAGCGTGGCCGGAATCTAAATTATTTTGCAATAACTTTTCTACAATTTTTTCTGTGTGTCCTGTGCCAGAAGTTTCGTCCATTGTACTGGCAAAAACATGAACTCTTATAATAGTTCCATTTGGTTCTGCCAATATATAAAGTTTTATTCCGTATTTGTGTCTTTTTCCTTTTATGTATTGCCGAAATATCAGGCGGCCACGAAATAAAACCATAGAGTCGTCCAAGGACAAATCTCTACCGGGATAATAAATCCTGTCCATTGTTTCATTGAAAGTATTTATTATCATTTTGCATTTATTCATGCGGGCAGGATCTTCACCTTCTTCACCAAAATGTAGGCATCGCAAAATAAGTTGGAACCTGTTTCTCGACATATGTTCAGAGAAAACTGACTTATACAATCGATGCGATTTCCAGTAATCAACCAAGCGGTTTATTTTCACTGTGCCAGTGTGATAAAGTAAACCAATAAATATTCTCAATTCTTCTATAGTTAGTGGTTTCCAATTCGTAATACGAGACCTGCGAAACTGCGTAGAATTCCTTATGTTTTCTGCATTTATATTAGTACAATCGACGATTTTTTGTAGATAGTCATCAGTAAGAAATAAATCAACATAGGGTATGTTGATTTATTTCTTACTGATGACTAGGACTGTCTGGCGGTGGCACAAGCAGTTCATTTGTCTTCGTGAAAGAAATATCTCTCATCGAACTAGAATCGGTGGTCCAACGTGTCGTAGATGCTGTTCTGGATGGCTGCTGAAGGTCAGTCGGTGGCGACGATGGAGTCTGATCACTAGAGGCATCGAAACGTTGTTCAGGCACAGCCTCCACGTTTACCTCCTCCTCCTCGTCTCCTGCAGATTCTGAACTTGCATCACCTTCGTCGGCTATGTAGTCTAAATCATCTACATCACTCCCTGCATAAACATCTTCGTCTGAGTCCCGTAAAAGTTCTTCCATTTCCGAACTTTTTAGTCATTTTCTTCTTGCAACTAGCGATGTACTAGGCTCTGATGACCTTTTTGTCGGATTATTACTCATTATAAATACAAAGTTTTGATGTAAACAAAACGAAAACAGCCGAGAAATAACAAAAACACTCCTGCCCCACGTGGCTGCACAGAACAAACTAGTGCGCGGCTAGCTGCACGCGAAACCAAAAATTCAAGATGGCTAACCGCAGGCCACGCCCACAAATAGATAGGTAATTTCCTTCCCTAGTGGCCAAAACAAATACCAGAATCCAATAAGCTGCGGCCGCTATTTTGTGGCTCATATAGAATTGTAAGGCACCATCACGCGACGTCGCGTGAACAGCCACAGCGTAATAGGCCGCTTCGCGCGACGTCGCGTGACGTGGCAATGATCGTGTTAATCACTTTTTTGATTTAATAAGGTCAAATTTTATGCATACTGAGACTCCTCCGCGCCTCGGAAAGCACGTTAAGCCGTTGGTCTCGGCTGTCATTTGTGCATCTTTGACAGTCGTTACGGTTCGTCAGAAGCTCGAAAATCTGACAGCCAGTCTTACCAAGGGGTATCGTGTTACCCAGTAACTGGGTTTGGTGAGATCAGATAGGCAGTCGCTCCATGTTAAATACTGGTATTCAGCTGCATCCGGTTAGACTGAAAGCCGACCCCAATATAGTTGAGAAAAGGCTAGGCAGATTGATTGGTTGACCTTGATATTCTGGGTTCGATTCTCAGATCAAGCAAAGTATATTTATTGGGGTTAGGACGACCCACTGACCAAGTTTGACTGGGTTTGGGCACCTGTCACCCTGTTCCTAATATCTCTAGGTGTACTACTTGTCTTTAGGAAAAAGTAATCAGATGACTAACCTGGTGTCAGTGTTTTTATGCTGCCCATGGGCCTCTGACTTAGCTTCACATGCTTTTGAGAAATATCTCTCAGACATGCTGGTTTTCTGACAATGTTTTTCCTTCACCAATTTTTAAGCAAGTGATAAGCGGTTACGCCCTTTATACCTGGAGTCGCTTTTTTTTAATATTGACGCTTGAGCACAGTCAGTTTTCAATGTTTTGATTGGTATATAGGCGTATGCTAGCTGACATGTGGCAAATGATTGATTTAAATGTGATGTGTTTCGTAATGTTAATTACTTTTCATACGATAAATGTGTAGAATCAACTTCTTCTAACTAAACAGACAGCTGTGCTGCTAGAGAGTTTGTTGCGCCACTTCTTCTTCCCAGCTAAAGCACTAGGAAGTGGTGAAGGGTGGGCGTTTTTGGGGGACTGCTTTATGTAACTTTGACCTTCAAAAAGTGCTGATTTTCAGGCTGGTTTGATTAAATGACTTTTGATTTTGAAATCATACAATACGTACATACATTCGTAAAATCAGAGGTGCGTGCCTTGGGTTCGAACTCGAGACCTATGACTTGGCAGTCCGACGGTCACACCATTAGGATCACTGTTACACACATTGAATAAACACCAAAGATTTTTAATGAACACATGGAACTTAAACATCAGAAGATATGTGGGTGTACTAGATATATCTCTGCCCACGCCTTCGGAGCCAACAAGCGAGTTCTTATAAGAATAAATAATATGTACTTAATAATCTTCTCCTAATAAAAGACTGTTATGTAAATGTTTGATCTTCCCAACATATGAGATTCTTCAAATATTTCTTGCAAACGGCTTTTACGATTTTATTCATAATATTCCTTAGTTATTGAGAGAAGGAATTTTAAATGATCACATTTTTAAATAGGGCCCCATTAAAATGGATCAGCGAAGGAGGTGGCGGGATGGGAGAGAGAAAGGTCCTCCCGTCCCAGCCGCCGCAGAAGACGCCCCGGGCGTCGGGAGCCACGTGACGACTCCCGGCCACCGTAGGCGCGGGCCTGCGGGCGGTGAGTAATGGGTGACTCACCGTCCGATCAGCACCAGACCCGTGCCGTACGGCGCGTATATGTTCCACGCGCGCCTCAAAGAGATGTCAGCATATGAAGGGGCCCCCCAGGGCCAAGCCTGCCGGGTAAGCGGGATTGTCCGAAAGGGTTACCGCTACCCCGGAACATAAAGGGCTACGGAAGGAACATGGATGGGTTTTAGTCAGTAAGAGTCTGACACTCCCTTCCGCTCCACCCAGAGCGGGAGTAGTCACTGGATGATTTCCCAGACTTAAAAAAAAAAGGCCCTCTTCGGGCGCTGCAAGCTTCAAAGGGGGCAGTAAGAGACACAGAAAAAAAAAATGGGCGTTGTGTAGACACTTTTTCTTTAAGGCTGGGAAATCATCCAATGACTTCTCCCGCTTTGGGTGGAGCGGAAGGTAGTGTCAGACTCTTACTGACTAAAACCCATCCATGTTCCTTCCGTAGCCCTTATGTGTACCGGGGTAGCGGTAACCCTTTCGGACAATCCCGCTTATGTGTAGACACTTATGGGTTGATTTGTAATTTCATCTAGATTCTAGATTTTAAGTAGGTGAAAAAATGGGGGCGCTAAGAATAATTTATTCTCAAAGTGGGGCAGTAGACAAGTTTGGGATCCCCAGAAATAGATGGACAAACTTTAACACAGCGTTCATTACGCCTAACCAATGATATCCAAGCAAAAAAAAACAGATTAAAGAAACCAAATTAAAATCTAATTTGACGGTTTTTGAAAAATCAACAAAAATCTAAAAAAAAATCCAACTTAATATATGTGGACGATGTTCTAATAAGTTCCTGTCACTGTAATTTACATACCAGGTAGTGGTATTAAAATTTGGGGGGTGGGTTGTGTGGGTACCACCACTCAAAAGTGAAAAATAAAAACTTTTTTACAAAAAATAAAACCGACTTCCAAAACAAACACTACAAAGTGAAAAATAATTTTGATTTCGGAAGTCGGTGGCAATATATTAAAATACAAAACCGAAGACACCGACTTCCAAAATCAAAATTATTTTTCACTTTGTAGTGTTTGTTTTGGAAGTCGGTTTTATTTTTTGTAAAAAAGTTTTTTGTTTTTCTTAGTCTATCTATAAGTTCATTGTTACAAGTTACATGTTTCTACATTATTATAAGAAGTGATTTTGATCTCTAATAAAAGTTTATTACAAAATGCATTTGAATGTTTTTTTTTACTAATAAAAGCCTATTTTGCCATGTAAATACAAATCACGCGAATTCGCGTTACCGGCCCTGTGGGCAATATGTATATAATAAATGCGTCCCGTATGGCCGATCACACGACGTCTTCGCGTGATAAAAATATACACATATATTTATGAACTTATATATTACTAGCTGACCCGACAGACGTTGTCCTGTCTTAACTATGATACCTACCCTACCTACCCTACCTACCCTACCTACCCTACCTACCCTACCTACCCTACCTACCCTACCTACCCTACCTACCCTACCTACCCTACCTACCCTACCTACCCTACCTACCCTACCTACCCTACCTACCCTACCTACCCTACCTACCCTACCTACCCTACCTACCCTACCTACCCTACCTACGCAAAAATGTGCAATAAAAATATTTTTCAGGCTGGTTTGATTAAATGACTTTTGATTTTGAAATCATACAATACGTACATACATCCGTAAAATCTGAGGTGCGTGCCTTGGGTTCGAACTCGAGACCTATGACTTGGCAGTCCGACGGTCACACCATTAGGATAACTGTTACACACATTGAATAAACACCAAAGATTTTTAATGAACACATGGAACTTAAACATCAGAAGATATGTGGGTGTACTAGATATATCTCTGCCCACGCCTTCGGAGCCAACAAGCGAGTTCTTATAAGAATAAATATGTACTTAATAATCTTCTCCTAATAAAAGACTGTTATGTAAATGTTTGATCTTCCCAACATATGAGATTCTTCAAATATTTCTTGCAAACGGCTTTTACGATTTTATTCATAATATTCCTTAGTTATTGAGAGAAGGAATTTTAAATGATCACATTTTTAAATAGGGCCCCATTAAAATGGATCAGCGTTTCTCAAAGTGAGCGATAAGGCCCTCTTCGGGCGCTGCAAGCTTCAAAGGGGGCAGTAAGAGACCCAGGAAAAAAAATGGGCGTTGTGTAGACACTTTTTTTTTTAAGGCTGGGAAATCATCCAATGACTTCTCCCGCTTTGGGTGGAGCGGAAGGGAGTGTCAGACTCTTACTGACTAAAACCCATCCATGTTCCTTCCGTAGCCCTTATATGTACCGGGATAGTGGTAACCCTTTCGGACAATCCCGCTTATGTGTAGACACTTATGTGTTGATTTGTAAATTCATCTAGATTCTAGATTTTAAGTAGGTGAAAAAATGGGGGCGCTACGAATAATTTATTCTCAAAGTGGGGCAGTAGACAAGTTTGGGATCCCCAGAAATAGATGGACAAATTTTAACACAGCGTTCATTACGCCTAGAACCAAAGATATCCAAGCAAAAAAAAACAGATTAAAGAAACCAAATTAAAATCTAATTTGACCTATAATAATGAATTGCACGATAGAATAAACGCATCTACTTTAAACAAAACAAATGAAACACGTTATGTTTTTTCTAATCATCATCTGCCTAGCCTTTTCCTGTTGTCGGCTTCCAGTCCAACCGGATGCAGCTGAATACCAGTATTTTATATGGAGCGACTGCCTATCTGACCTCTACAACACAGTAACTGGGGCAATACGATACCCCTTGGTAAGACTGGCTGTCAGATTTTCGGGCTTCTGACGATCCGTAACGACTGTCAAAGATGCACAAATGACAGCTGGGACCAGCGGCTTAACGTGCTTTTCGAGGTACGGAGGAGACTTGTTATGTAAAGATGGTCACCCATCCACGGCCAACCCCGGCAAGCGTGGCTTAACCTGATGGATTGACCTGTGCGGCTGTTAGTACTTAGATTCCCTAACAAACGAACGCTTAAACATCGAGTTAAAGGCACACTCACATTTTTTTATTCTTTTCTTTTCATACTTTTCAATCGCGTTCAGTACAATAGGATTCCCTGTGGCATGACGTCGCACAAGCATATCACAATGATTCCTTTATTCAGAACAAACATAGCTATGCTTTGTGGATTTTTCCTATGAAGATATATGTGGTAATATTGCTGTATGGGTTGTTTATTTGCTGAAAAGAAAAGTATTTTTTTATTATTTTGGTCTCATATAACTTTTAGAAATCACTCAGACCACCAAAATAAAGACAATGGTAAAAAAAACTACATGAGATACTTACAAGAAGTGTGCAAGTACCTACCCAGAATAGATGCGTTTTTTCTTGTGTGCGGTCAATTTATTATTTTAGGTCAAAATAAAATCACTTTGATCAAAGTTTTTTTTGGATATCTTTGGTTAGACGTACAACTGAAGGTTGTGTTAAAATTTGCCCATCTATTTTAATGGGACCTTATATGTATTTGTTGCGATGAATGCTTGTCTTGTCAAGAAAGTTTGCTGTTCAGCACTTGCCCAAATATGGATCTAGTAACGTCCCCAGCTGAAGGAAAAAACCTGGTCACTAATTTATTTTTTGACTGTATTTTTCAAGTGATCGCCTGGCCTTTACCGTGGGTGTCACATAAGGATTGCCAACGCTTGATATAAGAACAGTTCTTCTCCATAGGTGCCTACTGCTTTGAAATGGGCAACTAGCTTCATTTCTCTGACTGACCGACACCTTGACAATTCAAAAGCGCGTGTAATTGGTTTATTTGAAATAAATATTTTGAGTTAAAATTATGTATTTATTTCAATCAGAATCCTAACTTTTAACCAATATTATAAACCTAAAACATTATTAATAACTATGTACAAGTATATAACAGGAGAGAAACAAAATAAAATAAATCAAAGGGCATCAAAAAATTCGTCCACATCGCTGTCAACAGGAAAAGTTCCCAAAAGGCTGGCAGCATTGCCACGTTGTATGGCAATGCTGATTCTTTGACCGAAATTTGTTTTCATATTTTGAGTTTGAGTTTGAACAGAAATATGAAAACCACTTTTTTTATCTTGATGATGTATAAGTACTTCAGGTCACTGTTGTTTACATAGCAAGCTTATTAGTGGATACGAATTGGTAGGGAGACTGTATGGGAATTAAAAAGTGAAAAAAAAGACACTGACTTCCGAAGCTTTTTATTTACCCACGCCGTCAAGTATGCAAATAAAAATAAAAAAGGCGTATAATTATTTTTGCACATAATATAGAATTCTGTTTCTCAGCTAAACAAGAGAAAATTAACAATGTTACAGCCTCTGGGTAATTAGTGGGTACAAGGAAATGTATTAGTGTAAGGGTGAATTAGTGAGGGTTAAATTAATGGGTTTAACGTAGGGACCTTGTACAAGTATATAGTTATACGACTGCCTCGTTGGTCTAGTGGTTGCAAGCGCTACTGTTGAGCGTGAGGTCTGGGGTTCGATTCCCAGGTCGGGCAAAGTGTTATTGGTTTTTTCCGTTAGGAATTTCTCAGTAGCTTATGTTAATCAGATGTTTAGATCACACCTTCTGTAAATGCTCATTTTAATAATCAAATTTGCTTTTCGATCAATCTGCTTAATCTTGTCTCAACTATGTTGTGGTCAGCTTCCAGTCTAAGCGGATGCACCTGAATACCAGTATATTACATGGAGCGACTGCCCATCAGACCTCTAGAATCCAGTCAGTGGCTGGGTAATACGCTAGCCCTTGGTAAGACTGCCCAACGACCAAGACCCTCAACGACTGTCAAAGATCCACGAATGATAGCCGGGGCCAACGGCTAAACGTGCTTTCCGAGGCACGGAGGCGTCTCAGTATGTAAAGATGGTTACCCATCCACGGACTAACCTCGGCAAGCGTAGCTTAACCTGATGGATCGATTCGTGCGGCTGTTATTACTTAGCCACGAGCTCCTCTTACGTTTGCTATTCATCTCTCTAAAAGGCTACGTTCATGCATGAGTTAAAAATAAAGCAGTAGAATTTAAATATTTAACAAGAATATGGTCTGTATAATTAGTTATATTTAAACAGTCAGTTACTGTTGAAAGCTACTTAGAATGCAAATTTATGCATAGTTTATTCACTTGCATTTTAAGATGAAGATTCTTAATACAGTTATGATAATTTTATTTGCAGAGTTGGTATTAAGATAATATTAAGTGGTACGGAGAGAGAGTGGTGCCTCGATAGTCTTTCATTTTGTGGGTGGGAACTCATCAAACGCCTCCTCCTACTCTGATTGAAGTGGAAGGGAGTGTCAGACTCTTACTCTATAACCCTTGGCAAGACTGTTAGTCCAAACAGCAATGACTGGCAATGGGATAGTATAAATTAAAGAATATCCCATAATTTAGATATTCCTATTAACCCACTTCAGCGACGCGTGTAAAGTATTAAAAAAGTAATATTTTGTATATTATACAAATACCTCTCATTTGAGCTAACAGTTATCAGTCAACTAAACAAAACAGTTTTAGATTGCTACGCCGTAGACCCTGCTACGCTCTACATCGCTACGCCGTAGAACCAGCTACGGGTACCCGTTGACATTTTTAAAAGTTAGAAATAATAGAATAGGGTATTTGACGGGGTAGTCAAAAACGTTACTTTTTATGGACTGTCAAAACGCGGTATTTGTACGTGATTTGTAAGAAATATTAAAATGTGACGTCACGACCAAATGGTAATGTAAAAATATTTTTTAACATTAAATCCAATTTTACAATTGTATCCGCGCATAATATTTAATTTCTGCATGGTGATGGAACTTTTTAAGACGAGCGGTCTTTTATCTATTTGATTCCATATTTTATTTTTGACCGCGTCAAATAGCCAATTAGGTGTTGAATTAATTTAAATTCTTGTTACAACAGGGAATTAGCACAGAATTGTTAATTTCCATAGTCTTTGTAAGAAATAATTATAGAACTAACTAATGATAACAGCTAATGGGTATTGCTGCAAATTCGAACATGAACCTTAAAGTCTTGTAATAAAGTTGAAAATCTATCAAATAAATTTGACAGTTTGGAGTAGGTTATGTGCTGGCGTCTGTACAACTAAATATTGGCAGTACCCCGCGTTTAAATATGAGACATAGCTCCTTTCCGACCCTGAAATTGCGAAAAAAATATGAGCTATTCCATACATTTTATTAAGTTACGTGTGCATAAATGTATGGAACAGCACATATTTTTTCGCGACTTAGGGTTCATCTTATAGTAAAAGTGGTTCGTAATGATGAGTACAATGCTTCCACGAAATTCTTAGAGTACATTTACCTTATATACAAACGATCACAAAAAAATATTTATGAATTACGCAACATGATCACAGACCTGCCTACAGCGTACCGTTTTATTATTAGAATTCTCAATACAAAATCCCAAATTATTATTATAACAAAGCAAAATGTTATCCTTAATTAAATATACACATATTTTTCATCATCTTATTTATCCAACAAAAATAACCTTTGCCAAAACAAAAAAATGAAAAACAGAACATTGAACTGTAACATTTCGCTTCAGAAGATATCATCTCTTGAAAATATTTTTTTAATACATAATCTCCCATTTTAATGTCGGGTCACAAGTCCTATATAAACAGTGAGATAATTTTGTGAAAAAATAAATGTCGAGGCCTAAACTAACAACGTTTGGATGAATGGGGATGATGACTAAAGTATTATATATATTATAGTACGTCAGCTATATTATTAAAAAAAATATTGGACACAATTTTTTTCATTTTTCACGTAATGTGGCATGACGTCACGTCACTTGTAGACTTTATACTGAGTTGTGGCGTAGCGCCGTCTCCTTCTCCCCAACTTTAATGCGTTTTATGTAAGTCGTTTATTATCAATATGAAAAACCAAAAAAAAGCGGCCAAGTGCGAGTCAGACTCGCGCACGAGGGGTTCCGTACCATTATCTACCTATAAAACTGCAAAAAAACACGTTTGTTGCGTGCGTGAGGCTCTCACACACTGTTTTTTTTTGCCGTCCTTTAAAAATTTATTTTATTCTGTTTTTTTAGTATTTGTTGTTATAGCCGCAACAGGAATACATCATCTATGAAAATTTCAACTGTCTAACTATCACGGTTTATGAGATACAGCCTGGTGACAGACAGACGGACGAACAAATGGATAGCGGAGTCTTAGTTTCCTTAGGGTTCCGTTTTACACGTGACTAATATTTTTCTATTATCTGCCTGACAAACTAAATATATTTTTTTTTGTTACCCTGTCATCATGCCTATTGGAGCAATCTTTAAATCTGATCATCGAGAGCTTAATATTTTAGGAAGGAGCGTAATTACAACATGAAAATAATATCGCCCTACTACATTTTCTGTGTGAGAAATCCCCTTGGAGCCTTGGTAGCGTTGGTCTGTAATCAATCAATTAATTCAGCCTATCGCAGTCCACTGCTGGCATAGACCTCTCCCAGGCTGCGCTACAACACCCTGTCCTCCGACTTCCGCATCCAGTGTGTCCCAGCCACCTTCTTAAGGTCATCGGTCCATCTAGCTGGGGGGCGCCCCACACTGCGCTTGCCGAAGCGCGGTTCCCACTCCAGGACTCGTCTGCTCCACCGGCTATCGGTCCTTCGATAAACATTCAACCATTCATTCTCAAATAATCACTTCGAAATTTAAACGGTATCTCGTTGAGAATTCTTGTCCTGATATAATGCAGAAATAAAGTAACTCAATCTTAAAAGAATGTCATTAAGGCGTGGTTTATAAAATAAAAGAACAAAAAGTAGTGACTATAATTAATTATAGTACAGTCGCCAGCAAATCAAGGTACCACAAACTGACAAATTTTCTCAATCGATTTTGGACTTAACTGTCCTCGTTTTAAGGTTTAAAATCATTTGAAAAAAATCGACAGTTTGGTAAAATTAAGCCACCCGTGCCAGTGACCTAAATTCCTACGGATGTACAAAACACAATGAGTACAAAGCGAGACATACCTTTTGTGCCTTTAATTGTTTTCTAGAGACCCCTTTTTTAACTTCAAGATGGCGCCGAAAGGTAGGTATGTCAGATAGGATTTTTCAGGACAAACAATGGATAGATTTTGGCATTTTGTTAATGGGCTTTTTTTGGGATGGAAAATCATTTAATGAGGAGTCATTTGATGAGCCATACATGCTAAAAGAAATCTGCTGCTCCCTACATTATGACGAACATAAAAATGCCGAGCTTTTTTCCAAATATGCTACTAGTCTAACCGGATCCAGCTGAATAGCAGTATTTTACATGGAGCGACTGCCTATCTGACCTTCACAACCTAGTCCGTAACTGGGTAACGTTACCCCTTGGTTGGACTGTATGTCAGACTTTCGGGTTTTTGACTACCCGGAACGACTGTCAAAGATCCACAACTGACAGCCGGGACTAACGGCTTAACGTGCTTGCCGAGGTACGTAGGAATCTCAATATGTAAAGATGGTCACCCATCCACGGACCAGCCCCGGCAAGCGTACTTTTACCTGATAGATCGATCCGTGCGGCTGTTATAACTTAGCCACAAGCAAGCAAAATTTACAATGGGCCCCTGTGCCAAGCATTGAGTTTCACAAACGTTTTCTACAATACAATATAATACGGTTCCTTTGTTCGTTTTATTGCTTCATGCGGTTTTGTACACGAGTCGATTGAAGGTTAAGCTTCGCTTGCCGCAGTCGATTCATGGATAGGTGACCATCCATTTCATATCGAGAGGTACGGAGACGCCGTGTCTCGGCAAGCACGTTAAAATTTTGATGATTTTAATGATTACAATTTTGTAAATACGTACTTGCTACGGAAGCGAATCATATTTTGATCAACATACAAAAAAAAATACTCCATACAAAATATTCTGTCACGTGATTACATTTGGTATGAGGGATCAAAATTTTGAAGTTAATACCATTGACTGCCAGAACGCAGATCTCCGCGAGACACAATGGCTTTTTAATTGTGTATGTAATTATGACGTAGGAAAAGTTAACCTATCCAATATTGTGTACATAATACGACAACCCTTATTCGAATCGGACACAAGTGTTGTAACACCCTGTATTACGTTATAGAGGGTATCAAAAAGTTTTTGTATTCAAATACCCTCATATTTTATATTGATAAAAAGTTTTAATGCGAAGGAGACCAAAGTTCTTTATGTGTTTTGTTTGTTTAAGTCATTTGAACAATAGAATATTAAACGTGAACGGGTGCAAAAACTTTTAACGCACCTTGCTCCAAGTATGCAGGGTTTTTTTTAAGGATGGAAAATCATCAAATCTCGTCCCGCTCTGGGTGGAGCGGAAGAGAGTGTCAGTCTCTTACTGACTAAAACCCATCCATGTTGTAGGTTGACGTATTATTGAACTTAGCTCAAGAACCACTCATTAGAACTTTATGTAACACTAATTATGATCTGGAAGTATTTCCATTGAAATAAAAAAATTGTTTTCTAAATTGGTAGATAAATAACGGTGTTCTGAGTCCAACCGGATGCACCTGAATACCAGTATTTTACATAGAGCGACTGCCTATCTGACCTCCACAACCCAGTAACTGGGTAATACGATACCCCTTGGTAAGACGACTGTCAAAGACGCACAAATGACTGCCGGGACCAACGGATTAACGTGCTTTCCGAGGCACGGAGGAGTCTCGTTATGTAAAGATGGTCACCCATCCACGGTCAACTCCAGCAAGCGTAGCTTAACCTAACGGTGCTCTGAGGTAACAAACATAAAAGTACAAAAAAAACAATCGAATTCAAAACCTCCTTCTTTTTTTAAGTCGGTTAAAATATAAATGAACTTCTATACAAAGGCGGAATAAAGGCATAATAATGATTCCTTCCTTTTCAATCTTGATTAGCTTTCTTAATTCCTTGAGCCTGTTTTAATTAAATATCATTAATTTATAATTTCCCGGGGAAGAGACAATAGAAGATAATCCATGGCATAAAGACGGAATTCTGTAGGAAGTTAATTTATACTGAGTAATATTATAATGTTGAAAATTGTTGATTCGGCTCACTTAGAATGGTATTGTTAATAAAATAGACTTAGTTACTATGTCTATACAGGGTGTAATCGAGAAGGTGGGAATACATACAAAAGTATATGCTACAGACCACCAAACTGAACAATTGTTACTATGGGACCAACTCCGAAATCGCAAAAAAACAGCTTTTCCATACATTTTTGGTCACGTGACTCGACATACACTTACATAGCCTTCCTCGATAAATGGACTATCAAACATCAAAATAATTTTTCGATTCGGACCAGTAGTTCCAGAGATTAGCGCGTTCTAACAAACAAACTCTTCAGCTTTATTATATTAGTATAGATAACTATGTACAAGTGTATAAAAAAGGAGGGAAAAAAATCAAAGAGCTAGGTACCAAAAATTCATCCACATCGCTGTCAACAGGAAAAGTTCCCAAAAGGGTGGCAGCATTGCCACGTTGTATGACAATGCTGATTCTTTGACCAAAAAATAGGCCAGCCCTCTGGTCACGTCGACCTACCGCTTGGCGATGTCTCCAATAACAAAAATGTCTCGAAAATCTTTCTAATGGAACCTTGTAAAATATAACTGGTTAAAAATATCAGTTACTGATAAAATTGCCAGCTCTGAAAATCACAAAATAACAATGTTAACGAACAATGAATATTCTCCAAATTAAAACCCCAATACTCTTCAACTTTAATTTCGAACCGATTAAAACGCTCCCCTGGAGTGTTGCCAACAAGAAATATTATCGCACTTTATTTAATATCAAGAGGAAAGATTCATCTTAGCCTTAATTCCTGAAAGGCCTTCTGAAGCTTTCACGTAATTGCTCTTTAAATTTTGCATTTATTATTTTAAAGGTATTGAGAGAATTTTGTTTCGGAGGGTAGGTGAGCTATATAAACAGTTCTGTAGAAATGTCAACTTGAAAACTTAGGTGAAGTGAACGTGAAGTGAGCTTCCAACCGCTTAATTGAGACGGTTTCTGATAAAGCTGCGCGGCGCGGGTTTTTTTTTTAAGGCTGGGAAATCATCCATTGACTGCTCCCGCTCTGGGTGGAGCGGAAGGGAGTGTCAGACGCTTACTGACTAAAACCCATCGATGTTCCTTACGTAGCCCTTTATGTTCCGGGGTAGCGGTAACCCTTTCCCCCAATCCCGCTTGCGCGGCGTGGGTCAAATAATTGGTTTACAAATTGTTGTGTTCGGAATCTTCTTTTAGACAAATAATGCCTGTAGTAGAAGACTCTGCCTCTCCCTATTTTTTATAGCGTGATAATTAACACAATATTTTTAAAATGTAAGAATTTTGTTTAGAATAATAAGTCTAGCCTAACAAAAAAAAGAAATTAAAAAATTAAATTGTGTGTGTGCGTGTGTGTGTGCGGGTGGGATGAAGGTTTTATATATTTATTTATTTATTTATTAGGTTCACCAACAATTGTATACACAATGTGCAATCAAATTAGACAGAAGCAAACAATAAGAATAAAGTGTAACAATCACTTATAGGTAAACTCTGCATGCACAGAAAACGTTGTCGTAACTTACGAAAAAATAAAGTAAAAGACTATATTATAAACTTACACTGAGTAGAGCTTAATAAGTTCATTAGACTTAAAACTTACTAGTTAAGGTTGTCACATTTATACACTCGAGAGCAATGAATCCGGGTCACTTAAAGAATCCTAAAAATCTCGGAAACTAAAAATGCTAGGTTAATGCAATAAATTGTATTTAATAGGGGTCTCCCTTGTTTTACCGAAAAGAAATTGCCAAATTATCACTTCCCAAACAATTTTTCGCATAATTTCATTTGCCAAATTATTACTTACCAAAAAATCTCTTTACAAATAATTTTTACGAAAACCTATGTTTGGCAAGTGAACGTTTGAACAATAACTTGTTTACCAACTAGTACTTTTACCATTTTTTATCTAGTCAAATATTTCAGTTGGTATAACATATTTTACGCAAAATTAAATAAGCCAAATATTTGGTGTCGTCAATTTTAAATTTACCACTTCTGTTTAGTCAAGGGTGCTTTTTCCACTTAGGACAAATTCTAAACAGGTAATAATAATGTTATTATAATTATATTATTTCTCTCGATAGCCTCCTAAAAATAATCTCTTTTTCCATATTTTTTTCTATATAATCTAGTCGTTTCTGGCACTCGCCGGCCGCTGCCGCGGCACCGCTCGCTTCGCTCGCTCGGCTCGTGCGTAGGTGGTCACTGTTTTAACCTAACCTAACCTAACCATTTTTTTTAAATTAATAACCTACTGTTACTAGTTCCATAAATAACCTAATGTCTAGTAACCATAAATTTGACTTGTTTCTGACAAATTCAAGCACATAAGCTTACAAAGAAATACGCAAATGACATCAAATTTAACAAACAAGTAAAATGTTTATTGGCTTTAAGTTATTTGCCAGAAAATGAAATCATTCTATATTTTAACAAGCTAATAGAAAAAATCTTATTTTTGCCTTTATATTTTTTGTCATAACAAATAATTTGACTAAACGTTTATTGTCTAAATATTGTTTGCTGTAATAAATCATTTGATTAAAGACCAAAAGCCTTAATGACATTATCCTTGGTAATAATCTGCCAAGTAAACATTTGACTAAATGAAAATGTGCGTACTAAAATTATTCCAAATATTACATTGGTATAAAAAAGGTTGCTAAAATTTGTTTGGGTAATAAAAATTTGGCAAAATCTTTTCGGCAAAACGGCAGGATCCCATTTAATAGACAATGTAATACTCCTTAAATGAAGGTATTAAAACTTCTTAGTTATTGTAAAGTTATATCATAAAAAAATCAAATTTGAAAAATGGCCACTTCCGAAGATGGAACTACGAAATTACAGCATTTGGTTTTGCTTTTGTTTGTAATCTGTCATTTATGTGGGTACATAAACCATGTTGATAGTGCTCTATATTCATTATTCAAGCTGAAATTATGTCGCTTACGCCTGAAGAATGCACCAGAATACTTACAATGCTGGAAACCGGCCGGAGTCAGCGCGATACAGCCAGGACTGTCGGTGTGTCGCTGTCAACAGTACAAAGAGTTCTCCGACGTTACGAATAAACTGGTTCTAACCTACGCAGACCAGGAACGGGCAGAACCAGGTGTACCACAGCACGAGAAGACCGATACTTGGTGAACACCATGCTTCGAAATCGCTTTCTCACAGGAACTGAACTCACAAATCAGTTTCGACACCTCGGAGGAAGTAACCCAAGTGCATGGACAGTAAGACGTCGGCTTGCTGAATCTAACTTAAAACCCCTTAGACCTGCAAACGGCCCTAAACTGGAGCGTGGGCATCGTATTTCAAGACTAAGATATGCCCAGGGCCACGTAAATTGGAGTATTGAAGATTGGTCAAAAGTTATGTTCTCCGACGAATCAAAATTTATGCTCTACAAGCACGATGGAAGACACAGAGTGTATCGAAGACCAGGGGAAAGATTCAAGCAAGCATGCATCGAAGAAAAAGTAGCCTACGGTGGTGGGTCTGTACTTGTGTGGGCCGGAATTTCTTCTGAAAGTCGCACAGAGCTGGTGATCATAGAAAACGGCTCTTTAACTAGCGTAAGATATGTGGAAGAAATCCTCAATGATCACGTTGGTCCATTTATGGTCAATTTAGGTGAGGATGCTATATTTATGCATGACAATGCCCGACCTCATACAGGTAGGATTGTGAATGACTACCTTCAAGAGATGAACATTACTCGTATGGAGTGGCCAGCGCGCAGCCCGGATATCAACCCGATCGAGCATGCTTGGGACGAGCTAGGCAGATGCGTAAAACAACGAAACCCTCCCCCAATCACGCTTCGTGAGCTCAAAATTGCTCTCACAGAGGAATGGGAGAATATTCCCCAAAATCGTATAAGGAACTTGGTGTACAGCATGCCAAACCGCGTAAACGCAGTAATGGAAGCACGAGGAGGCAATACGAAGTATTAAAATTCAAGAAAATCGTAATAAAGTTCAAAAATTTCATGTTTCCTATTTTTGTTTTAAGGAGAGATCAGCAGTTTTTTTCTTTAAGTAATTTTGTGTTAATAAAATGTATGGTGACTCATATTTTTTTTACTTTCATTTAAGGAGTATTACATTGTCTATTAAATACAATTTATTGCATTAACCTATCATTTTTAGTTTCCGAGATTTTTAACATTCTTTAAGTGACCCGGATTCATTGCTCTCGAGTGTATAACACACCACAACCAGAACTTGATTTTTTATTACTTTTTTATTTTATTTACTGTGACTTGTTTGCTGATAATAAACGAATTTTCTTTTTTCACAAACTGACGAATCAGTGAGCTCTCGCGTCGCATCACCGTCCCGCAGTTCAGGACCGGTCTTAGTTAAGTGGTCGGGTGTTACATGAAACAACAGCTTACTTCACGCTCAATGAAACTCAGTTTAGCCCATTGACTGCCGGAACGCAGATCTACGCGAGACACAATGGCTTTTTTTTTGTTCATTGTATCAGAAATCGAGACATACGAAAGGGAAACTCACTTCTTCTAGGTGTTTTACGGTGAGATTTCTACAGAATGTGTGTTAATTTTGAAGTTCTTTGATTGTTTGTTGTTGTTTTGGAGTTCGAATCAATCGTAAGTTGAAAATGTTTAAAACACCTAGCACACGTTAGGTAATACGTTAAGGGGGAGCGCCAAGTAGCTCGTGAAATTCATTTTTTTATTACTTTTTTTGCAATTTGCAGGGGTAGTAAGTACGTATTTATTTACAGAAAGTACACATTCCATGAACTTAGAAGGTTGTCTTGGTGATTTTTTTTTATAATCACCATCATTTTTGATGAATAATTTATTAATATTCCTGCATAATAATTTATAACTCATGACGATTTAATAAATCATTTGGATTATTTTTAATAATACATTATTAAAAGATAACAGGCCTAAGTTGCCCGAAGAATAAGGCAGAGGTACATCTATACGCAGGATTGTCCGAAAGGGTTACCGCTACCCCGGAACATAAAGGGCTAAAGAAGGAACATGAAAGTTCCGCTCCACCCAGAGCGAGAGGGGTCATTAAAAGATTTTCCAACCTCAAAAAAAAGAGGTGCATCTTTTATTGTACACCCACATTTTGCCATAAAAAAGTGTTTTTTTTAAACAAACATTAAATAAATGAATAACAAACAACAACAATTTTTTTTAAATTAAAAATATATTCCAAAATCGTCTTTTAAAATTAGAAAAACCTCAGTGTCTATTCTCTATGTCTATAGCCAATCTGATTTCCATTTGAGCTATTGCCCTTTCTCTCAAGAAATTGAGTTCTATTGTTCTATTCTATTCTATTCTCTTGTTCTACAAATATAGTCGATTTTTCTAAAGTACAGCCGGGATTTAGATTAGGTCTATTGTTTTATCAGGAGTATTGTTTTTGCTGCTTGATTAAACTGGGGATTCTTTAGAGTAAAAGAATCTTGATAGAATTAATTTGTATTTTTGGTTCTGAAGATTAAAACTGCGGATGAATGAGGAAAATGTTGTCAGTTTTAAGTATGAATGTGGATGGCTATACAAGTAGAGGAAGACCAAAGAAACGATGGATGGATTGTGTGAAAGATAAATTATGGCTTGAAGAGGAGTGACTACTGAGATGACAACTAATTGAGAAGTATAGAAGAAAAAATAACATGTTGCGCCGACCGCGAATAAATTGCGCAGAAGTGATTATAAATTCTGAAGATCAATTAATGTGCCTTTCCTCTTGGTATAGTTGATTATTTCGGGTAATATTTAAACAAGTGTAAGTTTTAGGTTTCCATATCATCTGCAATAAATAAATCGCCATTTAATCAAGAAATCTTCAATCGTGTTACTTATTTGTTTATTTATGAAGTCAGTGATAGCCTAAACCGTCAGATTGCCAAGTCAATACGTCTCGAGTTCGAACCCAAAGCACGCACCTCTGAATTCGTGTGTGTATTGTATAAGTATCACAAAGAACAAACACATGGATGGTTTAAGTCAGTAAGAGTCTTACGCTCTCTTCCGCTCCACCCAGAGCGGCAATGGCCATTTGATAAATTCCCTTACTCAAAAAAAAAGACTGACACAAGATCGATCCTAAAAGGATCCCGGGTTTTTAATTCGGACGTACGGAACCTTAAAAATGCCCCAAGTCAATAATTTTTGCAAGGCTAACATTTTGTAAATCTACAACGGAATAATTGTAAGTCAACACTGCCTATGACCACTTTTTTATATAAAGCCACGTCTACACTGTAATAGGGATTTTGGTAACCTTTATTGTAATGTTATTACCCAAATATTGTAAAGAGCAGCTGTTGTCTTAGTAATAACAACCTTACTGGTCAATCCATCAGGTTAAGCTACCCTTGCCGGGGTTGGTCCGTGGATGGGTGACCATCTTTATATTCGGAGACTCCATCGTGGCTTGGAAGGCACGTTTAACCGCTGATCCCAGTTATCATTCGTAGATTTTTAAAGTCCGAAAGTCTTGCCGACCAGTCTTACCAAAAGGTGTTGCATACCCAGTTACAGGGTTGTGCAGGTCAGATAGGTGATTTCTCCATGTAAAATACTAGTTCAGCTGTATTTGGTTAGATTGGAAGTCGACCTCAACATAGTTGGATAAAGAATTGACAGGTGGAGACATGCAGCGAAGTCTTTCGGGCGTCTGACTACCCGCAACGACTGTCAAAGAGCCACGAATGACAGCCGGCACCAACGGCTCAGCGTGCTTTCCGAGGCACCGAGAAGTCTCGTTATGTATAGATGGTCACCCATCCACGGACCAACCCCGGTAAGTGTAGCTTAACCTGGTGAAACGATCTGTGCGAGCTTCTCCTCCCACACTACCATCAACACCTCGTAAATGTTATTTATTTAATGTTTAAGAAACTCTTTAATAATGTGTTCAAGAACCTCCTTAGTAAACGTCAACATTAATTTTGAAAACGTCTCGTTGTCGTTATTCTTTCACAAGATGTCGCTGCCACGTGACTCATATGATATTCCATTTTATAAGCCTTTGTTCTTCCTGTTCCACTTCCACTATATAGATAGGTACCTACAGAAGGCAGGCGAGGGGCTCGTGGCTATGTATTATTAACTGCACGGATTGATCAAACAAAGTTAAGCTACGTTTGTCACGGTCGTTTCGTGGATGAGTGACCATCCATTCTAATTATAATGCAACATATTTTATTTCTCATAAAATATATTATTACATTAGTTTTTGCCCGCGACTTAGTCCGCGTGGAGTTCCGTTATAACATAATATCGGGTGATATTTTTGAGACAATGTAGATATGGATAGTTTAACAAAAATTCGACGCGATTCTTTAAAATAAGCATAACTTTTTTATTTATGTATCGATTGACATGAACCAAACCCTAAATGTAAAGTAAAGCTTACTGCAATATATTAGTGAAAATCACGTCTACATTGGATAAGCCGTTTCTGGGATTAGCGTGCACAAAGGCACAGACAAACAGACAAAATTCTAACAATCATTGTTTTGTGTGCCATTTGCGTTGAAAAAGGTCCCAGTAGTATTTTTTTTCTCATTTCTCTTTCATATACAAACAGCGATCCGTTACATTTTTATTATAATAATATGTATAGATTCACAATTTTTTTCTGTGACATGAGCACTTGTGAAACGCCAAAAGTTTGATGCCAATTGAACGCGACGCCTCTTGTTAAGCCGTCAATCCCAGCTGTCATACGTAGGTCACGACACAGTTGGCGCTGCGGTTGATCGATTGTCTGTTGCCCAGCATGCTGCGGGTTCGATTCTCACACGGAACAAATATTCGTATGCCCTGCAAGTATTTGTTCCGGGTCTGAGTGTTTTTCTATCTATAATTTATGTTTGAATGTACATAACACAAGCATTAGGTTGCTTAGCTTGGGACTATTTATGGCGTTGTGTGAAATGTCCAAGGATATTATCGTGACAGTCGCTACAAATCGAATCATTTATATGCTGCAAGCATATAAATAATTGGTACACACGGCTACACATTAAGCTATACATTGCCAGTTTAAGCTGATCTCGCGTTGTATAGGATTTCCGTACGATGCGAGACCAGCGTAAACTGGTATTGTATAACTTGATGTGTAGCCGTGTGTACATCGATGTTGTGATAGACTAGAAGTAAGGTGTCCATCTTCTGCGTTTCTTCTTCTTGATTATGAATTATGATTATTGATTGAGTATCTGTATACTCAGGCATCCAAAAGTCGGACATCAAGTCTTTTCAAGAGGTATCGTGTTACTCAGTTACTAGGTTGTGGAGGTCAGATAGGCAGTCGCTCCATGTAAAGTACTGGTATTCATCTGCATCCGTTTAGACTGGAATCCGACTCCAACATAGTTGGGAAAAGGCTAGGCAGATGATGATGCATGGAGTTGGCCTTCTGTAGAGAAAATTGTTAATTTTGTACCACTGCTACATAAAAAGAGGTTACGTTAATATGTTCGTGAATATTAAGTAATTAGCCGGTACTGAGAGCTTTATGGAATTATGTTTCTGCGAATGTTAAGTTAAGAAGATAATCTTGTTGTGCGAAAATAAACCTCTAGTGGCGAGAAGTAATCGTACTGTGTAGAACCTGATTAAGAATTCATGTAATTACGGAGAGGGAGACCACGTGGTCCAAAATAATTACCTACTCGGGTTATTATTCATGAAATGTCAGGGAACCGTTGTTTAAATCATTTATAATTTAATATCCACTGTTCAACGATGGTGTTATTATTGTCTAAGTAATAACAGACGCACAGGTCGATACATCAGGTTAAGCTACGCTTGCCGGGGTTGGCCGTGGATGGGTGACCATCTTTACATACCGAGACTCCTCCGTGCCTCGGTAAGCACGTTAAGCCGTTGGTCCCGGCTATTATTTGTTCATCTTTGACCGTCGCAGTGACGGGTAGTCAGAAGCCCGAAAGACACAGACAGTCAGTCTTACCAAGGGTTTCGTATTACCCAGCTACTGGGTTGTGGAGGTCAGATAGGCAGTAGCTCCAAATAACACACTGGTATTAAGCTGCATCCGGTTAGACTGGAAGCCGACCCCAACATAGTTGGGAAAAGGCTCGGCAGATTGAGATCGACAGATGTAAGGGCCCACATCAAGTTACCACCAACTCTCAAGTTTCCTCAATCGATTGTGAACTTAACTACTAACGTTTTACAGTTTAAAATTATTTGGAGAAATTTGTCGGTTTGGTATGACTTCATGTGCTGGCGACTGTACATCAGCTGTAGTGGTTACAATCAAGAAAATAAAGGAAATAAAACCGTTACTTTACGAGAGTAGGCACAAATTACAGAACCCCGAGTGTTACGACCAGTACTTCTTTATCTGTTTATGTATGCACGCCAGAATTCTGTATTACTCATTCGACCTTCGAGGAGGTCGGTCTCAAGGGCACGAATAACTCCATTGACCTTGACGACCCTCGACCGGGGAGAGTTTTTTATGATTAAAATATCGCTTAAAATAGAAAAGGCAATTATTGCAAAAAAATTACTCCACAGTTCTCTAAGCTTTTTAAATATTCAGCTTTTATTAAAAATACCGCAGTTTGCGCTGGTATTTCATCCATATTTAATTACTTCTTTGTAAACCATTGAAGCAATAGATGGTATGTGTGAAAAGGACCCAGAAAAGGAGTGATATAAAGAAGTAACATTCTCCCGCCCTTATCTCATACTTTTTCTTCCATACTTCTCTATTGGTCTTCATCCCCTTTCTAGCCATATCATTTTTCACACAATCCATCCTTTGGTCTTCTTCTACTTGTATAGCCATCCACATCCATACTCAAAACTTTTCTGACAACATTTTTCTCATTCCTCAGAAAAAATCGGATAAGGGCAAGAGAATGTCATGATGATGATGACGATTTAAATATTTTTTATATTTTTTACATCGAGTGTCCTTTGTTGTATACTGGGTGTAAAAAATCAGTTGTTCCCTTCATTTCGACGAGTCATGTGACCAAAAATGTATAGAACGGCTGATTTTTTTTTGCGATTTCGGAGTTGGTCCCATAGTAAGAGCTGTTCAGTTTGGAGGTCTGTAGCATATGTTTTTGTATGTATATACCCTTTCGGTTACACCCTGTATAATTGAGATTATAACTTTAACAGTGGCAGAGAAAGATGGTTTTAACGTACTTAATTATCTACTTCATAAAGAATTCATCCCCTTAAGAAAGAACGAACGCGGTTCGCTTCTTGAAATTCAACAGAAACTGTGAAGCAAGTTCATTTGTCTTTAACCTTTTTAAAAAACAATAGAGTGCACTTTAATGCTTTTTTTTATATTTAAATTCTTTATTGGACGTTTTTAACGAGACATTGACATGCAATAAAATTTGTTTTTTTAGAGATCCTTAAGTAACTGGATGTAATGAAAACCTTTCATCAGGTTCATCTTGACAAAATTTCTAGCTGTCTGGTCTATGACATCATCATCATTTGCCTTATTTTGTTCCAACCAAGTTGGTTTGACTTCCAGTTTAACCAGATACAACTGAGTAGCACAATAATATTATACACAAGCTTTTGCTAATTTTATTCGGTCTGTGGTAGTCGTTATCATAGGAAATGTGTGGAAAGAGTGCCCTTAGTTATATTGCTTAAAAGATAGATAGCATGAACTTCCAGAACGGCAAAAATATCAAAACATTTTACGAAAAAAAATCTGAGATTAACTTCCGCCAACCCGCATTGGGCTCGCGTGGTGTATTACGGCTCAGAGGAAACCTGAATCATAACAGTGGAAACAATAAAGGCTGATTATACTACGCTTTTTATTGTAAAGTATTTTCTTCTTTTATATCGAACTAGCTTTTACCAGCGGCTTCACCCGCATGTATGTAGTAATTTATCTCACGGGAACCGTACATTTTTCCGGAATAAAAAGCATCGTATATGCTATTACAGATTATAATCTATCTTTGTGCCAAGTATCATCCAGATCCGTTATGTAGTTTTTGAGTTTATTCTTTACAAACATAAATACAAACCTTCCCTTTTTATAGTATTATAGTATAGACTACGGAACCCTGAACCGTATTTAAATCTTTTCAATTGACTTCTTCAGAGAACATTTGAAACAGCTTGGCATGTAAAATGAAATCGTCTTATTTTTTATTTGTCTGTCTCCTAGAGGTCGTGAGACGGCGATCAATTGTTTGAATATTAAGTTCCAGTTGCGTGTTACAAAATGGGGGTAGTTTGACACATTAATTTGGTGTCACCTTTGTTTGGAACCCGGTTCGCGGTATATGTTTAAGTTACAGTATTATCTATGTTTTATTCATTTATCAAATAGAAGTCTTTGTGTTTTCCTTAGGGGGTCGATGAACACGCTATGTGTTGTGATGGTACACACATAATATAAGCATAGTAATGTTACTCATTCACTCGCGTGCTTCATTTCAAATATGAGTGTTAGTAGCGAAGGACTTCTAACTGATAGATGACTCATAATAATATGATACTACCAAATTGACTGATGGAAATCGACTACGACTGACAGTCATGTTGGTACCGTCCATTACATAATATATTTCATTGTTTCATTATGTAATTCAAGTATATTGTAAGCTAAGGCTTGAGCAGTAATAGCCCAGTGGTGACGTCGTCGCCTTACGAGGTTAAGGCACACTGTGTAATTTATTTAATCACCACTGATCTCAAAACGTTGAAGGAAAACATCGTGGGGTAACCGGCATGACGGCTTCGAACATAAATTTCGAAAACATGTGACATCTACCTATTTTTAACCGACTTCAAAAAAGGAAAACGTTCTTTGTTTGTTCATTCTTTTACAGTATTATAAAATTGCATCCAGTTCTTTTTTATCTTGCAAAACAACCAAAGCCGAAAAGGCATGTAATGAAAATAAAACTTTTTCATCGCATTCCACTCGCCGACCTAAATCTTTAAAAAAATAAACAGACTCTCTGTACTAAATGACATGGAGCAGACTTGTTTTAAACTAATTACACGTTTAAACTCAAACTTTTGCAGAACAAAAATTGTGGCGCCCAACTGGGACAACAGTCATACAGAAACGCAAAATGGCGCCCGACACACAAATATAAACTTATTAGCGAAGGTATTATTATTTTGGAGTAATTTTTAGCAGACTCATCTTAGCTAAAATTATGAACGTAATTTAAGTTGAGGCTAATTAGGGTAAAAAATTAATGTAAGTATAAATAATTTAGGTTACTACAGTGTTATTTAGGTATTTTCAGGATTATAAGGTTTTCGTCATGAATAGTGAGGTATTCAGCATAGAAAAGACTAGGAACTTTCATTATCTGGGAGCAATGTAAAAACCAACTGAGGAAACATAATAAGAGGATCATTATTAGCACCTTCGTTTGATCTGTTTAGCAAGGTCATAATATATTGCTGTATAAAACTCTAGGCTGAGGTCCATATTGGAACGAAGTTCCTTATCGCGCGTTGTGAAAATGGCTAGACGGAAAAAATTCTTACGAAAAGTTGTCACGACACTTTTTGTAAAACATTTTTTGCGGTAATGCTGGCGGCTTCTACAAAGGCAAGCAATTCGAACAGAAAAATGAATCGTTTCGTCGGTCGAATAGAGTTCATTATTATTTGGACGAGCTTTTCTCTATGAAAATGTTGGACCGAATTAAGACCTTATTTTTATTAAGTTAACCGCGTAATTCGGTTGTGCATCTTTGTAAAGTCGGGTCCGACACGAGACAATAGGTTTCTCAGAATAATTTTAGTAAACTGCGTATTTAGGTACCTAGTTTGGTATTTCTAAATTTTACCGTTTACTGTTAAAAAATAAAGTCTGAATTCGCTTTTCGTGTTTTTATTTGTGTAGTTGTGTACGTAAACTATTTATCTTTCGCGTAAAATCGCGTATGTATTTTTATTTATGTTTATGTACCTATCTTGAACGCAGGGCGGCGGCATGCGGCGCGCGGCGTCGCCGTCGCGGCATTGTTTGTTTTCGTGACTGTGGTGTCGGATGAACTAATTAATTAGATACTTACATACCTACCTACCTATACGAGTGTAATTTAATTCGAGTTCCTTATCGCGCGTTGTGAAAGGGGGCTAGACGGAAAATATTCTTACGAAATTACAATTCCTTCACTAATTAATCGTAAGGAACTTCGTTCCATCCGGGTGTCCCTTGACACCTCTCAAGTTTTTTTTAATCCCTACATTTTATACGCTACACAATCGTATTGTCTGATTCTAATAATCCATGCGTCATGTTCATAAAAGGGCGGCGTCAGTAGGGACTGGTCACCTCTTAGCTGCCACGGCTCATTTAACTTAATTTTGAATTGTTTTTTAAATCTTGTAATTGTGGACGTTTTTTTAAGTTCTGCATCATTCTCACGTGTATATTTCAACGTGCATGATGTAACCCAGTTTTTGCAAACATATTTTAATTTAAAAGAGTGTCCATGGAGTTTCTTACCCGTTCTTCTCCATAGATACCTACTGCTTTGGAATGGGCAACTAGCTTCATCTTTCAGACTGACCGACCCCTTGACAATTCAAAAGTTCCTGTAATTGGTTTATTTAAAATAAATGCTTTGAGTTTGAGGTTGAATAAGAAGATTAATTCGACGGGAGGCACATCAAAAATGTCGTATAAATGTGTATGTATAATAATTATTGTAAAAATTACTAATTTATATATAAATTTACTTTATTTTGTTTTAATAAAACAAGTCTTTCTGAAACAAATCTTTTATTTACTAATATTTATGTCTACGACATTCTGTACTTAAACAAAAAGTCTTATCAAGTCACGTAAAAATATCTTATTCCAAGAGTGCTACATGAAAACAGACCCTGTGTTAATTTATTAAATCAATCATCTTTTCACATCATTCGTAATAAGATTTGCGTCTTTTCATAGAAATAATCGAATCAATTATCGGTCCCACCCTGGGCGCCAATAAGGTTTATTGACAGTTCTTGATCTTATTATGACGACGATGATCAATATTGTTATTTGGCCATTTTGTTTTCTTAGTGATTTTAATTTAATAGATTTCTGCATAAAGTGGCAATGTCTGCGTAAAAAGGAGCGATCCTTCAAGTTAAGCTACGCTTTCCGGGGTTGGACGTGGATTTGTGACCATTTACATACTGAGAGTCACCCATGCCTCGGAAAGCACGTTAAGCCGTTGGTACCGGCTGTCATTTGTGCATCTTTGACAGTCGTTACGGGTCGTGAGAAGCCCGCTAATGTGACAGTGAATTTTACCTAAGATAGGCAGTCGCTCCATGTAAAATACTGGTATTCAGCCGCATCCGGTTAGACTGGACACCAACCCCAACATAATTGGAAGAAGGCTAGGCAGATTAATTAATGAAGGGGTGGAAATTCCTGCCATTACATTATAATCCTGAAACATGTATGTACATATCTGTATGTTTTTCTCCGAAAGTATACTAGCTAAAAATGTGTTCATTAAATTTTATTACGTATCTAAAAATCCAATTACTTGAGACTTGTCACTAGATGATGAGGCCGGGAGAAAAATAATGATTGGGATTGTAACAAGGCACGTACTTGTAACGGCCAATAGCAATGGGAATAAAAATATATACAGGTCGAGGACTTCCGCCTTTTTGAACTCGATAAGGCTGCCTATCCACTGCAGCGGAGAAGAGAGGAGAGAAATAATAATAATAATAATATCCTTGGACATTTCACACAACGCCATATAGTCCCAAGCTAAGCAACCTAATGCTTGTGTTAAATGGTAACGAAATGGCTGATAAACTACTTATATACTTTTTTTTTTGTAAATACATACATATTATAGAAAGAGAAACACCCAGACCCGAACAAATACTTGCAGGTCGTACAAATATTTGTTCCGTGTGGGAATCGAACCCGCGACATGCTGCGCAACAGTCAATCGTTCAACAGCTGCGCCAACCGTGTCGTCAATGCTCGAGTAATGCTTGTGTTGTGGTAACGAGATGGCTGATAAACTACTTATATACATTTTTTTTTTGTAAATACATTCATATTATAGATGAAAACCACCCAGACCCGGAACAAATACTTGCAGGTCGTACAAATATTTTTTCCGTGCGGGAATCGAGAAATGGAGCTGTGCCGATTTATACAATACAATTATTTATTTGGAAAACTCCGGAGTAAAGCTAAGATTCTAATGGTTAATATTAGCATGGACATGCAGTCTTAAAAAATTATGTATTTCCTGTGCGTTTACCAAATCTATACTAATACTAGCTGACCTGACAGACGTTGTCCTGTCTTAACTATGATACTTACCCTACCCTACCTACTCACCTAACTTTTTACCTTTTAAACCTTTCCTGGACTACGACAAACATTTCAACACAAAATCAGGTAAATCGGCCTAGCCGTTCTCGAGTTTTAGCGAGACTAACGAACAGCAATTAATTTTTATTTATTTAGACTAGCTGACCCAACAGACGAACTACCTACCCTACCTACCCTACCTACCCTACCTACGCTACCTACGCTACCTACGCTACCTACCCTACCTACCCTACCTACCCTACCTACGCTACCTACCCTACCTACCCTACCTACGCTACCTACGCTACCTACCCTACCTACCCTACCTACCCTACCTACCCTACCTACCCTACCTACCCTACCTACCCTACCTACCCTACCTACCCTACCTACCCTACCTACCCTACCTACCCTACCTACCCTACCTACCCTACCTACCCTACCTACCCTACCTACCCTACCTACCCTACCTACCCTACCTACCCTACCTACCCTACCTACCCTACCTACCCTACCTACCCTACCTACCCTACCTACCCTACCTACCCTACCTACCCTACCTACCCTACCTACCCTACCTACCCTACCTACCCTACCTACCCTACCTACCCTACCTACCCTACCTACCCTACCTACCCTACCTACCCTACCTACCCTACCTACCCTACCTACCCTACCTACCCTACCTACCCTACCTACCCTACCTACCCTACCTACCCTACCTACCCTACCTACCCTACCTACCCTACCTACCCTACCTACCCTACCTACCCTACCTACCCTACCTACCCTACCTACCCTACCTACCCTACCTACCCTACCTACCCTACCTACCCTACCTACCCTACCTACCCTACCTACCCTACCTACCCTACCTACCCTACCTACCCTACCTACCCTACCTACCCTACCTACCCTACCTACCCTACCTACCCTACCTACCCTACCTACCCTACCTACCCTACCTACCCTACCTACCCTACCTACCCTACCTACCCTACCTACCCTACCTACCCTACCTACCCTACCTACCCTACCTACCCTACCTACCCTACCTACCCTACCTACCCTACCTACCCTACCTACCCTACCTACCCTACCTACCCTACCTACCCTACCTACCCTACCTACCCTACCTACCCTACCTACCCTACCTACCCTACCTACCCTACCTACCCTACCTACCCTACCTACCCTACCTACCCTACCTACCCTACCTACCCTACCTACCCTACCTACCCTACCTACCCTACCTACCCTACCTACCCTACCTACCCTACCTACCCTACCTACCCTACCTACCCTACCTACCCTACCTACCCTACCTACCCTACCTACCCTACCTACCCTACCTACCCTACCTACCCTACCTACCCTACCTACCCTACCTACCCTACCTACCCTACCTACCCTACCTACCCTACCTACCCTACCTAACTTTTCTCACCTTTTAAACCTTCCCTGGACTACGACAAACATTTCAACACCAAAATCAGGTAAATCGGCCCAGCCGTTCTCGAGTTTTAGCGAGACTAACGAACAGCAATTAATTTTTATTTATTTAGATTATCAAGCTGAAGAGTTTGTTTGTTTGAACGCGCTAATCTCTGAAACTAGTGGTCTGAATTGAAAAATTATTATTGTGTTGGATAGGCCATTTATTGAGGAAGGCTATAGGCTATGTAAAATCACGGTACGACCAATAGGAGCACCGAGCAGCGGGTGAAATATATTTTTTTATGACTTTATAGACGGTGATTTTTTTAATTCACTAATAACCTTTCAGGGCGTGAAAGTACCCATGATTATGAACAACTTTCACTTTGAGACCAACTCTGAAATATAAAAATGTTTTATTTCATACAAATATGCAATATTTACTTGATGAAAATGTATGCAACCGATGTATATTTTTTTTTTATTTCTTAGTTGGTTTAATAGTGAAAGTTGTTTATAATCATGAGTACTCTCTTCTCCTAAAAGGTTTATTGTGAATTAAAAATCAACGTGTATAATGTATAGTATGTGTAAATACTTTCTCGCATATAGATTTGTAAACTCTCTCTCTTGGCCGTGTTATACGCTAGTAATGAAACTGCTATTTTATTCCTCTGTAGCCAAAAAACAGGAAAAAATAAACAATTTACATCGACATCACGCCTGTTTTTCCCAAAGTTATTGCCAATATAGCCATAGCATGCCATATTATTTGCAATATACTGTATAAAATACATGAAATGAATGCAGAGGGCTTTTATTTCATGTTAACATTAGTTTAGGAAGCCTAGACAAAGCTACATTTTCATGAAGGAAAACGAAATCAGATAAATCCCAAATGTATGGATAGTTTATTTAGTTTTTAATAGGTAAGTGTAGCTGTAAGCTTTTATATATTTACATGTCAAATGCCGGCAGTAGCGACGCCGGAAACTGTGCTAGTCAACCTTCTACATCGCTTGATGTCCAGCTGGTGAGATGTCCACATTGCTCCCAGGCACGCTTTTTTAAAGGAGAACGGGGGCTTAGGATACACTATGGCAAGATCCATAAATCACATAGTGTACCATTGTGCCCCCCAGCCACATCCCAAACATCAACACCTTTAGATCAACCCTTGTGGTTAAAGCTTACAAAATTGAAAAATTCTACCCCAGTTGTAAAGAGAGTTCCCCGGGGCGCGAGACGGTCTGTTGCGCTGAGTTTGGCGCAATCTCTCCGTCTTGTGACCCAGGAGAACTCACAGAGTGCCTGGGAACAATTACTTACCTTCCCTTATAGGATTCTGCATGTGAAAAAAAATTTGGCAATTAAAAAAACTTTAACGAACCAAATTAAAGAAAATTGTAACATTTCGACCCTTTTCGATCCTAAATTACCTCCATTCAATAACATTTCACAAAAGGGCTTATGTTCACATGTGGAATCCAAATTAAGTGAAGGTGACATCAGAGGAGCAGCCAGAATGCTGTTCAGTAGCGATGTGGTGGCGCCTTACTCTCCAGAAACGCTAACAGCTCTAGAGAGTAAACATCCAGCGCCTGCGGATGGTCTCACCTTTCCCGACCCCCCCGATTCTCCCGACCTAAATTCAACTTTCCTAAACGTTTCGGCTCCCCAATTGATTGCAGCCGTAAGCTCTTTCCGAAGTGGTTCCGCTGGCGGCCTCGACGGCCTGACTCCACAACATCTCAAGGATCTTTTGAGCTCAGGCGCCGGGGAAGCTGGTGAGTCGCTTTTGAAGGAGCTTGCGGCCCTAATTAACCTCATGCTCACCGGCGGTGTGAACGAAGCCGTCGTCGATGTCTTATACGGGGCCAACCTGTGTGCCTTACGTAAGAAGGACGGCGGCATTCGTCCCATTGCCGTTGGCTGCACCTACAGGCGCACGGCAGCCAAAATATGCTGTAAGCTATACAGTGAATCGCTTTCAGCTAAGTTTCAGCCCCTGCAGCTAGGTTTTGGCTCTAAAGGGGGCTGTGAGGCTGCCGTACATGCCTTTTCCACCTTTTTAACCTCCAACAAAGGTGGGATAATCCTCAAGGTTGACGTAAAGAATGCCTTTAACTCTGTCAACAGGGACACTTTGTTGGCTGAAGTCAAAAAGGAATTACCCGAAATTTATGGTTTTATGTGGCAATGTTACAGGTACCCGTCTAAATTACTATACAAGGACAATGTTTTGGAATCTTCAGTAGGTTGCCAACAAGGTGACCCTCTCGGGCCAGTCATTTTCAGTTTAGCCATTCACCCAGTTATCCAGAAACTAAATTCAAAATTTAACGTGTGGTATTTGGATGATGGGACTCTAGGAGGTGATGTAGACACCGTTTTGAAAGATTTACAACTTTTGAAAAAGGAATTTAAATCTATAGGCCTGGATCTCAACCCTTCAAAATGTGAAATTTACCTTTCTGACATTACCGACAGACAATTGACCCTAGATAAATTTAATGCAATAGCCCCACAAATAAAAATTGTAGAAAAAAGTTCACTACACCTCCTAGGTTCCCCTATTTTGGAAGACAGCTTTTCTCCTTTTATCGACGAAAAAATCAAAAACTTTAACGAGATTTCGGACCGACTTTCTAAAATCAATTTACATTCGGCATTCACCTTAATTAGATACTGTTGTTTTGGCCCAAATTTCATGTATTTTCTACGTTCTTCCCCTTTATGGAAGCAACCACATCTCTTGGACAAAATTGACCAAATTATTCGCAGCACTTTATCATCTATTTTAAATGTGGCCTTGGACGACCGAGCGTGGCTGCAAGCCACACTGCCCATTCGTTTTGGCGGCCTCGGCGTCCGCAAAATTACTAGTGTAAGCTTACCGGCGTTCCTGTCCTCTGTCCACAGCACTGAAAAGTTGACCGGGAAAATTTTAGCCCCCTCCCTGGTTGATTCTGCAGTGCCGTGCTTGACCGACGCAGAGAACGCCTGGAAAGTGGCATGCCCAGATTTTGATCGGCCCGTGAACCCATCTTCCCAGAGACAGTGGGATGAGCCGCTCTGCAGGTTGGTACGGTATAATCTTATTAATACGTCCACCAACACTGCTGAGCGTGCCCGCCTACTGGCTGTGGGTGAGTGGGAGTCGGGCCTCTGGCTTCAGGCACTTCCGTCACCCAACCTAGGCACTCTGCTGGGTGACACCACTTTCCGGCTCGCTACATGTTTGCGTCTGGGCGCTCCTTGCGTGGCTCCGCATCGCTGCCCATGCGGTGAAGTTGTCGACTGCCTCGGACACCATGGTCTATCCTGCAGTAAAAGCGCAGGCCGGTTAGCACGGCACGCCAGCATTAATGACATAATCCGTCGTGCTCTTGTCACCGCCGGGGTGCCAGCTGTTTTAGAACCCAAAGGCTTGGCACGCGACGATGGGAAGAGACCAGATGGAATGACACTAATGCCTTGGAAGGTAGGTAGGCCTTTGGTGTGGGATGCAACGTGTGTCGACACCCTTGCGCCATCCCATCTTCCTTGCACGGCGGGTTGTGCTGGGGCAGCCGCTGCAGGTGCAGAATACCTCAAACGGCGCAAGTATAACAACCTTATTGGAAGTTATATATTCGAGCCGTTTGGGGTTGAAACACTAGGGCCATGGGGTCCGAGTACCCACTATGTTTATCGAGACATCGCCAAGCGATTGGTCGACTCTTCACGTGACCAGAGGGCTGGCCTATTTTTCGGTCAAAGAATCAGCATTGCCATACAACGTGGCAATGCTGCCAGCCTTTTGGGAACTTTTCCCGTTGACAGCGATGTGGACGAATTTTTTGATGCCCTTTGATTTATTTTATTTTGTTTCCCTCCTGTTATATACTTGTAAATAGTTATTAGTAATGTTTTAGGTTTATAGTATTGGTTAAAAATGTAAGAGAATTTCATATTACAAATAAATGGTATCTACGTCTGTCCTATTACCAATTAATTTAGGTAAGTTTGCTGTGCCCAACAGGGTCCATAATTGATTCAATGTTTATCAAACCAAATGTATGGAATCGTCTTAAGCATTCGAAATGTCACGTGATGAATCGTTTTCGATCGCTACGTGCCAGACAATGTCAAATTGTCGTCAATTCATTCTTTACAATCTGAATCGCTGAGGTAACAAATTGTTCGATCAACAATTTTCGAAATCGAATCGACACGGAGCGATTGACGCTAGTCTGGGCCCCAGGTATGTAAAAAAGAAAATTGAAATATTCTACATTAAAGGAATATATGTATATTCGAGACCTAGTCCAGTGTAATATTCAAATTTTTTCCCTTGTGGTCAAGCAGGTAGCAAGCCCTTGGGCGTTAAATATTCAAGGACCATTTTGACCCAAAACTTTTGCGTGACCCTCAGATTTTTTTGTAAAATAAGAGCTTTTCTGAAGATGCTCGTAAAAAGTTATATTTTTTTTTCATTTATCCTGTAAACTTTGTAATGTATGTACATTGCTTTTTCCTGTGGAGTGCGTGGAATTATAAACATGGCGCATAATTTTTCTTTGCCATGCTAAGGTAGTGTCTCAGGTATGGAACGCAGTCTTGTCATGGGTTTTATGAGGTTACGTCATATTCTATGAGAGGAAGAGGTTGTGGCTAACTAATAACAGTCGCACGGAGCGATTCATCAGGTTAAGCTACGCTTGCTGGTGTTGGTCCGTGGATATCGACCTTTGCATATCGAGACTCCACCGTGCCTCGGAAAGCCCGTTAATCCTTTGGTCCCGGCTGTAATTCCTGGATCCTTGGTCGTTACGGCTAGTCAGAAGCCCGAAAGTCTGACAGCCAGTCTTACCAAGGGGTATCGCATTATCCAGTTACTGGTTGAATTGTGGAGGTCAGTTAGGTAGTCACAACAGATTAACACAGAATAACTGGGTCCTTGTGTGTGTGGGAAAACATCATGACGAAACCAGCAGGCCTGAGAGATATTTCTCAACGTCTCAAAGGTCTCGAGTTCAAACCCAAAGCACGCACCTCTGATTTTACGGATTTATGTGCGTATTGGATAATTATCACTTGCTTGGAAATCGGTGAAGGAAAACTTCGTGACGAAACCATGCATGTCCGAGAGATATTTCTCAACGTGTGAAGCTATGTCTAAAAAACTCGGACACCAGGTTAGTCACTAACCACACGAAAAGAAGAAAATTGGGTCTGTACACCTGAACGAAACACGAACTCACGAGTGCCACGACAGGAAAACCTGTGTCGCAATGCAAGCACCCTTCTCCAGTAAACTTGGCGTATCATGAAGGAAAGTTGGCTTTCATCCCCCAAGAGGATGCGTGAGTATGAATGTTTAAAAGGGCACGTTTGTGTGATGTGGCATGAGTCCTGTTTTGTGTATGTCTCTTGGGTTGGTATGTGAGCTCTCGTCTATTTGTTAATTGAAAATGGATGTGAAGGGATTAATTATTACGGAAAAAAAGTGTTAATGTTTTTTTACCTTAGTCAGTGTCGAAGCCTTACGGGTAAGCGGGATTGTCCGAAAGGGTTACCGCTACCCCGGAACATAAAGGGCTAAGGAAGGAACATGGATGGGTTTTTGGTCAGTAAGAGTCTGACACTTCCTTCCGGTCTACCCAGAGCGGGAGGAGTCATTTGATGATTTTCCACACTCAAAAAAAAAGCCGGGGGGGTATACAACGCTAGTACTTAATGGGACCTAAATTGCAAATTAAAGTTTAAATTAAATTAATAACATCTTTCATAATTTAAACCTTTCTTTATTATTCAATCAAGTAAGCCATGGGGTCCGAGTGCCCACTTTGTTTATCGAGACATCGCCAAGCGATTGGTCCACTCTTCGTGTAACCAGAGGGCTGGCCTATTTTTCGGTCAAAGAATCAGCATTGCCATACAACGCGGCAATGCTGCCAGCCTTTTAGGAACTTTTCCTGTTGACAGCGATGTGGACGAATTTTTTGAAGCCCTTTGATTTATTTTTTTCCTCCTGTTATATACTTGTACATAGTTATTATTAATATTTTAAGTATTTAGGTATGTAAATAGAATGTGTACAAGGTTTGATTGAATAAAAGCTCTATATCCATACAAATAAATAAACTTGAAGTAAGCCACAAAATACAACTTACTTTCCAAATCATATTACCACGTCAACAAACCCGAGATCTTCTAAGATATTCGCCAGCAAAATATTGAACACCTGCAGACGAGTGCTGGTAATATAATTTCCTCCCATTCAATCCAGTTATTATTTCTTCATGCAACAAGCTGTTTCAAATGATTTGATTTAAAAAGCTTTGAAGCACTTTCAAGGCCTGTAAATAATTGAATAGTTGGACCGATCGATGTTCTAGTAAATACTATGTCTGCCACGGTTAAAGTCATTGTGGGCGACCGTTTTTATTAAAAATCCAAGTAGTAAGACATGTTTTTATAACCTATTTGAATGGGACTTTATTAAGAATTCAATTTGAATGTACATTCATAAATAACAACTTATACCTATTGCAAAAATATGATAGAATTGAATAGAATAGAATACTCATTATTAGTAACGTACAGACGCCAGCACATCAAGCTATCCCTAACTGTCAAATTTTCACAATTAAAAATGAACCTTATGTCTTTGCAATAAAGTTGAAATACTATCAAAGAATTTTGACAGATTGTGGTAACTTGATGTGCTGGCCTCTGTACCCAAGTAACTGGCGGCAATGCGACGTTGTATGTCTGTCTGGATGTCTCTTTCACCCTGTCAATCTGCCTAGCCTTTTCCCAACTATGTTGGGGTCAGCTTCCAGTCTAACTGGATACAGCCGAATACCAGTATTATACATGGAGTACTATAGTACTACTTATTTGACCTTCACAACCCAGTCAGTAACAGAGTAATACGATACCCCTTGGTAAGACTAAGACTGGCTGTCAGACTTTCGTGTCTTTCACCCAGTGTAAATAAATAAGTAAAGTTTTTTGCTTCTAAATTAAATCCTACAACAAAACTGAGACGGTTGGCGCAGTGGTTGAGCGATTGACTGTCGCGCAGTATGTCGCAGGTTCGATTCCCGTACGGAACAAATATTTGTACGACCTGCAAGTATTTGTTCTGGGTCTGGGTATTTTTATATATGTATGTATTTCATCTCGTTACCATAATACAAGCATTAGGTTGTTTAGCTTGGGACTATATGGCGTTGTGTTTAATGTTTAGGTTAAGGTTTTTGTATGAATAAAGATATTTTATTTTATTTTTTATTTAATACTAGCTTCTGCCCGCGGCTTCGCTCGCGTGGAGGTCGGAAATTATCCCACAGGAATGTTCTACCGGGATAAAAAATATCCTATGTGTTAATCCAGGATATAAACCATCTCTGTGTCAAATTTCATCCAAATCTATACAGTAGTTTTTACGTGAAAGAGTAACAAACATCCATACATCCATACTTACAAACTTTCGCCTTTATAATAGTAGTAGGATTAAATTGACACAGGTGAACTGTAAAAAAGTTCAGCGGTGGTGAAACCTTAATATTGCTCGCACCTGCTACAATTCTACTACCAAAAGGGCATGTAGGTACTCGTTTACAACCATTGGACCCAGAGGACCCAACTACCCCAGGGTCTTTGTGACCCAAAAGTTTCTAGACGATTGAATCGTATCAAGGTCGATTAAATCCATTTGCTCTGGGACGGTAGTTCTGGTTTTTTCATATAAAGAATTGTTTAATGGTGCCGTTATTTTTTTTTTATGGCTTAAAAACTATTTGGCTTTAGTTTTTGTGATGTCTTTATTGTACTAGTTTTCAGCTACTTATCGATAAGTCAAAGTTAAATCATTTATTTCAAATAGGCACAAGAAAGGCACTTTTGAACGTCAAAAATGAACAAGAAATAGAATTCATTCTAGTTGCCCCTTCCAAAAGGTAGATTCGTATGAAGAAGAATGGGCAAGAAACTCCACTCTCTTTTGTTTGTTAATAATCGTTTACATTATAGATATATTTTTATCCTACATAAATATTATCACACTAGAATTTTATAGGCGAAAGTTTGTGTGTGTGTTTGTATGTTTATCACTTCGTCACGCTCAAACGGCTGAACGGATCTGGATGAAACTTGGCACAGAGGTAGTTTAGGACCTGGATTAACACTAAGGATACACACACACACTTTTTTATCCCAATAGTACTTTCCCTTGGGATAATTTCCGACACCCGCGCGGGTGGAGGTGTTGGCAGCAGCATAATAAATAATAGGTGGTTTTTTATATCTTAAAATAAAGGTCCTTTTCCAGCAATATTTTTTGCGCAAACTTAGATGTACAGTATCCGTAGTTGCAGGCTTTGTAATGTGTCTTTTACCTGTATATTCTCGAGCTAGTGGCTCAGTACTAACAGCCGCACAGGTCGATCCATCAGGAATTAGGCTGCATTCGGTTAGACTGGAACCCGACCCCATCATAAATGGGAAAAGGCTAGGCAGATGATGATCCTTGTTTGGAGATATATGAAACTGATGAACAGGTAGATAATAATAATATAATTCCAGCTAGAATTGCAGAATTACATTAAGGGTTGGCCGCGCGGCCTTAACACAAAAATGTTCTTCCCGGTCCCGGGGTCGATTGAAGAAAAAGGGTCGCACCGCGTGGGCGCACGTCTTTTATAGGTGCCGGCGATGACGAACGGGGAGCGCTGCTGCGTGTACAATCCTCCTAGGGCTGGACAGGGCGGGACATCTGCCATGTAAACACCTTTTGTTTCAGCATAGATTTTATGTTTAAACAAGAAAATTTCAAGCAGACGAAGTCAAAATCAAATCATTTATTTCAAATAGGCACAAGAAAGGCACTTTTGAACGTCAAAATGAACAAGAAATAGAGTTGATTCTAGTCGCCCCTGGCACACGTTAGTTTCGTATGGAGAATGGGCAAGAAACTCCACTGTTACTCTTTTAAAATGTTTAACAATGTTTTGTATACATGAATTATACAATTATATGGAAAGACTCAGTAAATGTTGGGCCCGTTTTCACAGTAAATTTAAACAAACTGTTTATCTGTTTGTCACTTTGATAATATGAAAGGTTAATTAGAAATTATTAATTAACACTGATAGATTTATTAAAACAGTTGGTTGCGAATTGTGATAGCATGCTTATTTTTTCAATGTATCAATCTGCCTAGCCTTTTCCCAACTATATTGGGGTTGGCTTCCAGTCTAACCGAATGCAGTTGAATACCAGTATTTTACATGGAGCGACTGCCTATCTAACCTCCACAACCCAGCCAGTAACTGGGTAATACGATACCCCTTGGTAAAACTTACTGCCAGATTTAGGGTTTTGACTACCCGTAACGACTGTCAAAGATCCACGAATGACAGCCGGGATCAACGGCTTAACTTTCCGAGGCACGGAGTAGTTTCAATGGTCACCCATCCACGGACCAACCTCGGCTAGCGTCGTTTAACCCAATAGATCGATCCATGCGGCTGTTATTACTTAGCCGCGAGCTTCTCTCAGCACTTATTATTTCTTATCTGCAGTAAAAAATTTGTTGACTGCAAAAACATCTTTTCGTAAAATTGCTTACGTTTTTCGTCTGAGTCTGTAAGTATATCCATTTGCAGGTCACAGTACCTACGCTTGTTTGTAATCCGGACACGTTTGTGCTAACGCAGCCGTGCTCAGGTGACCGGTCAGTGACTGCATTGCGTCACCATTCCCTATGTCGAGATTAACTACGATAACATGGCGCGCATCCCAATTTACTGTTTCAATGCTTGTAGGAGCCGTGGTGGCTCACTGGTATCTGCCTCAACTTATGAATGGGGTATTTGAAAGGGTAGTCAATAACGTTACTTTTTATGAACTGTCAAAACGTGGCATTTGTACGTGATTTGTATGAAATATAACATTTTGACGTCACAGATTTTTAGACTCAAATGGAATACTTATTAGCATTCGCGCATGTCGCGAACGGGTCGCGACGCTGGCTTGACCACTGTGTTGTGACTAATGCCGCGCGGCTTACTGTGATCGGCGCGTCAGTTCTTTATGACATTTACTGGTCAGACCACTATCCTGTCCAACTGGAGTGTGATTTAGGCTTGATAGAACCCAAATGTGTGTTAATTGACATTAAGAAAAATCAAGTAACATGGGGTGAAAGGGACCAATATCAAATTTGTAAATATAATAAACTATGTCATGTTAAACTGAGAGATATTGATTTTCCCTCAGAGATGAGTGGTTGTGCTGATAGTTTGTGTTCCAACTTAGAACATAGGCATTGTGTAGATAAATTATATGATGAAATAGTGTCTATTCTGACTGATGCATCTAAATGTACGGCAATTGTTAAAAATAAACGTGGGCAGGGCAACATACCGGGATGGAACAGATACGTCAGGGAGGCTCATGTGAGGGCCAGGCTTTGTTTTCAGATGTGGGTGCTATCTGGGAAACCCACCGTCGGGTTTGTTTATGATAAAATGAGTGCGTCCAGAAAGCTTTTTAAATCCCAATTAAAGTGGTGTCAGGATAACGAGCAAAAAATTAAAATGGACATAATTGCAAACCACCACTATAAGAAGGATTTTAAAGGTTTCTGGAAAAAAACGAATCAGTTAAATCCGAGGACTGGCCATCCTGTGAGTGTTGCTGGCGTAAATGAACCACAGAAAGTTGCCAATATGTTTCAACAACTTTTTCAAGTGGAGGCACCTTTGGGAACGGCATCGCAGATGCTTGATGTTGACTGTAGTGCTGGGGATCTTAAAGTCAGGTTTACAGCCAAAGACGTGGAAAACATAATTAAAAATATGGTCAGAGGTAAATCTCCTGGTCACGACAGCCTCAGCATCGAGCATCTGCAAAATGCAGGCTGCCACTTGCCGAGGGTATTGGCCATGTTCTATAATCTGTGTGTTAGCCATTCATACTTGCCGGACAAATTGATGTTCACTGTTGTTGTGCCGGTACCTAAAGATAGGACCGGGGATGCTTCTGATTTGTCAGGTTACAGACCCATTTCGTTAGCCACGGTAATCGCGAAAGTACTGGACAGCCTGCTTGACCAACAGCTGGGCAAGCATATCAAGCTCCATGACGCGCAATTCGGGTTTAGGGCTGGATTGTCGACAGAAAGTGCCATCTTCTGTCTCAAGCAGACTGTTCAGTATTACAGTGATCGGAAAACACCTGTTTATGCATGCTTTCTAGATCTCTCAAAAGCTTTCGACCTAGTGTCATATAACAAGCTATGGCAAAAGCTACAAAACGAGACGGATTGCAGTCCAGAAGTGATATCTATTTTTAGATACTGGTACAATAATCAAAAGAACAGTGTCAGATGGGCAGGCTCTTTTTCGGATGTGTACAGGTTGCAGTGCGGTGTGAGGCAGGGTGGCCTGACCTCACCTAAGCTTTTCAACCTGTACATAAACCGGCTTGTCGGTGAGCTCAGCAGTGCCAATGTCGGGTGCTACATAGACGGAGTCTGTGTCAACAATATTAGCTACGCTGATGACATGGTACTGCTGAGCCCATCGATTGGAGGTCTGCGTCACTTAGTACGTATCTGCGAGTCTTATACGGGGACCCATGGGCTCAGATATAATGCAAAGAAAAGCGAACTGTTAGTATTTAAGGGGCGTGGTAAAAATTACGTGACTGTACCTTCAGTCACCTTAGCTGGTACCGCCTTAAACAGAGTCGCACAGTTTAAGTATCTGGGCCATTGGGTTTCCGAAGACCTCAAAGATAACGTAGATATTGAAAGAGCGCGTAGGGCGTTGGCTGTCCGGTGTAATATGTTGGCTCGCAGGTTTGCGCGTAGCAGTAATCAAGTGAAAGTTACACTTTTTAAGTCTTACTGCCAATCACTATACACTTGCAGCCTGTGGGTTAACTACACACTGGGGACATACAACGCCTTACGTGTTCAATATAACAACGCGTTTAGGGTGCTGCTGCGACTACCACGATTTTGCAGTGCTTCAGGGATGTTTGCAGAAGCGCGCACTACTGGTTTTCATGCCCTGATAATTAAGGAAACAGTGTGCGTCGCTGCTGAATCGTGTGAGGTCTAGCCGCAACAGCATTCTAGGCGTGTTCGCGGACAGGTGGGACTCTCCGCTGCTACGTCACTGGATGCACTTGCATACAGCGCTCTGAGCGGCGGACTGTTCCCCCCCGCTTATGTATGTAATTTTTTGTTCCGTGTTGTATTGTTTTTTGTGTGCCTCCTGTATTGTTTTGTTCTTTTTTGTGCTATGGACTGTATATTTTTTGTCTGAAATAAACGTTAATTTATTTATTTTATTAAATGCAATTTAACAATTATATCGTCGCATTATATTAAATTTCTGCACGGTGATGGAAATTTTTATGACGAGCGGGCTTTTGCCATGTGATTTCATATTTTATTTTTGACCGATTCAAATACTCAATTGTAGGTCGTGAGTCCAAACCCAAGCAAGCGCTTTACTTTGTGTATTTAATTTCATCACCACTGCTCTCAAAACGGTGAAGGAAAACATCGTGAGGGAACCGGCATGTCTTAGAGACAAAAATTTGAAGACATGTGATATCCGCCAACCCGCACTGGGCCCGCTTGGTGGATTATGGCCCACTCCGTCTCTTAGAGAGGAGGCATGTGTTCCAGCAGTGGGAACAATATAAGCTGATTATGATGAATGCTAGTAGTAACATCCTTACGAAAGAGTTTGTATGTAGTTGTAAGTATTCGTCTTCAGTAGCAGGCCGGCAGCGACATGCGTTGTGAGTCTTGGTGGCGCTTTGTAATTACTTTCACAAATACTTTCAAACGTTTTGAATTTTGCAGGGGTGGGGTATTTTATCTTAGTTTATTTCTGTACCTCTTAATGGTCACTGCATAGAATTGTAGGATATAGAGATCCTGAATTGAAGGTTAGGTCCACGATGAATAAATTGAAAAGCTTAGCTTGCTGTTTAGATTATTGGCGGTTTATATCAGACTGCGCCTGAAGGAGCGTTGTGTGTTCATTGTAATAGTACCTATCTAGTATTTGACATTGCATTTATTTCTTTAGCTTGTGGTTAGTGACTAACCTGGTGTCAGAGTTTTTATACTGCCCATGGGCCTCTGACTTAGCATCACATGCTGTTGAGAAATATCTCCCAGACATGCTGGTTTCCCTACGATGTTTTCCTTCCCCGATTTTTAAGCAATTGATAATTGTACAATACACACATAAATCCGTAAAATCAGAGGTGCGTGCGTTAGGTTCAAACTCCAGACCTATTCATCAGACTTGGCAGTCCGATGGTCATAGCACTAGGCTATCACTGCTATTACGAACAAAAATGAATGAATTATAACTTTATTTGCTAGAATATAGTATGTACAGCACATTAAGCTACCCCAATCTGTCAAATACCTTTGATAGATTTTCAACTTTATAACAAAATCATAAGGTTCAATTTTAAATGGGATAATTTAACAGTTTGTACATTTGGTGTTTTGAAAACAGTTTGTTTGTTACACAATATTCAACCAAAAAGAAGTACGCTACTTCCACTACCCTTCATCATCAAAACCACCGTAAACCAGGACCTTTTATGCCCCAGTACGAACCCTACATGTTGTTAAGGCTTATTTTTATAGTCACTCGTAAAAACTTATGCGAATTGACATAATATTGTATTATGTAATCTGTTGAGTCGGTTTATTTGCCATAACTTGAACTATAACCTGATTTTAAAGGCTGCTATAGACATAAAAGTATTGGATAAAGTCTTGTGAAGGGAATGTAAATAGACTCACGCTAGGTATTGATGTATTTGTGTCCTATTTTGTGGTATTTTTTTTAAGGCTGAGAAATCATCCAATGACTTCTCCCGCTCTGGGTGGAGCGGAAGGGAGTGTCAGACTCTTACTGACTAAAACCCATCCATGTTCCTTCCTTAGCCTTTTATGTTCCGGGATAGCGGTAACCCTTTCAGACAATCCCGCTTACCCGGCAGGCTTAGCCCTAAGGGGCCCCTTCATATGCTGACATCTTTTTGAAGCGCGCGTGGAACATATACGCGCAGTCCGGCACGGGCCTGGTCCTGATCGGACGGTGAGTCACCCGTTACCGTCCGCAGGCCCGCGCCTGCGGTGGCCGGAAGTCGTTACGTGAGCCGGGAGTCGTGGTCGTGGTTGTGTAGAGACTAAGGGGGCGATTTGTAATTTCATCTAGATAGTAGTTTTTAAGTAGGTGAAAAAATGGAGGCGTTAAAAAATAATTTATTCTCAAAGTGGGCAGTAGACAAAATAAGTTTGAGAACCCCAGGTCTAAGGTAACACGAGCTCAGTTAGAAGGCAGACGCTAATCCTAACTTGTGCTTTTAGCCATGTTTAAGTCTATTTAACGTTCCACGAGCTCAAAGCTAAGTAATAACAGCGCACGGATCCCTTTTTTTTTAATGTAATATAGCCTACGTCACTCGGGGATAGTGTGGCTGCCCAACAGTGAACCGATTTCAACAGAATTGTTGAAATCGGTTCAGTAGTTTCGGAGTCTATTCAATGCAAACAAACAATCTAATCTTTCCTCTTTATAATATTAGTATAGATTCGAAGAGCTCGTGGCTAAGTATTAGCCGCACAGGTCGATCCACCAGGTTAAGCTACGCTTGCCGGGGTTGGACGTGCTTGGGTGACTTTAAATACCGAGACTCCGCCGTGTCTCGAAAAGCACGTTAAGCTGTTGGTCCTGGCTGTCATTTGTGTATCTTTGACAGTGGTTACGGGTCGTCGGAAGCCCGATAATCTGACAGTCAGTCTTACCGACGGGAATTGTATTACTAGGCTGTGAAGGTCAGATAGGCAGTCGCTCCAAGTAAAATACTGGTATCAGCTGCATCCGGTTAGACTAAAAGCCGATCCCAACATAGCTGGGAGATGGCTAGGCATATTGATTGTTTAAGTTTATTTTACAAATATGTTTTTCCTGTTTCAGGTACGTTTCTGTTTATTAACAAGCTGATTGGCAAGTTGCAAGATTAGAACAAAAGGTAAGAAGGTGGAATTTTGGGTCCAAATGCCTACTGATTGACACCACGCCATGACATGTCCTATTTCATGCCAGCAGTGGTAGGTGCAATAGAAAAACGTACGTACGTTTTCAACACTGCTCTGCGTTTTAGGTCTATTGATTACCAGTTCATGGTGCATGGCATATTTATTCATCTGTTGTCTGGTACTCGTTGGACATGTCCAGCTCATTTCCAAGTCGAGCTAAAGGAACTGCTCTTTTCACGTATGTGTTGTGACACATTGATTTCAGGAGAGCCGTTTTTTTTCAAGCACAACATTCTCTTTAACTTTTTTCTTTTTAATTAAAGCTGTACCCTGACCAAATTAATAACCTTGAGCATTGGTTCCCTCTTCAACGCACCCCAAATCTATTTCTCTATCCTATACCCAGTGCAAGAGATACGTTTCGAGTACGCTCTGATTTTGGAGTGAAATCGTTATAAAATCAAATTTTCGTTTTTTGGAATATAAACTAGCCTATCCATTAGTATAAGTAGCAAAAAAAAATGATAAATACTTGACGCGGAGATGCATATTATGAATCACTAGCTGACGCGCGCAACTTTGTCTACGTAACCTAGGAGAGGGAGTGTTTTAGATATATAACTTTTTTTAGTTTTGTTATTATATTTTTTGTTGATAAATTCATGTATGACACTAAGTGTCAGTGGTCCATCCATTGTCTATGGCCGAGATACAGATTGTCAATCGTGGCTCTGAATACGAGGTTTTTTAGCCGGTTGCACGGGTGTATTTAGTTACTAAGCAATTTTGTTTTTAGAAAAGTGCGTTTTGTTTGTCTGTGCAGAATAAACGTTTTTTCTTTCTTTTCTTCTATATCTCCTAAGATGTTGATTGAAATTAAGTGACGTCAAGGACAATTTTGTAAACATTTACAATTATACTTGTGATTATTAACTTATTTATTTGGATAAGGATTAATATAATGTTGATAAAACTCCTTCGCAAATTGTGCTTTAATTTCGAACTAATTTGTAAACCATAAAAAAAAGGTTATAGTGAGTCAATCTTAAAAGATATTTATGCTGTCACAGACTTTTTTATTTTTTAAAGAGGAGGAGATTAATACTGGAACCTCCATACAAAGTTAAACAAGCTACCATTAAACTAAATACAAATAATTGTTGTACTTTCAACGAAATTACCTTTAAACGGCACTTACCCTTAATCAATTGGGAAGTATTGATTCTAAAAGTGTTTATGTAATACTTCAGAATCACTTTCAAAGGAAAATGTACTTTATTTCTAGGGAGTCAAAGTCGAAGTTAGAGTGTGTTTTGTTTTAGAGTTCTTTTGTTCTAAATTGCACTTTAGTTTGATACGTCTAACAGGTCAGGTTCGAGGTATTTTCAAACTGTTACGTAAGGTCTTCGAGCGAACTAATTTTGTAAGAAAAAGTAGGTCGTTTTTATTTTATTTTAAACCAAAAGTAGGGTAGTTTTGTTTCCAGCAATTTATATTGAAGGTAGTTTTGTATTTCGAACGTCAAGTAAAAAAACCGCGTTACAAAAAAACTTAAAGCTCCCGCATACAGGCGCGACGCAACTCTAATAGAACACTTTAATGAAAAAACATGGAAATTGTTATACCAGAATCACATCGCACCGTCGTGTCGCTCATGTATGCGGGAGCCGTAAGATAGTAAGAAAAAAGTTCCGAAAGGGTTACCGCTACCCCGGAACATAAAAGGCTACGGAAGGAACATGGATGGGTTTTAGTAAGTAAGAGTCTGACACTCCCTTCCGCTCCACCCAGAGCGGGGGCAGTCATTGGATGATTTCCCAGCCTTAAAAAAAAAAAAAGTATCATCATCAAGTAATCATCATATTACTCCTCCCGCACTGGCTGGAGTGGAAAGGTGTGTCAGACTTTTACTGACTAAAATCCATCCGTTTCCTTCTTTTACCCTTTATGTTCCGGGGTAGCGGTAACCCTTTCGAACAATCCCGCTTACCCGACAGGCTTCGGTCCTGACGGGCCCCTTCAAAGCTGTCAGGCGTCTGATGTTCTATTTTAGTCGAACCGTAATATCTACCTTCTTTTATAATATTCTTAGAGTAATTTCCCAGTTGAATTCAAAGTTCATGAAAAGTTTAAAACAATACAATTGAATTAACTTTCCCCTGAGAAATTATACTGGTGGATGATAAGCTAACCGTCTAGAAGAATCATTTTAACTTCTTAATTTGTCGTAAGGGCGGATTATACCAACAAAACTGAACGCGATCAGCATACAGAGTTGGTACGACAGATAGGCTTTCCTTTAAACTGCCTATACTAGGTACCATTTTCAAACTCTGTACCAAAAATTAATTAAATAGGAGCAATAGCTTAGTAGCAAATGATTTTTTAAGTTTTGCCCCGTTTGAACACGATGTATCTTTCCTAACAACTGATTATGTTTATACACTTATGTCATTCACCTTAAAACAATAAATCTTAGTATAACCTACGATGCGTTGTTACAAGGTCAGTTTTTATTTACAGAGGGTGGTTGCGTTTTACTCTGATTTGTAAGCTATTTAGTTACTAAACACGAATAGTATACGTAGTGTAGGTAATTGAATGCCCCTCTGTCATATCAACTATGTATGTGTTCCATTCTTCATATAACCCGTCTGTCCTCAAAACAAAAGTGAACTGTCATCTTCTAGGCACGCTCGCTCCATCATATACCTCATCCATCGCTTTCCATCAGGCGTGATCGAGGACAAGAGCTAGCCCATTCCACAATATAACAAAAAAAATCCAAAACGCATTCTAGAACTGTCAGTGTCAATATTTCATAGCAATATACAACGTGTAACAGAATAAACGCAATTACTCTTAAGGCGTCATTGTACTCATCATTATGAACAACTTTTACTATGGGAGAAACCACGAAATCGCGAAAATAAAATCAGCTGTTCAGTACATTTTGACGCGTTATGCGCATGAAGGCACAGGATCAGACATATTGTAAAATAGAAGACGCTAGGTTAACAGTAAGAAATAGAATTATTTGATCAATGAATTTTACAGCTACTCACTTAATCAGTTTTCAGGGAATAATTAATTCAACACCTTATAATAATAGCCACGACACCTCAGTAATACAGTAACAGCTTAGTTCACACAAAATAGCAAGAATGTACAGAGAGGCAGAGTAACAATAATTAAGAGCAATACAACCTGTGCACCGGGCGACGCCTGTAGTCAGAATGCCGTTTTACCGCCGTGCGGCCCCTTTTATACGCAGTGCTACGACGTAGCGCATACTAACTCCGCCCCGTAGCAAGGAGGCGGGAGAATGATGCAGCGCGCTACGGTGCTACGGCGCCACCGCGTGTTGTTTATAATGCGACGCCGACACGGCCATGCTGACGTGCGGACGTCCTCGTACGCTTAGCTTAAAATGTCATATCTAGAACAGAAAACTGATTAGGCACCGTTTGGTCATCCTGCTATATTTTTTTTTTTTTGCCCGGTCTACTTAGACCCTTCAAAGTAATCCCTTCAGAGTAATAATCTGGTCCGGTCTATCGACCCTTCAAACTTATTACTGCTTCGTCCGGTCATACATGAACCTTCAAGGCTTGTTTCTTGGTCCGGTCAACTTTTGACCCTACAAGATGAGCTCCTTTTTTTTCTATTTTTTTTCTTTTATTTTTTTTTTCTTTTCGTTTTTTTTTTTTTTTTTTTTAATGTCCCTGGTCCGGCTACTGCCCTTCAGGTATATCCCTTCAGTTAAACTGGACCGGATTTACTCCCTGGTCCGGCAACTGCCCTTCAGGTGTATCCCTTCAGTTAAACTGGACCGGATCCTTTTTTTTTTTTGTATCCCTTCAGTTAAACTGGACCGGATCCTTCTTTTTTTCTTTTGTATCCCTTCAGTTAAACTGGACCGGATCCTTTTTTTTTTGTATCCCTTCAGTTAAACTGGACCGGATCCTTTTTTTTTTGTATCCCTTCAGTTAAACTGGACCGGATCTTTTTTTTTTGTATCCCTTCAGTTAGACTGGACCGGATCTTTTTTTTTTTTTTTTTTTTTGAACTGGTAGATATAGTGTGACTTTTAGCAGACATGGTATCACTATTGACAGAGAAAGTATCACTATTATCAGACTGAATATCATCATTGCTAATCTGGTGCCTAGTCTCATGAACCTCTGTGTTATTATTCGCCGACACGTCATCCTCATCATAATTTTCCGAAAAGAATGACTGACCACGTGGTACTTCTCGCAAGTTTTCGTGAGAGTATTTGTAGACTATTGTTTCCATTAATGTGTTTTAATTCGTACCTATCATTTTCCAAAATAGCGGTTATTTTAAAGGGGCCTTTGTATTTACGGTCTAATTTCGTTTGGTGTCTTTCCTCGAATTTAACAAAGACAAAGTCACCTACTGAAAAAGGTTTTACTATAGCTTTACCCCTGTTAAATCGACTTATGTCATATTGGGCCAGCCTTTTTATACTAGCAGAATCATCGGATCGAATGGTTTCGAGGTTTAACCTGTCTTCATCAGGATGATGGGTAGATACTTTTGATATCCCTAATGAACTACTCTTAATACCAAACATTAATTCCAAGGGCGTGAACCCTGTTACTCTACAACGAGTACTATTGAGAGCCAATTGGATATCGCCTACATGATGTTGCCATAAGCTATCGGTATCTGTGTCAGCATACTTTTCAAGGTCCTCATGACACGCTTGACCTGGCCATTGGCCCTACTGGAACCAGTGGCTATTAAATGTAAATCAATACGATTATCTTTGCAAAAATTCTTAAATTCAGTATTGTCGTATGACCTACCACGATCTGCAACTATTCTTTTAGGAGCGCCAAACAAGTTCACTGCATTTTTAAGTGATTTAATAGCATCTGATGCATTTAGGGTTAAGGTATGTTCTAACAAGACCAATTTTGTAAAACCGTCAATAATCACGGAACAATACTCCTTACGCTCGCTTTTTCCGCTGAGTTTGCCAGTTAAATCTAAATGAATTGTATGCCATGGAACGGCCAATTTAGGGATTGGATGTAGACGGACCTTTGGAAGTTTAACAAACGACGAATGAATCTACAAATAGATCGTATAATTTATCTACTGTTTTTTTCATAACCAAGGTGTTTAATTTCGCTGTGTACGTGATTAATCATTGACTAGGTTAAAGAGTGTGGCAATATTGGTAACCATTTAGTGGTTTTATTACGTTCGATTTTACTATAAAGTACGCCCTGTTTAATATCGCATGTGTGTGACATTTCAGATGGCAAGTCATTTGAACGGAATTTAGAAATAATGTCTGATATTTCAGAATCACGTTGTTGTTCCTCAGATAACCAACTTCTCTCCAGTTCAGATAAATTTACAATTTTAGCTGGCTTATGAGTAAAAGATGGGTCAGCATGATTACGTGAAAGGAAATCTGCATGTGCCATATTTTTCCCCTCCTTATAGATGATATCAAAGATCTGTGTCAATCGAATTAATGTCAACAGGCATTTCTAATTTAGAGCTAGGACATGACATTTTGTTTTTTTTTGGAAAAAGTTAAGGCATCGTTACTAACCACAACGGATATTCCTTGCCTCAAAATATCGCGACCTAATAATATGTTTTCATTGAGACATTCATCAGGCAATATGCAATGATATGTAACATCGAGAAGACAGTTTTGTACCAAGGTTGGACTTTTTATTTGGAGGGAGCAATTAACGTTATTAGAACCAACTCCCTTTAAACTTGTTAATGAAATTTTTCACCAGTAATAAGATCACAGTTACTTTCTTTCATAAGGCTACACTCGGATATGAAAGGAAATTGCATACTGGGTGTCATGTGGCGAGGTGTCATATTATCTGATATTTTTTTTTTTTAATAGATTCCATACTAGCCGAAAAAAAAACGACATTTGTTCCTGCAATAAATTGCCGGCAGTCCCAGATATAGGTGGGAGTGGGTCTGATCCCACTTCTGATGAAGGCACAGGATCAGACATATTGTAAAATAGAAGACGCTAGGTTAACAGTAAGAAATAGAATTATTTGATCAATGAATTTTACAGCTACTCACTTAATCAGTTTTCAGGGAATAATTAATTCAACACCTTATAATAATAGCCACGACACCTCAGTAATACAGTAACAGCTTAGTTCACACAAAATAGCAAGAATGTACAGAGAGGCAGAGTAACAATAATTAAGAGCAATACAACCTGTGCACCGGGCGACGCCTGTAGTCAGAATGCCGTTTTACCGCCGTGCGGCCCCTTTTATACGCAGTGCTACGACGTAGCGCATACTAACTCCGCCCCGTAGCAAGGAGGCGGGAGAATGATGCAGCGCGCTACGGTGCTACGGCGCCACCGCGTGTTGTTTATAATGCGACGCCGACACGCACATAAATGTATGGCGGCATTCGATTTTTTTTTTGCGATTTCGGTGTTGGTCTCATTGTGAAAGTTGTTCATAATGATGAGTACAATGACCCCTTAAGAGTAATTGCGTTTATTCTGTTACAAGTTGTATATAAAAAAATATGATTTGCTTTTTTATACGCGAACGCAAAAGTGACATAATTACTTTTGACTGTTGTAAAATCTATTACCTACACATATGTTTAGGGAGATTTCATATACATGTGATATACATCAATCTGCCAAGCCTTTTCCCAACTATATTGAATCGGCTTCCAGTCTAACCGGATGCAGCTGAATACTAGTATTTTTCATGGAGCGACTGCTTATCTGAACTCCACAACCCAGTAACTGGGTAATACGATACTCCTTGGTGAGACAGGCTGCAAGATTTTCGTGCGCATATACATAGTAGCTATATACTTTTTGTCAATTGGGTATTTGGCAGGGTAGTCAATAAAATAACTTCTTATGAATTGTCAAAACGCGGAATTTGTACGTGCATTCTATGAAATATGAAATGTGACGCCATAGATTTTTGGAATCAAATGAAATACTTATTAACATTCAATCTTATTTTACAATTATATCCTCGCATTATATTTTGTTTCTGTACGGTGATGAAAGTTTTTAATAGCGGTCTTTTTTTTCATGTTTTTTCAAATTTTATTTTTTACCGTGTCAAATAGCCATTTACAATACATGTTGACACCACTTGAACGCAATTTAAATGTGCTGATCGCGTTTAATTTAATTGGTGAAACCTGCTCTATCTAAGTCAATGAACTTTATAATTATTTCTGAGTTTATAGGTTTTCTCGGGTGACATAGTTATTAATATTAGCCAGAATTTCATGATTGCTGCGGGAAAAAACACAGTCGTTAAAGAGGGCAAAGATGTTTGTGTGTGTATGTGTGTTTTTGAAATCTGAGTAACATGGAACCGTTATGGGTGTAGGCCTGCGGACGGTGAGTAATGGGTAGCTCATCGTCCGATCAGGACCAGACCCGTGCCGGACGGCGCGTACGTGTTCCACGCGCGCCTCAAAGAGACGTCAGCATATGAGGGGGCCCGTTAGGGCCGAGCCTGCCGGTTAAGCGGGATTGTCCGAAAGGGTTACCGCTACCCCGGAATATAAAGGGCTAAGGAACGAACATGGATGGTTTTTGCTAGTCAAGTGAGAGTCTGACACTTCCTTCCGCTCCACCCAGAGCAGGAGGGGTCACTTGGCGATTTCCCACCACGGAACTGTTAAGGAGCCGTTTATTTTGTAATGATTTTTAAAAGAGCATGCTTGTTGAGTATAATATGTCGTTTTTAAGCGTAAGCTAGTGGGAATATAAAGAATCGTTAGAAAATATGACGAAGGAAGTAAGTTCCTGACACAGATAATACAGTTACAATTTGAATACCATCTTAAAACTTAGTTGAACAACCCTCAACTCAGGACCCCTATCATTCTAAGTCAGGAGTGACCCAATTAGCTGATTAACACAGACATGAAGTTTAATTCGTCCCAATAGCCTGCCTGGCTGAGTTATTCAGATGAGACATAGTTTGATGATAAGTTTCATAGACCGTACTATGGCGAGTAACCTCCGTGCGTTGAAATAGGGATGTTGACTAAAATTTATTTTGTGTCACCCGCTGCTCGGCTCCTTTTAGTTGTAGCGTGATATTACATAGCCTTTAGCCTTCCTCAATAAATGGACTATCCAACACAAAAAGATTTTTTCAATTCGGACCAGTAGTTCCGGAGATTAGCGCGTTCAAACAAACAAACTCTTCAGCTTTATTATATAAGTATAATATTGGACACGTATTTTTTCTTTTTTCACATAAACATTGTGTTAAAATGTGGCACACGAACACATTTATTGATTTTATACTGAATTGTGACGTAGCGCCCCCACTCCCAACTTTAATGCGTTTTATCTAAGTATTTTTTTATGAATATGATATAGCAAAAAATACGTGTCTAATATTTTTTTTCTTTATTTTTAATCTGAGTAGCGGGCAAAATATAATTTCTTTTTTTACTCTGTCGTCAACATATTTTTCGTTTTAAAAAAAAAATTGGAGGTCTACCACATTTTCACTACGTGGTTATTGCAAATAGCTGTTTTTTTCCAAGGTTTCGGCAGTGTCCCTTTCAGCCTGTATGAAGAAAACATGTGCGCTAACCCCAAATGAATTGGGAAAGATAATAATGACCTTGAAGAGTAAAGTAAGCATACGAATATGAACCTTATTGTTGCAAACAAATCTTTCATTTTCGTGGCGAATAATGAGCAAGCACTGCAAACGCGTATAACATGTAATGCAATAATAATTACAATAATTTGAGTCCACGTAACGGGGCGAGCCCATTGCCATCAACCGGGCACAAATCCAGATTCCGGGCTGCAGCAGAAAAATTTCCATATGGAAAAACCTACCAATATCCTTTTGCTCGCCCTTGGAATCGAACTCAGGACATCATACTCAGCAGTAGCGTTAGCGACCACTACACCAACAAGGCAGACAAGTCTTATTGAATAGCATTACATAATCTAAATAGAATCAATTCTATTTCTTGTTCATTGTGACGTTCAAAAGTGCCTTTCTTGTGCTTGAAATAAATAATTTGACAATCTTCTCTTCTTTTCGTGTGGTTAGTGACTAACCTGGTGTCAGAGTTTTTTTAAGCTGCCCATGGGCCTCTGACTTATCTTTACACGCTATCGAGAAATATCACCCAGACATGCTGGTTTCCTCACGATGTTTCCGTTCAATGATTTTTAAGCAAGTGATAATTATACAATACGCACATGTAGCCGTAAAATCAGCAGTGCGTGCCTTGGGTTCGAACTCGAGACCTAAGACTTGGCAGTCTGACGGTCACACCACTAGGCTATCACTGCTACAATGACAATGAGTTTTTAGCGTACAAAGTTCCCGCTGCTGCAACACAGATCTCCTCTCTTCGGGAGGATGGGGGCCGTAAACCACTACGCGGATGGGTATTTTTAATGTACACAGTCTCTGATGTCAATAACTTAGCTTTTCAGAAAAGGCGTAAGATTTATGCGTTTTGAAGGGCGCCTTAAAAAGATGTCAGCATATGAAGGGGCCCGTTAGGGCCTGCCGGGTAAGCGGGATTGTCAGAAAGGGTTACCGCTACCCCAGAACATAAAGGGCTAAGGAAGGAACATGGATGGGTTTTAGTCAGTAAGATTCTGAAACTCCTTTCCGCTCCACCCAGAGCGGGAAAAGTCATTGGATAATTCCCACCCTCAAAAAAAAAAGACTTTTAAAAAAGTTTTAGGCCAGTGAAATAAAAGATTCATGCTTTTATGGTAAAAAAAAAATCTGTACAATATCTTTATTAAATTGACCCTTTGTACTCTTATAAAAGCAATAAATTATTAACTGAAGAGCACTCGACTATATAGGATTCAGAAAAAAGATGTTATACTCCTTACTACTTCAATGTTTTATAAGGGTTAACAGCTGCCTTAGAAAGTAATGTAACACATTACTTTCTCAGACAGCTGGTAACCCCTAATGCTACGGCTACATTGTTATGATAACGCAAACCACACTTCCCACGCTCTCTGATGTACAGTCACGTGCACCAATATGTATACACCAAGCAATATTCAGAAGCGATTTTCTCGTAAAATAACTATTTCAACTTTGAGATACATTTTGAGTAAAGACATTTTCGGTAAACCTATGGATTCGAAAATGCAATGTTTGTGACAACATAGAATTTCAGTCAAGAATAAGGGAGATATCCGCTTTTGAAACTAGATAACTTAATATATATCTTTATATATATAGCTAAGTGTATACAAAACTATGTATACACTTAGCTAATTTCATAAGCGGTTTTCTGCATAGTTATTGAATGAAATTGTATGTTGTCACACACATTACTTTTTCGCATCCATAGGTTTACCATACATGTCGTATCTCAAAGTTGAAATAGTTATTTTTCGAGAAAATCGGTTCTGAAAATTACTAGGTGTATACATATTGGTGCACGTGACTGTACACCGAAACGTCAAGTGGTGGGCGAGAGAAAGTACGCGAAGTAAAGTTCGCGTTATTACGATAATATGGTCATAGCATAAAAGAAAGTGTTTTTGTAATATGCTCGAGTGGGTAGATGTATATTTTATTATTTAAGCTTCAAGAAAAAATAACTGACCCATGCGTTTTTTATCATAATCCCAATAGTTTACGGTGGTATGGCTGAGTTTGGAATTCTAGGATCGAGTCTCAGATGAGAAAAATTGTGTTTCTTTGAGAAAATTCTTTGTTAAAATTCACCACATAATTAGGATGGAAACAAAAATGATAAAGTACAAACTGTACTCAGAATTTGTCTGTGTCATAACCATAATGTCACTGACAGCTACTTAATTCGGTTTGCAAAATACAAATACAAATATATTTATTTCATCGTAAACATTGTATCAGACACCGAGGCTTAATTGGTTATTGGCCCATGGGCAGCATGAAAAAATCCTCTGACACCAGGTTAATCAATAACTACAAAAAAAAGAAGTAAACAACTGTGGGAAAATTTGGGCTGATTTAGCACAAACTATATAATACTAACCAGTGCTGAAGGTGGACAGAGAATACTTTCGAAAATATTTACGTAACAAATATTTTCTTCGACAAACCTTACTTTGACCTATTTAAATTGTTATTGGAGCCCAGACAGGGACAACTACACTAATTATAGTGCCTCTACTCTGCACTTAAGTAAATGAGAGAACGTTCCTGAAACTACGGCCTTCGGTTGCCTGGGAATAGTGTAACGATTTTGTCGAACAAGATTGTTATTCTGCGCTATTTTCTTCTTAATATATTATTTTTAAACCTACTGCATCGAACCCAAAAGGGTGGATATAGATTTGTTGAATACGTTTAATTAAGTACCTAATTTAACTTTTGTAAAACTTATTTACAATTATTTATGACTTACGATCATTTCAATTTCGAATGTAAACAGTCATTTTCCAAATCATGTGCCATTTTGAGGATATGTCATTTACCGCCACAACCATTTTTTCGAGGTATCTCGATTACTTTCGATCTCGAATAGAGTCCTATTCATGAGTTTAGAAGATGCGTACTAGAGACCTTCGTTTAATTATAAAACTATACAGGCAGAACCGAATACGTGAGTAGAGAAAAACAAAACTATATTAGTTACCATAGTTTTAGCAAATATAAAATTATGGGCTACCCACATTAAACAATACTGAGATAAAAATAAAAGAAAGAAAGAAATATGAAAACTTAAAATAAATGGTAAACAATTCACCATTACAAAATAATAACTCACTTAATGAAAACCCACTACCTACCTACCTACAAAAACATTTCATAAGACATTCTTATTGGCGCCCAACAGGGCCGAGGAGTCCCACGTTGGGTGGCAATAAGTATTTCTTAGATAACTAATAGGTTCTTTATTGAAATAATTCCTTTCGTAACGGGCTATTTCTCGGTTCTTTTATATAATATGTCCCTCTGTATAACAATGGCCTTTATTAAGAAACTCATCATTTGACGGTATTAAGCAGAATAATTTCTTTAAATTACTTTATAATACGGATCGGGCATTCTTCTTTTTTAAGAATTTTGTGCATTTAATATTTTTAAATTACTTCGTAAGAATGGTCCTTCAGTGATTCCTTCCGCTCGGCGGAGCGGAGGGAGTGTCAGATTCTTACTGACTAAAACCCATCTATGTTCTTTCCTTAGTTCTTTATGTTCCGGGGTAGCGGTAACCCTTTCGTACAATACCGGTGGCACTGTCAGGCGAAAATTTAAGAGTCTGCTATGTCAAATTATCTTTATTTTTGGGGACTTTATATATTGGGGAGTATATACTAAAATCGAATTCATTCGATCAATAGCTTTGATACTATGAGTTCTATACAAAATAACACACACACATGACATTTCGCCAGTTTTCTCCGAAAGATTACGCAGGGGTGACCTAAAGTACATCTACATTTCGTTAGTTTAATAATACAAAATGTGTGTCAATATTACGAGCATAAACAAACTTTATGATAAATATTTTGATATTGTTAAAGTGATCAGTTATATTAACTTTGGTCCCACGGTGGGCGCCAATAATGATTGCCTAGAACACTTTCTTTTATTGTTATTGAACTATTTAATTGTAGTTGAAGGTCGGTGTCTTATTGAATGCTGATCTGTTGGAACGGTTAATTGGTGTGGATATATATGGATTGTAATTAAGATACGAGAAACGATAACATTATGTACACACAATATTCATTCAACACCTGGAGCAGTCATTGTAAAGACCAAGCGGGTACAAAATAATTGTATTTCTTTCAATAATTTCTATTCGCGGCATGTTTTATCAATGTTTATGTGAATGCTTTTGGGTGCAATATACTGACCGCGCTTCGCCCGCGTGGTAACAATTTTTTTTACATTATTGGAGTTTTAGTAAGGATCCCTATTTGTCTTTTAAATTTAATATAGCCTACGTCACTCGGGGATAGTGTGGCTTCCCAACAGTGAAAGAATTGTTGAAATCGGTTCAGTAGTTTCGGAGCCTATTCAATGCAAACAAGCAATCAAATCTTTCGTCTTTATAATATAAGGTTGATTATAAGATGTTGAGACATACTATTCAAGTTGCCAACACCATGCTGCCATGCATGATCAAGCAACTCGCACATGTAGACTGTATGTCTACATGTGCGAGTTGCTTGATCAATGTGTCATTGGCAAACTAAGACGCGGCGACCACTCGCTCCTCAGTCTTCACCGCGATAGTCGATTCCCTCTCTCATTCAACTTTTAATTGCCGGTCCGGGACTGTTCTTTTAGTTGTAATAAGGACGGTATTTCAGAATTGCCTATTCAGTTAACTTTTTTATTGCTCCCGCGCTAATATTGCTCGTGAACGCTGTTGAATAATATAAAAAATATTAAATTAATATTAATCAAACTCAAATTCAAAGCATTTATCACTACATAGTACAAAGCAAAGTCGCTTCCGATGTCCTAATGTCTGTATGTATGTATGCTTAGATCTGCACAACGGATTTTAATAGATAGAGTGATTCAAGAGGAAGGTTTATATGTATAATAACATGCAATTTCCGTCATCCACGCGTGCGAAGCCGCGGGCAGAAGCAGAAACTAATTACAGGCACTTTTGAATTGTCAAAGGGTCGGTCAGTCAGAAAAATGGAGCTATACATTTTCCCATTCCAAAGCTGTAGGTACCTATTGAGAAGAACGGCCAAAAAACTCCATGGACCCTCTGTTAAACAAAATATCGTTACAAAATAATGGTTAAATTAAATTTAAACAAGCCACAGCCGCTGAGACATGACCAGTCTCAACTGCAGCGCCCTCACGAACATAACGCATGGATTAGCACCATTCAGCTCAACTACTAATATTGACGCAATGTGTGTCGATACCCTTGCGCTATCCCATCTTCCTACTACGACAGATTGTGCTGGGGCAGCTGCTGAAGGTGCCAAAAACACTCCAATCTTATTAAGAGACATATTATTATGTTCGAGCTGTTTGGGATTGAAACGCAATGGCCATGGGGTCTGAGTGCCTGCTTTATTTTTTGAGAAATCGTCAAGCAGCTGTTCGATTCTCACGTACAACGTGCAACGTGGCAATGCTGTCAGCCTTTTGGGAACTGTTCCTCTTGACAAAAATGTGGACGAATTAATTGAAGCCCTATATTTATTTCCACTTCCTTTTTATAGGCTTTTACATTTATATTTTTGTTAATATTTTAAGCTTTTTGATTATGTTAATACAAACTGTTTATACATTTCTATGTCGTATGAAGATCGGAGAAATTATTATTTGTACTCAAGTAATTAATATTGTTGGACTGTTCGTATTATATAAGTTTTTATACTAGTTATTATACACTAGTTAGTGGAACTCGTGGCTAAATACTAACAGCCGCACAGGTCGATCAATCAGGTTAAGCTACGCTTACCGAGGTTGGCCGTGGATGGGTGAACATCTTTACATACCGAGGCTCCTTCGTGCCTCGGAAAGCACGTTAAGCCGTACCGACGGCCGCGACCCGGCTGTCATTTGTGCATATTTGACCGTCGTTACGGGTCGTCGAAATCCCGAAAATCTGACGTGTAGTCTTACCAAGGGGTGTCGTATTGCCCAGTTACTGCGTTGTGGAGGTCAGATAGGCAGTCGCTCCATGTAAAATACTGGTACTAAGCTGCATCTGGTTAGACTGGAAGCCGACCCCAACATAGTTGAGAAAAAGGCTAGGCAGATGAAGATACACATTTTTAGTAAGATTAATTGTATGTGATTATTTAATCAATTAATGTTACCTGCAATCGCCTAAAATACAGGATTAAACCTAGTTCAGGCACAAATCATGAGTGAATTTGACATAGATTTAAAAACACTGTATTTAACGTTAGTCCTTACACTTTTTAATAATTTTTATTATTATAGTTATTATCATTATTTAACATGAGTAAATCAAAATAAAATAAAAAAAATATAACGCAGTAGGTATTTATTTACATTTTGACGTCGTTTATAATAACAAAATAAAAATAAAACATTTCCTTCGAGGACTCTTAAAGATACCTACCGCAGCATTTGGCTCATTGAATTTTAAAGCCTGTTTTGGGGGTAGTTGAGATTCTTTTTGATCGTACACTCTTGTGTATTCCCAAAGACCGTGTTCCTTTTGAAGTTAGTAACAAGAGGTGAATTATTTAATGAAGAGTTCCGAATATTTCTAGCGCTGTGTATACTAACTCAAACTCAAACTCAAACTCAAAGTATTTATTTCAAATAAACCAATTACAGGCACTTTTGAATTGTCAAGGTGTCGGTCAGTCCGAGAAATGAAGCTAGTTGCCCATTCCAAAGGAGTAGGTACCTATGGAGAAGAACGGGCAAGAAACTCCATGGACACTCTTTTAAACAAAATATGGTTACAAAATATTGGTTACATAGTTCATATTAATATTATACATGTGAGAACGATGCAGAACGTTAAAAGCATCAGATATAAAATATGTAAAAACTATTCAATAATTAAATTAAAACAAGCCTTAGCCGCTAAGAGATGACCAGTCTCTACTGACAGCGCCCGTTCACGAACATGACGCATATATTAGCACCATTCAGCTCAACCATTTTGAAGGGAGCTAAATGATCCAACACACACGCCACCATCAGCGAGACATTAAAGTGAGCATGGCATACTCTCAGCCGCCAGGGCATATTTAAGTCAATGAAAGACGCACCCAGAGACTGGTCGCTTTATAGTAGGTACATAGTACTCACATATGTGCTAAGCAGTTATACAATATTAAGAGATTGAATTTATACAATGCAAAGATGTTTTTTTGTTGTTGTTGATCTTCCGCAGCTCCAACAGTTTTCAGTAGTCTAATAAATTAGTTGATGCGCCCTTGTGGAGCTGGACTAGCATTGACCCAAGCATTTTTATCAGCAATGTAATCTCCCAATTTATAATACGCTTGGCTGCATAGTGTGCGTTTTATACAAGTTTTAAATTTTGTTTCATTAAGTTCCAGAATGTGGGGAGGTATTTTATTGTAACATTTTAAACAGTACCCCATGAAAGATGAATCTACTTTAGCCAGCCTGAAACCTGGTTGAACTAATTGGTCCCTATTTCTAGTGAAATAGTTGTGTCTTTCACCTCTTTTACTAAAAAGATGCACATTTTTCCGTGCGTACATGATGTTTTCATAGATATATTGACAAGGTACAGTCATGATGTTAATAACCTTAAACTGAGGTCTATATGAGGAACAGTGTAGAACGGTCCTGGCTTTTTATTTAATTTTGACCACTGTAACATTGCTGACATTGTATTTCATGAGATTGTGTAGTTTAATAATTGGCTAGCTGTTCCCGCGCGGCTTCACTCACTGCTTGGCGCCTATTGGTCGTAGCGTGATGTTACATAGCCTATAGCTTTCCTCGATAAATGGACTATCCAACACAAAAAGATTTTTTCAATTCGGACCAGAAGTTCCAGAGATTAACTAATTCAAACAAACTCTTTAGCTTTATAATATTAATTTAGATTTAATTATGATTTTACGAGTGACACTTACACGCCTTTCGGCGGAACTTAGGATGGACTAAACATTTTATCAAATATTACAAACCCTGTGTTCACAAAATAATAAATGGATTTAAATTTGAATTTATAGTTTTTATCAGATGGGAAGACATACACAGCGGGATAGTCCGAAAGGACTTTACATTTACAGGACATAAGAAATTACAGCGCTGCCTTGGAACATAAGTTTAGTCAGTAAAAATCTGACTCTCCTTTCGGCTCCACCCAGAGCTGGAGGAGACATGTGATGATCTCCCACTGCCACAAAAAAAAAACCAATTGAACGATATGAATAATACTAAGTATTAAAAAACCTCACTGAATGCCTTACTTCTTTCTTTGTGTAAATTCGGTTTAAACTGGTACTTCAGCGTTATTAATCATAAAAATATTTGCAAGAACTCCCACAAAGTTAAATCAATTTCCAATTCCATTAGACATAAATATTCTTATCAAGTGATTTCGCCGAGAAACGAAGAACTAACTTACAAGATTATTACTCTTCTTCTCCATAATACTGAGCTTTAGATTCTCACAAACGAGAAACATAAAAATGAACGGTTAACTTGAAAATAATCTAAAATTTCTTCAGTTTCTACAAATAGGAACAAGAAATTCTTTATGAAATTTTAAGACTACATTAGTATATTAATTACTAATTAAGCCATTAAGGTCGAGTTAAAACCAATTTCATATTACGTTTGCAGTGTACGCATCCTTGAGTTTTTGGATCGTCGTTCTGGCTGGAAAAAAAATCAATTAGCCATTTAATTGGTTGCATATTCCAAAAGGAATATGATAAATGGGTAGTGAATTTTTACAACTTTTTTGCTATCACGGTTTTTGGAACGAACGCCAATTGGATTAGAAATTTACAGTGAATATACACAGAATTTTTAAAGTGGGCGTGAATGGCTAAATCCGGATGTATGACGAATAGCGAAAAATACTCAAAGGAAATAAAAATGCAACATTGGATTTTTGAAAAATCTATATTTTTAGTCAGTAATCGACCCTTTGTGTTTTGAAAAATAAACCACAGACATCATGTGCCTATTCTTTTCCCAACTACGTTGGGGTCGGCTTCCAGTCTAACCAGATGCAGCTGAATACGAGTATTTAACATGGAGCGACTGCCTATCTGACCTCCACAACCCATTAACTGGGCAATATGATACCCCTTGGTAAGACTGGCTGTTATATTTTTCGGGCTTCTGACGACCCGTAACGACTGTCAAAGATGCACAAATGACAGCCCGGCCCAACGGCTTAACGTGCTTTCCGAGACACGGAGGATATTAACAACTTATACATACTTAAATTAAATGTCGTCCGGAAACGTGACCAGAAGACTGGCAGCATGAAGTTATGTACAGACGCCAGCACATCAACCTATCCTTAACTGTCAAATTTTCTCAATTATAAATGAACCTTAAGTCTTCGCAATAAAGTTGAAATACTATCAAAGAAATTTGACAGATTGTGGTAACTTGATGTGCTGGCCTCTGTACATGTTTATTTTAATCAGAATTTATAATATTCCCACTACTATGCTCGGACACAGGATCCTCTCTTCAAGAGGTAATGGGCTGTAGTCTTCCACGCGGCCTCAGTGCGGGTTACTAGATATTTATGTAGATGATGATTATCGAATTTCTGGTTCAAGGGCATGCCGGCTTCCTCACGATATTTTCCTTCATCGGTTTTGTGAGCAGTGGTGATAAAATTATGTATACAAAGTACAGCGCCTGCCTCGGTTCGAACCCATGACTTATAACTTACGTAAATAGGGATTGTTACCACTGGGCTACTATGGCTAAGGGTCTCCCCACATTTATCGACGCGGAATCGGTTTAAGCCGAGTGCGTATCACCACACTACTCGACTTATCGCCTATCAGCTGTTGACAACGGCTCGTTTCGCCGTCGTCCGAGCCGAGCCGATGCGAATGGTATTAGTAACACCCTTATTAAGTAGACATAAAGGCTTTTTTGACCGGTGTTAGCCGATTCCGCGTCGATAATTGTGGGGAGACCCTTACTGAGCCACCACTGCTACCACTGCTGCCACTGGAACACCAATGCCGTTAGCACAATGTTGAAAATTTAATGTTTTTTGAGACAGGTTAATAAATAAATAAAAAAAATCGGAAAATAACCGGAGTTACCGACATAGCTTGCAGACTAATCAAATTGAAGTGGCAGTGGGCTGGCCATGTTTGTCGAAGGACCGATGGCCAGTGGAGCAGACGAGTCCTGGAGTGGAGACCGCGTATCGGCAAGCGTAGTGTGGGACGCCTCCAGCTAGATGGACCGCTGGGACAGGCTGGATGCGGAAGGCGGAGGACAGGGTGTTGTGGCGCAGCCTGGGAGAGTCCTATGTCCAGTATTGGGCTGCGATAGGCTTAGTTGAATCAATAAATAAAATTACAGTCTTAAAATAAATTGAATATCTGTTACACAATTTTTCTAAACTAAATACAATGGTGAATTTTTATGTACTCTTTTTGTACTTTTTACGTAGCTGAAACATGAAAAACAACCTTTGTTATAATTTGCATTGTCACGACTCTATTGAACGAGTATCATAATTGTACGCCATAATTACACAGAATGGGGGTGTATTTTAAATTGTGAATAGGGTGTGAAATTACAGGGAACCCATTTAATAACTAAATTCATAATAAATTTGTCGTAAGGCGTGTGAAATAGCGTAAGCAGTTTATTCGCTTCATAAAAAAAAATCACGATTAGCTAATGTATGAAAACAGTTGACAACCGTTAAGATACGTAGTTAATCAAGGTTATTGGAATATAGGATAGACGTGGCAGACCTCTACCATATATCCCAATAACCGCCACTTGGACGGAATACCACCGTGTCCTCGTAGCGGCGATAGGCGACGGCGGCGATCTCTCGCGCCCGGTCCCGGTTCTTCAACCCATGGTCCGGAGCACGAAGGAGTGGGAAGCAGTCACCTCCTTCTGCGAAGCAGTTATGCCGTATGTCAGCGTTAGGGTAAGGGCCCGTAACGACCAATGCCTGCCTGGTTGGCGGGATTATCCGAAAGAGTTACCGCTGCCCCGAAACACAATGCGCTAAGGAAGGAACATGGATGGGATTTAGTCAGTAAGAGTCTGACATTCCCTTTCGCATCACCCAGAAAGTGCCTGTAATTGGTTTATTTATAAACAAATGCTTTGAGTTTGAGTTTGGTCTTGTTCGATAACATCAAACCTATACGCAGTCGAAGCCATTGGCAAAAGCGAGAGAGTTGATACAGGAGACGTAAGAAACTCCTTAGCAACCAATCAATCTGCCTAGCCTTTTCCCAACTATGTTGGAGTCGGCTTCCAGTCTAACCGGATGCAGCTGAATACCAGTATTTTACATGGAGCGACTGCCTATCTGACTTCCACAACCCAGTAACTGGGCAATACGATACCCCTTGATAAGACTGGCTGTCAGACTTTCGGGCTTCTGACTACCCGTAAAGACTGGCAAAGATCCACGAATCACAGCTGGGACCAAGATATCTTAAGATGGTCACCCATCCACAGACCAACCTCGGCAAGCGTAGCTTAACCTGAAGGATTAATCCGTGCTGCTGTTATTACTTAGCCACGAGCTCCTCCTTAGCAACCAACTCTGCAAAATTCCCGCTGTCATCATTTTTGACAGTCCCTTAAAGGGGCTGGCCCATTGTTATTCACATACAAAATGTCAGTTCACATTTAATAAGCATACGTTTAACGTGAATACTCGTACTGCGTAGGTACAAATGTCATGTCATGTCAAGTCGAATTAAATGTGTGTATAGGGTTGTCAAATAAAAGAAAGTGGGTAGGTTAATATATTATTTACAGTGACGAATAGGCGTTGGAATATTATCGTCTAAAATTGGGCCCAATTTTATAAAATAACCAACTTGTCGTGTGTTGTCGGTAGTGTGTATGTAGTGTCTCAAGAGACTAATAATAATATCCTTAGACATTTCACACAACGCCATATAGTCCAAAGCTAAGCAACCTAATGCTTTTGTTAGAGTAACGAGATGGCTGATAAACTACTTATATACATATTCATAATCAATGAAATTTGGTATTCTACAAATTATTTATGGTAATATTTACCTAACCTGACATAAAAATAGGGACCAATTAGTTCAACCAGGTTTCAGGCTGGCTAAAGTAGATTCATCTTTCATGGACTACTGTTTAAAATGTTACAATAAAATACCTCCCCACATTCTTGAACTTAATGAAACAAAATTTAAAACTTGTATAAAACGCACACTATGCAGCCAAGCGTATTATAAATTGGGAGATTACATAGCTGATAAAAATGCTTGGGTCAATGCTAGTCTAGCTCCACAAGGGCGCATAAACTAATTGATTAGATTACTAAAAACTGTTGGAGCTGCGGAAGATCAACAACAAAAAAAACTATCTTTGCATTGTATAAATTCAATCTCTTAATATTGTATAATTGTTTAGCACATATGTGAGTACTATGTACCTACTATAAAGCGACCATTTGTTGGGTACGTATACATTGACTTGAATGTGCCCTGGCGGCTGAGAGTATGCCATGCTCACTTTAATGTCTCGCTGATGGTGGCGTGTGTGTTGGATCATTTAGCTCCCTTCAAAATGGTTGAGCTGAATGGTGCTAATATGTGCGTCATGTTCGTGAACGGGCGCTGTCAGTAGGGACTGGTCATCTCTTAGCGGCTAAGGCTTGTTTTAATTTATTTTTTGGATAGTTTTTACATATTTTATATCGGATGCTTTTAACGTTCTGCATCGTTCTCACATGTATAATATTAATATGAACTATGTAACCAATTTTTTGTAACCATATATTGTTTAAAAGAGTGTCCATGGAGTTTCTTGCCCGTTCTTCTCCATAGGTACCTACTGCTTTGGAATGGGCAACTAGCTTCATCTCTCTGACTGACCGACTCCTTGACAATTCAAAAGTGCCTGTAATTGGTTTATTTGAAATAAATACTTTGAGTTTGAGTTTGAGTTTAATAAATAAAAGTTTATTGACGTACAAAAAAACAAACCTCACATACAAATCCCAACAATCCTGTGATCTGTGTCTACAAATGACAATATAATGACTTCTTTAAGTCATCTTGAACTCTTTAAACTGACTCCGAACCCAGGTTGGCCTAAGCAAGGAAAACCTACTCAGGTGGGGATTCATAGACAACTCCGCCTTGAAGTGCAAATGTGGTGCTGTTCCACAAACGATGGGACACTTAATATCGAGTCCTGCGTGCCCTGCCGTATGCACGTTACAGGAACTGATGGACGCTAGTAATCCACCACCCGGTCCCAGTGGGGATTGGTGGATATCCTTACTTATTTTTATACTAATGTTTCATGTACAGAGGCCAGTACATCAAGTTACCACAATCTGTCAAATTTCTTTGATAGTATTTCAACTTTATTGCAAAGACATAAGGTTCATTTTTAATTGAGAAAATTTGACAGTTAGGGATAGCTTGATGTGCAGTCTGTACAATAGTTTTTATTTTTGTGGTTTAAATATGTATGATAGTCTGTAAAGTATATAATTATCTTATGGGTCTGTGAATCCTGGGGTCCCGGACCTTTGGAAGGCGTACAAGGGGCCGAAGGCAACTCGTAGAGGCCCGTTACACCATTTTAAATGTTGAGGAGGCAAGTGCACCACCTTTTTTTTTTTTTTTTTTAAGGCTGGGAAATCATCCAATGACTGCTCCCGCTCTAGGTGGAGCGGAAGGGAGTGTCAGACTCTTACTGACTAAAACCCATCCATGTTCCTTCCGTAGCCCTTTATGTTCCGGGGTAGCGGTAACCCTTTCGGACAATCCCGCTTACCCGGCAGGCTTGGCCCTGAGGGGCCCCTTCATATGCTGACATCTCTTTGAGGCGCGCGTGGAACATATACGCGCCGTACGGCACGGGTCTGGTGCTGATCGGACGGTGAGTCACCCATTACTCACCGTCCGCAGGCCCGCGCCTACGAAGTGCACCTGATTGTAGGCTGATTATGATGATTATTAAGTCAGGGAGAATTTATCGCGTTGGGGTATCATGGACCGGAAGACGATAATAGATATAAATATATTGATCCATCAGATTCGGAGGATATTGGCTGTGACGGACGGACTGACAGAGACACGAGTGACACTATGCGGGTTCCATTTTTCAATTCAGACATACAGATCCCTAAAAATAACAACCCACCAATAATTTATTCTTCCTTTTGTCAGATATTTCCTTGTGTCAGAGTTTTTATGCTGCCCATGGGCCTCTGACTTAGCTTCACATGCTTTTGAGAAATATCTCTCAGGCATGCATTGTAAGCAGGATTGTCCGTAAGGGTTACCGCTACCCCGGAACATAAAGAGCTAAAGAAGGAACATGGATGGGTTTTAGTCAGTAAAAGTCTGACTCCTTTCCGCTCCACCTAGAGCGGGAGGGAGCATTTGAGCAAAAAAAAGGCATGCCGATTTCCTTATGATGTTTTCCTTTACCGTTTTTATGCAAGTGATAATTATACAATACGCACATGAACCAACCAATAATTTTGTCAGAATATTATTTAGAAAGATAAGGCAGTTAACAGACGTAGAAACCGCGCGTTTGGTCTATTTTAGTTACTTCCATAGCATTATGTCGTATGGCATTTTACTGTGGGGTCGGGCTGCTGACATTGAATCCATTTTTATTTTGCAAAAGCGAGCGATCAGGGCTATTTACAATCTTCGTCGTCGCGAATCGCTTAGGGAACTATTTAAAAGGATTAATATTATGACAGTACCTTGCCAATTCATTTATGAAAATATTATGTATGTAAGAAAAAATAGACATCTTCTTAACAAAATAAGTGATAGGCATAATTTTAATACTAGAAATAAAGATAAAATAATTCAACCATTTTTTCGATTGTCAAAAGTACATACATCTTTTATGGGGTTCTGTGTTAAATGTTACAACAAAATACCTTGTGACATACTGCAATTAAATGAAAGAAAATTTAAAACTCATATTAAAAGTACACTTTGTAAACAAGCTTATTACAAATTAGAAGATTATATCAAAGATAAGGATGCTTGGAAACATGCTGGTCCTGCTCCACAGGACAATCTAGTGTCTAGACAAAATCAAACTGGTTGCTAAGTAAATTAGGTAATTTGTACCATATTATTTTATTATATTGGAATAACTTCTCACACATTGATTAATTTATTATTATTAACTTTTAGAATGTTTGTAAATATGTGAGCTTCATGCACTTATGACATAATTAAGTTTACTTGCCACTGCTACATGTGTTTTTCTTTTCACCTTTTGTGATGTATTGTTTTTATTCTGGGTACATCGTCTTCACATATAATGTTATAATACATGTATACAAAAAATTGTGAAACATTTTAAAAGAGTAACGGTGGAGTTTCTTGCCCATTCTTCTCCACACGAAACTACTTTTTGGAAGGGGCGACTAGAATCAGTTCTATTTCTTGTTCATTTAGACGTTCAAAAGTGCCATTCTTGTGCCTATTTGAAATAAATGTTTTGACTTTGACTTTGATTAAATGGAATAAATATTCTGAACCTGGTTATATTAATTACATAATTATAACAACGGATTTTCCTAATCAGTAAAATTAATTTAATTAAGAAAAAGGGTACCGTATCGTCGGTCAGTCATGGTTCATGAAAGGTCTCTAATTAGGGTGTTACTGATATTGTATAATGAGCTCTCAAATTTGAGGGCGAGTTTAACGGCTTTATCACATTTTAATAATTACGGATTTATGTTGAAAAGGTTAAAAAGTTTATTAACAAGGTAATGAGAACCTTGTTCGGTTTGCTTCTTGATTTAATTTAACTTGCACATTATATTGATAAATGAAAAGTATATATTTTACATAACGAGACTCCTCCGTGCCTCGGAAAGCAAGATAAGCTGTTGGTCCCGGCTGTCATTCGTGGATCTTTGACAGTCGTTACGGGTAGTCAGAAGCCCGAAAGTCTGACAGCCAGTCTTACTAAGGGGTACTTAGGAAACGCCGACCTCATCTAGTTTAAAAAAAATATTATTGACGTGTATTTTTATTTTATTCTAACGTAACATTTTATTTAACATTTTTCAATATTAATCAATGTATGTGTAATTGTAATTATTGTAACTGTGACATTTTGTTTGTAATATTACTAATGGATACTCGTATTTTCGTAATAATTTTTGTTTTAAATAATTTTTGCGTGCCTATTTCCAGGCAGAATGTATATGGCTCACACTTATTTACTCCATCTGTATTTTCAATGTACCTGTACATTTGTTGCAAATAAATGATTGATTGATTGATTGATTGATTAAAAGTGATTGTGAAAACCCATTTAAAAAATTAAAATCAATCATTCTGGCTAGCCTTTTCCCAAGTGTATTCCAGTCTAACCGGATGCAGCTGAATACCCGTATTTTACATTAGAGCGACTGCCTTTGTGACCTCCGCAACCCAGTCAGTATCTACTACTTTGGAATGGGCAACTAGCTTAATTTTTCTGACTGACCGACCCTTTGACAATTGAAAACTGCCTGTAGTTGGTTTATTTGAAATAAATGCTTTGAGTTTGAGTTTGACCACATCGCTTACCATTAGGTGTGATAATTTTTTTCCTTTCATATTCAGTCCATTCTTCTTTGGAATGCGTTTCCTCTCGATATCAGGACGGCTACCAGTCGGTATGCATTTAAGCGGAAATTGCAGAGTTATTTTCATAACAAATAGCGTAGAGTTATCTCACCACCTGTCTTCCATGTATTTAAATATATATGTATGTATATATGATATTATATTATAGTTATCTATAAATAGTAAATAATTATGTATGTTATCTATTATAGTATACACTGTTATTATAAGGTTTTAACCTATTTATGTACCCACTTTATTCAAAAGTCTCAATGTTTTGTATGTTCCTACTATTTAAAGCACCTGCCATCTAATCTCTTCACCACCCTTGGTTGACTGGTAGAGAATGCCTAAGGCATTAAGTCCGCTTTTGTACAGAGGCCAGCACATCAAGTTACCACAATCTGTCAAATTTCTTTGATAGTATTTCAACTTTATTGCAAAGACATAAGGTTCATTTTTAATTGAGAAAATTTGACAGTTAGGGATAGCTTGATGTGCTGAGGTCTGTACCTTTATTATGTGCGAAAAGTTTAAATAAATAAATAATTGTCAAGCCCGAGCCTATTGTCAATTAAAAAAAAAACATTTTTCTTTCTAACAATTACCCTCAATTATTTTTCTATCCTTACCTGCCCTTTAAAATGCGAACGGGAGGTCAGTGTCACTTTTTTTTTGTGCCAAAAATAAATTCAATGCAAACTTGACCGCACATTGAGTAGGGTAACGTATAGAATGACTATAATACAATATAATTAATTGTAAACTAAAGGTGGCGTTGACAGCCCTAAGTAAAAGTACTAAGAGTGACGAGAACAATGCGTGACCACTATTATAGTATTATTATTAATAATATTACTTTACAATGACGCGTCAAAAGCACAATAGGTTTAATTTATTCATCGTGTGGCGAAATTATGAACATTACTAAGCGTTTTCACCAATAAAATTGAATGCGATCAGGGGCCTAGACAAGTGTCAATCTCTCCGTGTCGATTCGATTTCGAAAATCGATATCATTTAGGCCAAATTATTGATCGACCAATTCGTTATCACAGCGATCCGGATTGTCAAGAACGCCACGTGTCAACGCATTTGTATGAGAACATTAATCGAGTTATTCGATTTCGTCATCGTATCGTTACCCAATTTGACATTGTCTCTTAGCGATCAAAAACGATTGGTCACGTGACATTTCGAAAGCTTATGCCAATAATTGCATATATGTATTCCGGATTTAACTAATTTCTTTATCGTTAGTGAAAATGTGACTTTGCCTTGGGCTCCAGGCACACATTTAAACTGTGTTCAGGAGCTTTCAGCGTCAATATTCACAAAAAGTCGACACTGATAGGCCTCGAAGTTTAATTGGTGAAATCATCCTAAGTGTTTTTTATGTCCAACTATTGAGAGACTCAGTATGAAAAATCAAACGTCATTCATTCAAACTAAGCTGAAAATCAGCACTTTTTGAAGGTCAAAGTTACATAAGACATGGATAGGTAGGATAGGTTAAGTCAGTAAGACACTTCCTTCCGCTGCATCCAGAGCGGGAGGACTGATTTGATGATTTCCCTCCATCGAATCCATTTCGTCCACCCAGAGAGGTGCTTTACTTTGTATAAATTATTTCATCACCACTGTTCTCAAAACGGTGGAGGAAAACATCGTGAAACCGTCGTGTCCTAGAACAAATAATTCGAAGACATGTGACATATACCAACCCACACTGGGCCTGTGTGGTGAATAATGGCCCACTCCCTCTCACTGAGAGGAGCCCTGTGTCCCAGCAGTGGTAACATTATAGGCTGATTATGGGTTATTGATATATCCATCCATTCATTTCAGATCAGATATAATGTAATATAATATCCTTGGACATTTCACACAACGCCATATAGTCCCAAGCTAAGCAACCTAATGCTTGTGCTATGGTAACGAGATGGCTGATAAATTACTTATATACATTTTTTTTTTGTAAATACATACATATTATAGATAGAAAAACACCCAGACCCGTAACAAATACTTGCAGGTCGTACAAATATTTGTTCCGTGCGGGAATCGAACCCGCGACATGCTGCGCAGCATTCAATCGCTCAACCGCTGCGCCAACCGTGTCGTCGGATAGACAAAAGACGAAGATATCACTTGATTGCTTTCACGATTATATTATATATTAAAAACTTACTTAAATACAGAGGCCAGTACCCAATCTGTCAAATTTCTTTGATAGATTTTCAACTTTATTCCAAAGAAAATAAGGTTCATGTTCAATTGGGAATATTTTAGAGTAGCACCAGTGTAAGCTGATCTCTCACTGTAAAAGTTTTTCGTACATTAAAGGCCAGGTTATTCTGGAAATATTATATTCCTTCTGTCGCCGTATGTATGGATTTAATATGATAACAAAACAATTATTTCACCAACAATTTCGGATTAAGAGGATAATGTTCAATCGTTATATTGAAGTATTCATTTGTTTGTGTAACGTGTTGTTATTGTATGAGAGAACTAGCTTTTGCTCACGGCTTTACCCGTGTGGACAAGATAATTTTACTTGTTAATAGCTTCTGCCTGCGGCTTCGCCGGCGTGGATGGAGGAAATTATATATAATACATATAAACCTTCCTCTTGAATCACTCTATCTATTAAAAAAAAACTGCATCAAAATCCGTTGTGTAGTTTTAAAGATCTAAGCATACATACAGACATTAGGACGCGGGAAGCGACTTTGCTTTATTCTATGTAGTGATAATCATAAACATACGTATAAATCAGCATGCAAGATGTTTAAAATATTTTAAAATGGCATGTTAATGTTGTCAGCATAACGGTAGGTAGGGTAGGTAGGGTAGGTAGGGTAGGTAGGGTAGGTAGGGTAGGTAGGGTAGGTAGGGTAGGTAGGGTAGGTAGGGTAGGTAGGGTAGGTAGGGTAGGTAGGGTAGGTAGGGTAGGTAGGGTAGGTAGGGTAGGTAGGGTAGGTAGGGTAGGTAGGGTAGGTAGGGTAGGTAGGGTAGGTAGGGTAGGTAGGGTAGGTAGGGTAGGTAGGGTAGGTAGGGTAGGTAGGGTAGGTAGGGTAGGTAGGGTAGGTAGGGTAGGTCAGGTAGGTATCATAGTGAAGACAGGACAACGTCTGTCGGGTCAGCTAGTGTAATATAAATTGACTTATTTGTGTACGATAGCGCAATAAATGAATATTGTATTTTACCACATAAATGATAGTACTTTTATACTGATAATTAAAGCAAATCGTGCAAAATGATTCACTAGCCATTCCAAAATATCAAAAATGCACAACGATAATTATTCAAGTTTTCACTTCTGCCAGCGCTCCCGGAGCGCAATCCGTTGTTTTTTTTAGTATATTATACTAAAAAAAACAATGTATAGTGTGACGTGGCCACCGGTGATACATGCGAGTCTGAACCTGTTAATTTCACCGTCCAAAATCTCACAAATGGAACACCAAAAACAACTTTTTTTTAACTAAAATTATAATTTAAAACATGAACTTTAATTAAGCATGTTTATGCAAAAATTATGCGCGCGCCATGTTCCCTGAAATTCTCTCATACTGAAAATGTTAGCTGTGTGTAAAAACAGTGAAATTTATCTTGGAAAGCAACCAGAGAACAATTAATAGGTGCAGAAGGTTCTTTTTAAGTCACGAACACATAGAACATACAGAGTTGATATTGACAGAGGGGCATTAAATTACACTACGTATACTATACGTGTTTAGTATTAATTCGATACTGTATTAAAATAAAAGCACCAACATTTTTTTTTCAAACAAACTAAATAGCTTACAAATCACAGCAAAACGCAACGACCCTTTGTAAAAAAAACTGAACAACGCATCGTAGGTTATACTAAGATTTATCATTTTAAGGTGAATGACCAATGCGTATCAACGTAATTAGCTGTTAGGAAAGCTGTCATTTGCGACTAAACTACTACTCCTATTTAATTGATTTTTGGTACAGAGCTTGAAAATGGTCCCTAGTATAGGCAGTTTAAAGGAAAGCCCCTCCGTCGTACCAACTCTGTATAACGCTTCACATAAAACAAGTGCAAGTGCACTCGCGACCGGCATTTGTTTGAAATCGCCTAACGTAGAGATAAACTACGATAACACGACCCTCCCTTAAATAATTCAAAATGTTTTGAAGTATTTGTGAAAGTAATTACAAAGCGCCACCATGAATGAAAACGCATGTCGCTGGCGGCCTGCTACTGAAGACGAATACTTACAACTACATACGAACTCTGTCGTAAGGATGTGACTACAAACATTGATACAGTAATTTGGAGGGGCGCGCCATGTTATCGTAGTTTATCTCTACATATGTTTATAAGTGTGTGTGCGTTTGTTTTCGCTTGTTGAAAGGACCCGACCTTCTGTAGGTACTGTTTGGAGAAGCAACCGTTCACATTAATTACTCTCAAGGATTCCTCATAAACATCTGTGAAGGGAGCGACATGAATTAAATTTTATATCTACTTTGCAATTTAATTTTGTACATCAGAGAAATGTTATGTAACTGTACCTTTCGCGTGTGTCAACGAAGTTCATGTAAGCATTACGACCTTAGCCTTTGTGAACACCCGGCGGGATAGACGCGGTTTCAGAACCGTTGTATGTGAGCATCTTCAAAGTTGTTCAGAGTGCTAGCTTACTGAATAATAATTTTGCAATCTTGCGATTCTGAAAATACTTGACTTAACTTAAAATAATAAATGATCCCTAAGTAATAATAGCCATATGGGCCGATTCATCTCGTTAAGCTGCGCTTGCCGGGGTCGGTCCATGGATGGGTGACCATATTGACATAACGAGATTCTTGAGTGTCTCGAAAAGCACGTTAAGCCGTTGGTCTGGCTGTAATTTGTGGATCTTTGACAGTTACGGGTCGTCAGGAGCCCGAAGGTCTGACAAGCAGTCTTACCAAGGGGTAACGTATTACCCAGTTACTGGGTTGTGGAGGTCAGATAGTCAGACGCTCCATGTAAAATACTGGTATTCAGCTTCATCCGGTTAAACTACAAGCTGACCCCAACGTAGTTGGGAAAAGGCTAGCAGGTCTTCGAATTATTGGTTCAAAGACACACGGTTTCCTCACGATGTTTTCCTTCACCGTTTTAAGCGGTGATGAAATAATTTACACAAAATAATCGTAGATAAAATGGATGGGGTTTGAGGGTGGGAAATCATTAAATGCCTCCCCGCTCTAGGTGGAGCGGAAGGGAGTGTCAGACTCTTACTGACCAAAACCCATTCATGTTCCTTTTTTAACCCTTTATGTTACGGAGTAGCGGTAACCCTTTCGGACAATCCCGCAGAAGCATAATGACTTAACAGCAACTTAAAATAAAGTTTCGTTTTGCTTATTAATATTTGAGATTCCGGTCTCTGGTACTATAAATCGTCTCGTGCTCTGATTGGTTGACCTATTTTCAACAGCCAATCACGGTTGACATAAGATTCGATGATTGGACAGTATGTAACCCACCCACGGTCTGAAAGGTCACAGCTTGCAGCTGCTAGATTAAGTAAGGGATACAATATGACATTTTCATTTGTGTAGTATAGTTAGCAAAAGAGTTTAGTATTCAGGAGCGACTTGTAACCAATACTTATGAAAGAGTGTCCGTGGAGTTTCTTGTCCGTTCTTCTCTATTTATCAATCTTTGATATTTTTTCAACTTTATATAGGGTGTTAAAAAATTAAGTATAAGAATTTGATAGTAGCATTGTACTCATCGTTACGAACAACTTTTACTATGGGATGAACCCTGAAATCGAGAAAAAAATGAGCTGTTCCGAACATGAATGTAACTCAATAAAATGTATGGAACAGCTCATATTTTTTTAGACAAATAGTGAAATTTGATAAATCGAAAATGTATGGAATTGGCATAAGCTTTCGAATATGTCACGTGATTAATCGTTTTCGATATCTAAATGCTAGACAATGTTAAATTGTGTAACGAAACTCGATCAATATTCCCATACAAATGCGTTTACAAGTTAGTGGCGTTCTTGACAATCCGAATCGCTGAGATAACGAATTGTTCGATTAACAATTTTCGAAATCGAATCGACACGGAGTGATTGACGCTTGTCTAGGCCCTCTGGTTACTTATTTATTTTGTTGACCGTACCTTTCAAGTGATCGCCTGGCCTTTACCGCGGGTGTTATGATAGGCATCCAAAGGTCACATAAGGATTGCCTACGCTTGGCATAAGTGCAAAAATATAACAGGCTATAATGCTTTTATTTTTTTTAAGGATGGGAAATCATCAAATGACCCGTCCCGCTCTAGGTGGAACGTAAGCGAGTGTCAGACTCTTACTGACTAAAACCCATCCATGTTCCTTCCTTAGCTTGTGTTTTGAACAATGCAGCCAACGAATAATATAGCTTGGACACCAAAAAGAATTAGGCCGTCAGTCAGATAAAAAAATATTAGACATGTATTTTTGCTTTATCATATGAATAAAAATTGACTTAGTCAAAACACATTAAAGTTAAGGAGTAGGGCTCGCTACGTCACAAGTTAGTATAAAATCTACATAGGCGTGACGTCATGCCATATTTTACTACGAAATATTTTGGGGTCGAACGCTCAACGTGTTTTCCGAGGCATGCACCCATCTACGGACCAACCCGTGCAAGCGTAGCTTATCATGATCAGTTGCGGCTTTTATTAATGTGTTAAAATATGTTTTAATACACAAGGAAAACGCGATAGATAAAAGTGCACTCAATTTATTAACCTTTTGATCGCCAGAGCATAAAAGCCCGCGCGTGCCCTCCACGCCAAGCTACAAAATTTCTTCTTGTTATCATGAATCTTCCAATATCCTGTGTCTTTTAATTTGTTTCATGTCATTAAATACGTACGAGAGCTTCAATTTTTAAGATATCTATGTATATAAAAACTCACAAAAGTAATGATTTAATTGTTTATTTCATGTTATAGTTTTGTTGCCATTGTCGCATATTTGTGCCGTTGATGTACAGGGCATGCTTGTCACGTATATGTGACAATGGCGTTCAAAAGGTTATTTATATTATATTTATATTTATACTATTGTATAAAACAGAGTCACTGCCCACCATCTGTCCCTCTGTACGCTAAGATCTTTTAAACTACGCAACGGATTTTAATGCGATTCTTAATCAATATACAGAGTGATCTGAGAGGAAGGTTAATACTTATATAGTTTAACTAACTTTCACCCGCGGCTTCGCCCGCATGTTACACTAATGTTACAAAGCCGAAATTTAGTGAGTGTGTGTGTTTGTATGTTTGTTACAGCCTTTTTTTTGTTTTTTTTTGCTGGGAAATCATCCAATGACTGCTCCCGCTCTGGGTGGAGCGGAAGGGAGTGTCAGACTCTTACTGACTAAATCCCATCCATGTTCCTTCCGTAGCCCTTTATGTTCCGGGGTAGCGGTAACCCTTTCGGACAATCCCGCTTAATGTTTGTAACTGCCTGAAGCACAAACTACTGACTGGATCTGACTGAAATTTGGCATAAAGATAGATTATAACCAGCATTAACACATAGGAAACTCAAACTCAAAGTATTTATTTCAAATAAACCAATACACTAACACCAACATTAACACTAGGGCCATGGGGTCCGAGTACCCACTATGTTTATCGAGACATCGCCAAGCGATTGGTCGACTCTTCACGTGACCAGAGGGCTGGCCTATTTTTCGGTCAAAGAATCAGCATTGCCATACAACGTGGCAATGCTGCCAGCCTTTTGGGAACTCTTCCTGTTGACAGCGATGTGGACGAATTTTTTGATGCCCTTTGATTTATTTTATTGTGTTTCTCTCCTGTTATATACTTGTACATAGTTATTAATAATGTTTTAGGTTTATAATATTGGTTAAAAGTTAGGATTCTTAATATTACTAATTTAAACAAAAAAAAAATGATTATTATGATATTAATAATAAATAGCGTATTTATTTCAAATAAACCAATTACAGGCACTTTTGAATTGTCAAGGTGTCGGTCAGTCACAGAGATGAAGCTAGTTGCCCATTTCAAAGCAGTAGGTACCTATGGAAAAAACAGGCAAGAAACTCCGTGGATACTCTTTTAAACAAAATATTGGTAACATAGTTCATATTAATATATTACATGTGAGAACGATGCAGAACGTCAAAAGCATCCGATATAAAATCTGTAAAAACTGTTCAAACATTAAATTAAAACAAGCCATAGCCGCTAAGAGATTACCAGTCCCTACTGACAGCGCCCGTTCACGAACATGACGCATAGAATACTTTTAAGCCGTTAGTGTCACGTGGGATAATTTCCAATATCTACATGGGTGGAGCCACGGGTAAAAGTTTGTAGTATCTACATTGCACCAATGCAAATCTAGGGTAGATCGCTAAATATGTACTAAAATTGGGTCAACGCCACACTTCGATATTGCAAAGGTATTCGTTGAAAATACCGAACAGCAAAAGAGGTTATTCTTAGCACTTTCTTTTGTTTTTCATCGCGTTCTAGTAATAATTTTAATTGAGTTGCAAAGTGCTGTTTGTTTTAACCGACTTTGTTGACTTCTTTTTCGTGTGGTTAGTGACTAACCTGGTGTCAGAGTTTTTATGCTGCCCATGGGCCTCTGACTTAGCTTCACATGCTGTTGAGAAATATCTCTCAGACATGCTGGTTTCCTCACGATGTTTTCTTTTACCAATTTTTATGCAAGTGATAATGCACATGAATCCGAAAAGTCAGAGGTGCGTGCCTTGGGTTCGAACTCGAGACCTATGACTTGGCAATCCGACGGTCGCACCACTTTGTTATCACTGCTTTGACACACTGTACAAAACGGTTACATAATTATTCCCTCTTCAATTCGTTTCCATGAAATTTTAACTGTTTACGTAATAACACTTACTGTGGCAGAGCTCGTGGCTAAGTAATAACTTGGCTGTGAATGGATGATGATCTTTAAATACCGAGACTCCTCCGTGCCTCGAAAAGCACGTTAAGTACTTGGTCGCGGCTGTGAATTGTGCATCTTTGATAGTCGTTACGGGTCGTCAGAAGTCCGAAGGTCTGACAGCCAGTCTTACCAAGGGGTATCGTATTATCTAGTTACTGGGGTGTGTCGGTCAGAACGGCAGTCGCTCCATGTAAAATACTGGTATTCAGTTGTATCCGGTTAGACTGTAAGCTGACCCCAACATAGTTGGAAAAAGGCTAGGTAGATTGCAGATTGAACTCTGGCAGAACACCATACCTATTGAAAAAAAAAGTGAAGTGTGGATCTTGGACATTACCTAAGGATTTGACAACTTCATAAAAATTGATAAGGGTGGCGACCGACTGGTGTGTGGTGCGAGTCATAAGCGAATACATAATAGGGTTGACGACTAAGATCTAACAGAGGCAACTAGCTTCATCTTTCTGACTGACCAACCCCTTGACAATTCAAAAGTAGGTATAATTATGTAATTTGTTTATCTATACTATAATAATAATTAATAATAATATTATAAAGAGGTAAAGTTTGTAAGTTTGTATGTAGGGGGTAATCTCCGGAACTAATGATCCAATTTTAAAATTTTTTTCACTGATAGAAAGCTAGATTATTCCTGAGTGCTATAGGCTATAAATTATACTTATATCATACATATTAGCCGAGCTATCGCAATTTTCGTCTAGCAAGTCAGAAAGAAATACCTCCGAAAACAGAATTATTTGTATGCGCTGCCTAAACAGTTGTTTAAAATTGAAATCAATGTATGGCAACCCGGTTCGCCTTAATTATTTCTACAAAAAGTCCGCGACACCATATTCCTATCTTTTGTATTTTAACTTTTATATTTCGTTTTATGTTTTAAAAAAGTATTTTTTGACTTACTTCTAATGTTAAAACAAGAAATTTTCCGCGGACGAAGTCGCGGGCAGAAGCTAGTTTGAAATAAATGCATTAAGTTTGACTTTGAAGCCGTCGCGCCCGGCTGTCATTTGTGAATCTTTGACTGACGTTACTGGTCGTCAGAAGCACGAAAGTCTGACTTCAAGTCTTATTGACTGGTATCGTATTAAATTACCCAGTTGTGGAGGTCAGAAAGGTGAAGTCGTGAAGTGTGGATCTTGGAAATTACCTAAGGATTTGACAACGTCATAAAAATTGATAAGGGCGGCGACCGACCTCCTGTGATTATATTCATAATGCACACACTCCATTTCAATTACTTTTTTGATTGGAAGCCGATTCTAACATAGTTGGAAACTTTAACTAACTACCATCGTTAGTTTTTGTAACCCACGCTATCAGTGTCAAAGTTCTAATCAATTTTGACACTGACGTCTCATAAACGCGGTTGAGATGTGCTAAACGCGTCTTTGAGTTGTCAAGTCTTTGTTGAGTATGAAACTCCATGTGAGCTGCTGGTGTTTTTCACTTTTTAAAACTACTTGATTTAAGAAGAAGGAAAGAAAGAATATAGTAAAAAAAGCAAACAAAAAAACCAAAACAATTTGTGGGAAAATTATATGCGTCACATCTGCGCAAAACTGTAATCCCTCAGCATAATACGAGACAGAGCCGCAGCGCAGGCGTGATTTAGATCATAAATACATAGTAAAAAGTACCTATTCTCTCCTAAAACTTCTGATACGGACATTGACCCTAACCTTTAAGTTTGTTTCATGAATAAATCGTCCTTTAAATGCCTCTTCGTTATTGGGTCTACCTTCCGTAAATCCTCATAAAATATGCAAATATTCTACACAAGATATTGGTTCAACTCCGCTTTTCTTTTATCGCTTAAGCCTCGAATGTACCAAGAACCACCTTCACAGGAATTACGATAGGCTATCGGGAAAACCTTCCTTCGAACCCTATAATAGTAAAATTAAAATTTATTAGGGATTTAGTGGTATACAGGTTGTCTGGTTAAACTGGGGACTTATTGAAGGAAGATATTTAGTACTCGTATTAAAGTTTATATTAAATGTTAGAAATATTTCTTTTCCTATTAAGGGGGATCAATGAATCTGCGTAGCCTTTTCTCGACTATGTTGGCTTCCAGTCTAAGTGGATGCAGCTCAATACCAGTATTTTACATGGAGCGACTGCTTATCTGACCTCCACTATTCAGTAACTGGGTAATACGGTGCCCTTGGTAAGACTGGCTGTCAGACTTTCGGGCTTCTGAATACCCATAAAGACTGTCAAAGATCCACGAATGACTGCTGGGACCAACGGAGACGCTCGAGACCTGTGACTTGGCAGTCCGACGGTCACACCTCTAGGCTATCACTGCTATATTGTACCTAGGAAAAAAATACTACACCACAAAAGTTGAAAAGAAGAAAAACACAAATACAGCAATGGCAGGTTGAACGGGCCCGTTAGGGCCGAAGCCTGGCAGGTAAGCGGGTTTGTCCGAGGGTTACCGCTACCCTGGAACATAAAGGGCTACGGAAGGAACATGGATGGGTTTTAGTCAGTAAGAGTCTGACACTCCTTTCCGCTCTACCCAGAGTCATATGATGTTTTCCTACCGTCAATAAAAAAACAATGGCAGGTGAATTAACTATGTATCTGATAGATATAATTTGGTCACAAAAGTTAACCATTTGAGTCCATTTGAGTATGTCCCTCGTTTAACCAGTTGTAGTTTACGTTTTCCAACGATTAAGCCCATCAGATTCCATTCAGGATATCGACACAAAAAAACCAATCCCTTTCAATAGGATTAAAGGGATATAGTTATTGTAATCTTTATTGTGGCGGGGAAAAGGTTTGACCTTGTAAATTTATGGGATAAATGGCTGTTGACCTTTAACCTTGGGTTAGACCGTCACATTTTTATTTATCGTTAAAATTGACTGCTTTGGATAAGGAGCTCGTGGCTTAGTAATAACAGCCGCACGGATTGATCTATCAGGTTAAGCTACGCTTGCCGGAGTTAGTCCGTGGTTGGGTGACCATCCTTACATATCAAGACTCTTCCGTGCCTCGGAAAAGCACGTTAAGCCACTGGTCCCGACTGTCATTCGTGGATCTTTGACAGTTACGGGTGTCTACCCGTAACGACTGTCAAAGCCGGGCTTCTGTCGAAAAGCCTGTAAGACTGATAGCCTGTCTTACCAAGGGGTATTGTATTACCCAGTTAATGACTGGGTTGGTGAGGTCAGATAGGCAGTCACTCCACGTAAAATATCGGTATTCAGCTGCATCCGGTTAGACTGGGAGCCGACCCCAAAAAAGTTGGGAAAAGGCAGGCAGATTGATTGTTTAAATTTACTGCTCCGTTTTTCTAGTGGTCGCGAGTGCTACTGCTGAGTTTGATATCTTGGGTTCGACTATTAGGTCGGACACGTAGCTATTGGGTTTGTCTTTATATCTGAAATTCCTCAATCTCTCTTTTCGTGTGGTTAGTGACTAACCTGGTGTCAGAGTTTTCATGCTGCCCATGGGCCTCTGACTTAGTTTCACATGCTGTTGAGAAATATCTCTCTGACATTTCCTCACGATGTGCTTTCACCGTTTTGAGAGCTCTTTGCTTGGAAGCAAAATACTGTTATTCAGAGGCATCTGAATAACAGTATTTTACATGAACCGACTGCATAATATCTGACCTCCACAACCCAGTCAGTAACTGGGTAATACAAACGTAATTAAATTAAATACACAAATAAAATGCCTTTCTGGTTTCGAACTCACAACCCCGAACTAAGTGACGACACGGTTGGCGCAGTGGTTGAGCGATTAACTGCTGCGCAACATGTCGTGGGTTCGATTCCCGCACGGAACAAATATTTGTACGACCTGCAAGTATTTGTTACGGGTCTAGATGTTTTTCTATCTATAATATGTATGTATTTACAAAAAAAAAATGTATATAAGTAGTTTATCAGCCATCTCGTTATCATAACACAAGCATTAGGTTGCTTAGCTTGGGACTATATGGCGTTGTGTGAAATGTCCAAGGATATTATTATTAACTCGTAAGTTGCGGCTGATAACACTGGGCAACACTGCTATAAGTGAGAATGTCCCTCAAATGTTATGATTGCATGAAATAGTCGTTATAAGGGCGTAAAAAAACGGCATAAAATTCAATGGGCCATGAAGAGCTGTTCACATAACACCCAAGAACCACTTACGATAGTACAGTGCACTTAGACTAATTAGTTTGAACATCCCAGGTGTCATTAGGAAATATTAGGTAAGAGCTTTCTAAGTGTGAAATGAAATAAAAACTTCTAATTTATATTTACGTCTATTGATATCAATGTTGTTATTAATTACTAGCTTTTGCCAGCAACTTCGCCCGCGTGTATGTAGGAATTTAGCCCACGGGAACCGTACATTTTTCCGGGATAGCTTATATTATGCTATTCCAAACATTGATTTAAATTTTAAACAACTGTTTAGGCAGCGCATGCAAATAATTCTGTTTTCGGAGGTATTTCTTTCCGACTTGCTAGACGAAAATTGCGATAGCTCGGCTATATGTATGATATAAATATAATTTATAGCCTATAGCACTCAGGAATAATGTAGCTTTGTGAAAAAAATTTTTAAAATTGGGTCATTAGTTCCGGAGATTACCCCCTACATACAAACTTACAAATTTTACCTCTTTATAATATTAGTATAGATTTGTAGGTAAATAATTGATTAAGAGTTCGTAGTTCGTAGCAGTTTCTTTGCATTTTCTGAGAACATTTACCATAGTAATGTATACATTCTTACACCATCCAAAAGTAAAGATTTCAACGAACATAAAGCCCACCGACTTTTTTTTAAACGGATATTTTGACGTGAAAATTTTCGATCGAAAATTAGGGTGCTTTTTCGGGAGGTCAAAATAAGAAAAAGATAATTATTTTAAATTTAAAAAAATACAGTGTGTTTCGAACATAATTAGGTAAGGTATTCCCCAAATTGCGTGGAAATTAAATATTTTATAATAAATAAAACAACAATAACTTGGTAATTTGACTTTTTCAAATACATTTTGAGGTCATGTGAAAGTAGACTTACAACTTTGCTACTTAATTTTTTTCCACAGGACTTAAAGTTTTGCCAGAAATCGAGATAAACGGTTTTTTACCCTTAATAACGCACTCCCACCCCCACTTCCCGACCTCAGATCGCCCGTAAATTATTCTCCTTTAATTTTCATTATATTCTCTTCCTTCTCCAATGGGTTTCATCCAACTATATTTTTTTTGGGTTCAAAAATGATCCGCCATAAAAGGTGTATAAATAAAATTCACTACGTAGAGAAAGCCTCCTATTGTATTTCTTGCTCTCTCAACCTCTCTAATTACGTCACAGATTCCTCTCATCTCAACAGATGTCTCCTTAACGAACATTCAACTGGGACAGTTAATTAACACCATCATTAAGAGTGGCTTAAAACTTTTCTCTTAACAAAAGTCATAAGTAGTTCGAGAGTAGGCCTTTTACTTTTTGACTTTACATTTTGGACTTTATTTCATTGAGTTAAGGACGTAAATCAATTGCGGGTGTCGTTTTTTGTATTGGGTTTGTCAACCATACAGGACTTTATCTCACAAAGCGACACGCGCTTTACTTGTGCTAATCAACCGTACAAACTTAATGTGAATGTGTGTGTGATGTTGATTAGTGACAGCACGTAATACACACACACTTCCAAATTCGAAATTGTTCCGGACTCGTCTTTATACCGTCCGGACTTTATATTCATATTCATATATTTAATAGAATATTTGAAACGGTCAAAATAAAATATGAAATCACATAGGTAGAAAAAAGACCGCTCGTCTTAAAAACGTCCAACACCATACAAAAATTAAATATCATGCGAATAATTCCGTGGCTGGCGTGAACACATTGACATGTCGACATGTATGTTTTTTTTTTTATTGGCTTAATGCATTCTATGCACTAGGAATTTATAGGAAAAAAATTGACACGTTTTTATGTACCTTAGTTTTGGAGAAATCGACTGTGGTAGTATGTTGACATCTCTCATTTTTGCGTGTTTTTGTTGACAAAACCTTATGTCAAATTAACGATGCACATACTTTTGTGATAAAACTTCGATATGTCGTTTTATCAACATACGCTCAGTGACCAAAATAATATTCATTATTTGATAATTCAACTTATGCACATAATAGTTTCCTTTATCGTCTTATTATAAATTGACAAATTGAGTTATCAAGTTATGGCCATCCTAAAGACTTGATCCAATCTTGACATATTGAGATGTCAAGTCGTAGCCAAAGTAAGTTTCGTATCCTAAATGGAACAAATATAGTTATCATAACATGTGGGTTATAAAATACTTTACTATTAAATGAATATGTTTAGTTGCCAACTTTTGCACCCAAATTGTATTAAAAACAATCGAGTTGTCAACATAATAAAATAACGGTTTGCAAAATGAATATCGATGCACGTCTCTAGCTCAAGCTCGCTCGCTCGTGTGTTTGTAAACAAACAAACGTCAGTTGACCTTGATGAGCCGCACGCACGCGGACGAGTCTTAGTACATGCGAGAATTTTGTTTGTTTTTGAGTTTTCTATCTAAAGTTTCGACTCTATAATCTTGTGTTTAATGTGTATAAGTTTTTGTATGTGTTTTAATTCATAAATTGCGTGTATAATTTGTGATTTGCAATGGAAGAAAAAGTGAGTACCTACTAAACTTTACGTATTTATCTTTTTGAATAATCCTATTAGGGAATAACTACTTACTGATATTTGCAATTGTATGAGTATTAAAATATTCGATTCTTGCAGAGTCCGACAATTGCCGAATTATTGGCTAAGAAACGGAAGTTAACTGATCTTCGTGAAATAATGTTAAAATCATCTCGCAAAAAAATGAATCAAGTGGATGAAAATGGTAAGAGATGTCTTTATTATCACATTTTTTTATAATAAGTATGTAAGTACTGACGAACGTTGGGAATTAGTTGATTTATAATTCATAGTAACTGTTAACTTAGACTTATGGTAATGATGAGTTTCCAGTTGTGTTAGTACCTACGTAGGTACAGACGACAGCACATGAAGAAGTCTTTAATTGATTTTCAACTTTGTCGCTAAAGATTTAGGGTTCAAGATTGATTGAAAAAAATTGGTGATGATGATATTGATGATGATGATGATTAGTCCCTTCATTTATGACTAAAATAATATCTACTATATTTTATTTTCAGATGGGGATGCCAATAACTCTAATAAGCCTATGACCTCTTTAATGTTGAAACCGTATCAAAAATATGATAATGAACTACAGGGTATGTACTAAAACTATTTTACTAGCTACTATTCGTAATAATAATTATTTCTAGTAATTAAATTACCTATATGTGATGTGAAATTTATGTGTATCTGTGTGTTTTAAAACGAATAATCGGTAACTGGTAGCCAGTTTGGGATGAAACTTGATATGTAAATAGACAAGACCTAAGATTACTATGCAGGCATGAGAATCACATCTAGCTGTTACAAACCCAAACTTACATTACTAATGCGAAAGCAAATCTATCTTGTGTCCATCTAATTTTTTTTTATTGCTTCAGATGAACCTAATCCTGCTACACCACTATCACATTCATTGAAAAACATAAGTAACTATGATCCACTATCTCCTTTACCGGAGATGTCCCCAGCAACACAAGAACTTTATAATGTGTTAATTACTGACCCAAAACTGCAATTTAATAATACGTCAGATGTTATCGAAAACAGTGACGCCTCTGATGAAGAAAATGAACCGTTTCAGGAAGACAGCGACGACAGTGTTCGTGATCCTGATTTTAACATTAAAACAAAAGTAACAATAGATGAATCAGAAACTGATTGCGAATCAAGTGATGATGCGAAAGATATAAGCAAAGAAACATTAACAATTTCAGGCAAAAATATGAGAGAAACAAAAAGATTAATACCCGAAAAGAATACCAAAAATGAAATACAAACATCGATATCTGAAATATACATTGAAGTGGTCACTGAATCTGAAAATGTTTCACCTATCTTAAAAACAGAAGAAACAGCACAAGAGTCATCTTCGAATAATACACAAATAAACAGAGCAGGGAGTGCGGCGTGTGTGTCAAGCGAAAACAGGGACGAACAAAGTGATTTACCTAAAATGGGTACAAGAGATCCAGAACATGATAGCGCAGTTGCTAATGTAGATGAGGGAGACATACCAACACAAGAAAATATAATGGAAAGAAATGAGAATTTAAATTTAATAATAGAAGATACAAGTACTTGTGAAGAAAGAACTAATGATAACAGAATAAAAGGAAGATCAAGACTAGACAGAAAAGCAAGCAAAATACGAAGGAATACAGGAAAAAGTTATATAACGGAAAAAGGAAAAATAATTCCTGAAAGAACATCAAAAGAGTTGGGATCTTGTAGATTAAGGTGTTCTGAAAGGATTACGACACCTGAACAGACGCAATGTTTTGAAGCTTATTGGAAACTTGGAGATAGAGATAGAAGGGCAGCATTTGTGTCTAAATCAGTAATACTTATGCCCAAACTAACTCAAAAAACGAGCATTAGGACATTAAATAGAGAATACTATTGTAAGTACAGCCTGGAAATTTGTAATGAGCAGAAACAGGTTTGTAAAGAATGTTTTTGTAAAATACTAGGAGAGACTAAGGGATTTGTGAATATAATTATAGGAAAAAAGAAATTATCTCCTAACGGAATCATCGATGAAGATCAGAGAGGTCGTCAACCTCCTAAAAATAAGAAGACTGTAGAAGATATTTCGCTTGTTAATGAGCACATTTTAAGTTTTCCTAGTTATGAGAGTCACTATTGTAGAAAGTCGACTGGTAAAAAATATCTACCTGCTGACCTTTCAATTGCTAAAATGTACAGAGAGTATAAAACTACTTCTTCAAATCCTGTGTCCCTAAAAATATATGCTAAATGCTTTCATGATTTCAATCTATCGTTTAAGCAACCATCCAAAGATACGTGTAACACGTGCGATGTGTTAAATGCCAAAATTAAAGTTGCTGATGATGATGGCAAATTACATTTGACTGCTGAATTAACTGAACATCAATACCAAGCTGAAAAAGCTTATGCTGTAAAACGTGTGGATAAAGAAACCGCCAAAACAGATTCGTTTATTAGAGCATATGCATTTGATCTCCAGCAGTGCTTGCCTACACCGTATTTAAAAACATCAGTTTCATTTTACAAACGTCAGCTTTGGTCATTTAATTTAACTATACATGACTTAGCATCTAATAATGCTACATGTTACATGTGGGACGAGACTATAGGAGCTCGAGGAGCAAACCAAATTGCATCATGCTTGTGGCACTTTTGCAATAGTTTGCCATCGGAAGTCAAAGAACTGACTTTTTATTCTGATACTTGTGGCGGACAAAACAAAAATAATGTTGTGGCAATGATGTTTATGTTTTTGCTAAATAATCATCCGACACTGCAAAAGATAAACCACAAATTCCTGATCAGTGGGCACTCACATATGGAATGTGATTCTGACCACGCAATTATTGAAAAAACTAAAAAGAGAACACAAATGAAAATCAATCACTTATATGATTGGGTGCAATTAGTTAGGACTTGCAAAGTACAGAAACCATTCAAGGTAATAGTGATGACGGTAAATGATTTCTTGGATTTTGCTGAGCTAAAATCTAAGAAGGGACCCTTTACTGTCAAAAAAGTAGATGATTCGGGGGACAAATTTCTGTGGCAACCTATCAAATGGCTGCAATTTAATAAAAACAATATAGGAAAAATTTATTTTAAGAAAAACCTGGATTGTGAGTCTCCTTTCACTTCAATTAATTTCAAAAAAAGAGGCAAAAGTACCATCGACTTATTTAGGGTGAACCAAATCTCCAAGGAAGCATTGCCAATCAGCGCAGAAAAAAAGAAGGATTTAATGGACATGATTGATTTGATAGACGACTCATTTAAAGAATTTTATGTTAATTTAAAAACTATCGGCAATATGTCTGCATGTACTGATCCTGATTTGGATGAAGATAATCCAGATGAAGAAGATCCTGAGCTCCAATAAAATATAAATTACTTGCAGCGTTTTCATATTTTTAATTTTCAGTCAAACTCATTTCGTCACTGTGATGTGACAATACATTTTTCTTTATTAATAACTGTGCATTTTCAATTATTTGTCCCTTTATTTTAAGAACATGTTTTATAGATTTGCGCATTTCAATTTATAATTTCTCCAGTTAGTACACTAAAGGTTAAGTAATTATTCAGCAATATAACATTGATTTATGTTCGTAGTCTGTTTGCTGTCTAATAAAAATATCATGTTTGTAATTAAAATAACTTTTTTACCTACTAATTATACACCTCTAATCACACTCAGAAGGTGAATAAGTTGATAACTTTGGTGAATATATTGACAACTCGGTGAATAAGTTGACAACTCGTTGGTGAACGATTTGACATGTCTATTTTTTTCTAAACTATGGACAATTTCGCTTATTTACTGTCATCATTCAATAGATGGTCAAAAATAACCTTCTACATACATAAAACACACACGATAAAGTAATTTCTCGATTTACCAGACGAAGTCAAAACATTAAAATGGCCGTCCTGACAAATTGCTGTTTTAGACATGTCAACGTATTCACGCCAGCCACGGAATTATTATTATCACTTGCTTAGAAAACGGTGGAGAAAAACATTGTGAGAAAACTGGCATGCCTGAGAGATATTTCTCAACAGCAGTTGAAGCTAAGTCAGAGGCCCATGGGCAGCATAGAAACTGACACTCTAACTGTCTGTTCAATTAGAAGAACTAGTTTCTATAACAAAAGAGCAAATATCTCATAAATTCTTTCTGAAATATTCTACACGTAAATACTCGCGTGTATTCACTCCATTGAAAAGTATTTGCCAAATATTTTTGGCAATTTCACCCCATATTTCACCTTTCGTTTGACAGCACATGCCAACGGGTCCCAGACGACATTCATTTGTCAATCAATTTATCAACGAGTAGGGTTGTACGTTGTCTGTTTTATATTTAAATCTTATTTCTATTGTTTAATACCTGCTGGTGTCCTTAGATTCGCCCGCGTGGTCCCTATTTTTTTTAATTTTTAATAGTGATCTAAGATACTTCTTGCTTGTTAAGAATGCAGTGTTAGCCTAGTGGTGTGACCTTCAGACAGCCAAGTCGATATGTCTCGAGTTCGGACCCAAGGCACGTACCTCTGAATTTTCTGATCCATGTGCGTATTCTTAAAATTTGGTGAAGGAAAACATCGTGAGGAAACTTGAGAGATATTTCTCAACAGCATGTGACGCTAAGTCAGAGGCCCATGGGCAGCTTAAAAACTCTGACACCAGATTAGTCACTAACCATACGAAAACGAACGACCAAACGAGTTACTTCCTTATAACATCAGGTATCGGTCACTGATAGTCTCGTCAAAATCGGTCCAGCCGTTTGAGAGATTAGCCGGAACAGACAGACAAAGATTTAATAAAGTACCGTTTATACTTTCCTATGCATTTAGTAAAAACCTGGTATTTTGTAATTAAAAACAGACACTAACATATTATTTATTAATATAGAAGACTAATGACCTACTCTGCTTAGCAAGGTTATTACGACACGAAAGAACATTGGGATTTATTTATTGCTTACTGTTGCCCGGATCTCCGCTTCAAGCTAGTTGTAAAAATTGAAAAATAAAAGTGCCTTACAGGTGCTCATATGAAATAAATTATTTGACTTTGACATTGAAATAAAAAAATATTTTTCCAAAATAATAATAAATGACGAAGTTCTGAGCTACCAAACATAAAAACAATGCAATAGGAAATAACCATTTTAACCTGTTGAAATATCTTCTCACACATTGATTGATTTATTATTATTAACTTTTAGAATGTTTGTAAATATATTGTGAGCACCATGTACTTTTGACATACTTAAGTTTACCTGCCATTACTATATGTGTTTTTCTTTTCACCTTTTGTGGTGTAGTGTTTTTATTCTGGGTGCATCGTCTTCACATATAATGTTATAATTCATGTATACAAAACATTCTAAAACATTTTAAAAGAGTAACGGTGGAGTTTCTTGCCCATTCTTCTCCACACGAAACTACCTTTTGGAGGGGGCGACTAGAATCAATTCTATTTCTTGTTCATTTTGACGTTCAAAAGTGCCTTACTTGTGCCTATTTGAAATAAATGATTTGACTTTGACTTTGACTTTGAATAACCATCCGCCTTTTTTGGAGTCTATTTAAAAAAGGAATTCTATATCTTCATCATAACGAAGACGTAGATGAACTACATGTGGCTTAAAAGCCTTTAGGCACACTTTCAATAGACAATTTATGTATCGAGGCGCATAGGTACTTTCATACTAAAAGCCTGGCTGGTTCTGCCTAACTCAATTGAAATCCGGCCTGTGAGTATAAAATAGTCTATATGGTCGTATTTTGTCTATGGTAGTCGTTTTAGTAACGGTTGAAAGGTAGCAATTTGGCTTGTCTATTAAACTACATGGTTTGTGAGGATTTTGACATCAATATGCATGTTGACGAATCGGAGTTCCGACATAGCTTGCAGAGTAAACAAAGGGGCATTGGGCTGGCCATGTTTATCGAAGGTCGGTGGAGCAGACGAGTCCTGGTGTAGAAACTGTGTGTCGGCAAGCGTGGTGTGGAACTCCCTCTTTTTTTTAAGGATGGTCAATCATCAAATGCCCCTTCCCGCTCTCGGTGGAGCTGAAGGAAGTGTCAGACTCTTACTGACTCAAACCCATCCATGTTCCTTCCTTAGCCCTTTATGTTCAGAGGCAACGGTAATCCCGCTGAGTTGCCAAGTAAGCGGGATTGTCCGAAAGGGTTACCGCTACCCCGGAACATAAAGGGCTATGGAAGGAACATGGATGGGTTTTAGTCAGTAAGAGTCTTACACTCCCTTCCGTCCCACCCAGAGCGGAAGAAGTCATCGGATGATTACTCGGGCGGCACGTTGTTGCTGACGCATGTCCCTCGTGTGTCATCATGCCTAGCCTTTTCCCAACTATGTTGGGGTCGGCTTCCAGTCTAACTGGGTGCAGCTGAATACTAGTATTTTACATGGAGCGACTGCCTATCTGACCTCTATAACCCCATAACTGAGCAATACGATACCCCGTGGTAGACTGGCTGTCAGATTTTTTGGGCTTCTAACGACCCGTAACGACTGTCAAAGATGCACGAATGACAGCCGGGACCAACGGTTTAACGTGCTTTCCGAGACACGGAATAGTCTAGGTATGTAAAGATGGTCACCCATTCACGGCCAACCTCGGCAAGCGTGGCTTAACCTGATGGATCGACCTGTGTGGCTGTTAATATTTAGCCACGATCGCTCGTGTGTATTATCTCTTATTGGAAAATTTACAATCGTTATGAAATGAGAAACAGATAATGGGAAATTCTCAGAAATTACAAAATGATTTGCCAAGTTTTTGACGCCCTATGAGTTCTTCCCCTTGTTTACATAAGAGATATATTGTTTAATTTTAGGTTGTAAGTATTGTATTTAAGTAGTCTTAATAAAAATAAACCGACGACACGGTTGGCGCAGTGGTTGAGCGTTTGACTGCTGCGCAGCATGTCGCGGGTTCGATTCTCGCACGGAACAAATATTTGTACGACCTGCAAGTATTTGTTCCGGGTCTGGGTGTTTTTCTATCTATAATATGTGGTATTTAATTTATAAAAAAAAATGTAAAATCATATTGTATCAGCCATCTCGTTATAACACAAGCATTAGGTTGCTTAGCTTGGGATTATATGGCGTTGTGTGAAATGTCCAAGGATAATATACCTACATATTTAGGATATTATAAATATTTTGCCAATATTATGTCAAAATATATGTCCCAGTGCGGACAAAATGGATACTTCGACAAAATTGATGATTTGTTTAAAGCTCTGAATTCCAATTTCAGTGTCGTATTTAAATATTTAATTTGCAATCGTACAAATAAATTGGAACGTATCCCGTTCTCGTGGGATGCATTAATTTTTGCGTCGGAAATTGGTTTATGGGATGGGTGGATGTAATGGATTAAATTGACTATTTGAAATGGTCAAAAATAAAATATGAAATCACATAGAATAAAAAACCTCTCGTCTTAAAAACTTCCATCACCGTACAGCAATTAAATATTATGCGAAGATGTAATTGCTAATAAGTATTCCATTTGATTCTAAAAATCTGTGACGTCCCATTGTTATATCTCATACAAAACACGTACATATTCGGCGTTTTGACAAATCATAAAAAGTAACGTTATTGACTACCCTTTCAAATACCCAATTATATCTGAAACTCAAACTCAACGCGTTTATTAAAAATAAACTAATTACAGGCACTTTTGAATTGTCAAGGGGTCAGTCAGTCAGTCAGAAAGATGAAGCTAGTTGCCCATTCCAAAGCAGTAGGTATAGACGCCAATACATCAAGCTATCCTAAATTGTTAAATTATCCTAATTGAAAACAAATGAAAATATGCTTTTGTACATTAAGTTCACCTATGGTGAAGAACGGGCAAGAAACTTAGATGCCACTATGATGTAAATATTGATGTACAATTTCATTATTGAAGGGAATTTTGATAATGTTTGCATTCCAAATCAATCCATATAACAAACTATGTGACATCATAATCGGATAAGGAGCTCGTGGCTAAGTAATAACAACCACACGGATCGATCAGGTTAAGCTACGCTTGCCGGGTTTGGTCCGTGGATGGGTGAACGTCTTTACATACCGAGACTCCTCCGTGTCTCGGAAAGCACATTAAGCCGTTGGTCCCGGCTGTCATTTGTACATCTTTGACAGTCGTTACGGGTCGTCAGAAGCCCGAAAGTCAGTCAGCGAGTCTTACCAAGAGGTATCGTATTACGCAGTTACTGACTGAGTTGTGGAGGTCAGATAGACAGTCGCTTCATGTAAGACACTGGTATTCAGCTGCATCCGATTAGGCTGGAAGCCGACCCCAACATAGTTGGGAAAAGGCAAGGCAGATTGATTGTGACATCATAATAAAAGACAACGTAACTAACCTGTCATAAAAACAAAACCGAAGGAAAAACAAAGCAATTCTCTTTGAGTGACGAAAAGAATATACGAAGGTTTAGCGCTAAAATATTATACAGCTAACAAAATATCGGGCAAGGACAGGCATTCAAATAAATTAGACTTGTTTGTCACGGCGTGAACCCAAGGTGACCCCGAATAAGAATTTGTATAGAGATGTTGAACGAGCGTAAAGTTGTCAGAAATGTTATGTAATGTAAGTGATTATTACAGCTGTGATAGCCTAGTGGTGTGACCGTCGGACTGCCAAGTCATTGTCGGTCGATTCTGTAAAAACCTAACCGTGATGACTTAGGTGAAGTGAGACTGTCATTCGACATTTTGCAAGGAATTGATACTATTAACAGCTCTCTTTAAACTCACTTACGTTTTCAGGGTGAGATTTTTCAGAATAACACTGGGAGACCTGCCCAAGGCACGTACCTCTGATTTTACGGATTCATTTGTTTATTGTGTATAATAATTGTCACATGCTTAAAAATCGGTGAAGGAAAACGTCTTGACGAAATCAGCGTGTTTGAGAGGTAATTCTCAACAGCATGTGAAGCTAAGTCAGAGGCCCATGGGCAGCTTAAAAACTCTGACACCAGGTTAGTCACTAACCACATGAAAAGAAGAACTGAAACTGAAACATTATAGGCTGATTATGTTACATAATATAATATATAAAAAGCTAAATGAATATTCAGAATAATATGAACAAAAACAATATGTAGGTATAATAATCAAAGAGTATAAAAAAATTCGTCCACATCGCTGTCAATAGAAAATGTTTCCAAAAAGCTGGCAGTATTCATTTCACATATTACACAGCCAAGTTCTTCCTAGATTGCATCAGTCAGAATACAGTGTGTTAAATCCTTCATTAACTTGGCTTACTGCCATTAATGGAAATACTAGTTTTCGCTAACACTAGGGAACACTTGAATGTAATGCCTAAATAAAATATTGCTCGTTAGATTTTAAACTTTCAGCGCTGAGCTAAGCGTTGAAATTCGAACACCTCTTAGGCATTACATTTAGGTGTTGCCTAGTGGTGTTAAAACGGGACTAAGATGTTTATTGTTGACTTTCTTTGACATTCTTAATAATTACTTCAATTTACTATTACTTACTTTATTTCAATTACTTTATTTTATGCGGCACATGACATTTTTTCAATTGGTTCGTTTCTTTTATCCTAGACTTTATTAATTATGATAGTAAAAATAACCTGCTTACTAATATTATATTTGTTTGCCGATTATTTGCCGAACATACAGATCAGCCAAAATGTATAAATAACACCTTTTTGTACTTATGTTCACAAATAAAGATTGATTTGATTTGATACTTTAATACTCTTCTGACTTACATAATATTATGTTCTGCGTGAAGTATAAGAACTTCTTCTGTTTTAGTATAATAGTTGTATTATATTGTCTAGGAGCTCGTGGCTAAGTATTAACAGCCGCACAGGTCAATCCGCCCGGTTAAGCTACGGTTGCCAGGTTTGGCCGTGGATGGGTGACCGTCTTTAAAAATCGAGACTCCTCCGTGCCGTACGGGTGCGTAGAGTGACTGCGTGTGGGTACGTCTTTCATTGACTTGAATATATTGGCGGCTGAGTGTATGCCATGCTCACTTTAATGTCTCGCTGATGGTGGCGTGTGTGTTGGATCATTTAGCTCCCTTCAAAATGGTTGAGCTGAATGGTGCTAATATATGCGTCATGTTCGTGAACGGGCGCTGTCAGTAGGGACTGGTGATCTCTTAGCGGCTAGGGCTTGTTTTAATTTAATTATTGAATAGTTTTTACATATTTTATATCTGATGCTTTTAACGTTCTGCATCGTTCTCACATGTATAATATTAATATGAACTATGTATAACCAATATTTTGTAACCATATTTTGTTTAAAAGAGTGTCCATGGAGTTTCTTGCCCGTTCTTCTCCATAGGTACCTACTCCTTTGGAATGGGCAACTAGCTTCATTTCTCGGACTGACCGACACCTTGACAATTCAAAAGTGCCTGTAATTGGTTTATTTGAAATAAATACTTTGAGTTTGAGTTTGAGTTTGAGTTTTCTGCCTCCACAACCCAGTCACTCCATGTAAAATACTTGTATTCAGCTGCATCCGGTTAGACTGGAAGCCGAGCCCAACATAGTTGGGCTTGGCAGATCGATCTCCGGGTTATGGGTCCATGAAACCGGTGAAGGAAAACATCGTAGGGAAACGGGCATGTCCTAGAACCAACAATTCGAAGACATGTGACATCCACCAGCTCGCACTGGGCTCGCGTGGTGGATTATGGCCCACTCCTTCTGGAAGAGAAGAGGTTTGTGTCCTAGCAGTGGGAATAGGCGGATAATGCTTATGCTGTGGGTCCATTTCTCTTCTTGAAAATGAGACTAGGAAAAAGGTTATGTGGGCACCATGTACTTATGTCATACTTAAGTTTACCTGCCATTCAAATTCAAATTCAAATAATTTATTGTGGATCATAGGTTCATAGGATGTTAAGTTGGTTACAGGTAAATCTGCTATGTCAAGCCGTTTAGGCATACAAAATTCAGCACATCAATCTAATTTAAAAAAAAAAAACATAAATATCAAATTGTCATGCAATATAAATTAAATGAGTAATATAATAGGTAATGTCAAATTATTAATTATACATGCTATAGAATATAATAGTAATAATAATAGTAATAAAAACAATTAGACAATGTCACTTTACAGTTTGTGAGTATTTATACCTAATAGTTTGTTATAATAAACCGGCTGTTTCAGTGTCTTGTCATCTAGAAATTCTCTAACGCCATTACTATATGTGTTTTTCTTTTCACCTTTTGTGGTGTAGTGTTTTTATTCTGGGTGCATCGTCTTCACATATAATGTTATAATTCAAGTATACAATACATACATGGTTAAACATTTTAAAAGAGTAACGGTGGAGTTTCTTGCCCATTCTTCTCCACACGAAACTACCTTTTGGAAGGGGTGACTAGAATCAATTCTATTTCTTGTTCATTTTGACGTTCAAAAGTGCCTTACTTGTGCCTATTTGAAATAAATGATTTGACTTTGACTTTAAAGGGATACAAAACATAATCGTTACTTTCTTTCTGACGGTACTCGAAAACTGTCGGTACTGTAGATGCTTAATAAATTTAGATTAAAGCCTCCTTCTTTATTATAAAAGTAAATGGCTGGTTGGAAACGAATATTAATGAAATAAAAACCCGGCGCAAGTCCTTTTAAATATTTTTTTTTATTTTGTTTCTAAGTATGTTTTGTTATAGCGGCAACAGGAATACAGTCATCATCTGAGGAAATTTCAACTGTCTAGCATTTCATGAGATACAGCCTGGTGACAGAAGGATGAACGGACAGCGAAGTCTTAGAAATTGGGTCCGGTTTTACCCTTTGGGTTCGAAACCCTTAAAAGAAGGAAAATGTTTATATTGTCGATTAAATATCAGCAACATTCTTAAAAGCAACGAAGCCTTTAAAACTAAGTTTGGAAAATCCATACACATTAAAATAAACAAACTTCAATGTAAGAACCACTCAGTAAATCAAAGAACGCTTTATTTGTTATAAATGCGAATGTAAGTTTGTCAGTTTGCTTGTTACCTTTTCACGCCTAAACCACTGAACCAATCATCCTGAAATATTGCATATACGTTGTCAGGTGTACAGAAACGGACATAAAGTACCTTTCATCCCGAATAAAAGTACTGTTCCTGAGAAAACCAACAAAAACGTTATTATGATAATAGATGGCGCCACGTGTACGTTCCGTTCTGAGCCCATGATTGCAACGGCCAAACAACAAGCAGAGTACAACCCGAATTGATTGTCAAATTCTAAAATAAAACGAGGCGAGCCGCGTGCAAAAGATAGTAAGAAATAAAATCGGCACTTTGTTCTAGAGCTACTGATTGAAAGAGTTCCTTTGTGTATACAAATGCTATTGTTTTAGCTTCAAAGTTATATCGTTTCGTTCAAAATCGAGGTTAACTGGGCCTTGATTTCGAACATCAGGATTAACGAATTACTTAAGTTTTAATACTTATTGGCTTAATCAGTCAAAAACCTACCCACTACTGGGATTCAGCCGGATTTTGTGAAATAAAGTGAGCGATCCCGACGCTTGCCAAGTGCGGGTTGGTGGATGTCACTACCGAAGAAGTCTCAAAATGTAAAGATACCCGGACAACCGAATGCAGCTGCATACCAGTATTTTACACGGAGCGACTGCTTATCTGACCTCCACAACTCGGTCAGTAACTGGGTAGGTAATACGATACCCCTTGGTAAGACTGGCTGTCAGACTTTCCGGCTTTTGACTACCTATAACAACTGTCAAAGATCCTTGAATAACAGCCGAGATAACGGCTTAACGTGCTTTCTGAGGCACGGAGGAGTTTCGATATGTAAAGATGGTCACTCATCCACGGACCAACCTCGGCAAGCGTAGCTTAACCTGATGGATCGACCCGTGCGGCTGTTATTACTTAGCCACGAGCTCCTCCTACGAATTTTTACATACATCTATAGCACAGTCTATAAATCATATAGTCGTCCAACGAAGACGTCTAGACAGGGCAATCGTGCGTGGTGTGAGGGGCGAGACGGGGGGGGGGGGCGCTCCCGAACCGCGTACGCTTTTTTTTTTTTTTTAAGGCTGGGAAATCATCCAATGACTGCTCCCTCTCTGGGTGGAGCGGAAGGGAGTGTCAGACTCTTACTGACTAAAACCCATCCATGTTCCTTCCGTAGCCCTTTATGTTCCGGGGTAGCGGTAACCCTTTCGGACAATCCCGCTTACCCGGCAGGCTTGGCCCTGAGGGGCCCCTTCATATGCTGACATCTCTTTGAGGCGCGCGTGGAACATAAACGCGCCGTACGGCACGGGTCTGGTGCTGATCGGACGGTGAGTCACCCATTACTCACCGCCCGCAGGCCCGCGCCTACGGTGGCCGGGAGTCGTCACGTGGCTCCCGACGCCCGGAGCGTCTCCCGCGGCGGCTGGGACGGGAGGACCTTTCTCTCTCCCATCCCGCCACCTCCTTCGCGAGCATGACTTTTTCGCAGAAGGAGGTGACTGCCTCCCACTCCCTCTCGCCCCGGACCATGGCTTGCACCAGGGCCGGGCGCGAGAGGTCGCCGCCGCCGATCGCCTCTACGAGGACACGGCGGTGCTCTGCCCATGCGGGGCAGGTTTGCACCGTGTGCTCTACCGTGTCCTCTGGGCGATCCTCGCAGTGGTGACACCCGGGCGTTTCCTCCCGCCTGATGATGTGCAGGAACCTCCCGAAACATCCATGTCCGGTGAGGACCTGCGTCAGGCGGAAGGTGAGGGCGCCGTGACGCCTCTCTAGCCACTCCTCAAAGAGGGGCCTTACCGCCACTATCGTGGCGTGCCCGAACTGCGTACGCTACCGTGTTAGTAGTTTGGGAGACCACTTTCAGGGCTACCGTATGTCAATTTATTATTTTCTTAATTCATGTATAATAATTAAAATCGTGCATACGAAGTGTGTTGTGAAAGATTGCTAGTCGTCATCTTACATTACAGACTAAAGAACTGCGATTTCATCAATTTTCGCGAACGGATGAAAAGTAAACCAATAAATATTGTTTGTTTGATAGAAAGAAAATATTTGATAGTATCTTGAGCCCAGAGTGTTTACGTTTTTGTTTTGCAAGTATAACCCACCGTTATTAATACATATTACGTCTAAATGTTTTCCATTTTGTCAATAATAAAAGATTGTTTACTTGGGACAACCCTAGCTGTTGCGACAATGCTTACACGTTGTCGGCATTTACCACGAGATCAAAGGCGTCGTCCTACTGTATCTTTTTTATACTGTGTCTATAGTGTGTATACAGCCTTACAATCCTTTACAAAATACATCGTAATAACATAAAGGCATAAAAGCTAATGACTTGTAAAAGGCAGAATTTTCATTAATTTAATAGCCCATTACAATACAATATGTAAATTAAGTTTTAATGGTGGAATGTAATGGCCGCTATCATTGTTGTAGGGGTGTCTTGTTCACGAATCATTATTTTGTTAGGGTTGAACCTTTTTTTCGTTTTTGTTTTTTTTTGTAAGACCATCGACACGTTGGATAAATTTTGTGAATTTAGATAATTTATGGCTAGTCTTAGTTGTCATGGTCAGGAGTTCGTGGCTAAGTTATAACAGCCGCACGGATCGATCCATCAGGTTAAGCTACGCTTGTCGGGGTTGGTCCGTGGATGGGTGACCACCTTTACATATCAAGACTCCTCCGTGTCTCGGAAAGCACTTGCGTAGCTCAACTTGATGAATCGACCCCTGCGGCTGTTATTACTTAGCCACGAGCTCTTTCATTAAAGATAGGAAAAGAAGGAGTATGGAAGAAAAACAAAACACCTTTTTTGGGTGTGTTTTGTTTTTAGTCATGTAAAATAAATGTTGCGCCGACCTCAAATAAATTGGCATACAGGCGGGAGAATTAGGTTAAGGGTTGTCTTGTTTTCGGAATGTTATCAAGGTTACTTTTAAGGGAGTTTTTGAAAGTTGGAATTAATTTTAAACTAATGTTTTGGTACGGTTATTTTCATATGTTCGGCTTTTATCGACTGGAGTTATTAATATTCATAAATGAAGTTGGTATAATAGTTGGTTTATTTGTTGGTATATTTGTACGTCAGATCGACGATAGTAATTTTAATTGTTAGAACTAGGTGTTTTGTTAGGGTTCCGTACCTAAAAAGGAAAAAAAAACAGGATTCTTGTTCTAGGTTGAATTTGTTTGTCTATCTGTCAGTATGTTACTCTTTTTCTTTTTTCACGATAAAATTATGACTAAAAATACTATCGGTCGAGCGAAACCACGGGTGAAAGATAGTTAAACTATACGTACAAATCTTTCTCTTGAATGACTCAAACCCGTTGCGTTGTTTAAAAGACCTAAGCGTACAGAGAGAGGGATAGACGGCGGGGAGCGACTTTGTTTTATACTATGTAGAGAAGTATTTGTGATATATCGAGTAAATGCAGCAGAGACAGCCTAGTGGTGTGACCGTCGGACTGCCAAGTCATAAGTGTCGAGTTCGAATCCTAGGCACGCACCTCTACCAATTTATGTGCGTATTTTATAATTATCACTTGCTTAAAATTCGGTGAAGGAAAACATCGTGAGGAAACCGGCATGTCTGAGAGATATTTCTCAACAGCATGTGAAGCTAAGTCAGAGGCCCATTGGCAGCATAAAAACTCTGACATTATGTTAGTCACTAACCACACGAATGAAGAACAGAGCGATATTTCTTCTTCAAACCTGGTAAAGAGAGGCTACCTCGATGGTACGGCAGCAGGGAATGGATGTGGAGCTGTATTATAAACTATTCTGCACCTCCTATCCTGCCCAATCTAGTGTCCCAAAACATGCAGCCTTAAGGTCACCGCTCATTAAAACCACCGTTATCACCAATAAACGTGACGCGGTCAACTAGTGGTCCTCGCAACTTACAGTGGAGTGAGCAAGGCAAGCATGTGAGCAGCTAAGCGGAATTGTCTGAAAGAGTTACCGCTACCCCGGAACATAAAGGGCTAATAAAGGAACATGGGTTTTAGTCAGTAAGAGTCTGACACTCCCTTCCACTCCACCCAGAGCGGGAGAAGTCTTTCCGGATCTTATGAAACACAGTAAAGTAGTGCCATTGTTCAAATCCGGTGATAGTAAAGAACCCAACAATTATAGGCCTGTGTCAATTCTGCCAGTTCTCAGCAGTTCTCTTGTTTGAAAAGTTGATGCTCAATCAAATGTTACGTCACTTTATTAAAAATTCCATCTTGCATGAACAACAGTTTGGTTTCACCAAAGGGCGTTGTACTACAGACGCTGGTGTCACCCTAATAAAGAACATTTTTAACGCCTGGGAAGAAGCACAAGATGCCATTGGAATCTTTTGCGATCTCTCTAAGGCGTTCGATTGCGTAGGACATGAGACGCTTCTGCTGAAACTGGAGCACTATGGGATTAGAAATACAGCCCTTGATTTACTTAGATCATACCTGAAAGATAGAAAGGTTAAAGTTCAAGTAAATGGTGTGAACTCGCTGGGGTCGGAAATGACAATGGGCGTTCCTCAAGGTTCGATATTGGGTCCATTCCTATTTTTAGTTTACATTAACGTTTTATCCCAATTACTTCAAAATCAACCGAACATGGTGTTATTTGCAGATGACACGTCATTAATTTTTAAAATTGATCGACGCTCACAAAATCTTGACGACGTGAATAACTCCATTCTTCGGGTCCAAGTTTGGTTTACGGTAAATAATTTGGCACTAAATGAAAAAAAAACCAAATGCATTAGATTTAAATTACTTATTGTTAAGAGTAGCGATTGTGACATCATATTGAACGGAGAAAAGCTAGAATTTACTAAGCAGACGGTTTTCCTGGGAATCACGATAGACGACAAGTTACAATGCGGTCCCCACATAACAACTCTTGCGGGACGGCTAAGCTCGGCCGCATATGCTGTTAGAAAGATAAGGCAGTTGACAGACGTAGAAACCGCGCGTTTGGTCTACTTTAGTTACTTCCACAGCATTATGTCGTATGGCATTTTACTGTGGGGTCGGGCTGCTGACATTGAATCCATTTTTATTTTGCAAAAGCGAGCTATCAGAGCTATTTACAATCTACGTCGCCGCGAATCGCTTAGGGAACTGTTTAAAAGTATTAATATTATGACGGTACCTTGCCAATTCATTTATGAAAACATTATGTATGTAAGAAAAAATCGACATCTTTTTAACAAAATAAGTGATAGGCATGGCATAACTTTAATACTAGAAATAAAGATAAAATAGATCAACCCTTTTTTAGGTTATCAAAAGTAAATACATCTTTTATGGGGTTCTGTGTTAAATGTTACAACAAAATACCTTGTGACATTCTGCAATTAAATGAAAGAAAATTTAAAACTCACAGTAAAAATACACTTTGTAAACAAGCATATTACAAATAAGAGGATTATATAAAGGATAAAGATGCTTGGAAACATGCTGGTCCTACTCCACAGGGCAATCTAGTGTCTAGACAAAATCAAACTGGTTGCTAAGTAAATTAGGTAATAATTTATTATTTGTAAAATACTATTTTAACATGTTGAAATATCTTCTCACACATTGATTGATTTATTATTATTAACTTTTAGAATGTTTGTAAATATGTGCACCATGTACTTTTGACATACTTAAGTTTACCTGCCATTATTATATGTGTTTTTCTTTTCACTGTTTGTGGTGTAGTGTTTTTATTCTGGGTGCATCGTCTTCACATATAATGTTATAATTCATGTATACAAAGACTTTGACTTTTTGACATGATTACCCAGCCTTAAAAAAAAAGCATGTGAGCAGCGAGCTGTCACCGAGTGGTCCACCCGCCGTCAGCGCGTGGAGGGCTTACGACCGAGACGATCCGGTGACGCCACGGAGTTGAAGTAGTGAGCGCATACCCATACAAGTCCATATAAAGAATACTAGCTACGAGAGGCGAGACGGTGAGGAGACGGTGCCGGGTGGCTCTAATGAGCTGTGACCTTAAGTGATCTCTGTGCTGCCACCGACGACATTGTGCCAGATGCGAATTTTTGGGCCAACAAGATCTGAAATACAGTCAGTGAGACGAAGAATAATCACGTAAGATCAAAGGGTAAAATGTTGATGCCTATATAAAATTAATGATTCCGATCGTAAACATTTAATGCGATAATTAAAGACATTGTCAACGCTCTTTCGTCATTAACCTAATGGGAATTTATTGCGTACTGAATGGGAAACGTCGGAATGGGTGCGATGAGAATTTTCCGATTAATGGGTGACGTTAAGTGATTTGTGGAAAATTTATGGGTCGGTAAGGTTCTTGCAGAAAATATTTCCACTTGATGAACAATGTTTTTTTAGTTTACTAAAACTGACTAAGTATATTTTTTCGAGAAATCGGTTGTCATGGTATGGGCATGTTATGCGGAGGAATGAGGAAAATGTTGTCAGGAAAGTTGTGAGCATGAATGTGGATGGCTATACAAGTAGAGGGAGACCAAAGAAACGATGGATGGATTGTGTGAAAGATGATATGGCTAGGAAGGGAGTAACTACCGAGATGACGACTAATAGAGAAGTATGGAAGAAAGAGACATGTCGCGCCGACCCCAAATAAATTGGGATAAGGGCATTAGAATGATGATTATATCTGTTGCTGCTATAACAACAAATACTGAAAAACCGAATAAAATAAATATTTAAACGTGGAGGAGGAGCTCGTGGCTAAGTACTAACAGCCGCACAGGTCGATTCACCAGGTTAAGCTACGCTTACTGGGGTTGGCCGTGGATGGGTGACGATCTTTACATACCGAGACTCCTCCGTGCCTCGGTAAGCACGTTAAGCCGTTGGTCCCGGCTGTCATTTGTGCATCGTTGACAGTCGTTACGGGTCAATACTCAATACTCAATACTCAATATCTTTATTGCGTTCCAAAATGTACATAAGTTTACATTGGTTGGTGGGTTGTAGCAAGTCACAATTTTGGACCCTGTCGGGCACAGCATAGAATGTGGGAGAGAGGAGGAAGAGCACTGCGTGTTTACTTCTAATACTAACTATATAGGAACCTATTTATATCTTGCACATAACTCACATTTATTATTAAAACAAACATAAATTAACATGACTAGATAGATTGTGTGTGCTGGTTTAAATGGGATAAAATTTTATTTAAGTATTTAAGTATATAGGTATTTGTTGATATAGGTTTACATTATTTTAAATTATTGCGGGGTTTAATAATTATTTTAATTAGTCAATTTATATTTTAATTATTATTTTTATAATGTCAATATTTTATCAATTTGTTGTGCATTTATAATTTGTCAAATTGTCATTTAAGTATTCATTTACACTATAATAGCTCTTATTTATTAGGAATGTTTTTAATTTATTAATGAAAATGTTATATTTATCTATGTTTCTAATGGGTTCTGGCAGCCTGTTGTATAATTTAATAGACATAACATAGGCACTGTCAGAGTGCATTTTTAGTCGTGACGTTGGTAGATTGAGCCTGTTTTTATGTCTTAGTGTGATTTTTGTTTGGATATCTTCCCTTTTGGTGTAGAATTTTGGATATTTGCGTACGAATTTACAGGTTTCAAAAATATAAAGAGAGGGTAAGGTAAGAATTTTCATTTCTTTAAAGTGGGGCTTACAACTTTCAGTTTCTTCAATATTTATTATAATTCTGAGTAATTTTTTCTGTACAGTAAATAACATAGGCGCATCGGTACTGTTGCCCCATAAGATGACACCATATTTAAGCCATGCGTAGGCATATGCGTAGTACATTACCAGAGCAGTTTTTAAGTCTGTAGTTTTTTTGATTTCACGAAGGGCGTACGAAAATTTTGAGAGCTTAGCTTTTAGTTTTTGAATATGGGATTTCCAATTTATATTTGTGTCAATGTCTATGCCTAATAGGGAAAATTTATTGACTACTTCTAATTTAATGTTGTTAAAATTATAGTTGATATTAATTGGTATTTTTTGTCGGGGGTGGAAGGTTATTAATTTAGTCTTGTTAAAGTTTATTTCTAGATTGTGTTCAGTCATCCAATTTATTGTAGAGTTAAGTACAGAATTTAATTTTTCATTAATATTGGTATTATCTTGGCATGAGGTCAGTATCGATACGTCATCCGCGAATAGGACACAGGGCTCGTTTATGTTGTTAGGGAGATCATTTATATAAACAAGGAATAAGAAACAGCCTATTACGCTGCCTTGCGGGATTGAAGCGGTGAGTAATTTACTATCAGATCTAACTAATTCAATTTCATTATTGTTATGGTTGTAATATTCTATTTCAACTAATTGTTCTCTATTTGTTAAATAAGATACGAACCAGTCATAACATTTGCCGCGGAGTCCTATGTTGTATAATTTGTGTAATAATATTTGAAATTGAACTTTGTCGTACGCTTTTGTCATATCCAAAAGCAATCCTATAGCATACTGTTTATTGTTGATAATGTCGAGGGCTTTTTGAATATATTTATATACTGCTAATATTGTGGATCGATTTTTGCGGAAACCATTCTGACAGTCGTTAAATATTTGGTATTTTTCACAAAACTCATATACTCGGTTATACATCGCTTTTTCAAATATTTTAGAAGCTGTAGGTAAAAGAGCAATGGGGCGATAATTATTCGGGTTTGTTTTTGAACTCTTCTTATGAATCGGTTTTATGAGGGCCTTTTTCAAGAAATTGGGAAAAGTGCCCTCTTCAAAAGATTGGTTTAATAATTTATAGAATGGTAGGGTTAATTCGTCCGCGCACTGTCTCAATAAAATAGGTGGAAGCTCATCAACACCATGGCTCTTTTTATTTTTTAAGTTCGCTATCAATGACCTCACCTCGTACGGGTCAATTGGGCTGAGGAAGATTGTGTTCGGTGTAGGGGACATAACAGGAGATTCTTTCGGTTTGTCGCCAGTTGGGTTTGTTTTAGCCTCTCCCATAGAAGCGATCGTCAGAAGCCCGAAAAATCTGACAGCCAGTCTTACCAAGGGGTATCGTAATGCCCAGTTACTGGGTTGTGTAGGTCAGATAGGTAGTCGCTCCATGTAAAATACTGGTATTCAGCTGCATCCGGTTAGACTGGAAGCCGACCCCAACATACTTGGGAAAAGGCTAGGCAGATGATGACATACATACAACAAACGTGATTATTTTGCCGTTTTTTAGACAGTGGTACAGAACCCTTCATGCGCGAGTCCGACTCGCACTTGGCCGGGTTTTTTGCAATTTAAGAAAAACTGTCACACTTAGAATAAAAGACAAGCAAACATCAAAATGAGTGAGTGAGAACATCATAATATGAGTTTTTTGTCGCAAAAGTCTTGCACTTCCAACTTTTGACACGGTTGGCGCAGTCGTTGAGCGATGGACTGCTGCGCTGCATGTCGCGGGTTCGATTCCCGCACGGAACAAATATTTGTACGACCTGCAAGTATTTGTTCCGGGTCTGGGTGTTTATTCTATCTATAATATGTATGTATTTACAAAAAAAATGTATATAAGTAGTTTATCAGCCATCTCGGTACCATAACACAAGCATTAGGTTGCTTAGCTTGGGACTATATGGTATTGTGTGAAATGTCCAAGGATATTGACGACACGGTTGGCGCAGTGGTTGAGCGATTGACTGCTGCGCACTATGTCGCGGGTTCGATTCCCGCACGGAACAAATATTTGTACGACCTGCAAGTATTTGTTCCGGGTCTGGGTGTTTTTTCTATCTATAATATGTATGTATTTACAAAAAAAAAAAAATACATATAAGTAGTTTATCAGCCATCTCGGTACCATAACACAAGCATTAGGTTGCTTAGCTTGGGACTATATGGTATTGTGTGAAATGTCCAAGGATATTGACGACACGGTTGGCGCAGTGGTTGAGCGATTGACTGCTGCGCACTATGTCGCGGGTTCGATTCCCGCACGGAACAAATATTTGTACGACCTGCAAGTATTTGTTCCGGGTCTGGGTGTTTTTTCTATCTATAATATGTATGTATTTACAAAAAAAAAAAAATACATATAAGTAGTTTATCAGCCATCTCGGTACCATAACACAAGCATTAGGTTCCTTAGCCTGGGACTATATGGTGTTGTGTGAAATGTCCAAGGATATTATTATGATTATTTATATTACTCCCTTTCACTCATCTGGCCATATACACACGCCGCGCCAGTCTGTAAAACAATACCAATGAAGTCATTAGATACAAGTCTTTCTTGGTCATGCCCTTCTTTTTTTTAAACAGTGTTCTACATTTAAAAATATCATTGACTACAATAATTTGTTGCCACAACAGTCGATAGGTACTTTCGAGGTCGCTTCAGATCGTAAAATTCCTCTAATATGCAAACGTGTATTGGAAACCGCTTTACCTGTTTATTTATTCAAAAAATAATGTATAAATTGGTTCAGTTCCAGCGAATAAAAACTGTTGAATATTTATTTTAACAGACTGTGCGTTGTAAGCTAATGACGTGTCTCTATACTTTGGTTTAGTGGTCTCCTGAGCATGAGGTTTTGGGTTCGATTCTCGGGTCGGGTAAACTAAAAAAAAAAAAAACTAAATAAAATTATTTTTAAATAAAAAACAAAAACCGACTTCAAAACCTTAATAAACACTAAAAACTTAAAAATAATATTAAATTGAATAAGTACAATCAAGAATTATTAACCTAAATAACCTTACCTAAATTTTATCTACACTATATTTTACAATTTAAAAATTTTTGGAGTCGGTGCCAAGCCAAGTGCATCTAATATGACCATAAAATATTTTCCCTTAATTTTTATTACAATAGCTTAGGAGAGTAAATTAATTTCATATGATTAGGTACAGATTTTTTTACAAAGCTGTTAAAAATTTTAGTCAGTGTTCGATAGATGGCATTGTACCGTTTTCAAAACAACTCTGTCTTCTTCAGTTGATATTCTGTTTTGTGTTGTAATTTTTTTTTTCAGTTTGTTTTGTTTTTTTGCTGCTATTGTTTCTTTTTTTTAGGTTAATATTTTGTGAGTGCAGGCTTGGCACCGACTCCAAAAATTTTTAAATTGTAAAATATAGTGTAGATAAAATTTAGGTAAGGTTATTTAGGTTAATAATTCTTGATTGTACTTATTCAATTTAATATTATTTTTAAGTTTTTAGTGTTTATTAAGGTTTTGAAGTCGGTTTTTGTTTTTCATTTAAAAATAATTTTATTTACTAGTTTTTAGTTTAAGTTTGTACATAGTTCATAGTTTTGGAGTTTCTTTTCCATTTTTTTAAACTAGAAAGAAAATTCATTTTGTTTAATATGGGTAGGCCTACTAAACGCGCTGCTCAAATGAGACAACGCCGTTTGGAAGAAAGTAACGACGAAAGGAAAGAACGTTTAAAGAAAAGAAGGGAAAGAAATACTAGAAACATTTCAAATGAAAGTGATGAGCAGCGAGCGTATAGACTTTCTCAGAAGAGAGCAAACACGAAATTATCAAGGTTTAATGAAAGTCCAGAAAGTCGTGCTCAGCGGCTCAGTTTGATTCGTGAAAGATTATCAAACGAGACTCAAGAGCAACATTCTCATCGTCTTGATTTAATTCATGAACGTTTGTCTCACGAGACCGAGGGAGGAGCAACGTGCTCATCGTGTCGGTTTAATTCATGAACGTTTGTCTGACGAGACCGAGGGAGGAGCAACGTGCTCATCGTGTCGGTTTAATTCATGAACGCTTGTCTCACGAGACCGAGGAGCAACGTTCTTATCGTCTCGGTTTGATTCAGGAGCGCTTATCACACGAAACCGAGGAGTAAAGTTACCGTCGTCTACACGTGCAATACGAGCGTCTATCCAATGAATCTGCCGAATCCAGAGCGACTCGATTAGATATTATGCGACAAGCTAGTCGTAATCGTAGGGAGGTATCATCAGTAAATGATTTTGAACAGGCTATTAACATTTTCGCTGACATGCCATGCTATTTGTTATAAAGCTTACAGTACGTTAATACCCGAAAAATTGGTGCGTCTGGGTAAAATCTTAACATGCTCTCGCTGTCAAAACAATATAAGGAAACGAAAAATTTCACCAGCAGCTTTCTGGAATAAAATGACAGTCGCGACTGTACCTCAGGAGCTAACTAATTTTCCAAAATTGGAAGAACAATTTTTTTGCCGTGTTGTGCCGTTTCTTAAAATAATGAAGCTACAAAACCGTTTCTCTCAAGATTGGTTCAAGGGACAAGTTACACATACACAACATATCTACAACTGTAAAAAAAATAAGATGTAACAATGATAAATTACACCTTTACTGTATTATTGTTACAATTTTAAAGCGCCCTTAAAAGTGAACTGGCGTAATATTATGTTATGGTATGTCGTAAACTATGCATACACAAGCAATCGCAGCAATCGCGAGGCATGTGCTGTCGTTTTTTGAAGATTTCTATCGTCTATGGTTAGTCCATCACCTCCTGACCTGATGATCACGAGATCAAAATGACAAACGCCCTTTCAAACATCATAATAATAGGTTACTAAATCAGTCGATGCCTTCTCCTTACTGTTAAGGAGTTGTACCTTCCATAATCAGCTCAGCTACATGAGGTGATAATTAACATACGCAAGTACTTAAATTACTTCATAAAATTGGCGAAAAACGGTGTGTAAGCCCATAAAATTTGAGGGTTGCCCTCGATTTCTCCAGGATCCAATCATCAGATCTTAACTTGGTGACTATGGGACCACTTCAGAAGTATCTCCTTTCGAACAAAAAAAGAATTTCGAAAATCGGTCCACAATTGGCGGAGTAATCGCGTAACAAACAAACAAAAAAAAAAAAAAAACATACCGTCGAATTGATAACCTCCTCCTTTTTTGAAGTCGGTTAAAAACTCAAACTCAAAGTATTATTTTAAATAAACCAATTACAGGCACTTTTGAACTGGCCAGGGTCTGTCAGTCATAAAAATGAAGCTAGATGCCCATTCCAAAGCAGTAGGTACAGAGGCCAGACCATCAAGCTATCCTAATCTGTCTAATTATCCTAACTGAAAACAAATGAAAATGAACCTTATGCTTTTGTATATTAAGTACACCTATGGTGAAGAACGGGCAAGGAACTTTGATGCCACTATGATGTAAATATGTATGTACAGTCAACAGCAAAAGTAGATGATCAAAATCAGTAACTCAATACTAGTGAACGGAGTTCGCGTCAGAACTGTGTGGCGTCGGAGTGATTCAAAAGTATATGATTGTAAATTATACCAAACATTTAGTACTAGTACAGCTGTCATATATTCGTGATCAGTTATAACTCCAAAAGTTATAAACGCAATTTGCATCAGAACTAAGAAGTAAAAAAAAATTTCTACACTAGTGAACAGTCCACGATTGTTACTTGGAAAGCAATAAAGATATTGAGTATTGAGTACAGTTGAAATCAAAAATTAAATGATGAAACTGAGGCCACGTAATCATGAAGCAAATAATTCTTATTTTTAATTATCCCAGTAATTTTGTTTGCTATGTTTTACGGAAAAGCTGAATTTGATAAAGATTTGCATATTTAATAGTATATGCCAAATTTCATTCAATTGAACCCCGAAAAAAGCATATGTTCATTAAAATTCATATAATTTAAAAACTTTACTATATTAATTGTTTTTTTTTGTAACTTCTGTCAAATGTTCAAAAGTAGCTGATGTGATACAAAACGATAATTCAATAAATATTATTATCTTTGTATGTTCGCGAATTTATGTCAATGTTCAAAAGTAGCTATACAGTAGCGGCTACAGTATATTAAAAACGGAAGGTAGATTGATATTTTTATCTCTAGTCTAGTCTATTGACACTGCTTGCAATGTTCTAAAGTAGCTGATGCGATACAAAATCATAACTGTAGCCGACTGGGCAAAAGCAATTATTGAGTTATGATTTTGTATCGCATCAGCTACTTAACATTGCAAGCAGTGTCAATAGACTCGACTAGAGATAAAAATATCATAACTGTAGCCGACTGGGCAAAAGCAATTATTGAGTTATGATTTTGTATCGCATCAGCTACTTTAGAACATTGCAAGCATTGTCAATAGACTCGACTAGAGATAAAAATATCAATCTACCTTCCGTTTTTAATATACTGTAGCCGCTACTGTATAGCTACTTTTGAACATTGACATAAATTCGCGAACATACAAAGATAATAATATTTATTGAATTATCGTTTTGTATCACATCAGCTACTTTTGAACATTTGACAGAAGTTACAAAAAAAAACAATTAATATAGTAAAGTTTTTAAATTATATGAATTTTAATGAACATATGCTTTTTTCGGGGTTCAATTGAATGAAATTTGGCATATACTATTAAATATGCAAATCTTTATCAAATTCAGCTTTTCCGTAAAACATAGCAAACAAAATTACTGGGATAATTAAAAATAAGAATTATTTGCTTCATGATTACGTGGCCTCAGTTTCATCATTTAATTTTTGATTTCAACTGTACTCAATACTCAATATCTTTATTGCTTTCCAAGTAACAATCGTGGACTGTTCACTAGTGTAGAAATTTTTTTTTACTTCTTAGTTCTGATGCAAATTGCGTTTATAACTTTTGGAGTTATAACTGATCACGAATATATGACAGCTGTACTAGTACTAAATGTTTGGTATAATTTACAATCATATACTTTTGAATCACTCCGACGCCACACAGTTCTGACGCGAACTCCGTTCACTAGTATTGAGTTACTGATTTTGATCATCTACTTTTGCTGTTGACTGTACAATACGTACCTGTGGAGAAGAACGGGCAAGAAACTCTACGGACACTCTTTTATATAATCTGGAATTTCTCAATGCCCGGAGTCTGGATTCGTGTCCGATTGATGGCAATAGACGCCCTTTATAACATGGGACTCGAACATGACTGGCGAAATAACCAAGTACTAAGGTACAGACGCCAGCACATCAAGCTATCCCTAACTGTCAAATTTTCTCAATTAAAAATGAACCTTATGTCTTTGCAATAAAGTTGAAATACTATCAAAGAAATTTGACAGATTGTGGTAAGTTGATGTGCTGGCCTCTGTACACACCTGCCTAACCCTCATAGGCATGAAAATTAACTTCCTTCGTGTGGTTAGTGACTAACCTGGTGTCAGAGTTTTTATGCTGCCCATGGGCCTCTGACTTAGCTTCACATGCTGTTGAGAAATATCTCTCAGGCATACTGGTTTCCTCACGATGTTATCCTTCACCGAATTTAAAGCAAGTGATAACAATTATCACTTGCTTAAAATTCGGTGCGTATCGTTAATTATGTGCGTATTGTACAAACAATACGCACATAAATTGGTAAAATCAGAGGTGCGTGCCTTGGATTCGAACTCGAGACTTATGACTTAGCACCAACGGTCACACCACTAGGCTGTCACTGCTGCATTTACTCGATATATCACAAATATTTCTCTTCATAGTATAAAACAAAGTCGCTCCCCGCCGTCTATCCCTCTCTCTGTACGCTTAGGTCTTTTAATGGGTTTGAGTCATTCAAGAGAAAGATTTGTACGTATAGTTTAACTAGCTTTCACCCGTGGTTTCGCTCGACCGATAGTATTTTTAGTCATAATTTTATCGTAAAAAAAGAAAAAGAGTGACATACTGACAGATAGACAAATAAATTTAACCTAGAACAAGAATCCTGTTTTTCTTCCTTTTTAGGTACGGAACCCTAACAAAACACCTAGTTCTAACAATTAAAATTACTATCGTCGATCTGACGTTGTACAAATATCCAACCAATAAACCAACTATTATACCAACTTCATTTATGAATATTAATATCTCCAGTCGATAAATAAGCCGAACATATGAAAATAACCGTAGCAAAACATTAGTTTAAAATTAATTTCAACTTTCAAAAACTCCCTTGGTTACTTTACCTTAATAAACCTTCCGAAAACAAGACAACCCTTATCGTCATTCGCCCGCCTTTATGTCAATTTATTTGAGGTCGGCTCAACATGTATTTTTACATGACTAAAAACCTTCCTTCACCGATTTTAAGCAAGTGATAATTATACAATACGCACATGAATCCGTAAAATCAGAGGTCAGAGGTCAGAGCCTTGGGTTGGAACTCGAGGCCTATGACTTGGCAGTCCGACGGTCACACCACTATCACAAGTGAACTTTATATGTAGTATAGCAATACAGTTTAACGAACTTACTTTTTTATTTGCAACAATGTAAAATAGATCGACCTGTCTACACGGTAGCCATGTTAGGAATGCCTGTTAAATTATTCAAAAACTAGAATAATTTTGTTCGTGCTCCGTGTCAGGGTGTCGTGACTAGAGCTATATTAGTGTACCGTTCAAACCATAGGTTAGTGCTGTATGCTTAGCTTGGGTTAGACGGCGAACGCTAGACGTGAATAGAATAACAACAGCCTATATTTCTCGAATAGTTACGTAAAATTTGTGTTCGCTAATGTCATTTGCGTTCGGAACTGAATGTTATTTATTTAATTTAAGTATTTGTTTAGATACCGTTTTCCAAGATAAGACTTCCAATAAAACACTATAAAGTGAAAAAAAATAAAAATTTAGGCCTAGTCAAAGTCACATTTTCATTAACAATTGGATAAATCCGAAATATACGGAATTGGAATAAGCTTTCGAAATGTCACGTGGTCAATCGTTTTCGATTGCTAAGTGCTAGTTATAATATATGATAAAGCAAAAAATACGTGTCTAATATTTTTTTATCATCTGACTGACGGACTACACATATATTACACAAACTAAACGTACAGACGCCAGCACATCAAGCTATCCCTAACTGTCAAATTTTCTCAATTAAAAATGAACCTACTATCAAAGAAATTTGACAGATTGTGGTAACTTGATGTGGCCAGCACATCAAGTCTGTACGTACGTTACGTTACTAAACATATATTTTCTTTCTTGTTACTAACAACCTTGCTTTGCATAATGGACTTTTTTGTCTGAAATAAACAATTTTTTTTTTTTTTACTCTGACATCATCCCTATTGCTGGACATCTCCAAACGTCATATCTTAGTAATATCTGATGGATTAATGGCGAAAGCTAAACACAACATTGGGATAAAAGTTGAATTTAATCTTTAAGAGCGTCAGATACACAAATACACGTTAAAGGCCATTAGCAGAGAGATAGAGAACTTCAAATTCCGAACATGACCTATTATTGTATACTTGACATTGACAGATTGACGTACAATTGACAACATTGTTTTCGTTTGCAAAGAACGCTACAAAAATAACAAGAAAATGCAAGCGAAATATTGTTACAGCAGGGGTTCCCAAACGAAACTCCGTTTCCGCAGCAAATTGCGGCGGAGCGGACGGACCTCCGGCGCGATCTCATGGCGGCCTGGAATCAGCGACTGTCGCAACCCAGCGCAGGGCACGCCACGATAGTGGCGGTAAGGCCCCTCTTTGAGGAGTGGCTAGAGAGGCGTCACGGCGCCCTCACCTTCCGCCTGACGCAGGTCCTCACCGGACATGGATGTTTCGGGAGGTTCCTGCACATCATCAGGCGGGAGGAAACGCCCGGGTGTCACCACTGCGAGGATCGCCCAGAGGACACGGTAGAGCACACGGTGCAAACCTGCCCCGCTTGGGCGGAGCACCGCCGTGTCCTCGTAGAGGCGATCGGCGGCGGCGACCTCTCGCGCCCGGCCCTGGTGCAAGCCATGGTCCGGGGCGAGAGGGAGTGGGAGGCAGTCACCTCCTTCTGCGAAAAAGTTATGCTCGCAAAGGAGGTGGCGGGATGGGAGAGAGAAAGGTCCTCCCGTCCCAGCCGCCGCGGGAGACGCTCCGGGCGTCGGGAGCCACGTGACGACTCCCGGCCACCGTAGGCGCGGGCCTGCGGACGGTGAGTAATGGGTGACTCAACGTCCGATCAGCACCAGACCCGTGCCGTACGGCGCGTATATGTTCCACGCGCGCCTCAAAGAGATGTCAGCATATGAAGGGGCCCCTCAGGGCTAAGCCTGCCGGGTAAGCGGGATTGTCCGAAAGGGTTACCGCTACCCCGGAACATAAAGGGCTACGGAAGGAACATGGATGGGTTTTAGTCAGTAAGAGTCTGACACTCCCTTCCGCTCCACCCAGAGCGGGAGCAGTCATTGGATGATTTCCCAGCCTTAAAAAAAAAAAAAAAAAAAAAGGGGTTCCCAAACATATTTATTTTTTAGCGTCCCCATTTTTTCACTTAAGTACAAAAAAAAACACAATCTAGATGAAATTACAAATCGCCCCCTAAGCCTCTACACAACGCCCTCATTTCTTCACTTAAGTACAGACGCCAGCACATCAAGCTATCCCTAACTGTCAAATTTTCTCAATTAAAAATGAACCTTATGTTTTTGCAATAAAGTTGAAATATTAGCAAAGAAATTTGACAGATTGTGGTAACTTGATGTGCTTTCCTCTGTACTTAAAAACCACTATCTAGATGAAATTACAAATCCCCCCCTAATCCTCTACACAACGCCCCAATTTTTTTTCTACGTCTCTTACTGCCCACTGTAGGCCAGCCGCCCACACAAGGGTGCGTTATAAGAAAGAAGGAAATAAATAAAGAAAGAAAGAAATAAAGAAAATACATTTATTTGCGACAAACATGACGCAGTAAAACACAAGCAATAAAAAACAAGTTCTGGGGAAATATACGTCATATCCGCGCAAAACGGCCATCGCTCAGCATAATGCTTCGACCCCATGCGAGACGGACACAGCGCCCACTTACGGAAAGTCTGTGTTAGAGGGACCCCTTCCTCATTTTTGGCACTTAACAAACATAATCAATTGTGCTGCGAAATTCCTTGAATAGAGGCAATAAAGACACGACAGTCTGATTAAGTAACCCATGTCAACTCAACTATCTTGATCAATCAATCAATCAATCAAAAGTCATTTATTCAAATTAGGCTGAAGATCAGCACTTTTTGAAGGTCAAAGTTACATAAGACAGTCCCCCAAAAACGCCCACCCTTCACCACTTCCTAGTGCTTTAGCTGGGAAGAAGAAGTGGCGCAACAAACTTGCTGAAATAAACACGTCAATAGTCATTGCGGACGTACACAGCGCCGCGTCGTTAGCATCTATAGTCTGTTTGTTATAACATTAGACAAATAACGTATATCACCATTTCGTTATTTCTATATAGACTTAGTTATTTCACGTTACATACGAAGAAATGTTATCTATTAACCATTTTCATTAAATGAACAACTGTAAAGTGCAGTTATGTCAACAATCTTACACAATAACTGTGGTTATTTAGCCGTTATTTGTCTAATGTTATAATAAACGGAGTATAGAGTCGGCACTACTAAAATAGTAATTGCAAATTGTATTTTTTGTGTTATGAATTTCATAATTTTCTTTTTTTTTTTATATGTGCCTGCAATTATTGTAATTGGTTAACTGTTTTAATTAAAGTTAAATAAACAAATAAATAATATTATGTGGCGACGATACTGCTTTACGTTAACTCATTTATCACGCTTATATTATAAAGGCGAAAGTTTGTGAGTGTGTGAGTTTGTAAGTTTGTCCGTCCTTCACGCTCAAACGGCTGAACGGATCTGGATGAAACTTGGCACAGAGGTTTTTATGACGTGGATTAACATATGAAATACTTTTTATCACGTTAGATGTTCCTGTGGTATAATTCCGATATCAACGCGGGCGAAGACGCGGGCAGAATCTAGTTTCAAATAAATTCTTTGTGTTTTAAGTTTGACACTTAGTTTGTATGAAGCACGTTAAGCCGTTGGTCCCGGCTGACGGTTTCATGGATCTTTGACAGTCGTTACGGGTAGTCAGAAGCCCGAAAGTCTGACAGCCAGTCTTACCAAGGGGTATCGTATTACCCAGTTACTGACTGGGTTGTGGAGGTCAGATAGGCAGTCGCTCCTTGTAAAATACTGGTATTCAGCTGCATCCGGTTAGACTGGAAGCCGACCCCAATTTAGTTTGGAAAGGCTAGGCAGATTGACTTGGTTTGTATGAAAAATGTTGTCAGCGTCACCGTCAAGCAGTGGCCGACGAGGTGACACCGTGATCTGTGTCAATGATCAAAGCAAGGTATGATTCCCAAACGGAAAACATGTCATGTCTCATGTTAACACGTAGAATTATCATATAAATTGGAAACGTTTCCAGGGCACTTCAGTCTTGGATGAGAAGCGAAAGCTTTGTGTTTTTTGTGTACAAATTTCGGGATTCATTGTCAATAATTATTCTTTTGTTTTTTTTTGTGTGTGAAGGGGTAGATTTTGTTTATTTTTATTCTGGTTGCTTGGACAATTCGATTGACAAAGGTTAAGTAGATAAGATACTAAATGCTGCTTTAATTGGTAGTCATTTTGGTTTTTAGATATTTAGTATTTCGACACTTAAGTGTCCTTTTGTTTTTGTATGTATTTGTATATAGATATGAGTTACGGCTGTATGGACATAGTACAGCATTGCACATGTAAGCGGGTACGCACTTTTACCTGGAGGCTCTTTTTTTAAATTTACGCTTGAGTACAGTCCGTTTTAATGTTTTAATTGGTATATTGGCGTGTGCTAGCTGACATGTGGCAAATGATTGATTTTAATGTGATGTGTCTCGTAATGTTAATTACTTCTCATACGATAAAGGTGTAGAGTCAAGTTCTTCCAACTAAACAGACAGCTGTGCGGCTGGGGAGTTTGTTGCGCCACTTCTTCTTCCCAGCTAAAGCACTAGGAAGTTGTGAAGGGTGGGCGTTTTTGGGGGACTGTCTTATGTAATTTTGACCTTCAAAAAGTGCTGATTTTCAGCCTAATTTGAATACCTAAATGACTTTTGATTTTGTATATAGTTAATTAGATGGTCAATTTATTTAAGTATGTATAAGTTGTTAATTTATGTAGAAATATAAAACTGTCAAGGTAAAAAAAAAAAAGAATAAAGAATAAACGTTTATGTGCGGAAAACATAACGCAGTAATAAAAAACACGAAATAAACAAGTTGTGGGCAAATAATGCTTCGACCCTATGCGAGACAGAGCCAAGTTTTACATGGATAGATATTAAATTTTTATTTACGCCTTTTGACGAGAAACTGTTAATTAAGGTTTTCATGTGTTTTTAGGTATTCGCAGGTCAGTGTCAGGTTGATCTTGATCAAAATATTAGTCGCGACCACAAATTAAACTCAAAATCAAAGCATTTATTTCAAATAAACCAATTTCAGGCACTTTTGAATCTTCAAGGGGTCGGCCAGTCAGAAAGATGAAGCTAGTTACCCATTCCAAACCAGTAGGTACCTATGGATAAGAACAGACAAGAAACTCCATGGACACTCTTTTAAACAAAACATGGTTACGAAATAATGGTTACATCATTCATATTATACATGTAAGATCAATGCAGAACGTTAAAAACATCCGTTATAAATATACATTCAGTCAAAAAAGTATCGGGAATGGATGATTTGTTTATGGTTCCAAATTCAAATTTTTGTTTTTTTGTAGTTGTTAGATTGGCACAACTGTTTTCCATTTTGGCGCGGAGTTTGAGTTGCATCTGTTATTTATATTAAATACAGTGCTGGTTTTAGTAATATCATATATAGTGTGTATTGCGAATTTCATACTGGACAAAAATATCGAACAAAGAGTTTGTCTTAAATTTTGCATCGCCAATGGAATTTCGTGTTCGGAGTCATTACAGAAGGCTTACGGTGAATCGACTTTATCAAAAACTCGTGCTTATGAGTGGTTCAAAGCGTTCAAAAGCGGTCGAGATGTGATGGAAGATTTGCCTCTGGTAGGCCGTCAACGTCTGCAACTGAAGTTAACATCGCAAAAGTGAAGAAAATAGTGACTGAAAATCCCCATTCAACTCTGAGAGAGATAGCCGCCGAACTTTCTGTATCTCACGAGTCGATCCGTACCATTTTAACTAATCATTTGGGTATGAAACATGTTGCTGCTCGGCTAGTCCCAAAAGATCTGAATTTTCTCCAAAAACTCAATCGCATGAAAGTCGCTGAGGACATGCTAGAACGAGTCAGGTCGGACCCAACATTCATGAAACGCATTGTTACTGGTGACGAGACGTGGGTTTACGAGTTTGATATGCAAACTAGTCAACAAGCTTCGGAGTGGCGCCTTCCAACTGAACCGAAACCGAAAAAACCGGCGATTCGCGGCGAGAACTGAACTCAATTCCGGAAGCAGCGTTTAAAAAATGTTTTGATGAATGGATTATTCGTTGGCGCAAGTGTATCGTTTCTAAAGGAGCATACTTTGAAGGTGATAAAATAAATTTGGATGAATAACAGACATTTTGTGTATTATTGATTTTTTCCCGGTACTTTCTTGACAGAGTAGTATAAACAATTCTAAAATTTAAAGAAGCCATAGCCGCTCAGAGATGCCCAGTCCCTACTGACGGCGCCCGTTCACGAACATGACGCATGGATTAGCACCATTCAGCTCAACCATTTTAAAGGGAGCTAAATGATCCACACTACCTCATTGCTATGAAAATTAAACATCGTTAAAAATATGACTGCTAAAAAGCTTCAAACGAAAAAGGTTTCTAGCAGTGATAGCCTAGTGGTGTGACTGCCAAGTCATAGGTCTCGAGTTCGTATCCAAGCCACGCACCTCTGATTTTACGGATTCATGTGCGTATTGTATAATTATCACTTGCTTAAAAATCTGAGAGATATTTCTTAACAGCATGTGAAGCTAAGTCAGAGGCCCATGGGTAGCATAAAAACTCTGACATCAGGAAAGTCACTAACCGCACGAAAAGAAGAAGAAGACGAAAAGGTTTCATACGATTTAAGCACTTATTCGTGGAAAATCGCTCTATAATGGAACTGAAAATGGCGTAGAAATAAAAGAGAAATTCTTCAAAACTAAACTAAAACCATAACACAGATATTGATTCCTGTCCCACTAATAGTTTGTTATACCTACAGGGTCGAGTTAATGTTTGCCGAAGCGCTAAATTACACCGCTAATGCTAGAACAAACATGTTCTCTGTATACAGGGTGTAACGAACTCGTAAATTTTAAAATTTAAACCATAAATTTGAATTTTGAACTCGGAACGCTCTGGGGTTTTATCGGACATCTATATTGTTTATGCATGTCCGTTTAGTCGTGTGAGAATAAATATAGCTGTTGTTTTGTGCATTTGAATTAAGAACGTCAGGTTAGTATACAGTCCACTGACTCATACAGACATGCAAACTTTGCATAGGTTATTGACTCGTGTTATTTGAGTCGTTAAACGCCCGGGTGTCACCACTGCGAGGATCGCCCAGAGGACAGGGTAGAGCACACGGTGCAAACCTGCCCCGCTTGGGCGGAGCACCGCCGTGTCCTCGTAGAGGCGATCGGTGGCAGCGACCTCTCGCGCCCGGCCCTGGTGCAAGCCATGGTCCGGGGCGAGAGGGAGTGGGAGGCAGTCACCTCCTTCTGCGAAAAAGTTATGCTCGCGAAGGAGGTGGCGGGATGGGAGAGAGAAAGGTCCTCCCGTCCCAGCCGCCGCGGGAGACACTCCGGGCGTCGGGAGCCACGTGACGACTCCCGGCCACCGTAGGCGTGGGCCTCCGGGTGGTGAGTAATGGGTGACTCACCGTCCGATCAGCACCAGACCCGTGCCGTAGGGCGCGTATATTTTCCACGCGCGCCTCAAAGAGATGTCAGCATATGAAGGGGCCCCTCAGGGCCAAGCCTGCCGGGTAAGCGGGATTGTCCGAAAGGGTTACCGCTACCCCGGAACGTAAAGGGCTACGGAAGGAACATGGATGGGTTTTAGTCAGTAAGAGTCTGACACTCCCTTCCGCTCCACCCAGAGCGGGAGCAGTCATTGGATGATTTCCCAGCCTTAAAAAAAAAAAGGCCTTAGGTAAGTCGTGCGGTCCATGGCTCTTTACGGGGCCTGAATTTGGGTGCGTTCACGTTCAACGCGCCCCAAAGGTGGTAGCCGTAAGGCTGCTCCGGGGGTACCGCACGATCTCAGGAAAAGTGGCAAGCCTCCTTGCTTGTAAATCATGGTCAGCGGGATTGTCCGAAAAGGTTACTGCTGCCATGGAACACAAAGGGCTAAGGAAGGAACATTCTATTCGCTGCCCGACGCTCGCCCCGGACGGACGTGCCGCGCGCTACCTGCTCTCCGCTACCTGCTCGCCGCACCCTGTCTCGCCGCTAGTGTGTTCCGGTCGACGTTCCTGTCGACGCCAGTTTCGTAGTCATCGACTACAAGTGTTTCCTGTATACTACTGCCTTTTTCAAGGAGGTAGTTACAGTCGCTATTTCTTAACAGAAATTGTGTCAAAACGTTATCGTCGGTCTTGGCCCCCTCTGGGTAAAACCACAGTTTCGTGGTCCTCGGTTGAAACCTCACGGTGTCAACGAAGCCGAGTGGGGTGTTGACCCAATCACACCCGCCGATCCCCTTCAGGGTGAGGCAGTCAATTGGAGCCGAGAGCTAGAAGTTTGGCCTTGGGGGATCTCCTAGTCAACTCTAGTTTCTGACTTCGTCCACAGCTACACACCTAGTGTCGGTTGGGAGTGTCTACCCCTTCGCACTAGACCCGGTCAGGGCCCGTTCGCACAATAAGATTGGCGAACGGATTACAAGCTTAGGGCTCACCATAGGTACACACCTCCCTGTCTGCACCCGACAGGGAGGCTACACATCCCCGGGCCTATCCACCCGGGGAATCAGGTTGTAGGGCCGATAGGTTGCGAATACTATGTGTTTTCGCATCTAGGTTATAGTTTTCCCTACCGACAATGTCGGTCGACTACGACCCGAGATGGGTCAATTATTTTTTAACGGAATTGCTCCCGGACCCGAACTTCGTGGCCCAGCATTCCGCCCGTGCTTTGCGCGGCAGTCCCACCGTGCCATCGTCGGCAGTCGCTGACTTCACCGACGCGCTCGACAGCCCGCTCTCGCCCCCGCCGGCCGATCAAGGCCTTATTCAAGCGGCTTGCTCAAAGCCGCTTGCCGGAATTCCGGCTCTATTGTCATTACCGACAATTGAGCCCGCTTCCGCGAACCCAATTAGCGCGAGACCCATTGTCTCTGCCGCTACTATTGTTCCGTCCGCAGCTGCACCGGGCTCTATTGTCCCGGTAATCACAAAGGCTGCCCCCACCACCCCAGTCCAAGCTCTACCGGAGAGCATGGACACGTCCGCTCCGATCTCGGACGACGATGGCCCCCTCTCTGCCTCTTCCTCATCCTCGGAAGACGACTACGAGGTCGTCGGAAAAGGAGGGAAGAGGAAGAAAGGGGCTTCGTCCCAGGCCAGCAAGGCCAAAAAGGCCGTAGCGGCCTCATCCTCCCCCACCCCTGCCCCTTTTCAGGCTCCCCGCCCCTGCGGTAGCAAGGTGAAACCCGCTTCCGCTTCTGGAAAGAAGCAAAAGCCCCCGCCTCCGGTCTATATCCAAGACAAGGCCAAATGGACCGAAGTGTCCAAGATGTGCGTGGATCGTAAGATCCAGTACACCAGCGCCACTTCGACCCAACAGGGCATCAAGGTGTCCGTTCCCTCGTCCGTGGACTACAGGGAGCTCACCGCTATGCTGCGTACTAGGAACTACTCGTTCCATACCTACGCCCTCCCTGAAGAGACACCGACTCGCGTAGTCATCCGCCGAGTCCCGAAGGAGATTCCTTCGGACGACATCAAAGATGACCTCTCTGCCCAAGGCATCCCCGTTTCAGCGGTGCACCGCCTTCATAAGGCGCGTCGCGGGCACGCTTATGACATGGTCCTCGTGGTGTGTGACCCTGTAGAAGGGCACCACCCGATCTTCAAGATCAAGTCGGTCTGCTCACTATCGGGGATCTCTATTGAGAAACCCCGCCGCTCCAACATAATTGGCCAGTGCCATCGCTGCCAATTATATGGCCACGCGCAGTCCAACTGCTACGCCACCCCCAGGTGCGTCAAGTGTCTGGGTGACCATGGCACAGCGGACTGTCCCCGCCCCAAGGATCGGGCTCTATGCACCGAACCCCCGAGCTGCGTACTGTGTGGCCAATCTGGCCACCCAGCCAACTACCGTGGCTGCCCGAAAGCCCGCAAGGCTTCCTCCCCCAAACTGGCGAAGCGCGCTAGCGATCGCCAGAAGAGGGAAAGCCCCTCGGCTACCATCAAGGTGCCCTCAGCGCAGTTGCCAGTGCGACTCAGCCCCCAACGACCCATGCCCTGGGCCAACTTACTCCGCAGCGACGCTCCAGTCACCGCGGCCCCCATCTCTCAGCCCCCTGCTACCAACCCCGCGCCCAAGGTTACCGTTAACCCTGGGCCAACCCCCTCCCCCGTGGCCCTTTTGGCAACTCCACCCGCCGCCCCCTCGAAGCCTGCCTCGGCAGCCCCGAAAAAGGTCCCTTCCCTTTCCCCAGCAGGTATCAAGCCCACCACGACGGAGATCCTCGTCCACACCCTCGCGGTTATGAACCAAGTGTTCGAAACCCCGGAGGCGATCGCGATGGCCGATCAGGTCTACGCCGCCAAGGGCGACCCTATCAAAATCCTCATGGCATACCACAGCTACCCCGGGGTACTGCGCGCCATCTCCAACCTCACCTTTTAAATATCAATTATGGATATTACAAAAGGTGCTAGATGTACAAAGCCCCGGTCCCTCAAGTTAGGTTTCTTTAACGCTAACGGCGTTAAAAGTCAACGCGATGAGATCGCCGCCTTCCTCCGCGACCATCAGCTTGACGTCCTACTAGTTCAGGAGACCTTTCTGAAGCCCCATATACGCAACCCGAACATCGCCAACTATCGCATAGTTCGCAATGATCGGTCACGCTGTCACAAGGGCGGAACCCTCATCTATTTCAGAAGGACTCTCCATTGCATCCCTCTAGATCCCCCCCCTCTCCTCTCTCACTTAGAGATCTCTCTCTGTCGGCTCGCCATGACCGGTCATCAACCGATCACCATCATCTCTGGCTATTTCCCACCGGCCAACGGTAGCGAGGATCATATATCCATCGCCGCCGACCTCTCACTCCTCTTCGGCTTGAGCGACTCCGTCATCCTGGCGGGCGACCTCAATGCCAAACATCCCGCCTGGAACAGTAACCTCACCTCTACCAGAGGCAGATTACTGTTCAACTTAGGGGCCTCCCTTAACTTTGACGTCATCACTCCGATGACTCCCACCCACTATCCCGGCGACCCTAACCAAACTCCTGACGTCCTCGACATAGCGCTCCTCAAGAATGTGAACCTCCGTTTGCAATCTTTAGAGGCGCTACAAGAGCTTAACTCTGACCACCGTCCCGTCGTCATGCACCTCACCCCCTACACGGGGGGTCCGCTTGACCCCGACCACCCGCCCCGCACCCAGCTGGTGACCGACTGGAGGTAAGTAAGCGAAAAGCTTAAATCCGACACTCTGTCACCTCAGCTGGAATCCATTCCTGACCTCATTGTCTCTGTCGATGACACTACCGGCGCGATCGCCTCGTTTACAGAACACGTGCAATCCGTTTTGACGGAATGCTCACGGGAAGTCCCGGTGGTGGAAGACCACCGCTGGAAACTACCCGCTGACGTACGTGAGCTGATAACCGAGAAGAACGCAGCCATCCGTGCCTACGACTCCTTCCCCTGCGATGCGAACAAAGCCCACATGCGCAATTTACAGCGTGCTGTAAAGAAACGCATTGCGGAAGCTCGTTCGGACAACTGGGACAAGTTACTCGGTGAACTTGAGCCCAATCACCATGCCTTCTGGAACCTTCAGAGGAAGCTTCGCGCTCCCGAAGAATCTTCCACCCCTCCACTCATCCGTCCCGACAAGAGCATCGCTTTCGATAGCTCTGAAAAAGCCGAGCTCCTAGCCGACAGTCTCGAGTCCCAATGCTCCCCCAGTTCCCTTCCGGTCGACCCAAAGCACCTCGCCAAAGTCGACGCCGAGGTCGAACGTAGAGCCTCTCTCCCGCCCGTCGAAGATCCCGATGATCCTCTGCCCCCCGTCACCCCTGACGAGGTGCAAGACATCATCAAGGGTCTTCAGGCTCGTAAAGCCCCCGGCTCAGATGGAATTACCAATAGAGTATTCAAACTCTTCCCCGCCCAACTGATCATGCTCATAACCGCCATCTTCAATGGCGCCTTGAGTAATAACATGTTCCCACGAGCCTGGAAAGAGGCCTCTGTTATAGGTATCCCCAAACCCGGCAAACCCAAATCCGACCCCACCAGCTATCGCCCCATCAGTCTGCTCAACGTGCTCGGCAAAATCTACGAGAGGCTTATTTATAAGCGTCTCAGGGACTATGCCGAGGCGAAGAGCCTGATTCCGGACGAGCAGTTCGGGTTCCGTACACAACACTCGTGCGTCCAGCAAGCGCACCGCATAGTCGAGCACATCAGTGCCGGCTTCCAGCGTGGCGCTATGACTGGCGCCCTGTTCTTCGACATAGCGAAGGCTTTCGACAAAGTCTGGCACAATGGCTTAATATATAAGCTATACCAACTCGGCGTGCCCGACCGTCTCGTGCTCATCTTACGGGACTTTTTGTCGAACCGCACCTTCCGCTACCGCATCGAGGGCGCTCTCTCCTCCCCCCACCCGATTCGCGCCGGAGTCCCCCAGGGCTCCGTTCTCTCCCCCCTAATCTTTACCCTGTTCACTAGCGACATCCCTAAGAGCAAAAGGCCCAATTGGCGTTATTCGCCGATGACACGGCCATTTACTACACAGGGACCAGTCCGCCAGCTATAGCTCAGACTCTCCAGAACTCGGCCAACGTCCTCGGCGCTTGGTTTCGGAAATGGAGAATCGAGGTCAACCCCGATAAAAGCCAGGCTGTTCTCTTTAGGAGAATTCGTAGGGCCCTCCCCAACCCCCCTAATCCGATCACCATGTACGGCAAGCCGATCCCTTGGGCGAAGCATGCCAAGTACCTGGGTGTCACTCTCGACCAACACCTCAGTTTCGCAGAGCACATAAAGCAGGTCCGTTCGCGGGCCGATTTTGCTCTCGGTAGGCTCCAATTCATGCTTACAGAACACAGCAAATTGTCACTCCGGTGCAAACTGCGTCTCTATAAGGCTGTAATCCGTCCCATTATGACATACGCTTGCGTCGTCTTCGCGCACGCCAAACCCAAGTATCTGCATCGAATGCAGACACTTCAAAACCGGTTCCTCCGTAGGGTCTCAGGAGCTCCCTTTTACGTCCGTAACATGGACCTTCATGTAGATTTTAAACTCCCCACAGTTCAGCAGTTCATGAAACACCTCTCGAAGCGTTTCTTTGACACTGCCTTAAAGCACCGCAATCCCCTGATTGCGGCCGCCTCCCGATACACCCCGTCCCGCATCAGTAAGGTTCGCCGTCCACGGCATACCCTCGTTGCCCCCGACGATGCCACCACTCTCCTCCAGGAGAGCAGCCCGGCTACTAGCACTGTTAGATCAGCATACAGACACAAATTTCCGTCGTTCCGTCCTCACCGTCGAGGCCCGTCGCGACGACCCTGTCCATTACCATCCCCCCGACCCTTGCTCGAGCCAGCCCGCGTTGCCGCTGAGCCAGTAGTTTTAAAAACCCCCGATCCAGCTGTCCCTTGCTGTCCCCCCCCAGCGACGCCCTAAGCCGAGGTCCGAACCCCGCAGGGGGTGCCCTTAGCGTGTAGTCGCTTAGTTTTGTAAGTTAGCTTTAGTTTTTATTAAGCCCTGGCTGGAGGCTACAATTCTTTTGTGGCAGCCACAGGCAAGCCCGGTTAAGCAGTAGACAACCCTTTGGTTGAACTGCGAGATGCCATTAACAAAAAAAAAAAAAAAAAAAGAAGGAACATTGATGGGTTTTATTCAGTCAGAGACTGACACTCCCGCCCGCTCCACATAGAGCTGGAAGGGTCATTTGATGATTTAAGAAAAAAAAATATCTTAAGTCAACCCCTGCCCCTAACCTTTCCCAACTATGTTGGGGTCGGCTTCCAGTCTAACCGGATGCAGCTGAATGACAGAATTTTACATGGAGGGACTGCCTATGGAACCTCCAAAACAAAAGCGTACCTAGTTATGCCTTATTTAAAATTTACTGAAGTACTTATCAATCTTTGAGTCAAACAATGAGCTCTATTCTATTGTATTCTACTCCTATTATAATTTTTCTTAAGCATAACGATGAAAATTGAAAATCTTTTTTACTATCATTGAGGGTTAAAACTCAAACTCAAAGCATTTATTTCATATAAACCAATTACAGGCACTTTTGAATTGTCAAGGGGTCAGTCAGTCAGAAAGATGAAGCTAGTTGCCCATTCCAAAGCAGTAGGTACCTATAGAGAAGAACGGGCAAGAAACTCCATGGACACTCTTTTAAAACATAATATGGTTACACAATTGGTTGATGTCCACAATGAAACTGAACACGATCAACACATCTAAACCACGTCTGGACCTGTTAGTGTCAATATTCTACAGAAAACAATGACACCGATAACCCTTAAACGAGATTTATGTGATCATCGCGATCAGTCGACCGTAAATCATTAAAACTGATCCTAATCCTCAGCATAACTCAAAATCAATGTCATCTGAATTATCATTTTTAACCACAGCAAAAACCGTACAATAGACTTTGTATCAACTTGTTCGAACTCAACCACCCTGTATAGTACGCCACCCTGTATAATCCATTGGTCTGGGAATCCGATAGCTTTTGTTTACATTCATGTTGTTATGAACTGAACATTGATTGCCGTTTTGAACGAGTGTTTGTATTCCCTTGGTTTTATTGCAGTTTATATTTCGATTTTATATAAATTAATATTGGTGAATAAGTCTATGCGGCTTTCGAAGGACCATAGCATGTAAATAAATTTTGTGTGGTAATATAGATTTTAGCGTGGTGAATTGTTGGACGACACACAGAATTGAGCCTGAGGGATATGAGGCCATGAGAAATAGGAATGGATGGACTTACTTGTGAACCTTCTGGACGAAACACGTGGATTCAAGGACAGCTAGTTTAGCAGACGTCCCACGTGCTATCTGGTTTTCTTCCTTTTTTCAATGTGGTGCACTTTCACTTTCTTTAAATGTCACACTTGTGTCGGCCAACACTTATTTATTAATAGTTATACAGTTTTTGATGCGGATGCGGGTTGAGTAAGCGGTATGATTATGAAGCGGAGCGGTTGAGTCTTCACACTGGACTTGTTGAACTTAGACTGTTGTCTCTTGCGAGCGAGAACGCTTCTGATTGGTCGTGCGTGACTATCCTCCATTGGTCCGTTGGATAGGGAATAATTGATAGGATAGGTAACGCAATTCTGCGTTCGGAAATTGCAAGTGGCAAAACTTATAAATAAAAAACTTGCGCGAGCAAATATATTATATCAATATAGGGTGACCATCTTTATATACCTCCGTGCTTCGGAAAGCACGCTAAGCCGTTGGTCCCGGCTGTCATTCGTGAATCTTTGACAGTCGTTACCGGTCGTCAAAACCCTGCAAATCTGACAGCCAGTTTTACCAAGGGATATCGTATTGCCCAGTTACTGCGTTGTGGAGGTCAGATAGGCAGTCGCTCCATGTAAAATACTGGTATTCAGTTGAATCCAGTTAGACTGGAAGCCGACCCCAGAATACTTGGGAAAGGCTAGGCTGATTGATTGATATAATTATGCGTGCCCTCCACGCTAAGCTACAAATTTATTTTCTTCTTGTTAACATGAATTTCCCAATATCTGTGTCTTACATATTATTTTATGTCATTAAATACGTACGAGAGCTCAAACTCTTGAGATATCTATATATACAAACAAAAGTAATGATTTAAGTGATTACATATTTGTGTCGTTGGCATGTACAGGGCATGCGCTTGACTTTGTCCATACCAATATTATAAAGAGGAATATTTGTATGTATGTTTGTAACGAATTAACTCAAAAACTACTTAACTGATCTGGATGAAACTTGGCACAAAGATAGATTTTAGTCTGGAATAGCACATAAGCAATACATTTTATCCCGGCAAAATGTATGGTTCCCGTGGGATAATTTCCGACATACACACGAGCGAAGCCGCTGGCAAATTCTAGTCACGTATATGTTACAATGGCGTTCAAAAGGTTAATGCCATAGACATTTGGTTGATGCAGAGACGAACAGTGGTAGGAGCAATAGAAAAGTTAAAAATTACATTTATTTAAATAATGCATGCATGGCATTTATATTGTGCGCTTATTTATGCAAGCATGTTTAATATACATGTTAGTAATGTAAGTATTCAAAGTATTTCGTCTACAGCTACACATGTTTCACAACTTCAACGTGTTTCGCCAAGTTGAGACAACACTTAACTCGACTTAAATAACTTGACTTAACTATAAAACTGCGTCTTTGTGACTTCTAGTTAGTGACTACTTTATTAGTCATACAGTTTTCGGTTGATACTCACTTTGTACTTTAAGCTTGTTTTGAGACTGTGCTATGCAGTGAAGATGTTAAAGCTAAGCTATAACACTTAATGACCAGTTCCACTAATTGTTAGCTGCGTTGGGAGAGATTAAGACATGCTACAAAGATAAGCCCTCGCAATTTTTACCTGCGAGTGAAGCGGCATCGTCATCGCCACACTGACGTCACGCAAAATCCTGCATCGCGCAAGCAATTTTACCGCGCGACTAGAGTATACACAACATCCCGACATCAATCATCACAAATGAAACACAAAAATTGACACGACGTAATTAATTTGAGTACAAAAGTACTGCAAATTTCTCTCAGCAGACCTGTGAAAAAAGAAGTGAAAAAAATTAAAAGTGTGTGAGAACAAAAGAATAATATTTTGTGAACAGGTGAAGCATTAAATAAAACAAATATTTATATTTATTATATAACAAAGAAATGTGTATGTGAGAATATGTTTATTTTAAATAATTTTACGCATAAAATGCGAAAAGATTACCTACATACATAAACTTAAATAAATACTTCATCATCATCTGCCTAGCCTTTTCCCAACTATGTTGGGGTCGGCTTCCAGTCTAACTAGATGAAGCTGAATACCATATTCAATATATTTTTCATGAAGCGACTGCCTATCTGACCTCCACAATCCAGTAACTGGGCAATACGATATCCCTCGATAAGACTGGCTGTCAGATTTTCGGGCTTCTGACGACCCGTAACGACTGTCAAAGATGCACAAATGACAGCCGGGACCAACGGCTTAACGTGCTTTCCGAGGCACAGAGGAGTCTCGGTATGTAAAGATGGTCACCCATCCACGGCCAACCCCGGCAAGCGTAGCTTAACCTGATGGATCGACCTGTGCGGCTGTTAGTACTTAGCCAATAAATACTTCATGATAAAAAATAAAAAACAAAAATTTTACCTCAAGGAAATAGCTGTCATTACCGGAAATTAGCCGTCTCAGTTCATGATAACAGACAAAGAATTCCATAAAGGAAAAGAAAAATAGTATTTTATCGACAGTGCGTCACTTTCTAATAGATAATAATCTAATCTATGATGTAATAACGTTGATTATGTCGATAATAGGAAACGTGATATTGACACGAACAAATGCTGCAAAGGTAAGTCCATATAGCAGCGTATAAAAAGAAATAAAAATTGTTTTCGGTATCACAGAATCACCAATAAAAAGGGTAATCTCTTTACAAAGTATCATTTTAATATCTTAATTGACTATTTGACAGGGTCAAAAATAAAACATGACATCACAGAAAAAAGACCACACGACTTAAAAACTTCCATCACCATACATAAATTAAATATTATGAGAAAATATAATTATAAAATTGCTTTTGATGCTAATAAGTATTCCATTTGATTAAAAAAATCTGTGACGTCACATTGTTATATTTCATACAAATTCCGCGTTTCGACAATTCATAAAAAGTAACGTTATTGAATAATCCTTTCAAATACCCAAATTCTGTCTTTGCGTCTGTAAAATCTTTCTATACTTTGTCATTTTGTCTTTCATTTCGAAATTCGAACATGAAAATTGTACCGAAAACAAGTTAAGGTTTTAGTTCACGAAAGTTTTGAATGCTATACTTACTTTTCGGAGTGATTACATGCTTTATCATTCTTAGCTGTCTTGTTACTATAATAGCTGCCATGAAAGAAAGGATTTTAGGTGATTCCCCCGTAAAATAGGCGGTGGATGTTTGTATTAAAATTTTCTAACAAAGACGCGGCCGAGGGCAACATTTTTTTTTGTTGAGGGTGGGAAATCGTCAAATGACTCCCGCTCTGGGTGGAGCGTAAGGGAGTGTCAGACTCTTACTGACTAAAATCCATCCTTGTTCCTTCCTTAGCTCTTTATGTTCCGAGGTAGCGGTAACCCTTTCCGACAGTCCCGTTCACATGGATGGTCAACCTGTGACGAAGCCCCGAGTGTTGAGTTCAGAAATCGAAATAATATATTTTATAATATACCACCACTAGTGTTTCAATAAATGGAGTATACAGGTTGGAATTGAATTCATGGGCATTATTTTAAAGGGTCATTGTACTTATCATTATGAACAACTTTCACTGAAAAACCAGCTGTTCCATGTAATTGCTCGCATAACTCGTCAAAATGTAGGGAACAGCTGATTTTGTTTCCCGATTTCAGCTTTGTTCCCGTAGTGAAAGTGTTTCATAATGATGAGTACAATGACCTCTTAAATAATGCCCATGAATTCAATTTCACCCTGCAGTGTGAACATACCTTTAGCTGACCTGTTTTCTGTTATCTAGAAAATTGTATTGTGAACTTGATACTATAATTTATTTTGCTTTTTTTTTAATTTTCGTTTTAATCGAGAATATTACGTCTTTTGAGATTTACTTTGAAACTTGAGCGAGCAGAATAATTGATGCTTTGTGGCTTTTGTTACTAACGTTACTTGGGTCTTGCGAAAAATCTGCTGAACTGTCCGAAAGGGTTACCGCTGCTCCGGAACACAAAGGGCTAAGGAAGGAACGTGGATGGGTTGTAGTCAGTAAGAGTGACCCAAACGGGAGGAGTCATTTGATGAATCCTTAAAAAAAAGTCTTGGAACAAAACAGCTTATATTCTCATCATTATTTAAAAAAAAATGAGTTAACTTCTCCACCAAAACATCGTGAGGAATACAGCATGTCTGAGAAATTTCTCAACAGCATGTGAAGCTAAGTCAGAGGCCCATGGGCAGCATAAAAACTCTGACACCAGGTTAGTCACTAACCATACGTAGAAAGAAAGAATTAGTTTATTAAAGGTTTTTATATTAGATAAATAATAACTTTGCCTTATAATAAACAAAACAATAAAAATAAACGTAAGCAAAAGAAGATCCGCTCTCTAAAACTAGCTTTAAAAAAATATAACAAAGCTTAGCAAAAATTCGATCGAATCTTCGTTGCGATCGTAATAGAAATGAAACCAATAAATCTGATGGAGGGGGTGTGTTGGTGGCCGTGTTGCGAAAATACAACGCTGTTAATATCTCACTTCAGTCGCAAAATATTTTAGAGAAACACTTTGAACAAGTTGTTATCGCAATACCGAGCAACAACGACACGACACAAACTCTCATCAGTGCAGTATATATGCCAAATAATCCGCCACTTTCAGTATATAATTTGCATTTTGATTTAATGGATAATTTAATCAACTCAGTGAATATTGAAAACTTACTTTTGTTTGGTGATTATAATATACCAACAGCCAACTGGCAACTCTATCCTGGTCTTAACTCTTTTACTTGTATGGGCAATTCTGCTGTCTGTCACCGTTTAAGAAACTTTATGACTATTCACAATGTTCAGCAGTACAACCATCTAATTAACTTAAATGAACGAACGCTGGATCTTTTACTCTCCAATACTATTTGCCATGTATATAAACCTAAGTAGGACCTGATTCAGGCTGATAACCATCACCCTCCCTTTTATACTCTTCTGTCATTAAATCTTAAGCTTATTCCCATGCAACCTCTTAGCTTGCCCAAATATAATTTCCGTAGGGCTGACTATATCCTTGTTAATCGAGATATTGATGAAATTGATTGGGATATGGAGCTAGTTAGCGAATCGGCTGAAACAAATGTAGAGGTTTTCTATGATCATCTGTACGGGATTATCAAAAATCGAGTACCTCTTTCCAAACCAAAAAACGCTAATTTTCCTGTATGGTTTTCCAGAGCGCTCATACACATATTTAATTACAAAAAGAAAGCCTGGAACAAATGGAAAAGGTATAAAAACTTATCCGACTATGAAATTTTCTCCTTATACAGAGCTCGCTTTCAATCAGAATGCAATAAATGCTATCGTACCTATATGAACTGCGTTGAGGATAGTATTCCCAACAATGTCAAACACTTCTGGACATACATTGTCAACCGCAAAGGCAAATCTGGGATTCCTTCCCGTATGCACTATAAAGATGACATAATATCTAGGGACCCCATTAAAATATGTGATCTATTTTCAAACGTTTTCCAGTCAGTTTATGAGCCTTCTAGCCTAAAACCTGATTGGTGTCCAGTTCCAGATCAATCCAGTGACAATGATACAACTCTTTGCAACTTGCATTTTAGCCTCTCACTAATTTGCAAACATTTAAAGATGCTGGATATAAACAAAGGCCCGGGACCTGATGGGATACCTCCTTGTTTTCTGAAATGGTCAGCAAACACACTATGCAAACCATTATTCAAGATTTTTAATCAGTGTATTTGCAAAGGTACATTCCCTACAATCTGGAAAAGGGCCAATATAGTTCCAGTATATAAAGGTGGTCCCAGGCAAAATATAGAAAATTATAGACCTATTTCCCTTCTTTGTACATTGGCTAAGGTGTTTGAGAAGATTGTTCATCACGAGTTATATCCATTTATTCAACATTGTATAATTCCGCAGCAGCATGGCTTTGTGAGACATAAATCTACTGTGACGAACTTAATGATTTTTACTAACCACTTATTTAATAATATGGACAGCAAGGCCCAAACTGATACCATTTACACTGATTTTAAAAAAGCCTTCGACCGAGTTGATCACGAAATACTATTAGATAAAATTTCATTTAATGGCATCAGAGGTAATCAACTGCGCTGGTTGCAGTCTTATGTTAGTAACCGTAGTCAAACTGTAGTAAGTAATGGGTACCATTCTAGAGCATTTTTAGCAACATCTGGAGTTCCACAGGGATCAATTTTGGGTCCTTTGTTGTTCATTATTTATATCAATGATATTGGTCATTGCTTTAAAAATAGTAACTTTTTATTATACGCGGATGACCTTAAAATTTTTAAGAAAATTATATCCATCAATGATTCTTATCTTCTTCAAGACGACTTAAATAGATTATCTAATTACTGTATCCAAAATAAACTTAAATTAAGCATCTCTAAATGTAAATACAGTGAAACCTGGTTAAGTAAGACATCAAGGGACCTGCAAATTTGTCTCACTTATAGAGGTATACCACTTACCCAGTGTCCAGATATCCAGGTATAAATAAATATCTGTCTCATTTAGAGGTCAGAATACAGGTTATTTCAGTTATAGAGGTGGGAGTATTAAATAAAATAAAGTATTGTGTAAATATTATACATAATTTTTTATCTTTATTATTTAGAGGTTAAATGCATATAAAATTCACTCGCAGTCGGTAACTATGACGATAAAATGGAAGGAACAAATCCCAGATATAGAGGTTTGCTTCGTCTCACTAACAGAGGCAATTCAGTGCCAAAGTGTTGGGACCTCAGCATGAGTTCCAGTTACGGAGGTATCTCACTTATCCAGGTCCCACTTAACCAAGTTTCACTGTATATAAATTTTACCAAAAACAAAAAGATAATTGATTATAATTACTGTCTCTGTGACGAACCCCTACTTAAAGAAACTCAAATTTGTGATCTGGGTGTACTGTTGGACAGCAAACTTCACCTTAATCTACACATTGATAAGATAATAGCCAAAGCATACCAAATGTACAATCTTGTCATGAGGTCATCATCCGACTTTAAGCGCCCAGTCACATACCTATATCTTTTTAACTCATTAATACGACCACAAATAGAGTATGCGTGTATGATATGGGACCCTTACTACGCGAAATATGACCAAGCATTGGAAAGAATTCAGCGCAAGTTTCTGAAAACACTGCAGTATAAGTGTCATTTGAAACGACTGCCATATGAAGAGTCATTGCACAAGTTTAAAGTACTTACATTACATTCAAGGCGTCTGTTACTCCAAGCCATGATGCTACGTGGACTTATACACAACAAATTTGATTGCGTTGAACTTGTGAATAGCATATTTTATGTCGTGCCCAGAACTGTAATACGACGAGAGACGAGCGCTTACCCGCTCTTTGCTACGACCACCAGTCGTACAAATGCGGGTGAGCGGGCACCTCTCCATAGATTAGTTAAGTCATACAACCAAAATTTCGTTGCCATAGACATATTTGCATTGTCTCATGATGCATTTAAAAAAGAATTGCTAAACATATTGAAAACGTACTAATTACGTATTTCATATTGGACCAAGTCTGTATCCATGTAACATAATATAGTATGTCCATATGTATGTTATAAAATAATACGTATAGTAATATGTGGAAACGTTGTGGATTGTACGTTTATTTATTTTATTGTAAACTTAGATGTAAGACCTAATGTACAATTGTTTGTTTTCCCTAATAAAATAAAATAAAATAAATAAAAACGCAAAATGAAATCCGCCATTTTTTTCTCTCATATCTCCCGCCAAATCTTTTCCATTTGATTACACTGACTTCAATTAATATAATCTGTGGTTCCAATCTGCTAAAATTGCCCCAAGCAACGAACTAGGCTTTGACGTTGACAAAAACCTTGAATTTCTGGTAACTTAATTACTTATGATAATAAGAATTACTTTCTTAATAATGACTAGTGAAAACATAATTTCAAAATGAAATAAACTAGAGTTTTTAGAGCCTTTTAAAAACTTCCCCCGTAAAAGATAGGGGGTGGAAGTTTATGTGAAAACATTTTTAACGGAACCGCGGACAGCTGCTAAAAATTTGTGGTTGGTGGTTTGTGGTGTGACCGTCGGACTGCCAATTCACAGGTCTCGAGTTCGAACCCAAGACACGCACCTCTGATTTTACGGATTCATGTGCGTATTGTATAATTATCACTTGCTTAAAATCGGTGAAGGAAAACATCGTGAGGAAACCAGCATGTCTGAGAGATATTTCTCAACAGCATGTGAAGCTAAGTCAGAGGCCCATGGGCAGCATAAAAACTGACACCAGGTTAGTCACTAACCACACGAAAAGAAAAAAGAAGATAAGATTGACACATCTATATCTACATACTAATATTATAAAGAGGAACACATTGTATTTTTGTAATAAACTCAAAAACTACTGTGCCGATTTCTAAAACAGAATCGATTTCTAAAATTCTTTCACCATTAGAAAGCTTAGTTTTCAGGGAGTAACATAGGCTACTTTTTATCCCGGGAAAAATAACGGGTCCCGCGGGAAAGACCACGGGAGCGAAGCCGTGGGCAAAGTGCTAGTTCAAAATAAAATTCCTGTATTTTTCCAAAGCACATAGCACAACAAGTCACGTTGTAGTCACTAATAATTCAGGAAGTCACGTCATACCAGAACACATGATTGTTTCGTCTCTGGTTCCAGGCTTTCAAAGTGATTGGTTGAATTTGGAGATGGATATTTCCATTTCCGTAATGGTAATGTTCCTTGAGAGAATATTTCATGCATTCTTTGGTGTAAGGCTTTTGCGGATATTGAAAGGATTAAAAAGTATCAATCTTCATGAAAAATAATTCGTATTCAAGGTGTTGTTTTCTAGGGTATTAACGATTCTTTTTTTTTCGTGAGGTTAGTGACTAACCTGGTGTCAGAGTTTTTATGCTGCCCATGGGCCTCTGGCTTAGCTTCACATGCTGTGGAGAAATATCTGTCTGGTTTCGTCACGATGTTTTACATTTATAAAATATTTTTCAATTATATTTTTGTATTCATTTTTCATACTAAATAATTCGACAAAATCACGATTACCTACTGACGTAAAACACTCTTACGTGAAATATGAGTAAGTACGTCGGTTTTCGTAGTTTTAAAATGAATTACTTGTTTTTTTTATTATTTGTTGCAATAGAAATACACAACTGTCTACCTATTACGTTATGGACACACTTCTGCCTCATAACTTGAAAATAACTGGAGTGATGGTAGGATAAGTAAGTAAGAAAACTTTTATTAACTTTCGTTTATTTTTTTACAGGTAAAATTCATCTTCCAGATTTTAATTAGAAAAAATTGTTCGGTAAGTCTTCATTGCTCTTTTAAGCCTCACGTCCCAGCCACCGCGGGAGACGCTCCTGGTGTCGGGAGCCGTGTGACGACTCCCGGCCACCGTAGGCGTGGGCCTGCGGACGGTGAGTAATGGGTGACTCACCGTCCGATCAGCACCAGACCCGTGCCGGACGGCGCATACGTGTTCCAAGCGCGCCTCAAAGAGATGTGACTATTATAGAACGGGCCCGTTAGGGCCGAAGCCTGCCGGGTCAGCGGGATTGTCCAAAACATCCACGCGGGCGAAGCCGCTGGCAGCGGCTAGTGATCTGTAGAATGTTAATATCGCAGATGGTTATGTTTATTTAACGGCAATATGCGCTCATTTTGGCTCGAGGCTAAGTGATAACAGTCGCACAGATCAATCACAGTTTCAGCTACGCTTGGAGCGGTCGTTTGGCGGATCAGTGACCCTCCGTAACATACCGAGACCTCTCCGTGCCTCGGAAAGCACGTTAAGCCGTTGGTCCCGGCTGTCATTCGTGGATTTTGACTGTTGTCACGGGTAGTCAGAAGCCGACAATGCGTTGACGGAAACGGAACAGACGCTGTACGCTCGACGCACTAACGCATCATCGGTTAAGTGTGAAATGTTGAATGTTTTCTCATATGTTTTCTGTTCTGGCGTAACGTGACCGATAATATGCGACGCATCTTCCGTCAGATGTGAACCGAGCACCCTCACGTGAAATATGACAACGTCGCTTTTTCTTTGCATTAATTGTGAAAAATCGGTATTAATAAAAATAAATGACTCGTATTTATCAATGAAACTTAGATACCTACACAAGGAGATAAATAGTAATTGATTAAGATTGATAAACTGAACAGAAAGAATAATAACTGATTGATAATACTATCTTCGAAACCATGTTTTTTTGGAATTTTTACATATCGAGACTCCTCCGCGCCTCGGAAAGCACGTTAAGTCGTAGGTCCCGGCTGTCACGGATAGTATTACTCAGTTACTGACTGGGTTGGGGAGGTAAGATAGGCAGTGACGCTCCATGTAAAATACTGGTATTCAGCTGCATCCGGTTAGACTGTACGCCGAACCCAATATACATAGTTTCGAAAAGGCTAGGCGGTTTGATTGTTATTCTAGAAATGTTTTTACGTATTTAATATAACCCTAGAGTTATGACATATCAAAAAAACACGTACATTACGTGCCGTTTCCCTCACTCCTGAATAATTAATAATGAACGACGGCTGTTTCATCTCTTTTACTCGTAAAATCAAAATAGGGATCGACGGTACAGAGTCAATAGCTCGTGACCAGAATTTGTATTAGAGGATAATGTAGGGCTGTATAATACAGATAAATTACTACAGAAGGCGAAAACCTTCGTTTTTTGTGGCGATAAGGTCGTATTTTGGGTCTATACTGGGTGTAACTGAAAGGGTATATACATACAAAAGGATATGCTACAGACCACCAAACTGAACAATTTTACTAAGAGACCAACTCCGAAATCACAAAAAAAAAATCAACTGGTCTATACATTTTAGGTCACGTGACTCTTTGAAATATTGGTAATAACTGATTGTTTTTTCAAGCGTAAAGAGTAAAAGTTGTCCAGTTTGGTGGTCTGTAGCATATGCTTTTGTATGTACATACCCTTTCGGTTACACCCAGTATATGCATTTATTATGTTCAGCGCCTGTTCATTTGCAAGCGTTATGTATACACAATAGTTTTAACCTGTTAACAGCCCGGTGCGATTAATACGACAAATGTTTTCGTGCCCGTACCACCACAGTCGTGTTTATACGACTGAGAATCTATGTTCCTTTTTCGTTTATGCTATGGCTCGACACTATTCGTCGAAAATGTTTATTTGGCGATTCTTGAGCTGGGCGCTGGGGCCACGGCTATTGATATACCTAAAACCAAGCGGTCAATAGGACGAGGTGATACTGAAGTGAACAACATAAAAATCATCAAATGAAGGGGTTATTTGATGATTTCACCTGGGTAGAGCGGAAAGGAGTGTCAGACTCTTTCTGACTAAAACCCATCCATGTTCCTTCCTTAGCCCTATAAGTTGCGGGGTAGCGCTAACCCTTTCGGACAATCCCGCTGACCGCTCCTGACACCTTTCGGTCGAGTACAAAATAATAAGGACGAATTTCGCAATTAGGAACTGGACGCGTTCACCACATCTAAACCGCGTTTAAGATCTGTGAGTGTCAATATTCCACAAAATATAATTGACTCTTAGATGGAGTTTATGTTCAGAGGCCAGCACATCAAGTTACCACAATCTGTCAAATTTCTTTGATAGTATTTCAACTTTATTGCAAAGACGATATTTAATTGAGAAATTGACTGTTAGGGATAGCTTGATGTGCTGGCGTCTGTACTGTTTGCGTTTAGTTTCATTAATCGAAATCGAAACTCGCCCTGAATGTTTGAATTACGAATTTAAATCCCATTAGTTCTTAATCGTGTCCAACTGACAGATGTCAAGAGCGCATTCTCGCACTGGCCGGAATATAGATAAAACCTCTTTTTATGTCAGAGTACTTTACAGCTTATTCTTTCTTTTTGATGATTAGTCACTAATCTGGTGTCAGAGTTTTTATGCTGCCCATGGGCCTCTGACTTAGCTTCACATGCTGTTGAAAAATATCTCTCAGGCATGCTGGTTTCCTTGAGTTGTTTTCCTTCACCGATTTTAAGCAAGTGATAATTATACAATATGCACATGAATCTGTTAAATCAGAGGTGCGTGCCTTGGGTTCGAACTCGAGACGTATGACTTTAAAACTTATTGATAATGAATCTTCTCTACATGATCTTTATAGTGGTTTTCCTTAAGCAATAAGAATTAGGTGGCTTACTTAGTAAGTTGCTGAAGTTAGCGTAATACAAAGAATATTGTACTGTTGATAAAGTAAGTAATCTTCTGTCTGTGTGGTGTAGGCAGAATTACAAGTGGCATTAAGAATCTTTGAGATTTCTCTCGAGGGTGAACTTTTGTACGACTACTTTTTTTTTTATTATGGTGCTCAAAATGCTGTTACACATGTTTTAACACTAATACATTTTTCAACAAATTTTTGGATTTTTAGGTTCCGTACCCAAAGGGTAAAACGGGACCCTATAAATAAATAAATAAAATAAAATAAATTTATTTCGGATAACTAATTGATCCATAATTACTTACATTTACAATTAAAATAAAATAAATAAATAAAATTAAAAATTAATTTGAATTGAATTAAGAGTTAAAAAAAATTATTATAAATTGTTATCATTATTATTATTTATTTATTTTATTTCTGACAATACAATTAAAAATTACTAAGACTGCTGTCTGTCTGTCCGTCTGTCAGTCAATCTGTCACCAGGCTGTATCCCATGAACCGTGATAGTTAGACAGTTGAAATGTTCACAGATGATTTATGTCTGTTGCCACTAGGTATAATTACAAATACTAAGAAACAGAAAAAAATAATATCAAGAGGGCTCATACAAGAAAGGTGATTTTTTTGCCGAAATGGTAAGGAACCCTTCGTGCGCGAGTCCGATTCGCACTTGGCCAGTTTTTTTTTATTTTCTGTTAGTAGAAAAGAAACTGTTTACTAATGTTTGTAAAAAAAATTAACAGCAGTGTGAGGACACCATTAGTGACCAACTGCTGCTCGCAGCCTCGCCCGCGTTTTTCCTAATTATTTTTCTAAAATATAAGTAGCCTAATTAACTCCTTATACCATCACCTATCAGTCAGTCAAAGTCCCGTCAAAATCGTTCCCGCCGTTTGGGAGATAAGCCAGAACAAACAGACAGACAGACAACAATTTAAAAACGTTTTTATTTCGTTACAAGTACCGTATATACTTTCTTATGCATTTAATAAAAAACTTTTATTTTGTCACTAGCTTTTGCCAGCGGCTTCACCCGGTCTAACTAAGCTATAATTTCGCCCGAACTGGGAATCGAACCCAGGATCTGCTGCTCATCAGTAGCGCTTGCGACCACAAGACCAATGCGGCAGTCAATAAGAATTCTTACTCTTAGAAGGGTCCCCTATCATTGTGTCGAATGATTGATGACCTCATTATGGTGTGCAGATCTTCAAACGGATGGAGAGGATTTAGGGAATGATAAATGTGGTTTTTAGTCTGAAAGTTTTTAATGTACTTAGGTGTAATTGGGTATTTGACAGGGTAGTCAATAACGCTACTTTTTATGAACTGTCAAAACGCGGAATTTGTACGTGATTTGTACGAAATATTAAAATGTGACGTCGCAGATTGTTGGAATCAAATTGAATACTCAGTAACATTAAATCCAATTTTACAATTATTTCTTCGCATAATATTTAATTTATGTACGGTGTTATAAGACGAGCGGTCTTTTTTCTATGTGATTTCATATTAAATTTTTAACTATGTCAAATAGGTTAAGACTGACAGCTTGAATTTAACTTTCTAAAATATTTGTACATTTTAAAAGAACAACGAAGGAGTTTCTTGCCAATTATTCTTTAAACAAAACTACCTTTTGGAAGGGGCGACTAGAATTAATTACGGTAATACGGACTGGCGTCCGCAACTCCACGTCATTGGGCGTATATTGTGGACGGATTTTTTGATGTGAAACATCTATAGCCGCACGTAAAACTAATTTCTGGCGTGGTGACGCATGCCGTGGCGACGCGTCGCCACGCTATATGATGGTGTATATATACAGTCTATATGCAGTAGTGTGTACTGTGTGGCGACGTGTCGCCATGCGCAATCGACTGCGATTCTCTTCCCACTCAATCCGGCGTTAAGGTGGATGCGTAGTTTCTATCGCAATCTGTTCTTTTCAATCATATTACTTTTACAAAATAATTGTCGATGTTTCACATCTGCCAGGCGTCTCGTGACGGCTCACATTTTTTTTTTAATTTGGACGTTAAAAATGCCTTTCATGAAGAATTTTTTATATATTTCTACGGTGATACCATAGAAATCAGTTTTTTTTTCTTGCAGAATTAAATGTGGTGGTAAGGACAGGATTTAACAAATTCTAACTAAAATACCATTTCACTGACACTGTTCTCAAAGCATTGTTCCAAACTTCAGAATAAAGCTACGCCCAGCGGTGTCATTTAGGGACTGTTTACCCCTTCAACTGCACGTCGTTATGTAGAGATAAACTTTTAATGTCGCCCAAGTTGGCCTATTTCTAACATGGAACGTTGTACAGAGGCCAGCTCATCAAGCTATACCAAAATGACAATTTTTCCCAATTGAAAATGAACCTTATATGCTTTTGTCATAAAGTTGAAAAACTATTAATGAAATTTGAAAGATTGGGGTAACTTGATGTCTGCCTGCTTAGCCTCTTCCCAACTTTGTTGGGGTCAGCTTCCAGTCTAACCGGATGCTGCTGGATACCAGTACATTACATAAACCGACTGCCTATCTGACCTCCACAACCCAGTAACTGGGCAATACGATACCCGTTGGTAAGACTGGCTGTCAGATTTTTGGTCTTCTGACGACCCGGTGAATTTGGGGTAACTTGATATGCTGTATAGGTATTATAGGAGTAGTAAAAACAGAAAACTATCATAAAGATAAAGAGAGTGGATTAAATACGTATTATTGAAGCTAACTTAAACACTATTCAAGTTTAGTTAATAATATTTAAAAAAGGACCACAAGATTCACCCTCTGAAAAAAAAAAGAAATTTCCAAATCGGTTCAGGCGTCATCGAGCAATCGATGAACATACGTCATTCTCCAGCCCTTATCCCAATTTATTTGTGCTCGGCGCAACATGTCATTTTCTTCCACACTTATTTATTAGTCGTCATCTCGGTAGTCACTCCCTTCCTAGCCATATCATCTTTCACAAAATCCATCCATCGTTTCTTTGGTTTTCCTTTACTTATAATATAAGTAGAGGAAAACCAAAGAAACGATGGATATTATGTATAGCCATGAAAATGTTAATGAATGAGAATGATGTCAAAAAAATGTTCGCGACGTTTATTTTGCGCGTTTCATGACAATTCAAAAGTGAATGTAATTTGTATTATTATTTATTATTATAATTTGAAACTACCTGCTCCCGCACGGTTTCACCCACTGCTCAGATCCTATTGGTCATAGCGTTATGGTTAATTGCATACATCTTCACTACATAGTATAAAACAAAGTCGCTTTCTCTGTCCCTATATCCCTATGTATGCTTAAATCTACAAAACTACGCAACGGATTGTGATGCGGTTTTTTTAACCGACTTCAAAAAGGAGGAGGTTCTCAATTCGGATGTTTGTATTTTTTTTTTTTTTTATGTTTGTTCGCGCATAACTCCGTTGCTTGCCAACCGATTTGAAAAATTTTGATGGAAAGGGTATACTTCCCAAATGGTCCCATAAAATTTTTATCGAAATCGGATAAGCTGTTTTTGAAAAATCAACAAAAATCTAAAAAAATCCTACTTAATATATGTGGATGATGTTCTAATAACTTCCTGTCACTGTAATTTACATACCAGGTAGTGGTATTAAAATTTGGGGGGGGGAGGGATTGTGTAGGTACCACAACTAAAATGTGAAAAATAAAAACTTTTTTACAAAAAATAAAACCGACTTCCAAAACAAACACTACAAAGTGAAAAATAATTTTGATTTCGGAAGTCGGTGGCAAAAAATGAAAATACAAAACCGAAGACACCGACTTCCGAAATCAAAATTATTTTTCACTTTGTAGTGTTTGTTTTGGAAGTCGGTTTTATTTTTTAAATAGATAGAGTAATTCAAGAGGAAGGTTTATGTGTATAATTTGTCTACACACATATTATGCGGGCGAAGCCGCGGGCGGAAGCTAGTCCTCGATAAATGGATTATCCAACACAAAAATAATTTTTCAATTCGGACCAGTAGTTCCAGAGATTAGCGCGTACAAACAAACTCTTCAGCTTTATAATATTAGTATAGATAAATGCTTTGAGTTTGAGTTTTCTAGCCCCAAAGGTTACTCTCGTTACTTTTAAAATAAACATCATCCTTACAGAATTCTCCGTTGTTACCTACTTAAAAACAAAGTGACTTGAAGAAAGTATCAACATAAGCCGAATTGTGTTTACAAAGCGTTATTGAGCGCCCAATTTGAATATTAAGCCTTGTTTAGATCCTCCCGTCCCAGCCGCCGCAGGAGACGCCCCGGGCGTCGGGAGCCACGTGACGACTCCCGGCCACCGTAGGCGCGGGCCTGCGGACGGTGAGTAATGGGTGACTCACCGTCCGATCAGCACCAGACCCGTGCCGTACGGCGCGTATATGTTCCACGCGCGCCTCAAAGAGATGTCAGCATATGAAGGGGCCCCTCAGGGCCAAGCCTGCCGGGTAAGCGGGATTGTCCGAAAGGGTTACCGCTACCCCGGAACATATAGGGCTACGGAAGGAACATGGATGGGTTTTAGTCAGTAAGAGTCTGACACTCTCTTCCGCTCCACCCAGAGCGGGAGCAGTCATTGGATGATTTCCCAGCCTTAAAAAAAAAAAAAAAAAAGCCTTGTTTAGATGGGTGATAACTATTTAGTATACAACAATTGTTTCTCAGTATAGCAGTAGTAGATAGCCTAGTGGTGTGACCGTCGGACTGCCAAGTCTTGGGTCTTGAGTTAGAACCGTCTGTTTCATCGGATTCAGGTGCGTATTAAATAACAATCACTTGCTTTAAAATCGGTTAAGGAAAACATCGTGAGGAAACCGGCATACCTGAGAGATATCTCTCAACAGCATGTGAAGCTAAGTCAGAGGCCTATGGGCATAATAAAAAATTCTGACACCAGATTAGTCACTAACCACACGAAAAGAAGAAGGTTCGTTCCCGCAGCAGTGGTATCTACCCACCCGCGCTGGGTCCGCGTGGTGGATTATGGCCCACTCCCTCTCACTGAGAGGAGGCCCGTGTCCCAGCAGTGGGAACATAATAGACTGATTATGTACTCGTTTCTTGTGTTTAGAAGGGGCAACTAGAATCAATTTCTATCACTACATAGTATAAAACAATGTCGCTTTCTCTGTCCCTATATCCCTATGTATACTTAAATCTTTAAAACTACGCAACGGATTTTGATGCGGATTTCTTTAATAGATAAGGTGATTCACGAGGAAGGTTTATGTGTATAATTTGTCGACATATTTTGCGGGCGAAGCCGCGGGTGGAAGCTAGTTTATTTGTAAACTAGTTTTTGCCAGCGGCTTCGCCCGCGTGTATGTAGGAAATTACCCCACGGGAACCGTACATTTTGCCGGGATAAAAAGTAGCTTATTTACTATTCCAGACTATAATCTATCTTCGTGACAAGTTTCATCCAGATCCATTAAGTAGTTTTTGAGTTAATTCGTTACAAACATGCATACAAATCTTTCTTGTTTATAATATTAGTATAGAATTTGACGATCTAGAGTGGTTTTATGTGCTTTTTATGAAATTAATCATTTGACTCCGACTTTCAATACCACAGAACAGAAAAGCAGCGGATTTTTTATATCTGACGAAAAGTGGATCCAAATATTAGTAATTTCATATAGCTATATAGTATCTATTTGATATTTGAATGCCGTTTACGGCAAAACAGAGAGATTTATGCTAATGTTTTATTAGAAGACCTATCTTACACTGTTTTGACATTCTCATAACTATTCATTTTATAATGTTGTTGTAAACAAAATATAATAATATCACTAGCTGACCCGGCAGACGTCGTCCTGCCTTAACTATGATACCTACCTACCCTACCTACCTAGGGGTATGAAAAATAGATAGTAGCCGATTCTCAGACCTACTGAATATGCGTATAAAATGTCATAAAAATCGGTCAAGCCGTTTCGGAGGAGTACGGTAACTAACATTGTGACATGGAAATTTTATATATAAGATAATAACTAAGTATGCAATATTTATAATTTTATAAATTTCGTTGACAGTTGTATAAAAATGGGTACAGCAAGAAAAAAAATGCCTGTTTTTTTACATGGTGTATATTAATTATCATCCTTTTTTTTTTGTTCCGGGATGCAAAATCCTCATAGATGTCCTCCGCCCTGGGAGAGGAAAGAGGGGCCAATCCGACTCTTACCGCCTAAAAACCACCCTGATGTAGTGAGGATAGCTCATCAAGTTACCCCAATCTATCAAATTTCTTTGATAGTGTTTAAACTTTATTGCAAAGACATAAGGTTCCTTTTCAATTGGCAAAATTTGACAGTTAGTGATAGCTTGATGTGCTGGCGTCTGAACCATATCTTAGCTACCCAGGGTCGCGGGACCGTAACACTATTCCAAACTCTGTAGAACATGTTTGTAATAAACTGATTTGATATTAATTCTAATTGAAATAGGGTATCAATTTGCTTAGCAATAATTGGCCTTTACATACAAACAAACTTTGAATCAGATTTATTTATGTATGTTCTTGACATTTACATGACATTTGCATATCAAAAGGACAGGACTCCTGTTAATATTAATGTTAACAAACTTATAGTCAAGAATATTAAACAGATTACTTAAAGAAGGTCGCATTAGTGGAATGGTTGCTCAAATATTAAATTGTCTAATGTAGAATTTTTCAATAGGATTTATATATAATTAATAAATTCGAAAATGTATAGCATCAAGGTCTTCCAACTGAACAGACAGCTGTGCTGCTTGGGAGTTTGTTGCGCCACTTTTCTTCCAAGCAAAAGCACTAGGAAGTGGTGAAGGATGGGCGTGTTGGGGGACTGCCTTATATAATTTTGATTTTCTATACTAACATTATAAAGACGAAAGATTTGTATGTAAGTATGTTTGTAACAAATAAACTCAAAAACTACTTAACGGATCTGGATGAAACTTGGCACAAAGATAGATTATAGTCTGGAATAGCATATATTAAGCTAGTTTTTATCTCGGAAAAAATGTACGGTTCCGTGAGATAATTTCCTACAGCCACGCGAGCGAAGCCGCTGGCAAAAGCTAGTTTAAAATAAAACCACTTAATTCTAATAAAAAAAAAACACTGCAACTTAGAAGAATAACTTTAATTTCGGTAGTTTCTTTGGTTTTGTATTTTCGTGTTTTGGACCGGAGTTACCGACATACCTTGCAAACTAAGCAAACTGAAGTGGCAGTGGGCTGGCCATGTTTGTCGAAGGACCGATGGCCGGTGGAGCAGACGAGTCCTGGAGTGGAGACCGCGTAACGGCAAGCGTAGTGTGGGACGCCTCCAGCTAGATGGGCCGATGACCTTAAGAAGGTGGCTGGGACAGGCTGGATGCGGAAGGCGGAGGACAGGGTGTTGTGGCGCAGCCTGGGAGAGGCCTATATCCGGTAGTGGGCTGCCATAGGCTAAGTTGATTGATTTAAAGTGTTTTGGCACACCAATAGTTTAGAACCTGCATTAACACATATATCTACATACATCTACATCTCCTAGATCTATACATTATATCTTGGTAGTACATCCCGGTGGCGTAATTTTTGACAACCCGCGGGCGAAGCCGCTGACAGAAGCTGCTGATTCATATCAAGATACAACCTGACACTGGCCTGCAAATTGCGAAAAACGCAATGACATTTGAGGGCTACCTTTGCGCACCTTAAAAAAATTACTAAGCCTTTTCATAAACCCATTACTAACATAAAAAATAGAACTGTTCCTTCACAGTACAATTGCAAATAAAAATATATTTAAATTATATTGTAGAGCTAAAAACTCTTCGCTTCTTTCTTAGAAATTCTGACACCTTTTTTCATAATAAAACCAATAAATAAATACACTCTTATTTACGCACTCAAATTCACTAACTTTTAAAATCTAACGCAAATAATCAGCCAGAAGGTGCTTAAGCCTCCAATTTTTTAAGTGACAGCGGTTATTTTAAGCAGTTTTCTTTTCATTTTTTTTTGTGCTTGCTAGTAAATTTGTAATGTTTAACTTGATAACTTCAATTTAAGTCGTGTGCTGCTGTTTGTGTGCTCTTATCATCACTTTTTATTATTTCTAACTCTAAACGTGAGGACCTGTAATTGGCTCTCTGGTGACTATTTCCTCCTTTTTGTTATGATTTTGTTAGCTGTAAGTCCTCCATGTACTAAATAAATAAATAAATAAATAATATGGCTAAAAGCTTGCAAACAAACCAAATATAAAGCCATACCATAGAATGAAATACAGAAGGTTAAAATCATCAAATTCACTGTCAAATCATTTATTTCAAATAGCCACCTGCAAAGCACTCTTGAACGCCAATTGAAATGAAAAAAAATAACATCATCTGCCTAGCCTTTTCCCAAAATGTTTGAGGTCGGCTTCCAGTCTTTCTGACCTCCACAACCCAGTCAGTAATTGGGTAAAACGTTACCCCTTGGTAAGACTGGCTGTCAGACTTTGGGCTTGTAACTACCCGTAACGACTGTCAGATCCATGAATAACAGCCGGGACCAACGGCTCGACGTGCTTGCCGAGACACGGAGGAGACTCGATATGTAAAGATGGTCACCCATCCACGTACCAACCTCGGTAGACATGGCTTAACCTGATGGATCGATCCGTGTGGCTGTTTATTAATACTGGAACTTTTATTTTTTTATCGCGTCAGTAACTTCGTTTGTCATCATTTTGGCGTTCGAGTTAGCCAATCGAGTTCCATGTTTGGTTTTTACGCCACCCTCAAGTGGGGTGTTCTGTGATTAGAGTATGTGGGCTTGTGTGTGTGTTTAAATATGTATGTGTGTGTGAGTGATGTGTGTCTATAAAATTATCGGGATTTTGGGAATAGAAGGATATTTTTGTTGTAAAAAAATGGTCGCAGGTAACAATGGAAGGTAATTTTTTCTGATCAGATGCCATGGCAGTAGAAATTTATTCCGCGAGCTATCATTTTGTGCACTTATTGCATTTGTTCAGGTAAATGGAACACTTTTTGCAAGTGCTTTACGCCAGAAGTATTAGTAGTAATAAGTGAATACTTGAATGTGCTTTGGCGGCTGAGAGTATGTCATGCTCACTTTAATGTCTCGCTGATGGTGGCGTGTGTGTTGGATCATTTAGCTCCCTTCAAAATGGTTGAGCTGAATGGTGCTAATCCATGCGTCATGTTCGTGAACGGGCGCTGTCGGTAGAGACTGGTCATCTCTTAGCGGCCATGGCTTGTTTTAATTTAATTTTTGAACTTTTTTTTTTACATATTTTATATCGGATGCTTTCACCGTTCTGCATCGTTCTCACATGTATAATAATAATAATATGATCTATGTAACCAACATTTTGTAACCATATTTTGTTTAAAAGAGTGTCCATGGAGTTTCTTGCCCGTTCTTCTCCATAGGTACCTACTGCTTTGGAATGGGCAACTAGCTTCATCTCTCTGACTGACCGACACCTTGACAATTCAAAAGTGCCTGTAATTGGTTTATTTGAAATAAATAATTTGAGTTTGAGTTTGAGTTTAAGAAAGGCATTTTTGAACGTCAAAATGAAAAAAAATATTGATTCTAGTTGCCCCTTCCAAAAATTTGTTTGGTATGGAGAAGAATGGGCTTGAAACACCACCGTTACTCCTTTAAATTGTAAGTAATATGGTATACAAACAATATATTAAGATAGTTTTTCAACTTTTTTACAAACCTACAAGGTTCATTATCATTCCGAAAAAAAAACCAATTTGGGGTAGGTTGATCTGCTGGCATCTATACCAATATTAATAAAGAAGAAAGATTTGTATGTATGTTTGGAATAAACTCAAAAACTACTTAACTGATCTGAATGATACTTGTCACAAAGATAGATTATAGTCTGGAATACTTTTTATCCCGGCAAAATGTACGTTTCCCGTGGGATAATTTCCTTCATACACGCGAGCGAAGCCGCTGGAAAAAGCTAGTTATTTATATGAAACCTGTGCTTGGTCTGAGAGATATTATTTTCTCAACAGCATAATTAATATGAAGCTAAGTCAGAGGCCCATGGGCAGCATAAAAACTCTGACACCAGGTTAGTCACTTGGCACAGTGCGATTTGACCCCGTTAGACTTTTTCTTGTGGGGTTTTCTCAAGTCGCAGGTCTATGCCAATAATCAGCAATCAACCGATGCCCTGAAAGTCAACATATCGCAGGCCATCGCTCAGATGCAGCAGCCGGATCTATGCATTAGAGTAATCGAAAATTGGACCTTTCGAATCCGTGCCACAGTTCGAAGCCGCGGTATAAATTTAAACGATGTCATATTTTTTAAATAATGGCATAAATTGACCTTTCAAATAAAATAATAATTTCTTTAATATCTCACATACAGCTTGTTTTATTTAATTTCAACATCGACCCGTCCTTGTTGAAAGACCCTTTACATTTGCCCTCAGCTTCGCTCGCTATAAATATTCTTCTCTTATATCGGGTAGCATGAAATCCTTCTGAAACTATTTCCAGCATTCAAAACTTTGCAAAGCTTTAAGACATGCCTTCAAAACTTGTATAAAAGTGGCTCTTTTGTGGGAAACTTTTAATAGTTCCACTAAATACCAAGCCTTTATAAGTAGACTAGGGACCCGCCCCGGCTTCGACGAATACAATGCAGGTATCACGCAGGCGAATCCGCGGGCGAGTAATAAATATAGCCGTTGTTACACAAAAATAATGTAGAACCCAACCCAAGGCACGCACCTCTGATTTTACGGATTCATGTGCGTATTGTATAATTATCACTTGCTTGAAAAACGATGCAGGAAAACATCGTAAGGAAATCAGCATGCCTGAGATATTTCTCAATAGCATGTGAAGCTATGTCAGAGGCCCATGGGTAGCATAAAAATTCTGACACCAGGTTAGCCACCAACCACACGACAAGGAAGGAATGTAGCATTCTAATGGTGAAATAATTTTTGAAATCCGTTTAATAGTTTTTGAGTTTATTCATTACAAACAAACAAAAATGCAAATCTTTCCTCTTTATTATTTTAGTGAAGATTGAACCCTGATCAGTGGCCACATGGATGGGTTTTAGTCAGTAAGACTCTGACACTCCCTTCCGCTCCGCCCAGAACGGGAGGGGTCACTTGATGATTTCCTTTCCCCCAAAAAAAAAAGATATCGCACTTTTCTATGAAATTATGTAGTTTACAGAAATTTTTATTTTTATTTCAACGCAGATAGGTTCGGACCCCATACATTCCACTGAAAGAACCATTTTCATTTCAAAACAATTTTTATGACAGGTAAAACAAAAGAACTATGTTCAATTACTGTAAGTGACATTTGGACGTTTACAAACGTCATATCTATAAGAAATATTGCCTTTCTAAAAAGGATACACTAAAGTGGGCCGTGAAATACAATTTTTCATAAGTTTTTTTTGGAATTTCCACGTCAGTGTCAGGTTCTTTCTTTTCCGGATAATTTCTATCCTGATTTTATCATTCAAAGAGACTCCAAGCATAGCCCTTGCTTACCGTCCAATCAGGACCAGGCCCGTGCGGCGCGTACATGTTCCACGCGCGCCTCAAAGAGATGTCAGCATATAAAGGGGCCCGTCAGGGGCGAAGCCTGCCGGGCAAGCGGGATTGTCCAAAATTGTTACCGCTATCCCGGAACATAAAGGGCTAAGGAAGGAACATGGATGAAAAGCATTCAGCTCCATAGCGAGCTGAACTACCGAAGTTACCGACATAGCTTGGAGACTATGCAAACTGAAGTGGCAGTGGGCTGGCCATGTTTGACGAAGGACCGATGGTCGGTGGAGCAGACGAGTCCTGGAGTGGAGATCGCGTAACGGCAAGCGTAGTGTGGGACGCCTCCAGCTAGATGGACCGATGACCTTAAGAAGGTGGCTGGGTCTGACTGGATGCGGAAGGCGGAGGACAGGGTGTTGTGGCGCAGCCTGGGAGAGGTCTATGTCCAGCAGTGGACTGCGATTGGCTGAGTAATTGATGATCAGGTTGTTGTCGAAAAAAAATATGATTCGCGGTCGTAACTAATATGTCCTTCCAAAAGGTAGTTTCGTATAGAGAAGAATGGGCAAGGGACCCCACCTTTAGTCTTTTTAAATCTTTCAAAACATTTTGTATACATTAATCATTATAATCTACACTAATATTATAAAGAGGTAAAGTTGTGAGGTTGTAGGGGGTAATCGCTGGATCTACTGAACCGATTTGAAAATTCTTTTACCAATAGAAAGCCACGTTATTTGTGAGTGTTTAGGCCATATTAAAAAAAAAAACGCGAACTATGTCGCGGGCAAAGTCCTAGTTAATTAAAAAATGTAATAAGTGAACACACGTCAAAGAATAAAATTTATACCAAAGATATGATTGGCATACTTTTTTTGCAAGTATGTGTACTCCCAACTTGACGCCCAAAAAGCGTTACTTAAAATCGACTGTGACAAACACTCGCGTCTGCGTGACCTCTCACCTGACGCCATCACTCAGTGCCCACTGCCCATAGTTCTAGACGAGGGTCGACATAACAGTAAGGGATGCGCATACCCTTGTTACTCGCATGGTTAATGGTTTCAAAATAAATTCGCCCTTGGAAGCTTAATGTTCCTTTTGATTTTGTGAGTTAAGGGAAATATTTTTAGCTACGCAACAAAGGGAAGAGCAGTGGTAGCCCTGTAGTAACGGCTTCGACTTATGAGTTGAAGGTCATGGGTTCAAACTTTTCTATGTGTAATTCATTCACCTGTCAAAACGAAAGGAAACATCGTCAGGGAACCGCGAATCTTGTGCTGCTACGCCGCGTAGGCTACCGCAACGCGCCGAGCTACGGCGTAGCTCACGCTGCTACGCCATAAATAACTACTCAATTTCATTATGCTTTTCGCTTTGAATTATTCTAAAGTAACCTTTATTTTAGGAAACCTTTTAGTCTCACGCTTTCTTTGTCAGTTTATGAAGAATTGTGATAACAGAAACGTGTTATGAACTCAATCCAGTCTTACCAGGAGGTAAAGTAGGTTGAGGAGTTTAGATGTAAAGTACAAATATTCAGCTGCATTCGGTTAGAAAGGTAGTCGACGAAAAGTAGTCGGGAAAACCTTATTTTTTCGTCGTCCTAAATATATTATATTCAAATGTTAAAGCTATTTAAATATTGCTCACGGAAAACTGCAATTACTTTTCTTTCCGCTCATACATATCAAAAGGCTTTTCCAATAGGGCGTTTAACGCAATTTATGGAAATGGTCGCCAGTTCGTTTTGAGTACGATTGAGCCACAGATGATATAAAAATAGATACGGTACGGGAACTTATATAATTACGACTGTAAATCCCGAAGGGTTCGGTAGAGGTTTGTCGTGGAGAGATAAACTACGATAACATGGTGCGCCCCTCCAAATTACTGTTTCAATGTTTGTGGTCACATCCTTACGAAAGAGTTTGTATGTAGTTGTAAGTATTCGTCTTCAGTAGCAGGCCGGCAGCGACATGCGTTGTGAGTCTTGGTGGCGCTTTGTTATAACTTTCACAAATAGTTTCAAACTTATTCTTTTGAGTGTACCAACAAAATGACAAAAATTGAGCGAAGAAAAGTTGTACAACTGTTTATCTCCCAAGATTCTTCAATCACAGTACTGAACCCACTTAACATGAATGTGCTATCATTGAGCACTTACGTCCCACGCTGACTACCCGTTCCAATAGTTATGGACCGGGTAATAACCCGGTTACTGGGTTGTGGAGGTCAGATAGGAAGTCGTTCCATGTAAAATACTAGTATTTGGCTGAATCCGGTTAGACTGGAAGCCAACCCCAACATAGTTGGGAAAAGGCTGAGCAGATTGATTATACCCATGATAGGATACCCCTTGTCAAAACTGGCTGTCTGACTTTCGGGCTTCTGACGACCTGAAAATGAGGGCCGGAACCAACCGCTAAAAATGTGCTTTCTGAGACAAGGAGAAGTCTCGGTACGCATATGCGGGCGACTAGAATCAATTCTATTTCTTGTTCATTTTTGACGTTCAAAAGTGCCTTTCTTGTGCCTATTTGAAATAAATGTTTTGACTTTGACTTTGACAAAGATGGTCACCCATCCATGGACCAACCCCGGAAAGTGTAGCTTAACCTGATAGATCGGCGTGTGCGGTTTTTATATTACTTAGCCACGAGCCTCTTTCAGTATCGGACTGCCTTGTTGGTCAGGTGGTCGCAATCGCTACTGATGCGCTTGATGAGGTCTTGGTACGATTCCCGGGTCGGGCAAAGTGTTTCCAAAATTTTCCCTTAGCGACTATGGGTATCTGCTTATCCCTCCGGGCGTGTAATGTCAACATCACACATCACGCCTTGTTAATAGTAATATTACACTGTTATTAAAAAAAAACAATGAAATATTATCATTTAACTGTTATTTACGGTGTTGCCAACGTTGAAAATTGCCTCTCCTAAATGTATGTGAGCTACATGTTATTGAACATGTTAACACAGACTTATCTTTTATTTTTGTATCTTATCTTAGAGGATTTTTGTGGAAATAACTTTCGGGATTAATCTTTATCAGCTCAAGGCTAATTAATAACAGCCACATGGATCGACCCATCAGGTTAAGCTTCGATTGCCGGGGTTGTTCCGTGGATGGGTGACCATCTTTACATACCGAGACTCCCCCGTGTCTCGGAAAGTACATTAAGCCGTTGGTCGCGGCTGTCATACGTGGATCATTGACAGTTGTTACGGGTCGTCAGAAGCCCGCAAGTTTGACAGTCTTACCAAGGGGTATAGTTTTACCCAGTAACTGGACTGGGGTTGTGGAGGTCAGATAGGAAGTCGCTCCATGTAAAAATTCTGGTATTCAGCTGCAGCCGGTTAGACTGGAAGCCGTCCCCTTTATTTGGGAAAAGGCTAGGCAGAGCAGATTGAATCTTTGTCAGTAACAATAAAGTAAGTTTTTTGCTAAAATTATAGAACAGTTTTATTTGTCAGTATTAACCACCATACCGTATACCTACATATTATAAAAAGTTTGTTACTCAATTTTTGTTTTTATTATGAGCAATTTTTCGTCTGGTAACACAATATGATAAGGAAAAATGGACAGATTATAATCTGTCCATTTTTCCTTACACAATATGATAAGGAAAAATGGACAGATTATAATCTGTCCATTTTTCCTTACCAGACGAAAAATTGCTCATAATAAAAACAAAAATTGAGTAACAAACTTTTCAACTGGCCATAAAAAATCCTAACTAACAAAACAATATACAACAAAGGCATTTATTAAAATATTCAACAAAAATCCACTATACTACTCCCATATTGTCACGCTCAATCACGCTGCATTTTTCCACGAAAATTGGCTTGACGTTCCAAATATAGCCCTTATTTTTTTATTCCTATGTCTCCGTTACGGTATACCGTGAAATCAATACTCGACACAGATATTTTTGTTTTTTATGGGACGGTTCACGGATGCCGCGTTGCCAGTTGTAACAGGTAGCGCCATCTAGTTGCGGTTGGTAGAACTAATGTTTATGTGAAAGATTGAAACGTGTTTGTTTTGGTTTGTTTTTTTGATATCCTTTCTACTCTACGGTGGTAGGTAGGTACTTTTGCTACGGTTGGTTATTTCGACATTGATTTTCCGGTTTTAGTTTGGGCAATCATCAATTGACCCACCTTTTTTTTCTACTGTACAAAGTAACATTTTACTATCTTAATTTTTGACGTGACTTTAAAATCTTTCTACAATCTGTCATTTTGCCTTTCATTTCGAAATTCGAACGTGATAATGGTACCGAAAACAAGGTTAGGTCTTAGTCCACGAAGGTTTCTATTGCTATACATACTTTTTCGAGTGATTACATGTTGTAATATTCTTAGCGGTCTTGTAACTTTAATGGTTACTCTCCCCGTAAAGGGTGCAAGTACGTAAGAAAAATGTTCAAGTCATGAAGTCTCCCGGTTTATTTTTTTGAGGGAAATCATCAAATGACTCCTTCCGCTCTGGGTGGAGCGAAAGGGAGTGACAGACTCTTACTGACTTAAAACCACTCATGTTCCTTCTTTAGCCCTTTATGTTCCTAGGTACCGGTAACCGTTTCGGACAATCCCGCTGACCCGGCAGTATTCGGCCCTAACGGGCCCCTTCTATAATGCTGTCATCTCTTTGAGGCGCGCTTGGAATACGTACACGCCGTCCACATTAATTTTCTTGATACTGCAATGCGGAAGACTGGTGGTGTTGCAAAAAAAGGTTTTAATTAACAATCAGAAACTCCTAAATGAACTTCTAAGGGCAAATTTTACCAATGCAACTAAATGCGATAAGCACATCTAGACCGCGTTCAAGAGTTGTTAGTTTAAATAGTTAATTCAATATCTTATACAACTTATACATTAGATGATTTCCCAGCCTTAAAAAAAAAAAAAAAAAATACAACTTATACATACTTATATTAAACGACTATCTAACTAACTATATACAAATAAATAAAAAACAAAAAGAACACTTAGGCGTGGAAGTATTCATCCGCATCCCTGTGAAGTGTCGACCAATCGGCGAGAAATTTCCTTAAAAAGGAGTTGCGCTCTCGGGCCCCATGACCTCAAGCGGCTCAAACCTAAAGTTACTCATCAGGATGTTAGTTTCATCACTGTTGAACAATATTGACACTGACATTGCTCTTGAAGTGGAAAGGCTAGGTAGCCCTTAGTACGCTTAGACCTTTTAAACTACGCAACAGATTTCAACGCGGTTCCATCAGTCTTTCTTTCTTTGCTTTCTCATGTGGTTAGTGACTAACCTGGTGTCAGAGTTTTTATGCTGCCCATGGGCCTCTGACCTAGCTTCACAAGCTATTGAGAAATATCTCTCAGACATGCTGGTTTCCTCACTATGTTTTGCTTTACCGATTTTTAAGCAAGTGATTATTATTATACAATACGCAAATGAATCTGTGAAATCAACGGTGCGTGTCTTGGGTTCGAACTCGAGACCTATGACTTGGCCACAATATAAATATGAACAGTACGGAAACTACGAACTAACGTTCGAAACGGCACACTCACACAAACACGCGAATCGACGAGACCTCTAAGCGGTTGTCGCGGTGCTGTCAGTCGTGAGTGCCGCGTCAAGACGAATGGTTAATGCACACGCATTTTCGGGTTAACACGTGGTACCTACTATGCGATTGCGTTTTAACTAAGAATAGGATGACCCTATATTAGATAAACAATAATCATAATATGAAAATTACATGAACAAGATATGTAATTTGCATTAAGTATTTTTTTGTTATACTTAATTGATGTCACAATATGGTGCCAAGGTCATCCTATCCTTAGTTAAAACGCACAGTACGGTGGGCGGCCGCCTGGTTAATCAGGCATCGGCGCCAAATATGCGTCGATAATTTTTGAATAAATTATTATTTATTTATTTTATTTATTTATATTGATAAAGCTCACAAGTTGTTGTGTATTGATTTTAAACTGTTCCGTGTTATAAACAATCTTCTTTTACTGGTATTAACCGAAGCCATGAGAAAAAAAAGCTATTTAAATGTTATTAGTAAACAATCGAAAAAACAATCGAGTTGAAATAACTAATTCCAACTTGATTGTTTGAGAACACAAATATTTTAATAAATACAGTTCAGTTTCAAAAACATTAAGAGTGACAACCCTAATGCTGCGGTGGAGCGTAGGTAATTATTTCAACAAATAGGCCTAGTTTCCATACTGTTCATATTTATATTGTGACTTGGCAGTCCGACGGTCACACCACTAGGCTATCACTGCTGTCACTATTAGAATGACAACAGCAAAAAGTAGGCGAATAGACTTTATTGTTTGTTTGGACTTTTTTGTTTTATTTTCCTATTCATTTTAACTTATAAACATTCGTCGTCATCGTGAGGAAACCGGCATGCCTGAGAGATATTTCTCAACAGCATGTGATGCTAAGTCAGAGGCCCATGGGCAGCATTGAATCTCTGACACCAGGGTTAGTCACTAACCACACGAAGAAGAAGAGACTTATAAACATTTATATGATTAATGGGCACTAGCATGTTACCATTGTAGCGCCACGTTGTATAAATTACTAACGGGTCTTACATTAAAACTTTCATAGTGCAATAGCGCAAAGTTGTAATTGTTCTCGCATTATTGTAAAAGGTCTTATACACTGACCCCTTTATTTTATCAACTTATATAAACGTTGCTAGAAGAAATGTGAAACAAAAAAAAATCTTATAAAACAACATAGAGAGGAATGTTGACCCAGTGGTAACTGCCTGACTAACGAGTTGTAGGTTGTGGGGTTCGAACCCAGGCATGCGTTTAACTTTGTGTAATTAATTCGATCACCACTGCTCTCAAAACGCTGAAGGAAAACATCGTGAGGAAATCGACATGTCTTAGAACCAAAAATTCAAAGACATTGTGACATCCGCCAACCCACACTGGGCCCGGATTACGGCTCACTCCCTCTCGATGAGAGAAGGCTTGAGTCTCAGCAGTGGGTATTTTTAAGCCATATAATTTGGGGAAGGGTTAAGCAGAGCTGTACCTAAAGTATACCCACATTTTGCTGGTTGTGTAAAAGTCCTGTTTAGTAGGATGCGAGCCTATTGCTCTCAACCGGGCACAAAGTTAGTTGCGGGTTGCTACTGATAAATTCCTAATGGAAAAACCCATTTGCTTCACCTTGGAATCGAATCCAGTAACTCATGCTTAACTGTAGCACTTCTGACTACTGAACCAACGAGGCATTTAAGTCAATTAAAAAAGGTCGAGAAATAAAATGTCATACCGTCAAAAAATTGGGCATGGCACAATTAATCAAAATAATAAAATGATTTCAATATGAAAATTTGAAAAAAAGAAGTAATAGTCTAGTAGTGTGACCATTGGACTGCCAAGTCATATGTCTAGAGTTTGAACCCAAGGCACGCCACCACCTCTGAATTTACGGATTCACTTGCTTAAAAATCGGCGAAGGAAAACATCGTGAGGAAACCAGCATATCTAAGAGATATTTCTCAACAGCATGTAAAGCTAAGTCACAGGCGCATGGGCAGCATAAAACTCTGACACCAGGTTATTCACTAGCCACACGAAACGAAGAAGAATATGAAAATTTAAACGCAAAATTATTCATTGTCTAGTAAAAAGTGTGAAGGGTCCTGAAACATATAAAATCTTGAGCGCGCTTAACACTGCACCAGTGATTTATAACGCTATAAAGCACTCGAGCCACAATTTGAACTCGAGTGCGAATATGTTAAGTATAATATCGTCGCCTTGACTTTTAATACTTTGTGACATAATTATGGCAGTTTCCTTGTATGCCATTGCTATTTTGTATAGTTCACTTTTTTTTTTAAGGGTGTGATATCTTCCAATGACTTCTCCCGCTCTGGGTGGAGCGGAAGGGAGTGCCAGACTTTTACTGACTTTTTAGTCAGTAAAAGTTCATCCATGTTCCTTCCTTAGCCCTTTATGTTCCGGGGTAGCGGTAACCCTTTCGGACAATCTTGCTTAAATTGAACTATATCTAATTAGTTACCGCCCTTGCTTAAGTTACCGCTTACAATTGAATATTTGACAGGGTAGTCAATAACGTCACTTTTTATGAACTGTCAAAACACGGAATTCGTACGTGATTAGTATGAAATTTTGAAATGTGACGTCATAGATTTTCAGAATCAAATGGAATACATTAAATCCAATTATACAATTATATACTCGTATAATATTTAATTTCTGCACGGTGATGGAAGTTTTTTGTCAGACCAGCGGTCTTTTTCTACGTGATTTCATATTTTATTTTTGACCGTTTTAAATAGCCAATTTGAATGCGGACTTATTTGTTTTTAAAGTAAATCATGGCGGATTCACAACGAGAGAGCGTTCGATTTTGAATTGAGAACAGATTTGGATTTGTTTTTAATTTGGCTCACGCACGGTTACTTTATTATTATAGAGCCTGTTACTTGTTCATCCAATGTACCAACATTGTAGTAAGTAGTTAAAGTTTAAATTCCACGTTCCAAATTCAAATAACTTTTAGTCCATAAGAATTAAAGAGCTATTTTTAGTACCTGTTTACGAAAGATAAACTAGATCTTTTTGAATTGATGTGATAAAACTAATAAACATTGCACTCGGTCAAAAGTTAACGTAAAATGAATCAAATTAAGTGAGTGATGAATGAGTATTTTCTTTAAGTTCACTTTTGGCCAGAGGCATTGCCATACAATGTGGCAATGCTGCCAGTCTCTTGGGTACATTAGCAGCAGTCGACAGCGATGCGGAGGAATTTTTCGACGCCATGTTTTAGTTAGTCATTAGTTTTGAATACTTGTAAGTATATGATATAGTACCTATATTCTTTTTAGTTTTTGTGTTAGATTATATGATTATTATTGTGTTTTGTTTTGGTTATAGATACCATTCTAATTAACTATTTGTAATATTATTACTTCGAGACATCGCCAAGCGATTAGTCGACTCTTCACGTGACCAGAGGGCTGGCCTATTTTTCGGTCAAAGAATCAGCATTACCATACAACGCGGCAATGCTGCCAGCCTTTTGGGAACTTTTCCTGTTGACAGCGATGTGGACCAATTTTTTGATGGCCTTTGATTTATTTTATCCCTCCTGTTTTACATACTTGTACATATTTATTATTAATATTTTAAGTACTTTAGGTATGTAAATATTATGTGAATAAAAGTTAAATTCTGAACATTGTAATATTTGAAATGAAAAGTTAGTTGAAGTACACTTTTATAACTTTCTCAGAATATGAAATGTTAATTCCATACCTACACCCCGGAAGGCAATAATGTTTAAACTATAATATTGCCAGTACAAGGAAACTTGCCACTTTGCAGGTTCAATAATGTTAATAAGGTACTGGGAAAGTTTGAACATCGATACTGACAACTTTGTATAGAGCGAGAACCTCTGATAGTGTAATGAGTTTAAAACTAGTTTGACATGGATTTTACGGGTTACGTTAAATTTTAAATTATTTGTACATTTTAAATTATTTAAAATATTGAAATAGGTTTTAAAATTTTTAATTATTATTTTATTTTATTTTTTAATACATGCTTTGGGTTTTGGTAATCTTTTTTTTTTCGGTTGATTATCCACCATTTTGTAATGCGTTTACTTGACAAATAATCCAACCAGAGACGGGACTGCAATGCAGGGAATACTAATAGGAAATTTATTTTCATTGGCTGAATACGGTTTTTTATTTAAAATACAGCAATGCGGCAGAGTTTAAATATCTATATCATTAAAGGTGCCTTAATGGTTGGATGGACTAAAACCCATCCATGTTCCTTCCTTAGCTCTTTATATTCCGGAGTAGCGGTAACGCTTTCGGACAATCCTGCTGAAACTTCATAGGTTTAGCGAAATAAATAGAACTGTGAGCCTGAATGACAAATTATGCAAATAGGTCTTAGCCGACCATTGTGTAAACGCAATTGAAAGAAATGGCGTGTTAAATATGCAAATATAACAAAAAGGAGAGTGGGAACGAATTCATTGGGACGTTTCCTGAAGAGAGGGGATCGTCGTGAAGGAAGTATTCTGTTTTACCCTTATTCCTTTAAATAGCTTTGTGCAAGTTTCATTTATTGACTTTTTTTTTTTTAAGGCTGGGAAATCATCCAATGACTGCTCCCGCTCTGGGTGGAGCGGAAGGGAGTGTCAGACTCTTACTGACTAAAACCCATCCATGTTCCTTCCGTAGCCCTTTATGTTCCGGGGTAGCGGTCAGGGCCGGGCGCGAGAGGTCGCCGCCGATCGCCTCTACGAGGACACGGCGGTGCTCCGCCCAAGCGGGGCAGGTTTGCACCGTATGTTCTACCGTGTCCTCTGGGCGATCCTCGCAGTGGTGACACCCGGGTGTTTCCTCCCGCCTGATGATGTGCAGGGACCTCCCGAAACATTCATGTCCGGTGAGGACCTGCGTCAGGCGGTAGGTGAGGGCGCCGTGACGCCTCTCTAGCCACTCCTCAAAGAGGGGCCTTACCGCCACTATCGTGGCGTGCCCTTTTATTTATTGACTAGCTTCTGCCTGCAGCTTCATCCGCGTGCATATCGAAAATTATCCCAAGGAAATTTACAACCAGGATAAAGAAAACGATTGTGTGGTTTAATGAAACCACGGTAAAAGTGAAACTTTTTTTCACATTAAAGACATTTGACACTATAGGCGCCGCCATATTGGCCTTGGTTGCTCTGACGAGCGCCTTTCACTTTATCCCTACTCCGAGGCCGACCGTCACGCGACATGCAACACACCGACGAAAAAGTTTGAGACGATGTAATAAAAGTTTCACTTTAAAAAAGGATACGCAATTTGTTTACTATAGGATTGTTGTTGCCTTTTTTTTTTATGGCTGGGAAATCATCCAATAACTGCTCCCGCTCTGGGTGGAGCGGAAGGGACTGTTGTTGACTGTTGTTGCCTTGTCTTGCACACTTGCTTGAGCAATATTCTAGATTTATTGCTGACAGATTCCCTCGCTGAGACTGTAAGAAACTTTCAAAATAAAGGAATGAGATCTAGATTTGAACAAAGAAGTTTGCATATTTTTTGACTAACTGTTGCCAGTGGCTCCGCCTGCGTGGAAAATTATCCCAAGGGAACGTACTACCAGGATAAAAAGTATCCTATGCGTCCAGGTCATAAACTACCTCTTTTTTTTTTAAAGCTGGCAAATCATCCATTGACTTCTCCCGCTCTGGGTGGAGCGGAAGGGAGTGTCAGACTCTTACTGACTAAAACCCATCCATGTTCCTTCCTTAGCTCTTTGTGTTCCGGGGTAGTGGTAGCCCTTTCGGACAATCCCGCTTACCCGGCAGGCTTGGCCCTGAGGGGCTCCTTCATATGCTGACATCTCTTTGAGGCGCGCGTGGAATATATACGCGCCGTCCGGCACGGGCCTGGTGCTGATCGGACGGTGAGTCACCCATTACTCACCGCCCACAGGCTCGCGCCTACGGATAAACTACCCCTGTGCCAAATTTCATCTTAATCCGTTTAGCCGTTCTCGCGTGATTGAGTCACAAAAAGCCGAACATCTTTATTTGCTAACGTGTAAAACACTGATTAGAAGGCATGCATTAAAATTTCATGGCACAGTATTCAGACATACACCCTGTAATGTCACTGCAAAATATCAAATTATTTTTAATTTTTAAATGGAAAAAAAAGTTTGCTGCTATGACCCTAGTGTACACAAAAAGGCGTAAATTGTAATCTTAATAATCTATCAAATGAGATCATTTTAATTAAACATTAATGTTCTAAATTTAAAAACATTAAGCAACATAGGATAATTATATATTTACATTTTAAATCTAAATATTCATATTAATATGTACAGAAATAATATGTATAATAATCAAATAGCATCAAAAAATTCGTCCACATCGCTGTCAACAGGAAAAGTTCCCAAAAGGCTGGCAGCATTGCCGCGTTGTATGGCAATGCTGATTCTTTGACCAAAATAAAGGCCAGCCCTCTGGTCACGTGAAGAGTCGATCAACCGCTTGGCGGTATTTCGAAAAACATAGTGTGCACTCGGACCCTATGGCCCTAGTGTTTCAACCCCAAACGGCTCGAACATGTAAGTCCCAACAAGGTTGGAGTATTTGCGCCGTTGGAGGTTTTCTGCACCAGCAGCGGCTGCTCCTGCACAGCCCACCGTACTAGGAAGATGGGATAGCGCATGGGTGTCGACACACGTTGCATCCCACACCAAAGGCCTACCTACCTTCCAAGGCATAAGTTTCATCTATCGCAATGAAACAAACTTCATAAAGGCACTATTCCACCAGTGCACGGCACTGGGCGATACTCTACTGCACAGGGTGCGGCAAAAATGTTTATTTTGGTAGACCCACTGAAGTAAACATTTACAAAACGCTGCACTGTATGCTTACAAAAATTACGTACAATTTTGACGGCGGAAAAGGGTCTGCAGCTCTGTACGTGCACTGTTGGAGACAAAACAGCACAGAATGCTTGTGAACAAATTTGCTGAACACAAATTTTGGTGGAATCGGTCCTTAATGATTTTTTTTTTAAGATAAGATAAGATAAGATTTATTTCATAAAAACAGTACTTAGATTACATTCAATTACACGTCTTAACTGCTATGAAACAAAAGTACAGAAAAGTTTTAGCATCTGAAGCCGAACTAGGCGGAACCTGTTTTTCGGCTAAGATTGGGAGTACTTCTTCATAAACTGAAAATTGTGGAAGAACTTCCCGCTCTCTCTCATAAGCTGTACCACACCCTCACTCTCGACTCGCCCTCATAAGCTCCACAAATTGCTACATCAATCTCCTCCATTGTCTTATTGTTAGAGTGTTAAGGAGATACTTCTCTTTTTATTTCTTTTGATTTTACTTCGCTTCTGTCAGCCATTTTATTTAATAAGGTCCTTTTGTATTTGAGAAATTGATTGATTGATTTGGAGTTTCTGGGAAAGAGGGATTTTATTTGATCTTGTAAGAAAAGAATCGATCGGTACTGGGCTCGCGTGGTGGATTATGGCCATCAGTTGGTAATAACAGCCGCACGGATCGATCCGTCAGGTTAAGCTACGCTTGCCGAGGTTAGTCTGTGGATGGGTAAACATTGGATTTTGAGACCCTGAGACCTGAGACCTTGAGGCTGGTCCCGGCTGTCATTCGTGGATCATTGACAGTCCTTACGGGTAGTCAGAAGCCCGAAAGTCTGACAGCCAGTCTTACCAAGGGGTATCGTATTACCCAGTTACTGACTTGGTTGTAGAGGACAGATAGTTAGTCGCTCCATGTAAAATACTGGTATTCAACTGCACCCGGTTAGACTGGAAACCGACCCCCACATAGTTGGGAAAAGGCGAGGCAGTTGATGATTGCCATTGTAATTAAGTACTACGTTTTTTTGGAAAGAAACATTATTATTATTATTATAATAAACAAAGGAATAGTCAATTGACAAAATAATTCGGCGTGCTTGAAATTCAACAAAATATTTGTACAATTTTGTAACCCTCTTGGGCTTAAGGGACAATTTTCTAGTTTCGGGACTTATACAGTGGAATTGGGGTGTAAGAAAGCTATGAAATTCTAATGGTTTTCTTTGGTGAGGGCCTGAGAGTTGTTCACGAAATCTTTCGAGGATCTTACAGCTTTCCAAGGTTTAATTTACATTGATGATATATATTTTTTTAAGATGGTACGACACAAGGTCGGTTTTTTCAAATAAAGGAATGTTTTTTTTGTGTAAAATTGTTATCTACAGCAATAAGAGTACTTTACTCCAGCTATGATTTAAAAACTCCAGCCTATGTAGTCATCATAGAGTAGTAAATATCAATACGTTAGGAGTAAATCCTTTGTACTCTATGATGGAAAATACTCGTCGAGTTCGTTTAATTTTATAAGAGTGACTATATCACATCTCACTAATATTATAAAGGGGAAAGTTTGTGAGTGAGTGTGTGTGTGAGTGTGTATGTCTGTCCGTCCTTCACGCTCAAACGGCTGAACGGATCTGGATGAAACTTTGCACAGAGGTAGTTTATGACATGGATTGACGCATAGAAATTTTTATCCTGGTAGTACGTTTCTTTGGGATAATTTCCAAATACACGCTGGCAGCAGATAATCAACAAATAAAAATATGCAAACTTCTTTGTTCAAACCTAGATCTCATTCCTTTATTTCCAGAGTTTCTTACACTCTCAGCGAGAGAATGTATCAGCAATAAATCTAGAATATTGCTCAAGCAAGTGTGCAAGACAAGGCAACAACAATCCTATCGTAAACAAATTGCGTAGCCTCTTGGGAATACAAATCTGATCCCCTTTGTTATCCCAGTGTAAGCAGATTTGTTACAAAGAGGATATAGGATTCAAAAAGCTATAGAAAGAACAGTTGTGTTTTATTTTGTAAAGTTCGCTTGAAACCTTATTAAAGTCTGCTTTCTTTTTCGTGTGGTTAGTGACTAACCTGGTGCCAAAGTTTTATGCTGCCAATTGGCGTCTGACTTACCTTCAGATGCTGTTGAGAAATATCTCTCAGATATGCTGGTTTCCTCACTGTCACTGTCATTTGTGCATCTTTGACAGTCGTTACGGGTCGTCAGAAGCCCGAAAATCTAACAGCCAGTCTTACCATGGGGTATCGTATTGCCCAGTTACTGGGTTGTGGAGGTCAGATAGGCAGTCGCTCCATGTGAAATACTGGTATACATCAATATAGTTGGGAAAAGGCTAGGCAGATGATGATGATGCTGGTTTCCTCACGATGTTTTCCTTCACCGATTTTTAAGCAAGTGATAATTATTAAATAGGTACGCACATGAATCCTAAAACTTAGAGGTGCGTGCCTTGAGTTTGAACTCGAGACCTATGACTTGGTAGTCCGACGGTCACACCACTAGGCTATCACTGTACTCATTTAAGTGAGCGCACACAATTGGCTATTTGACATGGTCAAAAATAAAACATAAAATCATATAGAAAAATGACCGCTCATCCTAAAACTTCCATCACCGTACTGAAATTAAATATTATGCGAGGTTATAATATTGTAACATTGAATTTAATGCAAACATTCGATTCTAAAAATCTAGACGTCACGTTTTAATATTTCATACAATCACGTACAAATTCTGCGTTTAGACATTTCATAAAAAGTTTAGTTAGTTAGTTAAACGTTATTGACTACCCTTTCCAATATCTAATTCGAAAGCGAACTCATTTGTTCGAATTTTAAAGTAGTGATTATAATAATACTCAATGAAAATGTATGACACTGGAGCCGCCATAACACTTTTTGAAGTTAAGTTAAATTGCGTTAAAACAATGATGAATCAGTTCTATTATTATTTTGCAGAATTATTTATATTTTGAACTAAACTAATCTCAAATCATTGGCTACTCAAAAGCAGTCAACTAGCCTATTGCGCCATTTATTTATTTATTTGTTTAAAAGAGTGTCCGTGGTGTTACTTGCCCGTTCTTCTCCATAGGTACCTACTTACTTACTGCGTTGGAATGGACCACAGACACTCTTTTCAACAAATGTTTAGTAGAGTTCCTGGTCCGTTAGGTACAAACTACGTTCCTTATAGCTCAAATAGTTCTATACAAATTCTGTTCCATTTTTAAAAGCTTTAATTTATTTTTCTTTGAAAAACCAGAGACTAAGAAAAATCTCGTAACATTTTAGTTCGAACCAAGAATCCTTAGGATACAGATTCTGTTCCATTTTTAAATGATTTTATTTCTGTAAATCCAGAGACTAAGAAAAATGTCCTAAAATTCTTGTGCCGACCTCCTTAGCAGTAATCCTATTTCCTTTGCCTCAAAATCTTGAAATATTCTGGTTATTTCTACATAGAAATAAATGAGGTGTCCTTTACAACGTTCCGGACAGCGTCATAAGGTACGTGAGGTCACAACAAATCCAATATGGCCGCCGCTAGAAGCTAATTTACTTATGTACTGCAGAGAAATATTTTAAGTAGCTCTTACCCGCGAGTTTGTTTGCATACAAACTTCAAACCTTTGTTCGGACGGGGTTGAGTTTCGAAATATCCTTTCTTAGTCAGCCCTTTTGTCCAAACATATTGTCCAGAAGAAAAGTTGCGACAGCCCAACGGTAAATAAATGGACTGTTGAGGGAGAGGTCGTGATTTAGATTCCCGTTTGTTGTAAAATCCCGATCAAGTGCGAGTCGCACGAAGGGTGGTTCCGTACCATTATCTATAAAAACGGCACAAAAATCACGTTTGTTGGATGGGAGCCCCATTAAATTTTTATTTTATTCTGTTTTTTAGTGTTTTTTGTTGTAGCGGCAACAGAAATACATCATCTGTGAAAAGTGTCTAACTATCATGGTTCATGAGATACAGCCCGGTGACAGACGGATAGACACACGGACAGACAGACGGACGGACAGCACAGTCTTAGTAATAGGGGCCTGTATTCCCCTTTGGGAACAGAACAAAGAAAAAGACGTAGCTGACTATTTTTTGCAAAAATTCTAATCCAACCTGCGAGGTGGATTAAGCCCACTGGCTCTTGTTTAACTTAACTTTTATTGTCTTTAAAAATACTCGTAAGCTAGCGGTAAGATTCTCGAAAATCATAAAATGAAATTAAAAATTGTAAGCCGGTTCTAAAATAATAAAAAGAAACTAAAAATTAAAAGCCACTTTAAAATAATAAAAATAAATAAAAACAAAAAGTCAATTTAAAAATAACAAAATGAAAATATACTTTGAAAGCCAGTTTTAAAACAATAAAATGAAATAAAAATTGAAAGCCAATCTTCAAAACAATTTGTCATTGAAACGACCTTGACCTTCAAAAGCCACCACAATATCACGACTCAGTCAAAAACTCAATCACTTGAAAGAAAATATGCTAAAATTATACTTCTCGACTACTTAACGTCTCATGAATGGCAAGAGGGATCTCCTAAGAGGTTGTGGAGGATCAAAAGAGGTCTTTAATGACTTCCTTATGATATTACACGTCTGTGGATACGAGGTATTAGATTTGGCGTGGAATGGAGTGCGAGATTATAGTAGCTGTGCGTAGGGTAGACTATTCATTATTATTGTTATTTATGACGACACGGTTGGGGCATTGGTTGAGAGATTGATTGCTGCGTGTCGCGGGTTTGATTCCCGCACAGAACAAATATTTGTACGACCTGCAAGTATTTGTTCCGGGTCTGGGTGTTTTTCTATGTATAACAATACGTTTTTACAAAAAAAAAAAAATACAAGTAGTTTATCAGCCATCTCGTTACCTTAACACCAGCATTAGGTTACTTTTTTTTTTTTTTTTTTTAAGGCTGGGAAATCATCCAATGACTGCTCCCGCTCTGGGTGGAGCGGAAGGGAGTGTCAGAATCTTACTGACTAAAACCCATCCATGTTCCTTCCGTAGCCCTTTATGTTCCGGGGTAGCGGTAACCCTTTCGGACAATCCCGCTTACCCGGCAGGCTTGGCCCTGAGGGGCCCCTTCATATGCTGACATCTCTTTGAGGCGCGCGTGGAACATATACGCGCCGTACGGCACGGGTCTGGCGCTGATCGGACGGTGAGTCACCCATTACTCACCGCCCGCAGGCCCGCGCCTACGGTGGCCGGGAGTCGTCACGTGGCTCCCGACGCCCGGAGCGTCTCCCGCGGTGGCTGGGACGGGAGGACCTTTCTCTCTCCCATCCCGCCACCTCCTTCGCGAGCATAACTTTTTCGCAGAAGGAGGTGACTGCCTCCCACTCCCTCTCGCCCCGGACCATGGCTTGCACCAGGGCCGGGCGCGAGAGGTCGCCGCCGCCGATCGCCTCTACGAGGACACGGCGGTGCTCCGCCCAAGCGGGGCAGGATTGCACCGTGTGCTCCACCGTGTCCTCTGGGCGATCCTCGCAGTGGTGACACCCGGGCGTTTCCTCCCGCCTGATGATGTGCAGGAACCTCCCGAAACATCCATGTCCGGTGAGGACCTGCGTCAGGCGGAAGGTGAGGGCGCCGTGACGCCTCTCTAGCCACTCCTCAAAGAGGGGCCTTACCGCCACTATCGTGGCGTGCCCAGCATTAGGTTACTTAGCTTGGACTATGGCGTTGTGTGAAATGTTCAAGGATATTTATTTATCCTTTATTTTAGGCAACGAAGGCCCATAAAACAGAGTAGGTACATGATTTAAAAAAAAGGATTGTGTGGTTTTATGAAACCACGGTATAATTGAAACTTTTTTTCACATTAAAGACATTTGACACTATAGGCGCCGTCATATTGGCCTTGGTTGCTCTGACGAGCGCCTTTCACTGTATCCCTACTCCGCGGCCGACCGTCACGCGACATGCAACACACAGACGAAAAAGTTTGAGACGATGTACCTAATAAAAGTTTCACTTTAATAATAACTATAAACTAATACATAATTTTAAAACAAACTTAACAACTACTGCACTCGTTGTGTCGGCGTCGAGTTACGCTGCGAGGTGTCGCGTAGCCGGCCGCGGAAACGCCGATACAGCATACCTTTCGGCCAAAACTCTTCCTTAAGGAAGGTCACCAAATGGTGAGTCGAAACGCGCACCACGAACGACTTGAAATTAGTGTTATGGCGCGCCTCCAACTTCTCCACCCACAAGGTCCAGTTGGTCTTCACCCGTATGTACTGTACGACGTCCTCAGCATGCATAAAATGGTGCAAACGGGTCAGGTAGATATAGCTGCGTCCTTTGCACTGCTGGACCAGCCAGCCTTAAAATAATGATTGCCTACTATCCATCTATCTGTGTATCTTATTTCTTAAGTTAAGTGAGATCAAAATTGGGCGAAAACCTACTTCGCAAAGTATATTATGAAATTTGTCTTTTTTCTAAAGAGGGATATAAAGAATTTTACTTGTTGTAATTGTTACTTTAAGTACTACGCTTAATTTAAATAAAACATTGAACTTATTACAAAATGTTAAAACAGTATGGTACAAATTATAAATAAATTTATTACTATTGTTAAAAAAAAAACAAAACGGTTTTTTACGCGAGGTCCGATTACCTAGAACTAATACTCTTAACTGAAAATATAAAACGTGTATCAAGGTTTTTCGGAAATCAACCCCAGACGGGGTAAAATGTGAATATAACATATTATCAATGATGAAATAGACGAAGTTTAATGTTTCCTCTTATAAACTTTTCAATAATGAGCTTCCAAAAATAGAATTTCTAACAAAGCTAAGCTTTTCCTTTGAACACGAGAAACCCCTTTAGGTAAGGGTTAAGACAATGCTATTTAATTAGCAATTAGGACCCTTTTGGATAACCAAGAGCGAGTAAATAAGGTCGTTTTTTCCTTAACAATATTTTCATTGTAAGTAAATTGTTTATACTTTTTATTGTGATTACCTTTTTTATAGCAGGTCTTGTATCAACAGTTATGGTTACTCGAAATGGTTATAAGAGTAGTGATTATGTCAAAGATTGATGCCGTCCATCGTTTGACACCCAAAAAGTTTGTCAGCAAATTGGGTCTTTAAAAAGGTCATTAATGTTACTTTGTCCGAACTGTCAAAACGCGGAATTTGTACGTGATTTGTATGAAATTTAGCAACGTGACGACACAGATTTTTCTAATCAAATGGAATACTTCCATTCCTCCTCCTTACTTCCTCTCCCTCTCCTCCTTCTTATTTGATTTCTCACTTCCAATATCTTTGTTCTTCCCATGCTAAGAATCTGCGTTCTTCTAACAACCTTCTCCTACGCTGTCCTTCTCATACTTCTGACTTTGTTCATTCCTCCTTTCATATTCAGTCCATTCTTCTTTGGAATGCGCTTCCTCTCGATATCAGGACGGCTACCAGTCGTTATGCATTTAAGCGGAAATTGCAGAGTTATTTTCATAACAAATAGCGTAGAGTTATCTCACCACCTGTCTTCCTTGTATCTATATATATGTATGTATGTATATATATATGATATATATATATTATAGTTATCTATTATAGTAAATAATTATGTATGTTATGTATTATAGTATAAATTGTTATTATAAGGTTTTAACCTATTTACACACATCAAAAGTGTCTAGGGATCAACATATATTTTTGCAATAACTTTTCTCTTGATTGATATTAATTTAAATTTTCTTTAAGGATTCATCAAATAAAGTGTTTTCGTTTGTCACAGTAACGATAAACCAAGTCACCTTTGCATTAATAAAGAAATTTGCCATTTTCCTAATAAAGGGATTTTTGACATTTGAACCACTAACATTAAAGTTCGAAAAAAAGACTGAAATAACAGTTTTCTTTAAAATTTTATTGGGTAACTTAAACAATTAATAATCCGTGTTTCTACCGCGAACACTAACAACACAAGAACATCGGTTTGGCATACTCAAAATGAGTTCATCCAAATCACGCTGTGGAATGGCCGCCCATGTTCGTTGCAACAACAAAAAAAGGTGTTATCAGTCGACTTTGGACACGTTACCGAAGCACTGGTACCGTGGCTGAGCGCCATGAAGGACGGTATCGCTGCACCACACGGAGACAAGACCGATACATTCAAATCTTAACTCGAAGAGCTCCAACAATAACCGCCATGATGTTAGCCGTGAGGCTTCATCACTCTTCAGGGAACTTAATTAGCGACCAAACAGTCAGAAACCGCTTGCATGAAGTGAACCTTCATTCCCGAAGACCGCTACGGGTACCACCTATAGCAATGCACAATCGTAGGATTCGATATCAATGGGCTCTTGAACACAGAAATTGGGCAGAAGAACAATGGCGTTTCGTGTGCTTTTCTGATGAGTCTCGTTTTGGTATGAGACCGGATACAAGACGTATACGACACTGGAGAACCCCTGGACGCCAACAGCGATTAAAATCCTGCCAGGAAGTCCATCCTTATAGTGGTGGAACCATCATGGTATGGGCGGGTATTTGGATCGGCGGAAGAACTGAGTTGATTTGGATCAGAGGCAACCTCAACGCTCAAATTTATGCTGAGACGATTGTATCTGACGTCATCGTTCCTCTACAAGTGCAAATCGGTCCCTTATTTCAGTTAATGCATGATAATGCACGACCGCACACCGCAAGAGTTGTAAGACAGACTCTCGCCGCAGCTAACATCAATGTCCTGCCCTGGCCTGCTCAGTCGCCAGACTTGAACCCGATTGAGCATGCATGGGATATGCTACAGAGAAGAGCTCTGCCGAATATGGAGGGTATCCAGTTGCAAGAAGACCTTTTTTTGTTGTTGCAACGAACATGGGCGGCCATTCCACAGCGTGATTTGGATGAACTCATTTTGAGTATGCCAAACCGATGTTCTTGTGTTGTTAGTGTTCGCGGTAGAAACACGGATTATTAATTGTTTAAGTTACCCAATAAAATTTTAAAGAAAACTGTTATTTCAGTCTTTTTTTCGAACTTTAATGTTAGTGGTTCAAATGTCAAAAATCCCTTTATTAGGAAAATGGCAAATTTCTTTATTAATGCAAAGGTGACTTGGTTTATCGTTACTGTGACAAACGAAAACACTTTATTTGATGAATCCTTAAAGAAAATTTAAATTAATATCAATCAAGAGAAAAGTTATTGCAAAAATATATGTTGATCCCTAGACACTTTTGATGTGTGTATGTACCCATTTTATTCAAGTCTCAATGTTTTGTATGTTCCTACTATTTAAAGCACCTGCCATCTAATCTCTTCACCACCCTTGGTTGACTGGTAGAGAATGCCTAAGGCATTAAGTCCGCCTTTGTACCTTTATTGTGTGCGAAAAGTTTAAATAAATAAATACTTAAAAGCATTAAGTGCAATTTTACAATAAAATTATATTCTCGAATAATATTTAGTTTCTGTACGGTGATGGAAGTTTGTCTTTTTGTTTGTCATTTTTCTATGTGATTTTATTTTTTTCTATTTTTTTTTATGTTTGTTCGCGCATAACTCCGGTGCTTGCCTACCGATTTGAAAAATTCTTTTTTTGTTGGAAAGGGTATACTTCCCAAATGGTCCCATAAAATTTTTATCGAAATCGGATAAGCGGTTTTTGTAAAATCAGCAAAAATCTAAAAAAAATCCTTAATGTATGTGGACGATGTTCTAATAAGTTCCTGTCACTGTAATTTACATACCAGGTAGTGGTATTAAAATTTTGGGGTGGGTTGTGTAGGTACCACAACTAAAAAGTGGTAGAAATAATTTTGATTTCGGAAGTCAGTGGCGAAAAATGAAAATACAAAACCGAAGACACCGACTTCCGAAATCAAAATTATTTTTCACTTTGTAGTGTTTTTTTTGGAAGTCGGTTTTATTTTTTTATTTGTTATGTTAATAATATGTTAGATACCATGATATCCTAAGAAAATATCTAACCTTCGTCACAGCTTTTCTTTTTTGTACCAAACAAAAAAGAATCATCCAAATCGATTCATAATAATTGGTAGAGTAATCGCGGTTCAAACATAGCTTAGCATAACATAATCGCGGGTCACGGCCTACGGGCAATAGATATTATAGCTTCCAACAGTGTGTGACCTGTTTCTGATTCTACCTGTTTTGGGGTCCGGTCACTCTCACAAGAGGATTTGTAGTATTCTGTGGGTATTCGGGTGTGCCCTAAGACGACCCACTGAGAGGCTTGGCTACTGCATTGTTTGGGAACTACGCCGTTAAACCTTCCGCCTTCGTACATTTAAAGATCCATTTTTGTTTTTCCTTTCGGCCACTAAAATGATAATAACGTTAGTAGATGCAATAGAGAATAACTGTCAGGCTGTACCAAGTAGCTAATTTATAAGTTTGTACGGAAAAGCATGGCATTCGTCAGCTAGCGCCACCATGCCCCAGTGCATGGCGTATGCAAATGGCCGCCATCGTGATTTCCATGATGCATGACATATAGGTACTTACCTACTGTGGTTAGTTAGTATGATGCATTTAATTGACTTATTCACAATTACCATATATATAAAAAAAATTAATGTGTTAGATAATGGGCATTTTATTAAAGTAGGTACACAAGATAACTATCAATATATAATATAATATTATAATTAATTATTTGTTTATAGATACTATGTGCAGATAGAATCACATTTGTTTCTGTGGAAATCAAGAATAATATGACACTTACCCAAATAATTCAGTCACACAGGGGGACGTCATTACGTCATTCGAGTGGTAGTTGCTGAAAATCAGCGCTGTTGACGATAGGTTCGTCTGAGGTCACAGCATTTTGCTGAGCAACGACCTGTTCTTGCGCAGATGCGACGCACGTCTTCATTGTGTTAGTTTAGTTTGTAAGAATAAATAGTAGTTATTACTCTGCAATCGGCAGTTTAGTTTCTCGTGCATTTTTTTTATGTTTTTATTTTTAAAAATAACTTTTTAGTTTTGATAATCTAGTTTTTGTTGATACGTTTCATGTTTATAGACAGACAGACTAACTGTCAGTGTCTGTCACTAAGTGTCAGTGGTCCATCCATTGTCCATGGCCGAGATACAGATTGTCAATCGTGGCTCTGAATACAAGGTTTTTTAGCCGGTGGCACGGGTGTATTTAGTTATTAAGCAATTTTGTTTTTAGAAAAGTGCGTTTTGTTTGTCTGTGCAGAATAAACGTTTTTTCTTTCTTTTTCTTTCTTCTTCTTTCTATAATCAGCCTATAATTATCCCACTGCTGGGACACAGGGCTCCTCTTTTCGAGAGGGAGAGGGCCGTATTTCACCACGCGGGCCCAGTGCTGGTTGGCGGATGTCACGTGTCTATTTTTGGTTCTAAACAAACACAAAAAAAATAGAACCTCCTCCTTTTTCTAAGTTAGTTAAAAAGTATTTGCAACAAAAATAAGTAAGTTAATTACTTAATAATTTATTCATTCACAAATTCAGGTCAGGCTATTACAAATACCTACAATTACCATACACATGACAACATAAAATTACAGCGTTCCATGTTGAACGCGAGTATCACGATCAATTGCACTTTTTGCCCTATAAACGGGGTAAAACGGAGCAAAAAAAACGGGTTGAAAGTAGAAGCGTTCACGCGAACCGGGCTATATCGGGGCAATATGCAAAGTCCGTCATTTTGTCCTACTGCCCGTATTTTCATACTACGTGAGGGGAATTTTAAGTTGATATACGGTCGCAATGTTTTGTTTGATTACATCATCATCATCTGCCTAGTCTTTTCGCAACCATGTTGGGGTCGGCATCCAGTCTAACCGGATGCAGCTGAATACCAATATTTTACATGGAGCGACTGCCTATTTGACCTCCACAACCCAGTAACTGGGCAATACGATACCCCTTGATAAGACTGGCTGTCAGATTTTCGGGCTTCTGACGACCCGTAACAACTGTCAAAAATGCACAAATGGCAGCCGGGACCAACGGCTTAACGTGCTTTCCGAGGCACGGAGTAGTCTCGGTATGTATAGATGGTCACCCATCCACGGCCAACCCCAGCTAGCGTAGCTTAACCTGATGGATCGACCTGTGTGGCTGTTAGTACTTAGCCACGAGCTCCTCCTTTTGTTTGATTACATGTAAAAAAAAATATACAATCCTAGTAACAAATGAATGCAGTGATAGCCTAATAGTGTGACCGTCGGACTGCCAAGTCATAGGTCTCGAGTTCGAACCCAAGGCACGCACCTCTGAAGTTTCGTATTCATGTGCGTATTGTATAATTATCACTTGCTTACAAAAACGGTGAAGGAAAATATCGTGAGGAAACCGGCATGCCTGAGAGATATTTCTCAACGGCATGTGAAGCTCAGTCAGAGGCCCATGGGCAGCATAAAAACTGTGACAACAGGTTAGTCACCAACCATACGAAAAAGAAGAAGTAATGTATTTAAAAAATGTGAAAGTTTGGTAGGATGTTTGGTAGGTACTCAATCACGCCAGGACGGCTCAACGGATTTGTCACACAGAATGCTTTTATCTTGGTAATACGTTCCCGTGGGATTACTTGTGACATCTACGTGCTAGAAACTGTTAGTAAAATAAAATAAAAATAAATATTTTATTTCACGTAAACCTACTAGGCTATTATGAAACGTAAAAACTAGGTGCGTGGTCCCAATTAGTCAAAAAGGGGTATAGTGTTACCTAGTACAGATAAACTACGATAACATGGCGCGCCCCTCCAAATTACTGTTTCAATGTCTGAAGTCACATCCTTACGAAAGAGTTTGTATGTACGTCTAAAATTGACTTGCATGTGCCCTGGTGGCTAAGAGCATATCATGCTCCCTGTTATGTCTCACTGATGGTGGCGCGTATGTTGGATCATTTAGCTCCCATCAAAATGGTTGAGATGAATGGTGCTAATCCATGGGTGATGCTCATGAACGGGCGGAGTCAGTAGGGACTGGGCACCTCTTACTGTCACGGCTCTTTTAAAAATTAAATTAATTTTGAATTGTTTTTTAAATCTTGTATTTATGGACGCTTTTGTATATTTGAACATGAATGATGTAACCCACTTATTGTAAACAAATTTTGATTTGAAAGAGTGTCCATGGAGTTTCTTACCCGTTCTTCTCCATAGGTAACTACTGCTTTGGAATGGGCTTCATCTTTCTGACTGACCGACCCTTTGACAATTCAAAACTGCCTGTAATTGGTTTATTTGAAATAAATGCTTTGAGTTTGAGTATTTTGGAAGCTAACCCAACATAATTATGTACCTACTTGGGAAACGGCTAGGCAGATGATTGATTGAGTTGTATCAATGCTGCCACAGACAAGCGCGACGCAACAGCGTGATGCGACTCTATTAGGACCAATGTAACCAATATTTTGTAACCATATTTTGTTTAAAAGAGTGTCCATGGAGTTTCTTACCCGTTCTTCTCCATAGGTAACTACTGCTTTGGAATGGGCTTCATCTTTCTGACTGACCGACCCTTTGACAATTCAAAACTGCCTGTAATTAGTTTATTTGAAATAAATGCTTTGAGTTTGAGTATTTTGGAAGCTAACCCAACATAATTATGTACCTACTTGGGAAACGGCTAGGCAGATGATTGATTGAGTTGTATCAATGCTGCCACAGACAAGCGCGACGCAACAGCGTGATGCGACTCTATTAGGACCAATGTAACCAATATTTTGTAACCATATTTTGTTTAAAAGAGTGTCCATGGAGTTTCTTGCCCGTTCTTCTCCATTACCTATGGTACCTACTGCTTTGGAATGGGCAACTAGCTTCATTTTTCTGACCGACCGACTCCTTGACAATTCAATAGTGCCTGTAACTAATTGGTTTATTTGAAACTAGCTTCTGCCCGCGACTTCGTACGCGGACCCTTTTGCTTATGCCAGCAACAACGGGGTCACCCTTTATGTTATTTTTTATCATTTTTCCCATTTAAATCTTTTATCACACTGAGCTTTAGTTTTATTTCATTCCAACAACCACCAAAACATACAGTCCATTTGTCATCGTTTTCATTTTGGTAACCGCATTATTATATTCCCCACTTGTCTCTAGAGACCTAGAACTCAATGCGTAGATACGGTTAGAACTCAAGCACAATTCTCTATCCGTGAACGTCTCCGACTCGCGAGACAATACATGACGTTCACGATCAGCGGTCAGTCGCACATCACGTGCCCCACTTGTCTCTAGAGACCTAGAAGTCGATGCGTAGATACGCTTGGAACTCAAGCGTAATTCTCTTTCCGTGGACGTCTCTGACTCGCGAGACAATACATGACGTTCACGATCAGCGGTCAGTCGCGCATCATATTCTTCACTGGTATCTAGAGACCTAATGAATACGCTGAGAACGCAGGCGTGCTTCGCGACCCGAAGAGGTTTCCACGGAGCGAGTTGCAGCCTAATGTTCTCGAACAGCATCAAGTCTCTCCTGACGCTCTTCGGTAGATTCTTGGGATCTTATGATCCTCAATCTTTTAGCTCTCTTGGAACATTGGGAAAGATTCGACCTCTTTCTATAAATAAATAAAATAATTTATTTGCGTAAAACACCATTTGTATACCATACAAATGGTGTTAAGTATAGGTCAGAGTAGCACAAGCATGTTTCGCTAGGATAAAACATAGCATGCAAAAATTTGATGTAACAGGGTAGTTATAATTATCTAGGCATGGTCATAGTTTTATTGTGAAGATACCTGATCAATAAAAATCTAAATTAAAATGACTGCTCCCCTGCGTTACCGGGTAGGCTACCGTGTCACGAAGATAAATGGAAAAGGAAATTAATCACTCAAACAACATAAGCCCGAAGGCATATTCATACGATAAAATAAAAAAATAAATAGGAGTTTTGGCCAGTAGAGTCAAATTTTCAATGATATCCCACCATCGTCATCAAAAATCGGTCCTAAACTGTTACCGCCTTCACCGCGTACAGGTACTCCCAGTTTATGTTATTTTATAATTACACAGTAAAATTAGTGATAGCTTTGATTTCCACATCAGATGTTTCTGATCTTTGATTTTTATAAGTCAACAGGAAATGCCCATCAGATTGAACAACAAAGACGTCAAAGACGTCATTCCTATATGTGTTATGTTGTAGCTAGGCTCTTGGAGTTCCACAACAGGTGTTCCAGATCTTCGATTTTTATTTAATGTCAACAGAGAGTGCTCATCAGATGTTAAACTTGTGCTAAGACGTTATTCCTATATGTGTTATGGTGTAGCTAGGCTCTCGGAGTTCCACAACAGGTGTTCCAGATCTTCAATTTTTATACGTCAACAGAGAGTGCTCATCAGGCTGAACAACTTTTGCTAAGACGTCATTCCTATATATGTTATAGTGTAGCTAGGCTCTTGGAGTTCCACAACAGGTGTTCCAGATCTTCAATTTTTATACGTCAACAGAGAGTGCTCATCAGGCTGAACAACTTTTGCTAAGACGTCATTCCTATATATGTTACAGTGTAGCTGGGCTCTTGGAGTTCCACATCAGGTGTTCCAGATCTTCAAATTTATTCCCTCAGCAGAAAATACTAATCACGTGGAACAATTTTTGCTAAAGTATCATTTTTGTATCTCTTATAGTTTAGCTGGTCTGTTGCGGTTCTGCATCAGATGTTCCAGTTTCCAAGATAAATTATAGCCTATATGTTGCCCAGACTTAATACCTATACAACAAAAAAAACATTCCAATCCGTCCAGTAGTTCCGAAGATTAGCGTGTACAAACAAACAGACAAACAGACATACAGACAAACAGACAAATTTTTTTTTTTTGGATTCGTGTTCTATTACTGTTTCTAAACCCCCCTCAATTATTTTTTTTTAATATATTCAATGTACAGACACAGTTTTTTTACTGTTTTATTATATGTATAGATTATATGTATAGATATAGATAAATTTTTTGAGTTCGAGTTTGAGGACAACTTCTATGAACACTTCATAGAAATTATTCTACCGGAATCACGTCGCACCGTCGTCGTAGAGTTGACGAAGTGAATACTTATTAATATTAAATAGTGTTTTTAATTAAACTCCACACGACCAGTTTAATTATCAGACGTAAAAATAAATATTGCAGAAACGGGAATAGAATTAATAAATCAGAGAATGAGTTGTTGAACACCGTTTTTAAAACTTTTCTTTTACACAATTCATTTCCTGCTCTCATTTAATTTCCCTTTAAAAGCACGTTTCAATATTTTATTTTGCTTTACGTGTGACTTTCATGTGCGTCATATTTTTACGGTTTCTGAGCTGCTGCTAGCGGCAGCTGAGGCCTGCGTGGATGTCGGAAATGATCCCAAGGGAACGTACTACCTGGATAAAAAGTATTCTATGTGTTAATCCAGGTCATAAACTACCTCTGTGCCAATTTCATCCAGATCCGTTCAGCCGTTTGAGCGTGAAGGACGGACAGGCATACAAACTCACAGGACGCTGATTCCTTTTCTAAAATAAAAGTGGCCAGTTACTCCTTATAACGTCGCGTCACGCTGTCTCGTTGCGATTTCTGCGGGCGCCTTAATTCTGTTTAGGAGAGAGCGATTCGTAGCACTATTTAGCGGTAGGCGTTAGCATTTCTTGATACACTCAAACTCATAGCTACTCAACTTACTTGCATTACTTACTTATGTATATAAGTAATTTATCAGCCATCTCGTTACCATAATACAAGCATTAGGTTGCTTAGCTTGAGACGTTAGGGCGTTGTGTGAAATGTCCAAGGATATTATTATTATTATTATTAGAGAGTTTCCACGATGCAAAAGAGTAGCAGAATTCAACTAGTCCTATTAAAAAAAAAACAATTTGAAAAATAACTTTAATTTCGGGAGTTGGTGTCTTTGGTTTTGTAATTTCGTTTTTTGCCATCGAGGTTATTAAATTAAAATATTAAAGGTTATTATTTTATTTTAGTGTTTTTTTGGAAGTTGATTGTTTTTTTTTGGTGAAAACGTTTTTATTTTTCACTTTTTAGTTTTGGTACTTCAAAGTCAAAGTCAAAGTCAAAACATTTATTTCAAATAGGCACAAGAATGGCACTTTTGAACGTCAAAATGAACAAGAAATAGAATTGATTCTAGTTGCCCCTTCCAAAAGGTAGTTTCGTGTGGAGAAGAATGGGCAAGAAACTCCACCGTTACTCTTTTAAAATGTTTCACAATGTTTTGTATACATGTATTATAACATTATATGTGAAGACGATGCACCCAGAATAAAAACAATACACCACAAAAGGTGAAAAGATAAACACATGTAGCAGTGGCAAGTAAACTTAATTATGTCATAAGTACATGGTGCTCACATATTTACTTACCCTACACAAATGCGAATACTACCTGTCGTGTAAATAACAGTAATAGTCAGTTATTAGAACAACATCCACCTAGATTAAGTAGGATAAATAATAATATCCTTGGACATTTCACACAACGCCATATAATATACTTTGGGACTATATTATATGGCGTTGTGTGAAATGTACAAGGATATTTATGGGCTAAGCACCCTAATGCTTGTGTTATGGTAACGAGATGGCTGATAAACTACTTATATACATTTTTTTTGTAAATACATGCAAACACCCAGACCCGAAACAAATACTTGCAGGTCGTACAAATATTTGTTCCGTGCGGGAATCGAACCCGCGACATGCTGCGTAGCAGTCAATCACTCAAACACTGCGCCAACCATGTCGTCAAAATAAATAAATATATAAATGCTCATGAAATAAACACAGAAACAAGATTACCAACGTCGGAGTAAACGGGGTACATACATGAAAACAATATATTAACAACCTCCGAATTGAGAATCTCCATTTTGATGTCGGTTAAAAAGGCGCTTTATCAAGCACCGCTTATTTGAAACTGAAAGGAGATCCTTTAGTTGTCAAGTCATCAAATATAATTTGGAAATGAATCCCTCAACCGTTTTAGGAGTTCTAAAGTTTGCTAATTGAGTTAGAAGATCGTTTTGATATGACAGTGATCTCCATACATCAGGACCCGAGCAGGGCGCGCGTAGCGTTCAACGCGCGGGGCCTCTTAGGGCCTATGCACACCACGTTTTTTAAACGCGCCGTCGACGCGCGTTTTGGGAACGCGCGTCACCGGCGCGTTTTTATCCTGCAGAGCAGTTTGTTGTCGTTTGTATCGATACAAACGCGCGGCACCGGCGCGTCTGTATCGATACAAACGCGCGACACCGATACGAGCGCTAGCAACGAGGGAAAGGGAAATGTGAATCTACGCTAGTAGCGTTTGAATCGCGTCTGCATCGCTACACACGCGCGTTTGCATCTCGTCTGTATCGCTACACACGCGCGTCGACGGCGCGTTTAAAAAACGTGGTGTGGTGTGCATAGGCCCTTAGACGTGGCGGGAGGAGTCAAACACCCTTTTTTTCAATACGGAGGGAAAATCCTCATGGATGTCCTCCATCCTGGGGGGCAGAGGGAGACGGAGGGGTCTGTCAGACTCTTACTGACTAAAAACCACCCCCGGTGTTCCCTTTCTCACCTGCGCTGGGGGTTGCGGGAACGCATGATACTTCCACAACTAGAACAAACACCCGTAAACATATTATTTAAATCTCGATAATTAAAATGTAATGCTTGGTCAATCCCTAGCATCAGTGGGAAATCACTGACACCTCACTCCACGCAAGTTTGACGGTAAGAAATTTACAGAATCGATATTTGGGTGTTTGTGATCACGGGGCAGTTGTGTGGTCATAACTCCATGGATGGAAATACGAAACTGTAGTTTAATCACATGAGTAACACCCCAGTACTTAATATATAGCCTTAGTCTATCAATATGCGACCATAGTTTTAGGGAGCAACCAGTGCGGTAGCTGAATGCCAGGATCTCTGTCTACCGGTTCTTAATGTCATCTCGTCAGTGGCGAGAAAACCTAGTGTTGCCACTACGCAAGGCGAGATTAAAGGTGCGTTCCAATATTGAACGCCACACGACATTCTAAGCAACCGATATAAACTCAAACTCAAACTCAAACTCAAAGTATTTATTTCAAATAAACCAATTACAGGCACTTTTGAATTGTCAAGGTGTCGGTCAGTCCGAGAAATGAAGCTAGTTGCCCATTCCAAAGGAGTAGGTACCTATGGAGAAGAACAGGCAAGAAACTCCATGGACACTCTTTTAAACAAAATATGGTTACATAGTTCATATTAATATTATATTAATATAACTAAAGTACGTCACCTGCTACGCTTCTTTAATTCTCCTTTTGATTCGCTTACGTTTATACATCGGATCGTATAGATAAACAACAACAATATACCCCCCCCCCCCCCAAATTCAAAACGTTTGAAAGTAATTACAAAGCGCCACCAAGACTCACAACGCATGTCGCTGTACAACTACATACAAACTCTTGCGTAACGATATGACTACAAACGTTGAAACAGTAATTTGGAGGGGCGGCCATGTTATTGTAGTTTACGAGTGAATGATTATGAACTCGTACGGTGTTTGGTGTTACCATAACTACATTGGCACGTCAAGCACCAGCCAATCAAAAATAAATATATATAAGAACGACCGCTGTCTTTCCAAGATTATCGGAGGGTACGAAAACGAGCAATTCTAATTTCAAACATGGACGAATCCATTCAGTTGATTTGCAGAATCCATTCACTTTCGAACGAATGGGTGAACTTGTATTTCCTTGGGGAACTCAATTTGTAGTATTAGACTTTGGATTATGGATGTTTTGGCGAGTTTCTTTGAAAAAACATACCTAGGTGACCATTTTTACATACCGAGACTCATCCGTGCCTCGGAAAGTACGTTAAGCCGTTGGTCCCGGCTGTCATTCATCAATCTTTGACAGTCGTTACGGGTAGTCAGAAGCCCGAAAGTCTGACAATCAGTCTTACCAAGGGGGTTTTACTAAGTAACTGAGTTGTGGAGGTCAGATAGGCAGTCGCTCCATGTAAAATACTGGTGTTCAGCTGCATCAGGATAGACTGGAAATCGACCCTAAATATTACAATACAATTTTACGATTTTCACATTTTCTCAGAAAACCAACAAGAAAGTTAAAGTTACTACAATTATTATACTTTTCAATAGGAAGTAAGAAATACAGTACAGAGTGCATTAAGTTACCCCAATCTGTCAAATTTCTTTGATAGTAATTCAACTTTATTACAAAACCATAAGGTTCATTTTCGATTGGGCAAATTTGGCATTTATGGATAGCTTGATATGCTGGCGTCTTTACTTACAAAAAAACTTTGCAAATGTAAATTTTTTATGAAACTTTCTTGTAAAGTTTTTCAATCATGTTCTTTTATTGAATTTTATTTCGTGAATGGTAAAGAATTTTAAGACAAGAATAATTAATGGTACACAGTTTCCAAGTCTGGATTGCTCAATGCTCTAGTGAAGAAAGACAGAAAAATATTTAACTCTGCAATCGCACGGGAAATACACAGAAATTAAAACTTTAATAACCCCGCGACACAATGTTACATTACAATTTGATAGTATTAATATATTATTACTAATATACTTCTATACTCTATAATCTACTTTATATTAAAGAAGTAGTCAGATCCCCTCATCAACTAGAAAAGAACTGATGATCTTCAAACGGCTGAACAGATTTTCATGAAACATGGCTAAGAACCGTCATAAAATTATCTACGACACAAAAAAAACTAAACGAAAATCGTTTCATCCGTTTGGGAGCTACTATATCACAGACTGATACACACACAACCACGTTAATCTTACAACACTGCGTCTGGGGTTAAAAACAATATAAAAATGAAAATAACAAAAAAAAATAGAGCAATACTAAAAAAAAAAGACAACGACTGTGCGAGGCCAAAAAGGCCCCATCTCAGTATAATGCTGCGATATTTATCTAGTGGTCACAAGCACTACGGCTGATCATGAGGTCCTGGGACTGATTGATTATTGGGTTGGGTTAAGTTATATTGCATTTTTCTATCGGGAATTCCTGAAGTATGGATTTTCTTGGTTGATGGCAATAGGCTCGCCCCCTATTACATGGGACTTAAACATAACTGGTGAAATATGGGTGTAGTATAAGTACACCTCTGCCGAACACCTCGATGAATACAGGCGTGATATAATGATGTTATTTGTTCGTATCATTTTTTTTTTTGAGGGTGGGAAATCATCAAATGACTCCTCCCGCTCTGGGTGGAGCGGAAGGGACTGTTACTCTTACTGACTTAAACCCATCCATGTTCCGTCCTTACCCCTCTATGTTCCGGGGTAGCGGTAACCCTTTCGGACAATCCCACTGACGCTTACCCTGTGACGAAGCCGCGAGTGATTCAGAAATCTAAATAATATAATTTATAATAATGTATAAGCAAAACCACAAGCAAACATAAGTCCTAATACCTTGAACTGACAGCCCTTTAGAAGGTCGGTCACACACGAGCGAGCCCTTTGATGTGACACTGTATTAAGATACGACCAGTGTACGTATCTTTTGTGGACGCCCTAAGGCCTTAAATTAGATTAAATGTTTTGGTTGAAAGGCCTGGTAGAATGGTAGAGCTTTTTGTCAACGTACTTATTCGTCCGGGGAAAGCTACCACTAAACTTACCTATTTCTGATGCAAAATATCATATTTTGATTGTTATACAATCTTCTTAGCGTGTGGATGGCAATCTAAATGTACTCGGTCCAAAATTCGGCTACGTGTTTGGCACCATCACTAGCGTCCATCAGTTCCTGTAACGTGCAGGCGACAGGACACGCAGGACACGATATTAAGTGTCCTATCGTTTGTGGAACAGCACCACATTTACTACACTCCAAGGAGGTATGTGAATCCCCGCCTGAGCAGGTTTTCCTTGCTTCGACCAACCTGGGTCCGGAGTCTGTTTAAAGACTTCCATGTTAGCTAAGGAAAGTCGCGCCCAGGAGGACTGTTGTTATACAATGTGTTAGGTTAAACGAGGGACATACTTTCAGGGGTATTAGTACTCATGAAAATAAACAACTTCTTTTTCTTTTCGTATGGTTAGTGACTAACCTGGTGTCAGAGTTTTTATGTTGCCCATGGGCCTCTGACTTAGCTTCACATGCTGTTGAGCAATATCTCTCAGACATGCTGGTTTCCTAACGATGTTTTCTTTCATCGATATTTAAGCAAGTGATAATATATACAATACGCACATGAATCCGTTAAATCAGAGGTGCATGCCTCGGGTTCGAACTTGTCATACATATATGATTTGGCAGTACGACGGTCACACCATTGATAAAGTTGTTTACAAACAACTTGACTATGGGTCCAATCCTGAAATCACGAAAAATTATTTTCAGTACATTTATGTTACAGTAATTTTTCATACAAACTTCCACCCCCTATTTCAACCCTTTACTTTCCTAAAATCATTTCTTAATTAACGTCTCCGACTCATAATCTACCTCTGTGCCAAATTTCATCTTCGTAGGTCTTTTTGTCTGTTTTTGGCATGATTGATCAGTCAAGTCAAAGTCAAATCTAATATTTCAAATAAGCACAAGAAAGGCACTTTAGAACGTCAAAATGAACAAGAAGTAGAATTGATTCTAGTTGACCCTTCCAAAAGGTAGTTTCGTGTGGAGAAGAATGGGCAAGAAATTCGACCGTTACTCTTTTAAAATGTTATAGAATGTTTTATATACATTAAATTATAACATTATATGTGAAGACGATGCACCCAGAATAAAAATACTACACCACACAAGGTCAAAAGAAAGACAAATATACCACTGGCAGGTAAAATTAATTATGTCATAAATACGTATTGTCTCACATGTTTACATACATTCTAAAGCATGAATGAATGTATGTATAAATGAGTGACAATTCACTTGTTTTCAAAAGAAGATAAAATGCACGTATTTTCGTGAAAGCAAACAAGCTAGCGCCATCTATCCGACTTTAGTTGAAACTCAAACACGGGAACGCCGTATATCAGAAAATTTTTTTTTTATTAAATAAAATCAAATGTACTTTTAGGTACTTGACTACCTCGATCTAGTGGTCGCAAGCGCTACTGAGCTTGAGGTATTTGGTTCGATTCTCAGGTCGAGCAATGTTATTGGGTTTTTCTATCTGGGATTTTTCTGTCTGGAGTCTGGATTTGTGCCCGGTTGATAGCAATAGGCTCGCTCCCTATTACATGGGAGTTAAAGATAGTTAGATCAATGTTGGTGTACTATTGGTACACTCAAAGGAACAAGGCGTTAGATTATGTAATCATCATCTGCCTAGCCTTTTCCCAACTATGTTGGGGTTGGCTTCCAGTCGAACCGGATGCAGCTGAATACCAGTATTTTACAAGGAGCGACTGCCTATCTAACCTCCACAACCCAGTAACTAGGCAATACGATACCCCTTGGTAAGACTGGCTGTTAGAATTTCGGGCTTCTGACGACCCGTAACGACTGTCAAAGAAAAGAAATGACAGCCGGGACCAACGGCTTAACGTGCTTTCCGAGGCACGGGGCAGTCTCGGTGTGTAAAGATGGTCACCCATCCACGGCCAACCCCGGCAAGCGTAGATGCATGGATTGACCTGTGCGGCTGTTGGTACTTACCCACGAGCTGATTATGTAATAGACAAGCTTATTTCACCTTATCTATAGATATCATCATAATATCGGTTTAACCGCAATAGTAGTATTTCGTAAATCACTGAGGAGGCTGATACCAATTTCACCAAGCGGGATTGTCCGAAAGGGTTACCGCTACCCCGGAACATAAAGGGCTAAGGAAAGAACATGGATGTGTTTTAGTCACAGAACAGGTTCTGCGGTTTTAGTCAGTAAGAGTTTGACACTCTATTCCGCTCCACCCAGAGCGGGAGAAGTAATTGAATGATTTCCCAGCCTTAAAAATAAAAACAATTTCACCAATAAAACTGAACGCGATCAACACATCGCTCATTCGGCGCAACAATGACGTAATTGACGTCTTACCAAGGGGTATCGTGTTACCCAGTTACTGGGTTGTGGAGGTCAGATAGGCAGTCGCTCTTTGTAAAATACTGGTATTCAGCTGCATCCGTTTAGACTGGAAGCCGACCCCAACATAGTTAGCTAAAGGCTAGGCAGGCAGGCAATGACGTTATTACTCTTTTTTTTTAAACAAGCTTAGTATGTCAAAATGTGTGGAAAGACATTGACACAATTGAATTTATAGTGATTTATTGAACTTACTTTTAAAAACACTATGACTGTAATAAGTCCCTTCAAAATTATAGAAATACCTTTAATAGAAATCTTTGATTGGATCGCCTGTAAAATTACTAAAATTTTAATTGGGTATTTAAAAGAGTAGTCAATAACGTTACTTTTTATGAACTGTCAAAACGCGACATTTGTACGTGATTGGTATGAAATATAACGATGTGACGTCACAGATTTTTAGAATCAAATGGAATACTTATTAGCATTAAATGCAATTTTTGACTTTTTTTTTAAGTCGAGCGGTCTTTTTTCTATGTGATTTTATATTTTATTTTTGTCTGTTTCAAATAGTCAATAACGTCACTATTGCACCAAATGAGCGACTTCTAAACTGCTTTCAACAACTATCCGTGTCAATATTCCGTAAGAATTATCATAGGTCTCCAGTTCAAACACAAGGCACGCACCTCTGACTTTTCGGATTCATGTGCGTATTGTATAATTATCACTTGCTTAAAAATCGATGAAGGAAAACATCGTGAAGAAACTGTCTGAGCGATATCTCCAACAGCATGTGAAGCTAAGTCAGAGGCCCATGGGCAGCATATAAACTCTGACACCAGGTTAGTCACTAACCACGCGAAGAAAAAAAAATTACAGTGACTGCTCTTAAACGTGGTTTAAGTGATCGCGTTCAGTTTCATTGGTAAAACTCGACCTTAGTATATTATCTGAGAATCGATTGGTATTATTTTAGGAGCGAGTCCGTTTATCTATCTTTGTCAGTGTGGCGCGTTGAAACGGGAGAGTTCACTTGCTTAGTTGCTTGCTACTGGCCAGCTTACTTACCTGTAGATTGTAGAAAAAAGTTACTGTTTTTTTTTAACCTGGGGCACAGAAATAAACATACAATAAACAAAGGAACACAAAATGTTTAAAGACATTTCAAAATTATCGATATTCACAGAATTTTTGTCTTAATTGTATTATATTTTACGACACGGTTAGCGCAGTGGTTGAGCGATTGACTGCTGCGCACTATGTCGCGGGTTCGGTTCCCGCACGGAACAAATATTTGTACGACCTGCAAGTATTTGTTACGAGTCTGGGTGTTTTTCTATCTATAATATGTATGTATTTACAAAAAAAAAATGTATATAAGTAGTATATCAGCCATCTCGTTACCATAACACAAGCATTAGGTTGCTTAGCTTGGGACGATATGGCGTTGCGTGAAATGTCCAAGGAAAAAAAAAATAAAAATATTACTCTTACCTCACAATCTCCGATAAATTCCGTTTATTATTCATAATGCGAGTGTAGAAGTGCGTTTTATCTACTAGCGTGGCAATATTTTTTTAGTTCAATAATTTTCGATACTTTGGCAATATAGAATAAGAAAAAAGTTCAAGTCCACTAAAACTGCATTTATATTTTTTTCATGTCACCAATTGTAGTAATTAAAAAATAATAACAATTAATTTGATGAAAAGTTGTCTCGTACCTTCGAAACCATCGCTACGCTCAGGATTCTATATTTGAAAAAGGAAAATTATTAAATGTGCTGAATACCATTTTAATATGATTCTTTATATATTTTGAATTATGTATTTGCTTATATTATGTGAATCAAAAAAGCATCATAATATATATTACCATTCAAATGCTAGACAAATGATATCTGACGCATGTTTCCTAATGAATCTTTAACGATAAGTCATGAATAATTTTCAAATCTTTGCAAAAATATATTAATTTAACATATAAATAAACGAGTAATCAAATACAATTGAGTATTACAGGTTCTGATCAAAATAACATAATCTCTTGTTTTTTATATAAGATACTAGCTTCTGCCCGCAGCTTCGCAATTATACACAAAAACCTTCATCTTTAATCACTCTACCTATTAAAAAAAACTGCATCAAAATCCGATATGTAGTTTTAAAGATTTAAGCATACATAGGGATATAGGGACAGAGAAAGCGACTTTGTTTTATACATGTAGTGAAATGACAAATATTCCTTCATAAAATTATATTTCACTCTTTCAAGATGCCTAATGTATATAATCTGCAGCTGTGCAGTCACGGAGACGGTCCAAATTAATAAAAAAACTACAAAAGGAATTATATATTTCAAAGCAAGTTCATGTACCTACTAGCGCGAGTCGACTGGCGCGTTTAAACACACTTGGGTCGATGACGGCTCCGCAGAACCGCATCGAGATCCGCATAGGATGGGGCCACGAGACAAGCTTATATTCATGTAGAACTCGTTAGGTGTGTTATACAGTGTGTAAGGTTAAACGAGGAACATAGTTTCAGGGTGCATATTACGCCAACTCTGTACTGTAACAAAAAAAATCAGCTGTTTAGTAAATGTCGTATTCACCGAGGACTGAATTTTATTGCGAATGTGTGTGTGAAATGTTGCCATTAAAAAAAACATTTTTACAAAAAAAAGAAAAAATAACCGACTTTAAAAAAAAACTGTAATGTCAAAAATTTCTATTGTCTTTGGTTTTGTGTTTTCAGTTTTTGTCTCTGACTTCCGAAATTACAATTATTTTTACTTTTTATTTTGACCTACTACTATAGATAAGATGTTCTAGGCATTCATATATTACTTATTATTGTAATTGTAAGGTTCTCCGGGGTCGGACGCCCCCCAGCTAGATGGACTATCTTCATCTCTCTGACTGACCGACCCCTTGACAGTTGAAAAGTGCCTGTAATTGGTTTATTTCAAATAAATACACACATCAAAAGTGTCTAGGGATCAACATATATTTTTGCAATAACTTTTCTCTTGATTGATATTAATTTAAATTTTCTTTAAGGATTCATCAAATAAAGTGTTTTCGTTTGTCACAGTAACGATAAACCAAGTCACCTTTGCATTAATAAAGAAATTTGCCATTTTCCTAATAAAGGGATTTTTGACATTTGAACCACTAACATTTAAAGTTCGAAAAAAAGACTGAAATAACAGTTTTCTTTAAAATTTTAGTGGGTAACTTAAACAATTAATAATCCGTGTTTCTACCGCGAACACTAACAACACAAGAACATCGGTTTGGCATACTCAAAATGAGTTCATCCAAATCACGCTGTGGAATGGCCGCCCATGTTCGTTGCAACAACAAAAAAAGGTGTTATCAGTCGACTTTGGACACGTTACCGAAGCACTGGTACCGTGGCTGAGCGCCATGAAGGACGGTATCGCTGCACCACACGGAGACAAGACCGATACATTCAAATCTTAACTCGAAGAGCTCCAACAATAACCGCCATGATGTTAGCCGTGAGGCTTCATCACTCTTCAGGGAACTTAATTAGCGACCAAACAGTCAGAAACCGCTTGCATGAAGTGAACCTTCATTCCCGAAGACCGCTACGGGTACCACCTATAGCAATGCACAATCGTAGGATTCGATATCAATGGGCTCTTGAACACAGAAATTGGGCAGAAGAACAATGGCGTTTCGTGTGCTTTTCTGATGAGTCTCGTTTTGGTATGAGACCGGATACAAGACGTATACGACACTGGAGAACCCCTGGACGCCAACAGCGATTAAAATCCTGCCAGGAAGTCCATCCTTATAGTGGTGGAACCATCATGGTATGGGCGGGTATTTGGATCGGCGGAAGAACTGAGTTGATTTGGATCAGAGGCAACCTCAACGCTCAAATTTATGCTGAGACGATTGTATCTGACGTCATCGTTCCTCTACAAGTGCAAATCGGTCCCTTATTTCAGTTAATGCATGATAATGCACGACCGCACACCGCAAGAGTTGTAAGACAGACTCTCGCCGCAGCTAACATCAATGTCCTGCCCTGGCCTGCTCAGTCGCCAGACTTGAACCCGATTGAGCATGCATGGGATATGCTACAGAGAAGAGCTCTGCCGAATATGGAGGGTATCCAGTTGCAAGAAGACCTTTTTTTGTTGTTGCAACGAACATGGGCGGCCATTCCACAGCGTGATTTGGATGAACTCATTTTGAGTATGCCAAACCGATGTTCTTGTGTTGTTAGTGTTCGCGGTAGAAACACGGATTATTAATTGTTTAAGTTACCCAATAAAATTTTAAAGAAAACTGTTATTTCAGTCTTTTTTTCGAACTTTAATGTTAGTGGTTCAAATGTCAAAAATCCCTTTATTAGGAAAATGGCAAATTTCTTTATTAATGCAAAGGTGACTTGGTTTATCGTTACTGTGACAAACGAAAACACTTTATTTGATGAATCCTTAAAGAAAATTTAAATTAATATCAATCAAGAGAAAAGTTATTGCAAAAATATATGTTGATCCCTAGACACTTTTGATGTGTGTACTTTGAGTTTGAGTTTGTGTTTGACCGATGACCTTAAGAAGGTGGCTGGGGCTGACTGGATGCGGAAGGCGGAGGACAGGGTGTTGTGGCACAACCTAGGATAGGCCTTTGTCAAGCAGTAGACTGCGATAGGCTGAGTTGATCTGGAGTTAAAGTACTCTTAATACTGACGGTAGCGAAATTGACAAAAAGAAAATCTTAATAGACTGATTTAATTCAAACTAGTAAGCATTTATTTCAAACGGTTGAATCGTCAACGGGTCAGTCAGAAAAATGAAGCTAGCTGCCCATTTCAAAGCAGTAGATATGGTCGCGAATAAAAACAAACGCTATCGCTTAAAACTATAGTAATAACCGCTGATTTTATTGCCATACACTCGAACCTTTTCTGATTTTGCCCGCGCAATTTAGCGTGAACCATTCCTCCTGGGTTCGACTCTGGATTGACGTAAAAGGGTTTTTGCTCGTAATTTCTGAAAAAAAATACCCATTGACATACCAACCCTTTTTTTCTGATTTAGGTACTAGTGTGCCCAAAGAAGTCAAAAGTGTATATGGTGTTATATTTTTAAGGGACAGAACTAAATAAATATATGTAGTAGCTTCTGCCCGCAGACACGATGTCTGAAATCTTCGCACTGGAACGTAATACTAAGATAAAATGCCATGTGTTAATACAGGTTATAAACTACCATCTAGATCCATGCAGTGTGATTAACAAATATCCAAATGTAAAAACATCTTCACAAACTTATACATTAATAAAATTACTAGCTTTTATCCGCGGCTTCGCTCAATTTAGTTTAGAATTTGACAATCAATTCGGGTTGCAATCATACTTCGAAAGACCCGTGGCGCCATCTGTTATCATAAAAACACACAGACATTTTTCGAAATGAAAAGTACCCTTTATCCGTTTCTGTACACCTGACGACGTATATGCAAAATTTCAGGATGAACAGTTCAGTGTTGAAAAGTGCAAAACAAATAAAACAGACTTACTATCTCATTTCTAATATTAAATTAAGATTATAAACTCTCCGTAACCAGACCATACAAACAAAGCACGCGGCTTAAAGCGTTCATGTATGATTTAAAGCTATTTAAGCTACTAAACAGCTTGGCAAAGCCTCAAAAATACTTCATATATGCTTTGGCATTATGATGTAGTATGTGGCAAATAAACCACTAGAACCAAAAGCATGAATACATACTTATGGGATGAATAATTGCAGGGCTGTACAAGTTTTCAGCCGGATTGTCCGAAAGGGTTACCGCTACCTCGGAACATAAAGAGCTAAGGAAGAAACATGGATGGGTTTTAGTCAGTAACAGTCTGACGGTACCTTCCGCTCCACCCAGAGCGGGAGGAGTCATTTGATGATTTCCCACCCTCAATAAAAAGGGTTATACAATTTTAGAAGTGATTTTACCAGAAAATATGTAAAGCATTTTGCCTCAATCAATCTACTCAGCTTAGAGCAGTCCACACCTGGACATAGGCCTGTCTCAGCTGCGTCACAATACCCTGTCCTCCGCCTTCCGCATCCAGTTTTTCTCTTTCGTGTGGTTAGTCACTAAACTGGTGTGTCAGAGTTTTTATGCTGCCCATGGGCCTCTGACTTAGCTTCACATGCTGTTTAGAAATATCTCTCAAACATGCCGCCGGTTACCTCATGATTCTTCACCGATTTTTAAGCAAGTGATAATTATACAATACGCACATGGATCCGAAAGATCAGAGGTGCGTGCCTTGTCTTGAACTCGAGACCTATGACTTGGCAGTTCGACGGTCACACCACTAGGCTATCAATACTTTTACGGCTGCATCCAGTCTATCCCAGTCACTCTTAAGGTCCATCCAGCTGGGGGGCACCCCATACGCGGTCGCCGCTCCAGGATTTCAAATTACCGACAAGGTTCCAGACATAGCCTGCAGAGTCAGAAAACTGAAGTGTCAGTGGGCTTGCCATGTTTGTCGCAGGACTGCCGGACGGTGGAGCTGACGATTCAAAACTCTAGTGGAACTGCATAACCAGGTCACACCCACTTCTGGTCTAAGCATTAATCTAGCCTAGATTTAAAAACTTCTTAGCACTTTACTAATTACAAGCGATTTCATGAAAATGGACTCCCAAGTAAGTTACTCACGGATTAAGTTGAAACTTTCGTAATAAGTGAAAATCCCTTTTTTTATCTAGAAACTTAACTTATCCACAGTTTCAGCCAGTTTTTGGCTGAAACCCAGCGGTTAAATATGGCTATTACGTTCCCTTTTGCAATTGAGTATCCGGAATGAATGGGTGAGACGGATATTGCCAATTTTGTCTTTTTGGGACACGTGGCCTCACGTTAACACCAACGTTTGATGTTATGCAATATCAATTAGGTTGATTAAGTTGTCAGTTTTTGTCTGTGGTCCATCCATTGTCCATGGCCGCGATACCAACTGTCAATGATTTTGATGTTTCTGAATACGAGGTTTTTTAGCTGATTTGAACGGATATAGTATGTGACTTTTTTTTGTTTATTTTTATAATTGTGCGTCCTGTTTGTGCTGAATAAATATTTTTTCTTTCTTTCTTTACTTTCAATTACGTGGGTCATCATCATTCTCCTGCCCTTATCCCAATTTATTTGGGGTCGGCTCAACATGGCTTCTTCTTCCATACTTCTCTATTAGTCGTCATCTCGGTAGTCACTCCCTTTCTAGCCATATCATCTTTCACACAATCCATCCATCGTTTCTTTGGTCTGCCTCTACTTGTATAGCCATCCACATTACGTGGGTGTTGTCACTTATATCCGTGTCCTGAGGCTTGATTTCATGGTGAATTTAAATACACAAAGTATAAAAGTAATATTAAAAATTTTATAAACCCCCCGACACAATATTAAATTATTAATTTAATACATCCTTCATAATCGAATATTTCGAATCGATCGGACTTTTAAGGAAGTTAGTCAGGTTCCCTTATCGACTAGAAACGAACTGATGATCTTCAAACGGCAGAAAAGATTTTCATGAAAGATGGCTAAGAACACTCACACAAAACAAAAAAAAAACTACATAAAAATCGGTTCATCCGATAGGGAGCTACGATACCACAGACAGATACACAGACAGACACGTTAAACTTATAACTCTTCTAACTCTTTGCAATTTTTAACCCCCGAGATTAAAAATTGGATACATACATACATACGATTCACTACTCAGTAAGTTGGACCTCGGGTTACCACTGATTAATGTAAATGGTCTCAATTAAAAATGTCGTTTAATTATGATATAGGTAAGAACGGTTTTCACAAAAAACCTGAGCACAATCAGCACTTAAACCCCGTTTAAGGCAAGTCAGTGTCATTATTGGGACACGTAGGATAGAAGGTGAAGCATAGTTTGCGATATATCTCCACATCAGCAGTGATGGTGGTGGTGTGACCGTCGAATTGCCAAGTTATAGGAGTCGAGTTCGAATCCAAGAAACGTACCGCTGATTTTTCGGATTCGTGTGTGTATTGTATAATTTTCTGAGGAGTTTGTGGCTAAGTAAGAACAGCCGCACGGATCAATCAATCAGGTTAAGCTACGCTTGCCGGGGTTGGCAATGGATGGGTGACCATCTTTACATAACGAGACTCGTCCGTGCCTCGGAAAGCACGCTAAGCCGTTGATCCCGGCTGTCATTCGTGCATCTTTGGCAGTCGTTACGAGTCGTCAAAAGTCCAAAAATCTGACAGCCAGTCTTACCAAGGGGTATCGTATTGCCCAGTTACTGGGTTGTAAAGGTCAGATAGGCAGTCGCTCCATGTAAAATACTGGTATTCAGCTGTATCCGGTTAGACTGGAAGCCAACCCCAACATAATTGCGAAAAGGCTAGACAGGTGATGAGTTCTTTAATGCAATTTACATGTGATGATCGCGTTCAGTGTTAATGGTGAAATTGGTACTACTAATTTCCACACTTTCCATAGTACTTCAGCCGTTTTTCAGCAATTGCATTTTAAACCAAATTACTTGCACGCTGTGTTTTATTACCATAGCTGTGTTTTGGCACGTGTCCAGAAATTCCGGTTTAAGTGTTACACAACGTTAAACATTGCCGTTATCTCGGACCCTAGGCATCTAAAAATAAGGTCGAGAATCACTTAGCAGTTGCTCGGCTTGTTTTTGTGGTTAAGCTATATCCCTTGCAACGTTTTTTTCAGTACACGTTGGGTTTAAATATTTGGTGATATGGTTTTCATTATTTTCATTAAATAATGACTACAACTTATTTAAAACAAATTGTTTTTGGAGCAATGGTGGCTCAGTGGTAACGGCCGCTGATTATGAGTGTAGGTCGTGGCTTCGAATCCAAGAAGGCACTTTATTTTGTGTACATTTTATCATTTTATGACAGTCAGAAAGATGAATCTAGTTGCCCATTCCAAAGCAGTAGGTACTGTAAAGCCTGAATGAAACCTTATGTTGAACATGGCTGGTAATAATCTAACAGCATTTGAACCTTTAAATTATGTTTAGAATAAAAAAAGTGTTTGTAAAAGTGACACGGATTCTGTTTTCGCCGCGGGGCTTGGCAGATGTTTCGATATAATATAATATTATATAACTGGTGATTCATGGTCTTTGAGTGTTGCTTACATACCGTAGCAAATCCCAATACACATAGAATACACGCTCTACCACTGAGTCCCCTCAGGGAAGGTCCTCAACCTTCCACAGTCCCTATGGGGAAGAATTTTGTTTTAGTTTCATTCTAGGTTATTTATTTTTTAATTTTTTATTTTCAACACATGCTGTACCGGTTTGACGTCATCACGTCAACACTGGCTGTCACTCAAAATCAGCGCTGTGCCTCCGTCTCACATATATATCATTAAAGGTTTCCGTAGGCACACTTTTGGTATCGAACCTGACGAACTGAAACTTGCTGACCTTTTTTTTGGGTGGGAAATCATCAAATGATTCCTCCTCCTCCCGCTCTGGGTGGAGCGTAAGGGGTGTCGGAATCTTACTGACTAAAACCCATCCATGTTCCTTCCTTAGCCCTTTATGTTCAGGGGTAGCGGTAACCCTTTCGGACAATCCCGCTTACCCGGTGGCTGGGACGTCTCCCATCCCGCCACCTCCTTCGCGAGCATAATTGCTTTGCAGAAGAAGGTGACTGCCTCCCACTTCCACTCGCTCCGGACCATGACTTGCACCAGGGCCGGACGCGAGAGGTCGCCGCCCCCGTATTCTCTAAGGCACCTTTTTGGTACCGAACCCGACAAACTGGAACTTGTTAAAAGAAGAAAAAAAAAAATCCAGAGATACTAAACCTTCTCCCTTCTTCAACAGATCACAATGAAGACGCGTACAGTAGTGCTGGTGATAATCCTGGGATGTGGAGCGGCCGCCATATTGTTTGCCGTGGCCGCCTACCTGTACATACGGCGGAGGAGGAAAAAGAGGGAGGACGAGGAGGACGGCACCAGCTGTGCCATCAGGTTAGTACTAGTTGGTTGGTTGTGTGATCGGTGAAGGAAAACATCGTGAGGAAACCAGGATATCTGAGAGATATTTCTCAACAGTATGTGAAGCTAAATCAGAGGCCGATGCGCAGCGTAAATACTCTAACACTAGGTTAGTCACTAACTACAAGGAAAGAAGAAGAAGTGCTGGTTGATATTATGCAACCAGAATCTTGATCAGAGCTGGCCTAGTTTTAGTCAAAGAATCAGCATTGCTATACAATGCGGCAATGCTGCCAGCATTTTGGGAACTTTTCCTGTTGACAGCGATGTGGTCGAATTTTTGTGAGGCCTTTTGATTATTATATATAATATTTTTGTATGAATATTTAGTTTTGAAATTATACAAAAGTATTCACATGGAAATAAATTCCGTTGAGATAGTAATTATTTTTGCCCGCTACTTCATTATTGAAGGTTACTTTGATGTGGTTTTTTTTTAATTGCAACTATTCTTAAGTAGGTCGTCACCTGCTGGGTAATCCAGTACACGACAGTATAATTATTTTATTAGTCGTGTTTTCTGCGTTAATGACCTAAGAAGATGAAAGGAGATTGTTCTACAGCCATACATTGTTCGCCCTGGAGACAACAGCATAGAAAAAATCATTTTATATTTGTAAACTGCCCTTAGTAGCCCATAAGAACAAAGTTTCTTGACGGACACTTTAGAGAAAAGATTTATTTAAAGAAAAGGAACAGATTTTGAGGTTATTTTTAATAAAAGAAAACTTAAGTAATTCCTGCTAAAATCGCTATTTCTGTTTTCTACAAAGCATTAAACTTCAAATACAGTAAAATATTACCGTAAATACAGTTGTATTATGCCTTTTAGGTACAGTTATTATTTATTGGTTGAAGTTTACTTTAGCGAAGTCCGTTATCCGTTGTCAAAATGCTAAGGTGTCGTTTAAGCAGATCACAGAATCAGTTATTCGAAGCCAGGTCACGTTGAAAGCCATCCAAATTGTAGTCAGTTAAACAGAAACAAAATCAAAAACGCCAAAAGAAATCGCCAATTACGTAGGTATTCACAACAACACAACACAGCCACAGGCACCGACTGACGTGGTGACGTAGAGATGCTCTCTTGAAGATCAATCATTGTATATCGATTATCAATGACCACCTATTTAATCTGTGGTTTTAATTTAGTAGGTTGACCAAAATGAAAGATCAATATGTCAAATGTAAATCAATTTGTTCCGTTTCAAACATAAACACGTTGTTGCTATGATTCTACTCCAATTAAATTAATGCTAAAATAAAATATTTTGTTCCCAACGAACAATGTGTATCGTTTTAGTTTACTTTTTAAGTACTTTAACTCTATTTTTGCGACATTTAAAAATAGAGTTTAAGTACTTAAAAAGTAAAAATATGGCTATGAAGTCGTGAAATGGTTATGAGAACAATTCACTAGAGTTGCGTCGTAAATGACATTTCAATCGTTATATGAGAGATTTTCTGACAAGTGAAAAAACATAGTTCAATAGATGGCGTGGGTAAAAAATACGTCTATGTTTTACTGGCTACTGATAACAAAAATAAGATCCGTAAATAAGAAAGCTTATTTGATGTCAAAAACCTGAGACTGTGACGTATTTTTTACCAACGCCTCTTTTGAACTAATATTTTCTCACTTGTAAGAAAATCCCTCATTCGACTAGTAAGTACATTTTGTGAGTTTGTTTTGTTCATTATATTTTCATCATAATCGTGCTAGGCCATATTCATCATAAGTTCCATTAAAATGTTCACGGAACTAATTCCATGAAAAAAATATGCATGAAAAACTTCTATGTTGCACATTTTCAATGTTTTGGAAGTGATAAATATCGAACATCCATTATTTATCACTAGATATTATGGACATTGTCGTCGATATCGATATATATGTAATATGAGCGAGAGCGACACTGTCAAATCTTTTGTGACATTCACATTGACAATTCCTTGAAAAATGGCGAGTTCAGTTGGTAATAAAATCAATGAGGTCACTTTTAAAAACCTATTAAGAATTAAACAGTGTCCGCTTGAATTTATTATTTTTTAAAAGCATATTAAAATATAATTAAAATTAACGTACACGTCAAATGTTTGTTGGTTATAGGGCGGTCTAGAACAATCTCCTTTGGCACAGAGGTAGATTATGAGTAGGACACGTCAGCTATGAAAGGATTTTAGGAAAATCTCCCCGCAAAGGCATGAAATAGAAGGTGTAGGTATCAAAAATGTTCATTATTGCCGCGAGTGGAAACTAGCGAGCGGAATTTCATGCGGTTTTCATCAACGGACGGAGTGATTTATGAGAAAGGTTTAAGTGTATAATTCATTAAGGTTTTGTGCAATATTGACTGAAATGTGACCATGTTTTTTGAACATGTCGGAAAAAATCATGCCGACTGGGAGCTTTACTGGCGTGCGCCGAGTAAACCAAAAAGAGTTCAGGCCTTCTGACGCTACATCATACTGTATGCAGTCGTCACTCCAGAACCTTTCAGCTCCATCTGCTATCTTTTCTGCGAGTAATGTGCACTGCCGACTGCAATTTAAGCAATTCTTCAGGATGTACCTAGTTATACCTTGGTTCTCCTGCGAGAAGCAATTCTTCGGGCTGCCTAGTTATACCTTGGTTCTCCTGCGAGAAGCAATTCTTTGGGCTGCCTAGTTATACCTTGGTTCTCCTGCGAGAAGCAATTCTTTGGGCTGCCTAGTTATACCTTGGTTCTCCTGCGAGAAGCAATTCTTTGGGCTGCCTAGTTATACCTTGGTTCTCCTGCGAGAAGCAATTCTTTGGGCTGCCTAGTTATACCTTGGTTCTCCTGCGAGAAGCAATTCTTCGGGCTGCCTAGTTATACCTTGGTTCTCCTGCGAGAAGCAATTCTTTGGGCTGCCTAGTTATACCTTGGTTCTCCTGCGAGAAGCAATTCTTTGGGCTGCCTAGTTATACCTTGGTTCTCCTGCGAGAAGCAATTCTTTGGGCTGCCTAGTTATACCTTGGTTCTCCTGCGAGAAGCAATTCTTCGGGCTGCCTAGTTATACCTTGGTTCTCCTGCGAGAAGCAATTCTTCGGGCTGCCTAGTTATACCTTGGTTCTCCTGCGAGAAGCAATTCTTTGGGCTGCCTAGTTATACCTTAGTTCACCTGCGAGAAGCAATTCTTTGGGCTGCCTAGTTATACCTTGGTTCTCCTGCGAGAAGCAATTCTTTGGGCTGCCTAGTTATACCTTGGTTCTCCTGCGAGAAGCAATTCTTCGGGCTGCCTAGTTATACCTTGGTTCTCCTGCGAGAAGCGATCTATAGGAGAAGCTATTCTCCGGGCTGCCTAGTTATACCTTCCAAACCAATATAGGTCTGTTAATATTAAAAATAGTTGATCATTTAGTTCACAGTATTGGAACTTATCGTAGCGGTTGCCAAGGGATGGTGCGATTTGCTTTGACCAAGTAATGTATGCCAGGTAATAAAAGAAATAATAAATGAATTGTAGCCTCCAGCCAGGGCTTAATAAAACTTACAAACTAAGCGACTACACGCTAAGGGCACCCCCTGCGGGATACGGACCTCGGCTTAGGGCGTCGCTGGGGGAGGCAGCAAGGGACAAGCTGGATAGCTAAGCGGATAGATATGGATAACTATGCGGGCGTATCACTACATAGTATAAAACAAATTCGCTTTCTCTGTCCCTATATCCCTATGTATGCTTAAATCTTTATAACTACGCAACGGATTTTGATGCGGTTTTTTTAAAAGATAGAGTGATTGAAGAGAAAGGTTTATGTGTATGATTTGTCGACTATTATGCGGGTGAAGCCGCGGGCGGAAGCTAGTCCACTATAAAGGTTAACAGATCATCTTCCTCCCCCATATCACATCATATCTGTCACATCATTTTAAATGAAAACTAAGCAATCTATTAACACTAGTAATTAATAAAGTATACAATCTGTATAAAACAACTAAATAAAACAAAAACTCTAAACAAAAAAAACCGACTTCCAAAAAACACTAGTGATTGAAAAATAATTCAAATTTCTATTGATTGAATAGGGACACATTGAATAATTTAAATCTGTGTTACGTCTCCCAGGTAGTCTTTCATTCATCATTATTCTGCCCTTATCCCAATTTTGTTTGGGATCGGCGGATTATGTCTTTGTCCTCCATACTTTACTATTGAAAGGGAGTGACTACCGAGATGACGACTGTCTCGGTAGTCACTCCCTTTCTAGCCATCTCATCTTTCACCTAATCGATCCATCGTTTCTTTGGTCTTCCTGTACTTGTATAGCCATCCACATTCATACTCAAAACTTTCCTGACAGCATTCTACTCATTCCTCCGCATAACATGAGAAAATCCAATTGGATAGTTCAACAAACCTCTAATATTTCACTGGAACATCCACAAACATTTTTAAAAGTAAGATACGAACGCTCTATAGACTATTCGAAATCTTTCATGACGGTTATCAAATGTGGCGACCAGCCAGCGTCATAAATATTTAAACGTATCACGGTTCTATGCAGTTTTTGAAAATATCAAAAGATTTAGAAGGAATATTTCATATGTAGGACGTTTTACCAAAGACTATCGTATTACCCGTTAACTGGGTTATGGAGCAGATAGGCAGTCGCTTCATGTAAAATACTGGTATTCAGCTGCATCGTGTTAGAATTGGAGCCGACCCCAATATGTTAGGATAGAAGGCTGATTAGCCCTTATGTTCCGGGGTAGCGGTAACCCTTTCGGATAATCCCGCTTACCCGGCAGACTTTGGATCTTACGGGCCCTTTCACATGCTGACATCTCTTTGAGGCGCGCGTGGAACACGTACGCGCCGTCCGGCACGGGCCTGGTCCTGATCGGACGGTGAGCTACCCATTTCTCACCGTCCGCAGGCTCGACTTAGGAAGCCCTAGGCCTGACTTCCATGATGCTACTCTACGCTACTGTCGAGTTATCATCCCCACTTAGTAAAATAGGTCATATGCCCCAAAAAAGCAGTGATAGCCTAGTGGTGTCACCGTTGGACTGCCAAGGCATAGGTCTCGACTTCGAACCCAAGCCAAGCACCTCTAATATTACGGATTCATGTGCGTATTTATCAGTTGCTTAAAAATCGATGAAGAAAAATAACGGTAATGTGAGTAATCTGTGAGTTTTAAGGTCACGAATAAATAAAAAAACATGGAATTATAAATTTTTACCGTTTTTTTGAAGTCGTTTGTAAAAATTGTTTATGTTTTTTGTGTCATAATCGAATACTTAGCTTTTTAGCTGCTTCGTACGGATGTATAGGATAAAACATCGTGAGGAAGCCTGATAGATATTTCTCAACAGCATGTGAAGCTAAGTCATAGGCCCGTGGGCAGCATAAAAACTCTAAAGAAGAAAAGCCCCAAAAACACGCTTTAAAACTTCAAAGAACTTCCAAGTTTTGCTACCAAAGGTCGAAGACTAATGCGGTCGCAAATGAACGTCAAAAAGCATACCGAAGTCATTAATCAGCTTTTGCGGGTTCTTCGCTAAACAAACTTCTCCAGACCAAATTCTGGCCATGGAGACCAGTCTTAGCGGACACCAGTCTTCTTTTTGTTTTTTTAAAATGGCATCTCGCAGTTCTACCATAGTGTTGCCTACTGCTATCGTATGGCCCAATTACTGGGTTGTGGAGGTCAGAAAGGCAGTGGCTCCATGTAAAATACTGGTATTCAGCTGCATCCGGTTAGACTGGAAGCCGACCCCAACATATTTCTCTTTGTCTCTTTGTCCTGTCTACACTACCAAATAATTATTATCATTATAATTTTCCTGCCCTTATCCCAATTTATTGTCTTTTTTCTTCCATACTTCTCTATTAGTCGTCATCTCGGTAGTCACTCCCTTCCTAGCCATATCATCTTACACACAATCCATCCATCGTTACTTTCAAATAATTATTACATAGTAACAATTGACTACTATATACACATACTTTTACTAATGAAGGTCCGATATAACTTAGACCTTTTTTGTTTTCGGATGGGAAATCAGCGGTAACCCTTTCAGACAATCCCGCGGAATGTAAACTCGGCCTAAGGTATTAAACACTCAACTTATTCCTAACTTAATTTTTTGGCACGAATCCTGCCCCTAATTCTAACAAAACTTAAAGTTTAAATTATTAAGTCAGGTGAAATTAAAAGACTTGTTCATTTTCAAGTTATAACTTAAGGTACTTAACTGTTTGTTTCCGCGGTTAAGTTAGAATTTAACAAATTATAAGGAAACGGTAAATAAGGAAGATGACTAAAATTTAAGTTTTCATCCGTCAGCTAGATTATTATATTACATATGATAATAAAATTATACAGGGTTATGTGTAAAACACCGACAACCTTGCAGGACTGTATTGCTATCATCATAAACAACCACTTTTGTTCTATAACTTTTTACAAAACATAATACATTTACCAAAAATGAACCTTCAAGATTTCGTTGTCCTATCTAACGCATTTCAACTCTGTATTTTACTGTATCTAGCCCTTCAACAGCGTGTGAAGCTAAGACAGAGGTCCATGGGCAGCATAAAACTCTGACACCAGGTTAGTCACTTACCACACGAAAAGAAGAAGATTTAATAGATGAGCCTATTGTCATCAACCGGGCACATGCTCCACGCTACTACTGAAAAATTTCTAATGACAAAAACCCAATAACACGTTGCCAAAACTTGGGAATCGAACCCAAACGATGTAACAACAAGATGGCGCCACTTGCTGCGCCGTGAAACTTATAAAACACAAGCTTTTGCCAGCGGCTTCACCCGCGTGTATGTAGGAAATTATCCCACGAGAACCATACATTTTTCCGGGATAAAAAGCTTATATGCTATTCCAGACTATAATCTATCTTTTTGCCAAGTTTCATCCAGATCCGTTAAGTAGTTTTTGAGTTAATTCGCTACAAACATACATACAAATCTTTCCTCTTTATAATATTAGTATAGATAATCTAAGTAGCCAAACATTAGATGAAAGTTACATCACGTAACATTTGGGATGTTGGCGACAAGATTTATAGAACTGTTTGTAGCTCAGAAAATAAGCTGGGAAAAACATGCCTGAAGTGTGTATATATTTGTGGATACCAGATTATAGTCTAGTGAGATTTGGGTTCTTAGAAAACCAATATGATTGCAAAATAATACCTAATATATATTTATTTCAGACAAAGTATATACAAAATAAAGCCTCAGAAAGAAATAAAATCACAAAGTGGCACCACACCACAAGACCCGGACGCGACCACCCACAGTGTGTACGCATCCAGTGCCGCCCCAGGCTTAGTTATTACATGCGGGGCCCCAATTATTATTACTCGCTACTACCTTTTTCGAAAACCATTGTTCCTAATTTTTATCATCATTAAACCTCAGTTCATCGTCATCAAGTCTTTCCATCCAAGCTAACATCCTCATCACAACGACTGACCACCTTTCTGAAAACATTCTGAGGAGAGGCTTATCGGCCTGCGGACTTGCTCAAGGACGCTGTTTGAGCTGGCACGCATGCGTTTTCTTAGCCGAGTATTAGCCATTGATAAGATGTGGCGCAAAAGCGATTGGGCTCTGATTTTGGGCGCTTTTATGCAAGGTCCAGCCCGTGTAGAGCTTGAGTGAAACCTTATGTTGAACATGGCTGGTAATAATCTGACGGCATTCGAACCTTTAAATTATATTTAGATTGTCAATAGGTTTTTGTACAAGTGAGAGTTCGCCTCGGGCCGCGGGGCTTGGCAGATGTATTCGGTTCGCTAAACTATAATATATGTGGTGTTTCTCGTCCTATGTGTTTGCTTTCATAGCATAGGAAATCCCCTATACACACACATTACACGATCTACCACTGAGCCCCCTCAGTAGAAGGTCTTCAACCTTCTACAGTACCTACCACAAAAAAGGTACCTACATAGACCTGCTTGGAAGCGCTTGAATCAATCAAATCAGCTTAACGCTTTACGGCTGGACTAAGGCCTCTCCCAGGCTACACCACAACACCCTGTCCTTCTGTTCCAGACACCTGTCTTAAAGTCATCGGTCTAGCTATCTGGGGCGTCCTACATACACCGGGATTGTCCGAAAGGGTTACCGCTACCCCGGAACACAAAGGGCTAAGGAAGGAACATGGATGGGTTTTATTCAGTAAGAAACTGATATCCCTTCCGCTCCACCCAGGGCAGGAGGAGGACTAAGCTTCACATGCTGATCAAAAATATCTCTCAAGCATGCCGGTTTCCTCAAAATGTGATATCTTATAGACCCGTACAAATCAGATAAAAAGCCACGTATTCGGTTATGAAAATAAAAACATAGACAATTTTTACAACCAACTTAAAAAAAAAACTTGTTGAGAAATTTTTTCTTCATTGGTTTTTTTTTCATTCGTGACCTTAAGCCTTCGCATAGTGGTAATGTGATTGACCTGTGAGTACACAGGTCAATCACATTACCACTATGCGAATGAGATAATAAAATCCCCAGAACTGATGGACAATCCGAATTCCAACTATATCTTAACGACGTACCACTTAGACAGCAGACAGAAAACTTTTTCTTATTTGTTTGTTAGAGCAAGTTGTTATCCGACGAAAACATCGTTAGGATCAATGGTTTATTATTTTTTGGGGTTCCACAGCAGTTTCGAGTTGTGAGACTTCGATCTTTTATTTCTTTTGAGAGTCAAGCTTTGATTTTTGATTTGTGTTGTAAATTGCAATGGTTGTAGGTACTAGTAAGCCTAGCCTTTTCTTAACTATGTTGGGGTCGGTTTCGATTACAATGGAAACCGACTCCAATATCTGGTTAACAGTCATGGCAGTTGGGGCCGTCACTCGCTAGCAACCCATTACCACGCAACTAGGATGGTATCAGAAGGTAAATATGACGTACCTAGAATAAGGAAGTATTTTGGTGACCGAATGGTTGATAAAAGATTACCATACCTTCTCAATCAATTGCCTGCTGATATACGAGTAAGAAGTCAGGAAATAAAAGGTAAAGCCAAGTTACTTAAGTCTGACACTCCCTTGCGCTCCACCCAGAGCGGGAGCAGTCATTGGATGATTTCCCAGCTTTAAAAAATAAAAAAAAAGTTACTTACGGTGTTATTTCCCAAAAGTTTGTAAACGGGTGTTAAGTAGAATAAGTGAAAGTTAAGAAGTATCCGCACTGATCAACCCTCGGGTAAAAATAACTGGGGGCGGACCTGTGGGCGGTGAGTAATGGGTAGCTCACCGTCCGATCAGGACCAGGCCCGTGCTGGACGGCGCGTACGTGTTCCACGCACGCCTCAGAGAGATGTCAGCATTATGAAGGGGCCCGTTAGGGCCGAGTCTGCCGGGTAAGCGGGATTGTCGAAAAGGGTTACCGCTACCCCGGTACATAAAGGGCTACGGAAGGAACATGGATGGGTTTTAGTCAGTAAGAGTCTGACACTCCTCTCCGTTCCACCCAGAGCGGGAGAATTCATTGGATGATTTCCCAACCTCAAAAAAAAAGTTACTAATAATGTTTGTTCCGATCCCACAGATAACCCGTGAAAACGGTTTTCATAACGAAAACAGTTTAGGCAATTAACAAAACCTTAACAAATTATTTCTCTTTACACACGAATATTTCAACGGTAACCACACAATAGGTATAACAAAACATAAACATAATTACCGGTAAAATAAAATGTATACAGGTGTTCACATAATTCACAATTTCCGTTACTGGGTGTTAATTTTCATGGTAGGTTTTGAAGCAAAAAAAAAAAAGTGTGTCGAGTTTTTTACGGTTAAATTATCGGCACTCATTTGCGCCCAAATTTTACGAGCTCAAGCCGCGAAAGGCACAAATTACCGAATCGTATACTACACGCTATGCCAACGAACCTAAAATCCTATACTAAGTAATAAAAATTGGGATTTCTGTTGAAAAGTAGATTACTTTTGTTCCTCTTTTTATACACAACGCCATCTCCAAATGTTGGTCTTAAAATTGGACCAATTTTTGGTTAAAAAGATTGATAGAAAACCGGAGGAGCTCGTGGCTAAGTAATAACAGCCGCACGAATCGATCCATCAGGTTAAGCTACGCTTGCTGGGGTTGGCCGTGGATTGGTGCCCATCTTTACATATCGAGACTCCACCGTGCCTCGGAAAGCATGTCAAACCGCTGTCATTCGGGCATCTTTGACAGTTGTTACGGGTCGTCAGAAGCCCGAAAGTCTGACAAGTCTGAGTATCGCATTACCCAGTTACTGGATTGGTGAGGTCAGATAGTCATTCGCTCCTTGTAAAATACTGGTATTCGGCTGCATACGGTTAGACTGGAAGCTGACCCCAACTTAGTTGGGAAAAGGCTAGACAGATTGATGGAAGTAATTCATTTATCAAAAGCCTTGTAATGAGCGTAAAAATATTTAAAAGCTATGACAAAATGGCGTAAAAAGCCCCACTTTGTACTACATAGAATTCACAAACAGTTTTATGTAAATCAAGAATTTCGTGGTTCTGCGTAAATTATGCCTTTTAGCTTATCTTTGGCAATCAAGGTCGCTATTATTCACTCAGAAAAAGAAATAAGTTTTGGCTAGGGGCTCGTGGGTAAATAATAACAGGCACACGGGTGGATTAATTAATTAATTTTTTAGACTGACCGACCCTTTGACAATTCAAAAGTGCCTGTAATTAGTTTATTTCAAAATAAAGGCTTTGAGTTTGAGTTTGGTTAAGCTACGCTTGCCGCTGTCGGGTCGTGGATGGATGACCATTCATTTAATATCAAGCGTCAACTCTTCAACTTTATGTTTTGAATATGGAATTAGAGCCGGTTCACACGGCACGTTGTTACAGCGTTACGTTGACGTAGCACTGTCGCTGCGTCGGTTTACATACTAATATTCATAGTGTACACACGGTGCGCTGCGTGAACGCAACGCGTACACGACTGAACTGCTGCCACCGAGACGAAGCGGGTGGGGTTGTACTCTTTGCGACGCCGGGATGGCAGCGGTCAGTTGTTTGTGCGTTGATAAAGAAGGCACACGTAATCTAATCTCCTTTTACAAAATGTTTTTCAGCAAGTGTGCTTCGCCGCTGCGACGACGCAACGTTACAACCGCGTTGTAGTAACTCTGCGATAGCGCAGCGCTTGTGTGGCTTGCTATGCGTCAAAATATCTGCGTTACGATGACGCAACGCAACGCGCAGTGTGGACCGGCCAAATTGGCCCTTAGGGCAAGGCCACGGTAAACGGGATTGTCCGAAAGGGTTACCGCTACCCCGGAACATAAAGGGCTACGGAAGGAACAGGGATAAGTTTATGTCAGTAAGAGTCTGACACTCCCGTTCACCCCACCCAAAGCGGGAGAAGTCATTGGTTGATTTCCCAGCCTCAAAAAAAAAAGGGCAAGGCCACGACACAGCGTTGTCGCGTCGCATCGTAAAAATCTACGACGCGATCTTGTATTGCTGTGCGACGTTTTTGCAATACGACACCGCAACGCAGTGTTGTAGCCTTGCCCTTACTATATTCGAACGCAAACCGTAACGTTCTATCCACGGAGAAGCCTCGATCTACATCAGAAAATGAAATATAACTACAAAATGTACGGAATACACACAATACGAACAAACTCGCTATCGCATCACTACGGGACAATAGTGACGACACAAAGGAAACCTCTAGTTTTGAGTGCAAATTGATTGTCTGGAACTTTTGAAATAGTTGTTTGGATGTCTTATTGTTAGGATAAATAGAAATTAATGTAGATAAGTGTTTTCTTGTCTATTAGAAAGTTTTTTACAGTCTTCAAATAATAGTGCGTACACTGATAATCGTCACGTGGCTAAGTTATAACAGCCGCACAGGTTAATCCATCAGGTCAAGCCACGTTTGCCGGGGCCGTGTATGGTGACCATCTTTACATACCGAGATTCCTCCGTGCCTCGGGAAGCACGTTAAGCCGTTGGTCCCGGCTGTCATTTGTGCACCTTTGACAGTCGTTACGGGTCGTCAGAAGCCCTAAAATCTGGCAGCCAGTCTTACCAAGGCATATCGTATTGCCCAGTTACTGGGTTGTGGAGATCAGATAGGCAGTCGCTCCATGTAAAATACTGGTATTTAACTGCATCCGGTTAGACTGGAAGCCGACCCCAACAACGTTGGGAAAAGCCTTAACTGACAGCTGTGCTGCTGGAGAGTTTGTTGCGCCACTTCTGAAGGGCGCAACGCGTGAAGGGCGGGGCGTTTTTGGGGATTGTCTTATAATTGACGTTCTAAAAATTGTAGATTCTTAATCAAATTCTAATATTCAGTGTGTTAGGTTAAACGAAGGAAATACTTTCAGGTTGTATACTACTCATGGAAATTAACAACTTTGCCCTTGGGACCAACTCTGAAATATAAAAAAAAATATCAGCACATTCACATTTTGACGAATTATACGAACATAAATGTACTGAACAGCTGTTTTTTTTTCATGTTTTCAGTTATAGTTCCAAAGTCGAAGTTGTTAATTTTCATGAGTATAGTATCCCCTGAAAGTATGTGCCTCTTTATAAAACCGTATAATTGAGTATGATTGTCACTTCATTACAATGGCTTGTCTTGTGTCTAAAGATTAAGTTACAGGTCAAAACAATAAGGTATTTATCTAATTTAATTCAAAAACATTATTCAAACAACCTGATTAATACATTGAATTAGCCTAAAAATCAGAGAAACGTCACCCCTGACAAAACTTGGCCATTTAAATAAACCCAATTTTGTGTACAATGTAGAACACACAATTTTCAACCTTAATCCAGACGACATAAAGCTCATAACATACACTTTAAATACCTTACACAGCCAAAGTCAATTTTAAAGAATAGAACGCCAGACGATTTTCAATTCTAGAACGGTAAAATTAAAGTTTAAAGTGTATTGAGTTGTTAATGTATACAAGTAAATAGTACATACCTATCTAGAAATGGTAACAGTTAATTTATCAGTTGGAAGCCTTAAGTTATTTGGAAGTTGTACTGAAGTTTGAGCTTGTCGGCTTTCTATTGAAGCCTATCTGCGGCTTAGTTGTTGTTATCAATGTATCCTTAATCAGGTTTAATATACTCGGGTTAAGTAATTATCTAAAGAGGTAGCTGAGTGGATGAGGTAGAGTGAGGTAGAACAGCAGTGATAGCCTAGTGGTGTGACCATCGGACTGCCAAGTCACAGGTTTCGAATTCGAACCCAAGACACGCACCTCTGATTTACGGATTCATGTGCGTATTGTATAAATTATCACTTGCTTCAAAATCGGTGAAGGAAAACATCGTGAGGAAACCAGCATCTCTGAGAGATATTTCTCAACAGTATGTGAAGCTAAGTCAGAGGCCCATGGGCAGCATGAAAACTCTGACACCAGGTTAGTCACTAACCACACGAAAAGAAGATCAGCCTATAATGTTCCCACTGCTGGGACACAGGCCTCCTCTCTGTGAGAGGTAGTGGGCCGTAGTCCACCACGCAGGCCCAGTGCAGGTTGGTAGATGTCACGTGTCTTCGAATTTTTGGTTCTAGGACATGCCGGTTTCTCACGATGTTTTCCTTCACCGTTTTGAGAGCAGTGCTGATGAAATTAAACACACAAAGTAAATCGCCTGCCTAGGTTCCAGCTCACTTGTAAGATATTAGGTTTTTCTGTTAGGAATTCCTCAGTAGCCCGGAGTCTGGATTTGTGTCCGGTTGAAGGCCATAGGCTCGCCCCCTATTACATCATGATCTGCCTAGCCTTTTCCCAACTATGTTGGAGTCTGCGTCCAGTGTAACCGGATGCAGCTGAATACCAGTATTTTACGTGGAGCGTCTGCCTATCTGACCTCCACAACCCAGTAACTGGGCAATACGATACCCCTTGGTAAGACTGGCTGTCAGACTTTCAGGCTTCTAACGACTCGTAACGACTGTCAAAGATGCACAAATGACAGCCGGGACCAACGGCTTAACGTGCTTTCCGAGGCACGGAGGAGTCCCGGTATGAAAAGATGGTCACCTATCCACGGCCAACCCTGGCAAGCGTAGCTTAACCTGATGGATCGACCTGTGCGGCTGTTAGTACTTTGCCACGAGCTCCTCTCTATAACATGGGACTTAAACCAAAATGTGGTTGTACTGTAGAGCCTAGATGAAACCTTATGTTGAACATAGCTGGCTGGTTAGAAAATAGCAGCATTCGAGCTTTCAAAATGATAGATTAATTTAAATAGGTTTTTATAAAAGAGTTCAAATGTGGACTCTGTCAGTAGGCGCGCTACTGAAGGATGTATACTTCAAGCTAAGCACGCTAAGCTAGCTTCAATAATTTGATAAGCTGCTGCCCCCGTAGTTTTACCTTGTAGGTTTGGGAACCTTACACAAATACATACACAGTACAATACACGGGCTCTTCCACTCTGTCTGTCTGTCTCTGTCTCTTTCTTGAGGGTGGAAAATCATTAAATGACTCCTCCCGTTCTGAGTGGAGCGGAATGGAGTGTCAGACTCTTACTGACTAAAACCTAACCTAAGTGGCTACAACCCTGCTTAATCCTTCAGGTAAACAAGGTATTATGTTATGTATAAGTTATGTTTTTGATAAGGTTTGTGTGTATAATACATTAATATTAAACTTAGATAAAGCATGTTTTGTCTTGTTGAAATCTCCATGTCAAGTCCTAAAAACGGGTACCCGTAGGTAATTCCAACAATACACGAGTACAATACAAGTCATAAGTATACTTGTTTAAAACCTTAGCACGAACACTCAAACTTGGTCGGGAGAGCTGAAAATGAAAATAATTGTTCTCTTCAACCATCTAGGGCTCGTTGAAAACTACCCAAGTAAATGGCTAGGTACTGTGAGGACTTGCTCATATAGTATTCAGGTTTGAACATAAAGGGCAAAGCAAAGAACATGGATGGGTTTTAGTCAGTAAGAGTCTGTGACTCCCTACCGCTCCACCCAGAGTGGGAGGAGTCATTTTATGATTTCATCCATGCCACCCTTAAAAAAAAAAGGGCAGCCTCAAAAAGATGTTAGCATCAGTAAAGGGGCTCCTTAGGGCAGAAACCTGCCGGGTCAGTGGGATGTCTTTTTGGAAGGGGCAACTAGAATCAATTTAATTTCTGAGTGCTCATCGAGTATTTTGGGATATAGCCCAGTGATTGGTCGATTCCACACGTGGCCAGGCTGGTCAATTTTTAAATCAAAGAATCAGCATTGCTATCCAACATGGCAACGCTGTCAATCTTTTGGCCACATTTCCCATTGACAGCGATGGGGACAAATTTTTTGACGCCCTATGAGCTCTTCCTTATTTTTTACTACTAGTACAGACGCCAGCACATCAAGCTATCCCTAACTGTCAAATTTTCTCAAATAAAAATGAACCTTATGTCTTTGCAATAAAGTTGAAATACTATCAAAGAAATTTGAAAGATTGTGGTAACTTGATGTGCTGGCGTCTGTACATAATATGAATATGTTTAACTTTTACGTTCTATAGTTAAGTGTATTTAATATTTGTGTTTAATTCCTGAAAATACATTACTTCTTTTACATTTTGACGTTCAAAAGTGCCTTTCTTGTGCCTATTTGAAATAAATGATTTGACTTTGTCTTTGAATTCATAGATTCATAGTTCGACTCAGGAATACATGTATACTCTACCTTGGCCATAAATCCTTTAGCCATATATCTCAATGAATTGATGGAGATCGGAAGTGAGCAAGAGCTGCGCAGCGGTGGCTCAGTGGTAACTGCCTTGACTTACGAGTGGGTTGGTTGTGGGTTCAAACCCAAAGCTGTCCTCGTAGAGGCGATCGGCGGCGGCGACCTCTCACGCACGGCCCTGGTGCAAGCCATCATCCGGGGCGAGAGGGAGTGGGAGGCAGTCACCTCCTTCTGCGAAAAAGTAATGCTCGCGAAAGAGGTGGCGGGATGGGAGAGAGAAAGGTCCTCCCGTCCCAGCCCCCGTGGGAGACGCCCCGGGCGTCGGGAGCCACGTGACGACTCCCGGCCACCGTAGGCGCGGGCCTGCGGACGGTGAGTGATGGATGACTCACCGTCCGATCAGCACCAGACCCGTGCCGGACGGCGCGTATATGTTCCACGCGGGCCTCAAAGAGATGTCAGCATATGAAGGGGACCCTCACAGCCAAGCAGGTAAGCGGGATTGTCCGAAAGGGTTACCGCTACCCCGGAACATAAAGGGCTACGGAAGGAACATGGATGGGTTTTAGTCAGTAAGAGTCTGACACTCCCTTCCGCTCCACCCAGAGCGGGAGCAGTCATTGGATGATTTCCCAGCCTAAAAAAAAAAAGACAGATGCTTTACTTTGTGTAAATAATGTCACCTCACTCATCACCACTCTCGCACACTCGCTCTTAAAACGGTAATAAGAATCATTGCAAGGAAACTGGCATGACCCAGAACCTAAAATTCAAAGACATGTGACATCTATCAATCCGTGTGGTAGATTACGGCGGAAGGAAGCTTGTGTCCCAGACATTATAGGCTGATTATCATGATCCCATAATTTGGCATTCTTTTTTCTTTTCGTGTGGTTAGTTCTACTCAGCTAAGAGCAGTCCATACCATAGGACATAGGCCTGTCTCAGCTGCGTCACAATACCCTGTCCTCCGCCTTCCGCATCCAGTCTTTCTCTTTCGTGTGGTTAGTCACTAAACTGGTGTGTCAGAGTTTTTATGCTGCCCATGGGCCTCTGACTTACATTCACATGCTGTTGAGAAATATATCTCTCAGACTTGCCGGTATCGTCACGATGTTTTCCTTCACCGATTTCTACGCAAGTGGTATTTATACAATATGCACATGAATACGTAAAATCAGAGGTGCGTGGCTTGTGTTCGAACTCGAGACCTGTGACTTAGCAGTCTGACGGTCACACTACTAGGCTATTATTTGGCGTTCATGACCTTGGAGTAACTGACTGTCTCAATGTATAATCAGACAGTCAGTTACTTAATTATTACGTTAGAAATAATTGCACTCGTTTTGAAAATGACAATTCTAAGACTTTTAACATTTACCCACCTACACTGAGGCTAGGTATCATAACCGTATTATTAGTACATCGGGTTTTTAGAATCCATTAATGATTTAGATAAATAAAGACGTAGCTGCTAACGATATTGTTATCTCTTTTTAGCATGTAAAGAAATCGGCATACAAACGTATGCAAATAGAAAAAGACAGATATAAATATAACAAGCAAAACCACAATCGAAACCTAGTCAAGCCTATACATATCTAATTTCGTATTGTACTGCAATTACATTTCCACATTCGAAAACCAACCATAGCGTTATCAGATTAAAGTTCACATTTCTTTGAACAAGCTCATCCAACCGAATAAGGGTGACTTGTAAGTTGGTTACAGTAGAGGAATTTGGGCTGTATATTGTGAAAGTTAAGGTATATTTTCATTTGAAGCATTTTTCAGGAGTAGGTTCTGAAATCGTACCGGGTTTCAGTTCGCCGGTGTGTTTCGGCCATCAAAGTTGTTTCAGTCGAATTCGGTAAAAATACGAACTGCTATTATACAGTGTGTTTAAGTTTGTTGTGTTTTGTATACATGGCGGTTTTATTTTGTGAATGAAGTGTTTTTTTTTGGTGTGTAAAACAGAGTTTTGTTTAATATTTGGTTGTTCAATTGTGCTTTGTTTATGGACAACAAACAATTTATTTGTTGAATCAAAAAGCTGAAAATTAATTTGAGTTGAAAGTAAATTTTGCTTACGGGTCGTATTTCTATTGAAAAGATAAATTATGAAAATTTTTTACTCACGAAATATTTGTTACAAATTCTACCTATAAATGAATGAGAATTAATTATAATGATAAATACATAATTAAAGTAGTTAGATAATGAATAAAAAAAAAATAGTTTCTATAAAATCTTTGTATTTATATAATATGAATTAACCTAAAATCTACGAAAACAATAAAAAAAAAACAATTTCATAAATTATCTTGACAAATAAACAATCTTTCAGATTTTTACGATCTTGTTTTCCATAAAAGGTGGGCAGATGTCCAAAGATTATTTCACTAAGTATTTTAGCCTGGAACTTCGTCCAATAGTATCTATCCGTATTATAACGTGAGAGACATCAGCCGATAAAAAACTTGCACAGTTTCTAAAAGTCAATTTCACCAATGAAATTGAATAACACACGGTCAAAAATAAAATAAGAATTCACATAAAGAAAGACCGCTTGTCTTAAAAACTTCCATCACCGTACAGAAATCAAATATTATGCGAAGATATAATTGTAAAATTGCATTTAATGCTAATAAGTATTCCATTTGATTCTAAAAATCTATGACGTCACATTGTTATATTTCATACAAATATCACGTACAAATTCCGCGTTTTGACAATTCAGAAAAAGTAACGTTATTGACTACCCTTTCAAATACCCAATTCGCACATCTAAATTGCGTCTTAGACATGTCAGTGTCAATATTTCACAAAAAAATAATGTCCCTGACAGCTTTTAAGAGGGGCTAATCTATACTAATATTATAAAGCTGACGAGTTTGTTTATGTGAACGCGCTAATCTCAGGAACTACTGGTCCGAATTGAAAAAATATTTTTGTGTTGGATAGTCCATTTATCGAGGAAGGCTATAGGCTATGTAACATCACGCTACGACCAATAGGAGCCCAGCAGCGGGTGAAACCGCACGAAAGCAGCTAGTATTATTATAATGTTGATTGCGTTTAGTTTCATTGGTGAAATGCGCTCTAAATATTGATTGTTTAAAAAAGCATGTTATTTGTTAATTGAACCTCAATAAATTCATATTTTGCGCCCCTAAAAATATTATTGAACGTTTTTGCCTACATTTTTGGTTTAAAAACAATGTGAAATACTAACATTTGAGGTCAATTCTAACTTTAAAAAATGATAATATGGTTGTTTCTATAATTATGATTCTATAAATAATTACTTACTACGGCCGCGAATCATATTTTTACCAACATACTCGTACAATCTGAGACGGAGCTACAGTGTTCCGTTCCATTATCCATAAAAACGCTAAAAAAATCACGTTTGTTGTATGGCAACCCCTTAAAAAATTATTTTATTCTGTCTTTTAGTATTTGTTGTTATAGCAGCAACAGAAATACATCATCTGTGAAAATTTCAACTGTCTAACTATCACGGTTCATGAGATACAGCCTGGTGACAGACGGACGGTCCGCGGTGTCTTACTAATAGGGTCCCATTTTACTCTTTGGGTACAGAACCCTTAAAACGTGTGAAAAATTGTAATTCCGCGGGCTACTCTTATTAACCCCTGATAAAAAAAAAATTATACCAGTGTTTTTTTATTTTAATTGCAAGAGGTGGATACAGAAGCGCTTCTCAGTGCTAAAGTAAATAAATGGTGCCTACAGATTTTTCGTGAGTTAAAAGCAATTCGTTGTTCGTGTAACGGTTGACACTTAATAAAAAGTGACAGTGGATCGTGACTAAAAAGTGGTTTCGTGGATTTGGAAAGTACCGAATTGTCAACATGAGTTTACGGAGGTAAGATTACTAATAAGTCATGAAGAAAATGAGACAAAACATTATATTTTATTCTTCTTTTCGAGTGGTTAGTGACTAACTTGGTGTCAGAGTTTTTATGCTGCCCATGGGCCTCTGACTTAGCTTCACATGCTGTTAAGAAATATCATTCAGACATGCTGGTTTCCTCACGATGTTTTCCTTCACCGATTTTTAAGCAAGTGATAATATTATACAATACGCACATGAATCCGTAAAATCAGAAGTGCGTGCTTTGGGTTCGAACTCGAGACCTATGACTTGGCAATCCGGTGGTCATATCACTAGGCTATCATTGCTACTATTTTATGGGTGTTAAAGAAAATAATCAAGGAAGAAAAAGGTTTTTTTTAATATTTTATTTTTATATTGTGAAATAGGCCTGCTCTTGACTTTGATCACGCTGATGGAAAGCGATGGATGAGGTCTGAGGATAGAGTGAGAATGCCCAGAAGATGCCTGATCACTCTTGCTTTGAAGGCAGATGGGTTATATGCGGCGAACATGACGCAAAGAAAGAACACAAATGTACAAATTGAATGATAAAGGAAAATATGCGTCATATCCACGCAGAACGGCCATTGGTCAGCATACTTTAACACGTTGAGCGCCAACGCGGTCACCGGTGACCGCGAACAATAGTTTTTCTATTGTGTCTGCTGCGTGGCAGTCAATGCCTTAAAAAAAACATTATAAGGTACAGACGCCAGCACATCAAGCTATGCCAAACTGTCAAATTTTCCCAATTGAAAATCAACCTTAGGCTTTGGTAAATCTCGCGCCCGGCCCTGGTGCAAGCCATGGTCCGGGGCGAGAGGGAGTGGGAGGCAGTCACCTCCTTCTGCGAAAAAGTCATGCTCGCGAAGGAGGTGGCGGGATGGGAGAGAGAAAGGTCCTCCCGTCCCAGCCGCCGCAGGAGACGCCCCGGGCGTCGGGAGCCACGTGACGACTCCCGGCCACCGTAGGCGCGGGCCTGCGGACGGTGAGTAATGGGTGACTCACCGTCCGATCAGCAACAGACCCGTGCCGTGCGGCGCGTATATGTTCCACGCGCGCCTCAAAGAGATGTCAGCATATGAAGGGGCCCCTCAGGGCCAAGCCTGCCGGGTAAGCGGGATTGTCCGAAAGGGTTACCGCTACCCCGGAACATAAAGGGCTACGGAAGGAACATGGATGGGTTTTAGTCAGTAAGAGTCTGACACTCCCTTCCGCTCCACCCAGAGCGGGAGCAGTCATTGGATGATTTCCCAGCCTTAAAAAAAAAAAAAAAGGCTTTGGTAAAAAAGTTGAAAAACTATCAAAGAAATTTGACACATTGGGGTAACTTGATGTGCTGACCCCTGTACAGGAAACCAGCTGTAGTAAGCTGTAGTAAGTTATTCTCTAAACATCACTTCAAAAATCGAACAGTGTTTCGACAGACTTGCAAGTTGCAACTCAACATCAACCTTATTGAAACTGAACCTAACGTTCCACTTAAATTAGGTAGAATGAGCACAAATGCAGTTCCCAAAACATTTGGTTGGAGAGATAATTGTATTGAAGTAGGAAACTACAATGCAGTGTCCGGAATTGTTAAAAAAATAAAATAAACATTATAGAATACAACGCGGCGCGCTACAATGGTGATATTGCTTTAATCATATAAATGTTGATAGGTTAAAATTAATCGCAAATTGAAAAAAAAAAATAACAAACAAACTAATTAATAAAGTCAATTCGCCAACATTTGCAGTAGTTTCATCCAAATAGTATTGCTTATTCGTTTTAATTTCATTGATATGAATGTTATGGCCCGTGACCCCGGCAAATGACTGCTGCGTGACAGTTCTTTAAGTGCAGGCTCTAGATGCTATTTTCTAACATTTTAAATAAAACCGCAAATGATATTGTAACATTTTGATATGCTATATATTTTGATACTATTTATTATGAAATGAAATTTAATTATGTTTGTCTATTTATAAATTTGTAATTATGTTCTATGCTGGATTATTTCTAACGCAGTGTAAATTGCTACTGAATAAATTGAATTGAATTGAATAACGTTTAATGAAAATAATATTATGTCTTACTGAAACGAAAATGTGAAAAAATGTATATATGTGTGTTAAATTAATGTCATTATTGTAGCGCCACGTTGTAGCACATACTAGCTTCTGCCCGCGGCTTTTCCCACGTGGATGTCGAAAATTATCCCACGGAAACGTAGTTACGGGATGAAAAGTATCCTATGTGATAATCCAGATTATAATCTATCTCTGTGCCAAGTTTCATAAAGATCTGATCAGTAGTTTTTGCGTGAAGAAGTAACAAACTTTCAAACATTCAAACACACATACACTCACAAATTTTCGCCTTTATAATATTAGTGCGATTCTATGACACTGCTATATTTTTAATTTAATATTAATGTAATTGTTTTTTTTTTTTTTTGAGACTATGTAACTTTGTATATTTCTTGTTATTTTTATTATTTTTTGAAACCTCATGGTCTTCCGACCTAATTTGTATACCAGCCATGGTCAAACATGTTGTGCCAAAGAATATCCTGTAACACCTACAATAAACATTATACCATGTTTATTCTACACATGTTTTTGCAAATAAATTGATCTTATCTTATCTTATCTTATCTTATCTTACTGCAATACTATAGCTTCCCTTTAGTAAAAGAACGTTGATGGAATGTCTTGGATCCAATTAATCTGCCTAGTCTTTTCCCAACTATGTTGGAGTTAGCTTCCAGTCTAACCGGATGCAGCTGAATACCAGTATTTTACATGGAGCGACTGCCTATCTCACCTCCACAACCCGGTCAGTAACTGGATTATACTATACCCTTGGTAAGACTGACTGTCAGACTTTCGGGCTTCTGACTACCCGTAACGACTGTCAAAGATCCACGAAAGACAGCCGGGACCAACGGCTTAATGACCTTGCCGAGGCACGGAGGAGTTTCGATATGTAAAGGTCACCCATCCACGGACCAACCCCGGCAAACGTAGCATATCCTGATTGATCGATCCGTGCGGCTGTTATAACTTAGCCACGAGCTCCTCAGTTAGAATGTCTTGGATTATGTCACGATATTACACTTTGGGTGCCGCTAATCCAAGATAGTGGTTCCAATTAATTCATAGGCCCTGGGATTATTTTAATACCTGGTTTCCATGTCCAATAAGGAATCCCATCTCACAATATACGGGTGTTGCAAAATAGCTTCCACGAATGGCCCATTAATAATATTATTTATTTATAAAAACTTTACAATCAAAGTTATATTATATACCACTTTTATTACATTTCTACATAATAACAATTTATACATATATACTTGAATGACTTTCTAACTAACTATATTCAAATAAATACAAAAACATAAAGGACACTTGGCTAAGTAATAACAGCCGCACAAATCGATCCATCAAGTTAAGCTACGCTTGCCGGGATTGGTCCGAGGATGGGTGACCATCTTTACATATCGAGAATCCTCCGTGTCTCGGATAGCACGTTAAGCCGTTGGTCCCGGCTGTTATTCGTGGATCTTTGACAGTGTTTACCGTAGATTGATTGATTTATTCATATTGATGACGCAAAAAAGAACGCAAACACCAAAGAAGAAGTTGAGGAAAAATTTGCGTCTCAACCTAGCAAAACGGCCAACGCTCAGTATAATGCTGCGTCTCTATGTAAGACAGAGTCCCGTCGCTGGTTACCGACGACAATCGTTGTCGGAACGTTAAGTGTTTTCCCAGGCACAAATGTGTCTCGGCCTGTAAAGATGGTCACCCATCCACGGATCAACCCCGGTAAGCGCAGCTTAACCTGATCGATCGACCCGTGCGGCTTTAATTACTTAGCCACGAGCTCCTGCGTCATGTTTACCGCAGATAAACGTAAACGTGCGCTCTGCACTTATTACAATGTATTTGTGGTCGACGTAGCATATCTTCTTCCACAGCATCTCTTAGGCGTTATCTCAGTAGACATCCCCTTTCCAGCCAAGGGAAAGGGATATTAAGATATTTAAAACGCACTTAAAATACTTGTATACCGAGTGATTCTTTACCTGCCCACCGAGAGAGATACCTAAACAAATATTATTCATTCTACTAAGGCTAGAATAATAGAAAACTCTGACACCAGGTGACTAATCTGTCTGTCAGAGTTTCCAGGTGACAGGAACGCGCCGTGTACTACGTGTTTCACGTGCTCCTCAAAGACATATGTAGATGAAGGGGCCATTAGGGCCGATGCACGCTAGGTCAGTAAGAGTCTGACACTCCCTTCCGCTCCACCCAGAGCGTGAGGAGTCATTGAATGGTTCCCACTCTCAAAAATAAAGAAAGGGCAAATATGGGTTGGTTGGTTATTGGAACCCGTTAAATTCGTAAACAAATATTATTCCTACAAGGTATACCACTAAGGCTAGAATAATAGAAAAGGCTGACAGAACTAATTAACAAAGTGTATTTTGCTTAAATAAACCGAATTTAACAGAAAGCTTCTAGACTCCGTCTTGTCTAAATTTCTTAAAAAAACAAAACTTTGAGTATTGTTTTCCCGCCATTTTGAAGTTACTAAAAGCATTTGTGTTTTGAATTTGTTTAAATTAAGCAGAATTTTATTATAAACGAACTAGCTTTTTCCCGTGGCTTCATTCGCGTTAATTTAAAATTTGACAATTGATTAGGGTTGTACTCTGCTTGTTGTTAGGCCGTTGCAATCATCAGAACGGAACGTACACGTGGCGCCATCTATTATCATAAAGAACGTTATTGTTGTTTTCCTCACAAACAGTACATTTTTTCCAGATGAAAAGTACCCTATGTCCGTTTCTATACACCTGACAATGTATATGCAAAATTTCAGGATGATCCTTGCAGTGGTTTAGTCGTGAAAAGGCAAACAAACTAACAAACTTACTATCACATTTATAATATTTGTTAAGTTATTATTGTAATCCGATCGAGTCTTTTGTCTATCTTAATACAATTCTCGTCAATAAAACATACACAATTACTATCAGCCATTATTATAATATAAATATTCATTCTATTTCTCCCATTTTGAACATACAAAGACGTCACATCGAGTTACTGTAACGAAATGAACAGTATTTGTAGATGAAATAGTTGTTTTGACATCCCAGAGACAAGCTTTGATGTTTTTTGATGTTGGATGTTAGTACCTTTGTTATGGAAAATTGAAGAGGCGTTACATTTATTGGATTAGTTTTCGGATAATCCTATTCCCCACTAATGGAACATTTTTTTGTGCGCAACAGGCGCTTGACCGGTTTGACCTGACTTTTTTTATTATTCCTCACACAATAGTGCTGGCGAGAGGGTTAAAAAAATGAATTTATATATAGTCTGACATACATAATAATAAAAAAAGATAGGCAGAGCAGGGCAGGGCGGGTAGGTCAGATAGGCAGTCGCTCCATGTAAAATACTGGTCTAGAAGCCGACCCCAACATACTCGTAATTGGGAAAAGGCTAGGCAGTTGATAATACATCATCAACTGCCTAGCCTTTTCCCAACTATATTGGGGTCGGCTTCCAGTCTAACCGGATGCAGCTAAATTATGGTACATATACATAATAAAAAAATATTAGACACGTATTTTTTGCTTTACCATATAAATAAAAACATACTTAGATAAAACGCATTGAAGTTGGGGAGTGAGGGCTCGCTACATCACAATGAGGTTTAAAATCTACTTAGCCGTGATGTCATGCCACATTTTAACACAATGTATCGACGCTATCTTTGCATTACGTAAAAAAACAAAAAATACGTGTCCAATATTATTAATAACCTAGCTGACGGATTAAAAAAAAAATTGTCGTCATATCTTCATCCATCCAGGAGCTCGTGGCTAAGTAATAACAGACACTCGGATCGATCCATCAGGTTAAGCTACGCTTGCCAAGGTTGGTCCGTGGAAGGGTGACCATCTTTACAGATCGAGACTCCTCTGTCTGTCATTCGTGGATCTTTGACAGTCGTTACGGTTAGTCAGAAGCCCGAAAGTCTGGCAGCCAGTCTTACCAAGGGGTATCGTGTTACCCAGTTACTGACTGGGTTGTGGAGGTCAGATCGGCAGTCACTCTAGAACTAGAGATAAAATACTGGTATTCAGCTGCCACCGGTTAGACTGGAAGCCGACCCCAACATAGCTGGGAAAATGCTAGCAGATTGACACTGACAAACTAAAAAAAATTTTCTCTGAAGTCGATAAAGTCCATTCCTTGCTTTCGTAAATACAAGCATAATGTATTGTATGTTAACATCCTGAACTGACGATGTGTCTACAAGCCATCCACATGGAACTAATACAGCCAGCGTTTATCAATTCTTTCTCTATTTGAAATAAAATTGTCGCTGAGAAATTTTATAAGAATTCACGTCAACGATTTTGGTTATTGATATAAGGATCTGTGGAGTGACAAGACTATCCAGTCTTGTCACTCCACGATCCTTAATAAAGAGAGAAATTATTAGTATTTTAGAGAAAATTTCAATGTTACTGTAGTCCAGTTGCAGGATAGTTGGAAGGGAATCGTTTGTCTTAGGGCGAAATTCAACCTGCCTAGCCCTTTCCCAACTATGTGCAGCTGAATACCAGTATTTTGCATAGAGCGACTGCCTATGTGACGTCCACAACCCACTAATTGGGCAATACGATACCTCTTGGTAAGCTTGGCTGTCAGATTTTCAGGCTTTTGACGACCCGTAACGTCGAAATTCACCAATGCATAAAGAGCTGTCAAAATTCCACTACAATGTTGACACTTACAGACCTTAAGAGGGAACTCTATTGGGCCTATCTCCATACAAACGCGTCAGACAATGTCAACTCTTACAGAAGTATAAAAGTGATGAATAATGGGTATTTATCATTATTTTATAAAGTCCTACTAATTTATTATCTAGTCTAGAATGATTTAATTCTATGTTCGATTCCATATCGGAAGTTTGTGTGGCAATTATCTATTTAATGAGAACTGAACACTGACCACTGGAGCAGAATGTGAAAACAACAGAAAGCGTTACAGAACATATCGTTCTTTCTAATTGAACAGAGGCCAGCACATCCACCAGAGGCCAGCAGCAAAGACATAAGGTTCATTTTTAATTGAGAAAATTTGACAGTTAGGGATAGCTTGATGTGCTGGCGTCTATACTTTAATAATTGACGTTGAATCCAAATTGATGTTATTACAACGATTTGTAATCTACTTGATTTGTCATCGATTTCTTCACGTTTGGGGCGAATTAATGATTTTCTTACAAATCTTCTATTATAACATAAATCATAATTATGCTCGTATAATCAGGCTGTCAGCGGGATTGTCCGAAAGGGCTACCGCTGTCTCCGAACACTAATAATAATAATAATAAAGAGAAACAAATAAAATATCTCGACTTAGCACACGAGGTTGTTGACATGTGGAATGTGAGCTCGGCTGTCATTGTACCGATTGTCGTAACAGCCAATGGCCTGATAGCCAAAAGCCTCGACCAACATCTTTCGAGGCTCTCGTTAGGCGGTTGGATCAAGAGCCAGATTCAGAAGGCAGTACTCCTCGATACGGCTCGCATTGTGAGGAGGTTCTTGTCTCTGCAGCCCTAACCACCGGTGCCTTGGACTCTGCTCCCGACATCGGCGGACCACTATTTTTTATATTTTTAAATGTTTTTTTTTATTTTTGCATTTTATAAAAATATTTAAAAATATATAAGATAAGAAATGGAATAAATAAAAGAATAATAATAAAAACTTTATTTCAGACCGGAGTCCATATGGGTTAGTAGTGACACTTAACAGCTATGTTAGTACGATTTTTACAGACAGTTCTTATTAATCTAATTTAATTTAATCTAATTTAATTTAATCTAATCTAATTTAATTTAATTCAATCCCATCCAATTTAACTTCATTTAATTTAATTTAATCTAATTTAATTTCATTTAATTCAATTCAATTCAATGTAAAATCAATTTAATTTAATTAAAGGAAAAACTAATTCATATATTTTTCATCAGCACCGGGTCCGTAGCTATGTCTACGGGACCAGTGCATCAGAAAAGGGCAGTCTGGCCTCTCCGCAATAACCTTCAGGAACATATGCTATGGAAGGAACATGTAGGTTTAAGTCGGTAAGAGTCTGACACTCCCTTCCGCTCCACCCAGAGCGGGAGGAGTCATTTGATGATTTCTCATCATAAAAAAGTATAATCAGTCTATTTTTCCCACTGCTGGGACAAAGACATCCTCTCTTTCTCCCTATGCTGTTTTCTACCACCCGGGACCATGCGGGTTGAAAGATGTGACACATGTCTTTGAATTTTTGGTTCTAAGACATGCCGGTTTCCTGACGATGTTTTCCTTCACCGTTTTGAGAGCAGCAATGGTACAATTATTTCCTTGCGTTTGAAGCCATTACTCCTAGCTCTGTTATGTTTCTTTATTTAAATATACCTAATTAAAATAATCAAGAATAATTATATCCTACGACTTCCGAAAGAACATAGCTTCCCAGGAGTTTTCGAAATTGGATCACTAGTTCCGTGTGTTACGACCTTTTTTTTTTTTTTTTTTAAGGCCGGGTAATCATCCAATGACTGCTCCCGCTCTGGGTGGAGCGGAAGGGAGTGTCAGACTCTTACTGACTAAAACCCATCCATGTTCCTTCCGTAGCCCTTTATGTTCCGGGGTAGCGGTAACCCTTTCGGACAATCCCGCTTACACGTTTAATTCTCTATCTTAGCACCTATAGACATACTCCATTATAAACCTTAGTTTATTTATTTATTTATTAACAAAGAACTGCCACATCACATACATTCAACATTCAATTATTAAAACACTAGCTTCCGCCCGCGGCTTCGCCCGCAAAATATGTCGACAAATTATACATATAAACCTTCCTCTTGAATCACTCTATCTATTAAAAAAAACCGCATCAAAATCCGTTGCGTAGTTTTAAAGATTTAAGCATACAGACAAACAAACAGACAAAAATAGCGACTTTGTTTTATACTATGTAGTGATTTACAATTTTTCGGTCTGATGCACGTGACAATAACGGCGTACATCTACGTAACGGTGTACTTAGTTCAAGTATAGATAAACTACGATAACATGGCACGCCCCTCGCAAATTCAAAACATTTGAAAGTATTTGTGACAGTAATTACAAAGCGCCACCAAGACTCACAACGCATGTTGCTGCCGGCCTGCTACTGAAGACGAATACTTACAACTACATACAAACGCTTTCGTAAGGATGTGACTACAAACATTGGAACAGTAATTTGTAATGCCTTCCTATAGACAAACTCAGTATAAACCATTGTTAAAGTAAATACAAAGTTAACCTGTAAATGTACATATAACTTAAAGCCTCCATTTCGATTTTCCTATTTTCGTGCGACTAACAAAGTAGGGTAGAGCGGCTAATTATAGGCCGCGCTACACTTTACTGTTATTTCATCGATTCAACGAAAATTGGATTCTTTTAAGTGAAGGCTGGAATAATTAATATACAATTAAAGTTAGGAAGGTAACTTAAGTTGTCCTTACGAAGTAACTTAAAGTACAAAGTTGTTGTAAATTATAAACTGTTTATAGGAGTTTTTAATTTGAAACGAGGGCCATAAATTACAGAAGAGCTTAGTTTTGGGAAAACATTAATTATTTGTCGCTACCTGGCTTTGTTGTAGTCAGCTGAAAATGCTGAAAGGTCCAGGATCGGTTACTTGGTAAGGCAAAATTATAGGACAGGTTCTTTGCCTCTGTCATCCTGCTAATTATATCCTACCAAAATTACATATGTACGTAAAAAAATTGTGAGGATATATGGATCTTTGTTACTCTTTCACACAAAAACTTCTAAACGGATCTCAATGAAATTTGACACAAAGATAGATTATAGTCTGCATTTTTTATCCCGGAAAAAAATAAGTTTCCTGCGGAATAATTTCATATTATATACCCGGGCAAAGTTGCAGGCAAAAATTAGTACTGTATAATAGTGAAAAAAAAAGTCGTTACGGGTTGTCAGAAACCCGAAAGTCGGACAGCCAGTCTTACCAGCGTATTACCCAGTTACTGACTGGGTTGTGGAGGTCAGATAGGCAGTCGCTCCATGTATAATACTGGTATTGCTGCTAGCTGCATCCGGTTAGACTGGAAGCCCATCCCAGCATAGTCGGGAAAAGGCTAAGTAGATTGTTGATTGTATTAACAAAACGCAAGCAATTATATTATAATTTGTAAATAAAAATTCCAACAACTTATACAAAAAGAAAACAGTTTCTTAGTTTTCTCTAGGGTAATGAATAACATGATAACTACAAATATTGCTCAGCCTACTACAAAACGTATCAAAAACAAATAGAAACCCACGTCAAATATCAAAATCCAATAATAATTTCCTGAACGGACGATAACTGGTGCGTTCGCCCTATTATTATTTCACGCACGCGATGATCGTACCTACCTTACGAAGTAAATCGACATTTTATTATCTGTGATAGGTATATTTACGTTTTGTACCTACCCAAATATTAGTCAACTAGAATTTGCTAGAGACATTTTTCGTATTGGATATTTTTTGGTTCATACACGCTTTTAAGATCTATTCTGTAAAGTTCACTTGGAACCTCTTTCAAGTGAGCGCACACAATTCGAAAGCGAACTCATTTGTTTTTAAAGTAAATCATTGTGGATTCACAACGAGACAGCGTTTGAATTTCTAAGTGACGTTTCTAGAATTACTACTGGCCATTGATAGACCTTTGTTTTACCTTAGACTTTGCATCACTGTCAAAATAATATTGTTCGTTAATCCCATCACAATAAAGTTCATGTTGACTTGTAAGTCTGTCGAGGCACCGTTCAAATTTCGAATTTATGTCTAAAGAATACTAAGACAGGTTTATCCTTAAAGAAGATTAAAATAATGAATTTAGGTGGTGCTACGAAATAGCTCGCGTAGCCAGCGTAGCGTTGTGAGCGCTACGACGTAGCAAATAACGTAGACTACGAAATAATATTTGTTGTCATGAAATTCGTGAGATAAGAACATCTATTATTTTCACTAGAATGCACTTGAGAGAGACATATTGTCTGTGAGCTCGATAACGTATTGATAAACTATTCTAAACTGCCTGTATACGTGTTTTTTTTTTGAAACTGTCGTCATAACTCTATGGTTATTTATATTCTATAAGTAAAAATAATACAAAAGTCCTAGAATATGTGGTTCAAATATGCAATCCCATTTTATAAATTTAATGTCAAATCATTTGAAAAAAAAACAATTGGAAAAAATAATATGTGAAGATTACATCAAAATGTCACTGATCAATGTCAATGTCAAGATGTTACATCTTTAAACTTGTATGTAATATTTCTTTTTTAAGGTTTTGTGTTAGATTCTTTATCATAAATTATAAAAAAAAGGATTAATTTCAGTAATAATGTAGAAACAAAAAGCAATAGTGGGTGTCTAATGTCAATACTCAATACTTTATCTCATTTTTTTTCTTTTTTTTCCATGACAGATTCCTGTTTTTCCGAGTGTAAGCGCACATGTGTGTGTGTGCGCATTTACTTGTATAGAGTCAACATTTGTATACTGTTATATTTTGTGTTATTGTTGATTTACTTGTTTTAACTTGCAAAGCGAACTTTGATCATGCAAGCAACTTTGTATTGTTGTGAATCACATGCCAACTTCATGATAAATGTAATAATTCATTCGTTTGAAACACGCATCAGTAAATGTCTAGGTTTGTGATATTTCATGAGTTTTATTCAAACTCAAACTTAAAGCATTTATTTCAAATAAACCAATTACATGCACTTTTGAATTGTCAAAGGGTGGGACAGTCAAAAAAATGAAGCTAGTGGCCCATTCCAAAGCAGTTACCTGTGGAGAAGAACGGGAAAAAAACCCCACAGGCACTCCTTTAAATCAGAATATGGTTACAAAATATGGGTTACATCATTCATGTTGAAATTATACATGTGAGAACGATGCAGAACGTACAAACCGTCCGTAATAAAAGATATATAAAAATTTAATTTAATTTTAAAAGATCCGTGGCAGCTAAGGTATGACCTGTTCCTACTGACGACGCCCGTTCACGAACATGACGCATGATTGCTATGATTTTTGATTTACTTAAATAAGAGTCAGTAAGAGTCTAATATTGCCTTCCGCTCCACCCAGAGTGGGAGGAGTCATTTGATGATTTCCCAAGGCAAACATAATAAACTTGACGTAACATACCTACTACACAAGTTTACTACAATATTATGTATTTATGGATATTGGCGATAGACAGACCTAGTGGCGCCACATATATCCGAAAACAATTCGACCTAAATTTGACATTGAGTGACCCGGCACATAAATTCAAATTGTGTCTAACTATTGCCCGGGTTATTTTATCTATTTATCGGATTATTAGGCTTTCAGATGGACCAGGCCCTAGACTAATTAGGACATGGAATAAATTTTACAAAGGTTGTTGTTGTCGTAAGCTAGTACCTACGAATGTAGTTAGTTTCATTTTTCTACGAATCTACTGTCCCATTTATATTTTATTGATTATGAAAAATGTTAATCTAATCATATTTACATTTATAAGCTAAATATTCATAACTAGCTGACCCGACAGACGTTGTCCTGTCTTAACTGTGATACCTACCCTACCTACCCTAGCTACCCTACCTACCCTACCTACCTACCCTACCTGCCTACCTACCCTACCTACCTACCCTACCTACCTACCCTACCTACCCTACCTACCCACCCTACCTACCCTACCTACCTACCCTACCCTACCTACCTACCTACCTACCTACCCTACCTACCTACCCTACCCTACCTACCTACCCTACCCTACCTACCTACATACCCTACCTACCTACTACATACACTACATAAAAAAAATAAAAAAAAAGATTAAAAAAAAAAAAAAAAAGAGATGTATTCTGCTATTCAGGGCGGAGACAAATCCAACGAAACAAAAACCGTGAAAATTGGTCCAGCAGATCTCGAGTTATAACGATGGGAACAAACCCGTCTTTCTTTTATATATATAGATAATGTGAACAGAAATAATATACATATCTACTGTCCCATATAATTATAATCAGGTGTTATCTCGTGGTCCTACTATTTTGTCCTACCAGTAGGTCCTCGAGAGTATGTTATTGCGGTTGGTCCTACTGAAGTTTTGGAACCAAAATAACCTCCCGTATAAGGTATTTTACCATGTGTGGGGTATCTCAGTTTCCAATAAATTGGGGCCTCCAACCAGGGCTTAAAAAAACTAACAAACCAAGACGAAAACTACACAACACCGCTCGACCGCGTGGTAGGAGCAGTTTGCGGTAGAAACGAGCACTGCTCGACCGCGCGGTCGGGTGGTGTACGTGTGTTAGGCATCAAGGGATTTCTTAGAGACCAATGCGACATGAGATCCGCTTCACCGCCTACCGCGGCGGAGCGCAGTGCCGTGTGTAAATCGCCTTAGTGACTACACGCTTAGGCCACCCCCTGTGGGGATCTAAGTTTAGAGCGTCGCTGGGGGAGGACAGCAAGGAACAGGCTGGAACAGATATAACGGGCTCCTCTGGCATATCCTCCTTAATATAAAACATATCCCTTTCTACGCAGCTTAACGCATCTCAAGGAGGAAGACAGCCTAAGTATTGGGGGTAGGAGTGGGAAAAACTTGTGAGTTACGGCCAAAGTTTGGCCCAATATCTTTGGCCAAGGAATAAAATTGTAACGGGAGTTGTTAAGAGTTTTATTTTGTTAGTAAAAGTAAATCGCTGGCAGAATATTATGTGTTACTGTTTTGTGTGTTTGGATAAGTAAACTATAATATACAGGGTGGAATTTTGTAATGCCACCTGGAGGGAAAGTACTCTTAATACTGTAGATAGCAAATTTTACTCAAAGAAAACGTTCCTTTATTTTTCAATAGAAAGAGAACTGAATTAAAAAAAATCCAAAAATTCGTCTGCTACGCCCGGGAATCGAACCGACTAAAATCTGCAAAAAGTACATCCTGTACTTTTATTGCATCGATCGTAAGGATCAATTATAAGGATGAAATCTCTCAAACAAACTTGATAAATTAAGTCATAGGAAAACCATGAAATCTTAAATTATTTACAAAAAATGGTAAACTAACTAATTAGTTGCTCGAAATGGGCTCCATTTTCTTGTATACACAAATGTATTCATGTAACGAATTCATTTCTAGTAACCCTTAATAATATGTTGTGGTGAATATTATAAATCGTATTCTGAACTTAACTCGATTTTATGAAAATTTGATTTTTCACATATTATCCCCACAAAAAATATGTAAAGGGGTGAGATCTGGTGATCGTAGGCCATCTGATTGTACCGTTTGTACCAATCTTCAATCGTCTTATCCATATAGCAACTCGTAATTTTAATGGATAAATCACGTCAATGATAATTATTAATTACTAACATAAGTAAACAGACGAATCTTTGACTTAAAGAGCTTTAACTAGACTCATTGAATTTATAAGTCCAGATTTCATGGTTTTCCTTTCATTTAATTTATCAAGTTTCTTAGAAAGATCATCCTTATAATTGATCCTAACGATCAATGCAATAAAAGTACAGGGTTTCATTTTTACAGATTTTAGTTGGTTCGATTCCCGGGTGTGGCAAGCGAATTTTTGAAAATCTTTGAATGCAGTTTTCTTTCTATTCAAAATTAAAGGAAAGTATTCTTTGAGTAAAATTTGCTATCTACAGTATTAAAAGTACTTTCCCTTCAGGTGGCATTTCAAAATTCCACCCTGTATATACCTATTATTGTCTTCTTCTTCGTGCTTCGGAAAGCACTGTAAGCCGTTGGTCCCGGCTGTCATTCGTGGATCTTTGAAAGTCGTTACAGGTCGTCACAAGCCCGAAAGCCAGCCAGTCTTACCAAGGGGTATCGGATTACCTAATTGCTGACCGGGTTGTGGAGGTCAGATAAGCAGTCGCTCCATGTAAAATACTGGTATTCAGCTGCATCCGCTTAGACTATAAGCCGATCTCAACATAGTTGGGAAAAGGCTAGGCAGATGATGATTACATACTCTCACGCCTTGTTCCTTTGGGTGTAGCAAAGTTCACTCACATTATATCATAGGGGGCGAACATCCAGTATGACTGCATTTCCGACAGAACCTCCTCAATTCAATAGTCTTAGCGAAATTCTCAAATCAATCTGCCTAGCCTTTCCCAACTATGTTGGGGTCGCCTTCCAGTCTAACGGGATGCAGCTGAATACCAGTATTTTACATGGAGCAACTGCCTATCCGACCTCCACAACCCAGTTACTGGGTAATACGATACCCCTTGGTAAGACTGGCTGTCAGACTTTCGGACATCTCACGACCTGTAACGACTGTCAAAGATACACAAATGACAGCCGGGGCCAGCGGTTTAACGTGCCGATACACGGAGGAGTCTCGTTATGTAAAGATGGTCGCTCATCCACGGGCCCTGCCAGCGTAGCTTAACCAGATGGATCGCTCCATATGGCTGTTATTACTTAGCCACGAGCTGTTATTACTTAGCCACGAGCTGTTATTACTTAGCCACGAGCTCCTCTCAAGCGAAATTCTGCATTCGAAATCTGATTTCTGATCTCGTATCCGATAAAGAATACCATAATCGCTACATGACATTGCCACAGATAATAAAGATAGCTGAGTCGAGTTCCAATATTATTTTCCTATAGGTAATATCTAGCTTAAATGTACGTACCGATTGAATACAAATAAAGGTCAGGATAATTTCTTAGAAGCAACCATCTGGTTGGAATGTCTTTGGTTCAATTTCTAAGTTAACATTATGCTGCTGCTTCTGTTGTTGTAAGATTTGCAAATTTATTTTGAATTTTAGAATTGTCATGGATCCATCAGGTTAAGCTACGCTAGCCGAGGTTGGTCCGTGGATGGGTGACCATCTTTACATATCGATCCTCCGTGTCTCGGATAGCACTGTAAGCCGTTGGTCCCGGCTGTCTTTCGTGAATCTTTGACAGCCGTTACGGGTACTCAGAAACCCGAAAGTCTGACAGCCAGACTTACCAAGGGGTATCGTATTACCCAGTTACTGACGGGTATCGTATTACCCCGGGTTGTGGAGGTCAGATAGGCAGTCGCTCCAATGTAAAATACTGGTATTCAGCTGCATCCGGTTAGACTGGAAGCCATCCTCAACACAACTGGGAAAAGACACACGCATCTGTCATACTAATCCCTAGTGTAATAATGTGAAAGTTGTTTTGTTCAACTCAATCATACAAAAACGGGTTAATGACTTGGAAACATTTTATCTCAGTACGTTCCCATGAGATAATTTCCAACATCCACTCAAGCAAAGTCGCGGGTAAAAGCTAATGTAAATATATTTAAAGTATAAAATCATATGAAACTTCTTAAGCAGCTGGACCATAAATTTTCCGCCTGGAATTGGTATTTTAGCTAGGGTTGACACTTTCATTTTAGAAGTTAACACTGCTATAAATATTGATGATTTATTTTTTTCCAATTCGAGCCTAAGTTATAGCACCGCGAGGATCGATCCATCAAGTTAAGCTACCCATTCTGGGGTTCCTCTGTGGATGAGTGACCGTCTTTACATAATAAGACTCCTCCCTGTCTCGGAAACTAGCTTAAACCGATGGTACCGGTTGTAATTCGTGGATCTTGACAGTCGTTACGGGTCGCAGAAGGCCAAAAGTCTCACAACCAGTCTTACAAAGGGTATTACTCAGTTACTAGGTTGTGGAGTTAAAAAGGTAGTCTCTCCATATAAAGTACTGGTATTCACCAGCATCTGGTTAAAATAAAAGTCGACCCCAACATATGTATTCTGGAAAAGTTTAGGCAGGTTTTATTTTTCCAACGTTTGGAAAGCGATTCAAATGCAAATTCAAATTCCTTATGGCTTTTATTGCTTTAGTGCATTATATAAATAATGAATATAATAAGTGTTTTGTTTATATAGAGAATTAAAATTATAATTATAGATACCTTAAATGAATTAAAATAGAGCACAATTGCTTATCTGCCTGAACTAGGTTGAACCTGTGCTTCAGGCTAGAAAGGACATAAATACTTATTCTAATAAATTAAACAAATTAAAACTTAGGTGAATAAAAGTAAAATAGCATCTTAGCGGTTCCATTTGCTGACAACAAGTAGATTATTGCGCATGTCCATAATTCTTTTACGGATTGATGAACTTAATCCATTGAAGATGCGTTAATTTTATTACTAGCTTGTTACTAGCACATTTTCTCAAGGTCCTATGTTCGATCCTTGGGTCGTGAAAATATGTTATAAGGAATTTTCTGTATAGCAGACCGAGTCTCATTTTGACCCTCATTAATGACAATAGGGTCGCCCCCTCTTACATGTAATCGAAACATATTAATCATTCGGGTAATGTGAATCAGTGAAAAAAATATTATTTTCATATAATTTATACGACTGACTCGTTGGAGTAGTGATGGCAAGCTCTATTGCTCAGCATGAGGTCCTGGGTTCGATTCCCGGGTAGGACAAAGTGCTATTGGGTTTTTTCAGCCGGAATTTCTAAGTAGCAGCCCAAAGTCTAGATTTGTGCTTTGTTGAAAGCATTAGGCTCGCCCCTTTTCCTTCCTCGGTGGGTGTACTAGGTCCACCTCTGCTTAAAAATGGTGAAGGAAAACATCGTGAGGAAACCAGCATGTCTGAGAGATATTTTTCAACGACATGTGAAAAAAAAGAAAAGCTCTGCCTTACCCTTCGAGGATTATAGCCGTGATGTTATGGTAGAAAGAATGAAAGAAAAATTAAACACGTTTATTAGCGGCAAACATGACGTATTCAAAAAAAATACAATTTGTGGGAAAATACCTATTCGTCACATCCGCGCAAAACGACCCATGTTGTGCCTATCTTTTAAAGAAAAAAAACTTGAGACGTGTCGTGAACGAAGTTCCTTTTGATTAATTAATGAAGGAATTGTAATAAAATTTTATTTCTTTTAAGTTACAATAATCAAAAAAAATCTAATCTAAAATTATCCAATCAAAAAATATTGATTAAAAAGACATCCTATTTACTCCAAAAAAGTGTCGTTACAACTTTGGGTCTTATTTTTTTCCGTCTAGCCCCCTTTCGCAACGCGCGATAAGGAACTTCGTTCCAAAAAAAAAAAACTATCTTCTGACACCCCTAACAACTTATACGAACTCACTTCTCTGCCTCCCGCCCCTTTTCTTCCGTACGTAAACTGGCTATTAACGACATCTAGCGGTCACGTCTGCAATTAATTGCCTTTCAACGTATCTATGTAGTGAGTCTAACTATTATCAAGATAAATGGAGACAGGAGGATCGAGAGAGCCTCCTGGCTATGTGATAACAGCCGCACTGATCAATTGAAGCAGCCTCTCCCAAAGTGGGTGATAACGCCCCCTTGTGAGCGCTGCAGGCCTAAAGGGGAGCAGTAAGAGATCCAGAAAAAAATGAGGGCGTTGTGTAGAGGCTTTTTTTTTTTTTTTTTAATGCTGGGAAATCATCCAATGACTGCTCCCGCTCGGGGTGGAGCGGAAGGGAGTGTCAGACTCTTACTGACTAAAACCCATCCATGTTCCTTCCGTAGCCCTTTATGTTCCGGGGTAGCGGTAACCCTTTCGGACAATCCCGCTTACGTTGTGTAGAGGCTTAGGGGGCGATTTGTAATTTCACCTAGATAGTGGTTTATCACGCAGTGATAGCCTAGTGGTGTGACCGTCGGACTGCCAAGTCATAGGTCTCGAGTTCGAACCCAAGACACGCACCTCTTTGATTTTACGGACTCATGTGCGTATTGTATAATTATCACTTGCTTAAAAATCGGTAAAGGAAAACATTGTGAGGAAACCAGCATGTCTGAGAGATAGTTCTTAACAGCATGTGACGCTAAGTCAGAAGCCTATGGGCAGCATAAAAACTCTGACACCAGGTTAGTCACTAACCACACAAAAAGAAGAAGAGTGGTTTATAAGAAGGTGAAAAAATGGGGGCGCTAAAAAATAATTTATTCTCAAAGTGGGCAGTAGACAAAATAAGTTTGGGAACCTCTGAATTTAAGGTTAAGCTACGATTGCCGAGTCATTGGTCAACTGGACCCGCTAGAAATGGACTCGCAGAATCACTTAACCCAATCACATTTTGAATATGTCGACTGAACCCACTGCCCAATTTTATGATTAGTCACGGAGTAAAGCCGTTTCTTTTAGTTTTATTTTCAAGATTTTAGATTTTGATCGACAATAAACATTGAATTAGGTTTTAGACAGACTTGATATGACGGAGGGGCATTAAATTACACTACGTATACTATACGTGTTTAGTATTAACTCGGTACGGTATAAAAATAAAAAGCACTAAAAATGAGGTTTGTCTTTTTTCAAACAAACTAAATAGCTTACAAATCAGAATAAAACGCAACCATCCTTTTTTTAGGAAAGATACATCGTGTTCAAACGGGGCTAAAACTTAAAAAATCATTTGCGACTAAACTACTGCTCGCATTTAATAGATTTTTGGTACAGAGCTTGAAAATGGTCCCTAGTATTAGCTGTTTTAAGGAAAGCCCCTCTGTCGTATCAACTCTGTATTTTATTTACTAGCCAATTTTATGCTCCATTGGTAGATTTAAACAATACATGTTTTTTGAAGTTTTAGTGTGCGTGCAATTGACCAATAAAAATACAGAAAATTAATTATGTGGTAAAGTAGACCCGCGGATCCGGTAACGAGCGGGTCCAGTTGACCAAAGACTGAGGACCATGGATGTGTGACCATTCATAACATATAGCAATACCTCCTAATATGGGAGCGCACGGTTAGCCGGTGATCCCGGCTGTCATTCGTAGATCTTTCACAGCGCATCGCTACTGCACACCTGCCTCGTACTACCCTACCTACTCTACCTACCTTACCTACCTATCCTCCCTACTTACCTACTAACCAACCCTACCTGCCTACTCTACCTACCTTACCTACCTACCCAACCTACTTACCTACACACAAACTTCAATTCCCTTTTTATATTATATAGCTAAAAGATATAGAAGATTACACTCATACATTTTGGTGTAGCCACGTAAAGATCATCAATAATCTATTGATAGCTGAATATAACTAGACGCGTCTGGTACATCTAAATAAACCTGTATCAAAATAAATTAGACAGCAGACTGACAACATCGCGAGTTAAGATTTAAGTCCCTGATAGACCCTTCTCAAATAAAAAGCCAAAATAGACTTGACAGTGATCTCGATCAGTCCTGGGTTCGAATCTGGGGGCACTATAGATAGTTGGGTGTCAATATTAGATTTACGTGTTTTTTGTTATAGGTATTTGAGTGGATTTCGTGGATTAGTAAGTTTGTACTTGTTAATCCTAACAATAGGGATGATGGCCGTCAGCTTCATTATTATTATTATTTCTTTTTTTTATCTAAGTCTTTCAAATGGTCTAAACAATATTTAATCAATCAAAAAATCAAAAGTATTTTAAACTAATAACTAATTAAAATATGCGTCGAAAAATTCCTCCGCATCACAATCGACTGGTAATGTACAGACGCCAGCACATCAAGCTATCCCTAACTGTCAAATTTTCTCAATTAAAAATGAACCTTATGTCCCTGCAATAAAGTTAAAATACTATCAAAGAAATTTGACAGATTGTGGTAACTTGATGTGCTGGCCTCTGTACCCAAGAGGCTGGTGGCATTGCCACGTTGTGTGGCAACGCTAAGCCTGGCCAAGGTGAAAGCCAGCCCTTGAGTCACGGGAAGTGTCAACAAGCCGTATAGAGATTTCTGTGAACAAAACATTAGATTGAAAAATATATTGACATGTATTTTTTCTTTTTTTACGTAATCCAAAGATTAAGTCGTTACATTGTGTCAAAATGTGGCATTACGTCACTCCTATGTAGATTTTATACTGAGTTATGACGTAGTGCGCCCCTTTACTACTTTTTATTTAAGTAATTTTTTTTTACTATGATAGAGCAAAAAATACGTGTCTAACATTTTTTTAACCGACTTCTAAAAAAGGAGGAGGTTCTCAATTCAACTGTATTTTTTTTTTTTTTTTATGTTTGTTCGCGCATAACTCCGTTGCTTGCCAACCGATTTGAAAAATTCTTTTTTTGTTGGAAAGGGTATACTTTCCAAATGGTCCCATAATTTAAAATAAAATTTTATTGAAATCGGATAAGCGGTTTTTGAAAATCAACAAAAATCAAAAAAAAAACCTACTTGATATATGTGGACGATGTTCTAATACTGTAATATACATACCAGGTAGTTGTATTAAAATTATGGGGGGGGGGGGGTTGTGGGTTGTGTAGGTACCACAACTACAAAGTGAAAAATAATTTTGATTTCGGAAGTCGGTGGCAAAAAATGAAAATACAAAACCGAAGACACGACATGTTTCTTTGAGAAAGATGTTTGTTATCATGAATACAAATCACGTGTTTAAGTTTCTCCCTTGACTTTTCCCAACTATGTTTGGATCGGCTTCCAGTAATAATAATAATAATAATAAGTTTATTAGCAAAAACAGTAAGATGATACTACTATTTTGTACTACCAATTTTAAAATTATCTCAGTTTAACCGGAAGCAGCTGAATACCCGTATTTAACATGAAGCGACTGCCTACCTAACTGCCACACAACAACCCAGTCAGTAACTGGGTAATAGGATAACCCTTGGTAAGACCTGTCAGACTTTCAAACTTTTGAAGACCCTTAACGACTGTCAAAGATCCACGAATGACAGCCGGGACCAAAGGCTTAACGTGCTTTCCGAGGCACGGAGGAGTCTCGATTTGTAGAGATGGTCACCCATCCACGGCCAACCCCGGCAAGCGTAGCTTAACCTGATGGATCAACCTGTGCGGCTGTTAGTACGTAGCCACGAGCTCCTCCACGTATTTATAAGTATCGGTCACTAATTACCAGTCATCCTACATGCATTGTTGTTATAACGGCAACAGAAAGGAAATTTCAACTGTTTAACTATCACGGTTCATGAGATGCAGGCTGGTGACAGATAGACGGACGGACGGATAGCGGAGTCTTAGTAATAGGGTCCCGCTTTATCCTTAGAGTACGGAACCCAAGAAAATCAGTAGGCGGTCGATAAAATATTCCCAAAACATTATAATAACTGACCTATTCGAAATTAAAGCATGTCTTCATTTTTTCGTGTGGTTAGTAACTAACCTGGTGTCAGAGTTTTTATGCTGTCCATGGGCCTCTGACTTAGCTTCACATGTTGTTGAGAAATATCTCCCAGATATTATATATAGCCAGTTTCCTCACGATGTATTCCTTCACCGATTTCATCGATGAAAGCACGTAATTGTAATTTAATACATTTTCAAAGAAAACCTTCAATAAGACGGTAAACATACACATTATCGGGCAGTTTATTACACAATTTATCAAAAATATATAAAATATATAGCTCAAGTAAATATCTGTAAGTACGCGATTCACCTTGACCTTCAAAGTTGTTATGTCCGAAGATATTTTTATTGTTTACTAGCTTATGCCGCATCTTCGCCCGCGTCTCGAAAATTATCTCACTAACGGGATAAAAACAATACAAATATAACAATACCACGGGTTGACGTATGCGTTGACAATGAGGAGCTCGTGGCTAAGTACTAACAGCCGCACAGGTCGATCCATCAGGTTAAGCTTCGCTTGCCAGGAGTGGCCGTCGATGGGTGATCATCTTTACACACCGAGACTCGTCCATGCCTCGAAAAACACGTTAAGCCGTTGGTCCAGGCTGTCATTTGTATATCTTTGACAGTCGTTACGGGTGGTCTGAAGCCCGAAAATCTGATAGCCACTCTTACCAAGGGGTATCGTATTGCCTAGTTACTGGATTGTGGAGGTCAGATAGGCAGTCGCTCCATGTAAAATACTGGTATTCAGCTGCATCCGGTTAGACTGGAAGCCGACCCCAACATACTTGGGAAAAGGCTTGACAGATGATGATGGGTTGACGTATGCGTTTGCTGTATGCGTTTGAGGGGAGTGACGGAGGCTCAAAATGTATAATATTAACAAATTTTATAAACTTAGTTAAAAGACATCTCCCCAGGCCCTTTATTACAAGCCTGCCAGGTAAATGGAATTGTCCGAAAGGGTTACCGCTACCCCGGAACATAAAGGGCTAAGGAAGGAACATGGATGGGTTTAAGACAGTAAGAGTCTGACACTCCCTTCCGCTCCACCCAGAGCGGGAGAAGTCATTGGATGATTTGATGAAGGCCTTTATTACATGGGACTTATACATAACTAGCTTACGCCATCGGCATCACCGGCTTGCATTTCGGAAATAATCCCACGGAAATGCAATAACGGGATATATAGTTCTATTATGTGTTCTATCTAAGTTATAGTGTGTGAGTGAGTGTGTATGTTTGTCCGTCCTTCACCCTCAAATGGCTGAACAGATCTGGATGAAATTTGGGACAGAGGTGGTTTATGACCTGGATTAATACATCCCGGTAGTACCTTCCCTTGGGATAGTTTTTGATATCCACGCGGGCAAAGTCGCTAGCATCAGCTAGTATATAATAATTATGTCACATACATTTTGTCACGTTTTTTTAACTAAATTATAAAGCACTAGCTTCTACCCACGACTTCGTCCGCGGAAAATTGCGATATACTGTAACTGTTTAGGCAGCGCATGCAAATACTTCTGTTTTCAGAGGTAAACCTTTCCGCCTTGCTAGACGAAAATTGCGATAGCTCGGCTAATATGTATGATATAAATATAATTTATAGCACTCAGGAATAATGCAGCTTTCTATCAGTGAAAAAATTTTTGAAATTGGATCATTAATTCCGGAGATTACCCCCTACATACAAACTTACAAATTTTACCTCTTTATAATATTAGTATAGATAACATATTCTCATTACTTTTTCAATTTCTACATTTGAATAGAGACATACCTACTTCAACGTTAAAAGCTCATCTCTATATTTCTTCTTGAATGGCCGAAGCGTGCACTTTCAAGAAAATTTCCTCACAAAATGCAACCGAGTTGGGAGTGGTTTCTAAAATTCCTCTACGAAACGAGTAATATGACTCTATCTCTACATAGTATAACAAAAAGTCCCTCCCCGCCGTCTGCCCATATTTACCGTTAGATCTTTTAAACTACGCAATTGATTTTAATGCGGTTGTCATCGATAAACAGAGTGATTCAAGAGAAAGATTATACGTATAATTTAACTAGATTTCGCCCGCGACTTTGCCTGCGTGATAGTATCTACATTGCACCCGTGCGGTTAGGTACTCAGCGGGATTGACCGAAACCGCTGCCCCGGAACACAAAGGGCTACGGCAGGAACGTGGGTGGGTTTTAATCAGTAAGAATCTGGCACTCTCTTCCGGTCCACCCAGAGCGGGAGGAGTCATTTGATGATTTCAAACTCCGGGCTGTTAATTCGCAATAATAATTTGCCCAACATAAAATAAATAAAATAAAATAAAATGATTTTATTTCGGACATAATATGGTCCATAATGTTGTTAGTAGCAGTTAAGCAGTAGTGCTTGCAACTACTAGACCGGACTATTAAAGATTAAAGACCTCTACAGAAATGTTCACAGCTAGTACCACAATACCAGTGCTTGCAATATGACAAGACCATTCGTTATGGCTGTCCAAGACAAATGGTCGGAAGTGACGTCTAAAATAATAGCCACTATCATATCAGACAGATACCTAGTTGTTTTTACTATAACATTATAATAGATTCGTATCAAAAATACTATTCTGTACAGTTCACTTGGAACCTCATTTAAGTGAGCGCACACAATTCGAATGCGAACTCATTTGTTTCTAAAACTAAGTCTAGGAGTTTCTTTCTCTAATTATTCACTCTTCCTCAATTCTCAATTATTTACTCTCTAGTAATTATTTTTTAAATAAAAAAAATATCAAAAACTAGCTTCTGCCCGCGACTTCGTCCGCGGAAAATTGCGATATACTGTAACTGTTAAGGCAGCGCATGCAAATAATTCTGTTTTCGGAGGTATTTCTTTCCGACTTGCTAGACGAAAATTGCGATAGCTCGGCTAATATGTATGATATAAATATAATTTATAGCCTATAGCACTCAGGAATAATGTAGCTTTCTATCAGTGAAAAAAAAATTGAAATTGGATCATTATTTCTGGCGATTACCCCCTACATACAAACTTACAAATTTTACCTCTTTATAATATTATTATAGTATACTAGAGTATTATAGTATAGATAATTAATAAATAATTAAATTCAATTAAAAAATCTTTTGTCTCGTCTCTCTCTTTTCTCTTTTTATCTTACACACGATATCTACATCTCTTTTATCTACTTTCCTATCGCAGGTATGCTGGAAGAGATTTCTTTAGAAATAAGTATCACCTTTGTACGTATTTTCTATTCCCTTCTTCTTCTCTGTTTTTATGTGTGTACAGACGCCAGCACATCAAGCTATCCCTAACTGTCAAATTTTCTCAATTAAAAATGAACCTTATGTCTTTGCAATAAAGTTGAAATACTATCAAAGAAATTTAACAGATTGTGGTAACTTGATGTGCTGGCCTCTGTACATAAATGGTTAAATAAATAAAAAATAATAAATTATGAAACAGATTAAATTGCTTCAACGGAACGGTACCAACACAGTTCTTGGCACCATTTAGAGATATTATCTACATTAAAAACAATAGACAGCTGGCTACGCTTCCAGTGCCAATTTTACACCTAATCAGTAAAGCTTATCTACTTACACATAAATAAAAATAACTTCCTTTACATTTAATATGTTTTCGCCCATCGTTTTTCTGTACGGGGGGCCTAGACCACGTCACATTTTCATTAACGATAACGAAATTAGATAAGTCCGAAAAGTATGGAATTGGCATAAGCATTCGAAAAGTCACGTGATCAATCGTTTTCGACCGCTGAGTGCTAGACAATGTCAAATTGTGTTATGAAACGATAACAAAATCGAATGACTCGATCGATATTCCCATACAAATGCGTAGACAAATGGCGTTCTTGACAATCCGAATCGGTGAAGTAACGAATGATCGATCAATAACCGATGACAAGTGATATTGATTTTTGAATCGAATCGACACGGAGCAATTAAGACTTGTCTAGGCCCCCTTTTTTTTTGAGGGTGGGAAATCATCCAATGACTTCTCCCACTCTGGGTGGAGCGGAAGGGAGTGTCAGACTCTTACTGACTAAAACCCATCCATGTTTCTTCCTTAGCCCTTTATGTTCCAGGGTAGCGGTAACCCTTTCGGACAATCCTGCTTACCCGGCAGATTGTCAAGGCCCCTAGTTCACTTGGAACCTCACGGGAGCGGACACAATCTGAAAGCGAACTAATTTATTTTTATCCGACTTCCAAAAAGGAGGAGGTTCTATGTTCCTGTGTATATATATAGTTTCTAAGTAAGTATGTTCATCGATATTTTCATCAATTGTAGAACGATTAAAAAAAAATTGTTTCATTTAGTAGGGGCACCTTTGGCGGTAGTCTACGATGGATGGCAGTCTAGATGATATGGCTAGAAAGGCAGTGCCTACCGAGCTGACGACTAATAGGGAAGTATGGAAGAAAAAGACATGTTGAGCCGACCCCAAATAAATTATATCGGTCGGCTATGGATGAGGGCAGGATAATTATGAACTTGGGCGGTAGTCCTGTGTACATTTGATAAATTTTACGTGAGTACTTATGGAGCTACCTTTAATAATACATAATTAACCTTTTAAACGCCATTGTCACATATACGTGACAAGCAAGCGCATGCCTTGTACGCCAACGACACAAATATGTGACAATGGCAACAACACTATAACACGAAATAAACAATAAAATAATTACTTTGTGAGTGTTTATATGAATATCTTAAAAATTGAAGCTCTCGTACGTATTTAATGACATGAACCAAATTAAAAGACAACATGGATATTGGGAAATTCATGATAACAAGAAGAAATCAATTTGTTGCTTGGCGTGGAGGACACGCGAGTGCGTTAATGCTAGGCATTCAAAAGAAATTTGAGGCGCAAAACCCCAAAAAACTTTACCCGACCCGGGAATCGAATTCAGGACCTCAAATTCAGTAGTAGCGCTTGCGACCACTAGACCAACGAGGCAGAAATGTCTGTAGATCCCGAAATAAATAACTGTCTGATAAAAGTGCTGATTAAGGAAGAACAATGTGAAAACAAAGTCATTAATTATTAAGTGGTACAGCCGTCTCGAGGGGATCTCGTTCCTGCAGGGTCCTCTATTTTATAAATGAGTCAGATAAATGATCTTTATTTGGGAGAAAAAAACGACCCATTGCGCGTTGGACTAGCACGCGAAGGGGTCCGTAATGTTACGGACCGTGGGTCGTGCTATGTTTAAAACTACATGTATAATTCATCCAATCAACTCAGCCTATAGCAGTCCACTTCTGGACATAAGCCTCTCCCAGGCCAACACACACCCGAAAGGGTTACCGCTACCCCGGAACATAAAGGGCTACGGAAGGAACATGGATGGGTTTTAGTCAGTAAGAGTCTGACACTCCCTTCCGCTCCACCCAGAGCGGGAGCAGTCATTGGATGTTTCCCAGCATTAAAAAAAAAAAAAGGCCAACACACACACTAACACACACACACACATACACACACAACACTACATAATCAATATACAATTATTTATTTTAAATAGTTAGGTACTGAAATTTGTAATTATTATTTTTGTTATTTTTTTTACTTTATTTTTCTTTTGTGTCTTTAATTATTGTAATTGGTTTGACCATTTTAATGATCGGTTATTGCATAAAAAAACACTTGAGTAAAAAAAAAAATTGCTGTAAGAAACACAACGTTTCTTGTATTTATCTATAATACTAATATTATAAAGAGGTAAAATTTGTAAGTTTGTATGTAGGGGGTAATCTCCGGAACTAAAGATCCAATTTCAAAAAAAAATTCACTGATAGAAAGCTACATTATTCCTGAGTGTTATAGGCTATAAATTTTATTTATATCATACATATTAGCCGAGCTATCGCAATTTTCGTCTAGCAAGTCGGAAAGAAATACCTCCGGAAACAGAATTATTTGCATGTGCTGCCTAAACAGTTACAGTATATCGCAATTTTCCGCGGACGAAGTCGCAGGCAGAAGCTAGTGTTTTAATATAACGATAGCGCCCATAGCAAAACACAGTATATGAACATTTCAAGGGTCTGCCGGTATCGATTCAAAAGATACGACATCATCATGACATCTACCATCCCGCACTGACCCGCGTGGTGGACAACATCTCTCACCAAGAAAAGGCATAATGTCCCAGCAGTGGGAACGTCACAGGCTAATTATGTTTTATGTTATCTTACACTATTACTTCAAGCCATGGAACAGCTCGTTCTAATTACATCACAAAGTTGGTTGTGTTGGAACTGTTCAATTTGCAAATTGCATTAACTCCTCCGCTGGGAGGATCGTTATTACGCCGGACATTCAGACGCGTTGGAATTCATCTGAAATGTGGTTGATTGGGTGATGAAATCAAACTCAAAGCATTTATTTCGAACCTTAAGCGGTGAAAATATAATAATCTTACTGGTAATTCAACTGTCGAGCCGTTTGGGGTTGAAACCCTCGGCCCGTGGGGTCCAAGTGCTCATAGTTTGTTTAAAGAAATCTTTTAACGGCTAGTTTTCACTTCCCGTGACCCAAGAGCTTTTACCTTGGCCAGAAGCTAGGCATTGCCATACAACGTGGCAATGCTGCCAGTCTCTTGGGTACATTACCAGTCGACAGCGATGCGGAGGAATTTTTCGACGCCATATTTTAGTTAGTTTTTTTTTTTTATTTGGCCTACACTGTCCCACTGCTGAGCTAAGGCCTCCCCCAAATCCTTTCAGACATCTTTCTCTTGAGCCACCTCGATCCATCCCTTGTGGTATGCGTCTAGGTCGTCTCGCCACCTCTTCCTGGGCCGGCCTAAGTATTTAAATCTTTTAAATACTTGCACATAATACCTATATTTTTTTAGTTTTTTTACTTTGAAACAAGACAGTTTTTTATGAAATTCTTTAAATTAAGAAATACGTATAAATTATAATTTTATATGTATGTATGTAATAAATTATAATTTTTTAAATAATCTAACACTAATGGGTACAATCATTTTTACATTTAAAAGCTAAATATGCATAGTAATATGTACATTTTTAGTTTTAGTGTTAGATTATATAAATATACCATTTTAAGAAATTGAAATAAACGAAGTAATACAAAAAAAAATATACTTAAGGTGTTTAGATTAAATAAACTCTAAGAATTTTGTCCTTTTAAGCATGGGAAGTCATCCCGCCGTGGATGGAGCGGAAGAGAGTGTCAGACTTTCACTGACTAAAACCCATCCATGTTCCGTCCTTAGATCTACATGTTCCGGTGCAGTGGTTACCCTTTTGGACACTCGCGCCGATCCGGCAGACATCATCTATATTAGGCGCGCGTGGAACGAACGCGCCTCAAAGAATTAGGTACGCGATTGGGGAATTGCGCTACTCTGGTGCTTTAAAGTCAAATCATTTATTTCGAATAGGCCCAAAAAAGGCTTTTGAACGTCAAAATGAACAAGAAATAGAATTCATTCTAGTTGCCCCTTTGTATGGAGAAGAATGGGCAAGAAACTCCACCGTTACTCTTTGTGTGTAAAATGTTTTGTTAACATTAATTATGATATTTTATGTAAAGACGATGCACCCAGAATTAAAACACTACACAACAAAAGGTGAAAAGAAAAACACAGATAGCAATGGCAGTTAAACTTTACGTATGGTATGGCTTTCACCTTAAATATCTCACCAGGAAAGATCATCATCTGCCTAGCGTTTTCCCAACTATGTTAGGGTCGGTTTCCAGTCTAACCGGATGCAGCTGAATACCAGTATATTACATGGAGCGACTGCCTATTTGACCTCCACAACCTAGTCACTGGGCAATACGATACCCCTTGGTAAGACTGGCTGTCAGATTTTCGGGCTTCTGACTACCCGTAACGACTGTCAAAGGTGCACAAATGACAGCCGGGACCAACGGCTTAACGTGCTTTCCAAGGCACGGAGGAGTCTCGTTATGTAAAGATGGTCACCCATCCACGGCTATCCCCGGCAAGCGTTGCTTAACCTGATGGATCGACCTGTGCGGCTGTTAGTACTTAGCCACGAGCACCTCTCACTTAAGAAGATATCACGAATAATATCATTGAAATATCTACAGCACAGAATTTAACATGCCCCATTGCGCCTATCATCATTAATTGGGCACTGCTCCAATTTCAGCCTAACCCACAATAGACATAAACTTTACATACAAATATAGTTAGTGCTGTCATCCGGTTTCTAGCCATATACGATATTCCGTTTGCTGTTGGCGTGGGAATTGTAATTTTGTAACTTTGGGGAATATTGCTTGATACATTTCAAGTTAAAATTAGCACTAGCGATTGTTCGAATCGGTTACCGCTACTCCGGAACATAAAGGACTAAGGGAGGAACATGGATGGGTTATAATCAGTACTAGCTTCTGCCCGCGGCTTCACCCGCGTGGATGACGAAAGTCGCATGTTATAATACATATAAACCTTCCTCCTGAATCACTCTATCTATTAAAAAAAAAACTGCATCAAAATCCGTTGTGTAGTTTTAAAGATCTAAGCATACATACAGACATTAGGACAGACGCGGGAAGTGACTTTGCTTTATACTATGTAGTGAAGAGTCTGACACTCCATTTCGCTTCACCCAGAGCGGGAGGAGTCGTTTGATGATTCCCCAAACTCAAAAAAAAGAGGTAGGGAAGAGAGTGTGCACTTTGTGTCAGTTCATAAAAAGAGGTAGGGAAGAGAGTGTGCACTTTGTGTCAGTTCATAAAAAGAGGTAGGGAAGAGAGTGTGCACTTTGTGTCAGTTCATAAAAAGAGGTAGGGAAGAGAGTGTGCACTTTGTGTCAGTTCATAAAAAGAGGTAGGGAAGAGAGTGTGCACTTTGTGTCAGTTCATAAAAAGAGGTAGGGAAGAGAGTGTGCACTTTGTGTCAGTTCATAAAAAGAGGTAGGGAAGAGAGTGTGCACTTTGTGTCAGTTCATAAAAAGAGGTAGGGAAGAGAGTGTGCACTTTGTGTCAGTTCATAAAAAGCGCTCACGCCGAAGGCCTGAGAGATTAGTCGCCATGGCCGAATTCGGACTATTATTATGATTATCGCGGTTTAGCTTGCATCATATACAGTGTAACCGAAAGGGTATACATACAAAAGGATATGCTACAGTCCACCAAACTGATTTTTTTACTATGGGACCAACTCCGAAATCGTGAAAAAATATCAGCTGTTCCTTAAATTTCGAAGTGACCAAAGATGTATAGAACATCTGATTTCTTTTTTTGCGATTTCGGAGTTGGTCGCTTACACCCTGTACGGCATAGCTCGGTCTACTACGGCATAGCTTAAATTACTCTAAGGGGTAATTAAAACTTTGACACGATCGTTTGTGACCGACTTTCTAGTAAATTACGGACTATGTTTTCGTGATTTTAAATTAAAGTATTTATGAAGCAATTCTATACTATTATTTCTCCTTCTTTTTAATATACTTGTTCAAAATATAATAGGGATGATGACGAAGTAAAATAAAGTAATAATATTTAGTACGTCAGTCAGATAATAGAAAATATTAGACACGTAGGTTTTGCTTTAGTAAAAAATTACTTCGATAAAATGCATTAAAGCTGGGAAGTGGGGGCGCAACGTCACAATTCAGTATAACATCTACATAAGAGTGTCGTCATGCCACATTTATCACAATGTATCAACGTAATCTTTTGATTACGTGAAAAAGGTGTAGATGTTTTGATTACGTGTAAATATGTGAGCACCATGTACTTTTGACATACTTAAGTTATCTACTCGTACCATTACTATATGTGTTTTTCTTTTCACCTTTTGTGGTGTAGTGTTTTTATTCCGGGTGCATCGTCTTCACATATAATGTTATAATTCATGTATACAAAACATTGTAAAACATTTTAAAAGAGTAACGGTGGAGTTTCTTGCCCATTCTTCTCCACACGAAACTACCTTTTGGAAGGGGCGACTAGAATCAATTCTATTTCTTGTTCATTTTGACGTTCAAAAGTGCCTTACTTGTGCCTATTTGAAATAAATTATTTGACTTTGACTTTGACTTTGACTAAGGGAAAATATGTGTCCAATAATTTGTAATAATCTTACTAATGAACAGAAGAAAAAATCTGTCAGACTTTCGGGCTTCTGACTACCCGTAACGACTATCAAAGATCCACGAATGACAGCCGGGACCAACGGCTTAACGTGCTTTCTGAGGCACGGAGGAGTCTCGATATGTAAAGATGGTCACCCATACACGGACCAACCCCGGCAAACGATAAATGAATTCTGCATTGCCATAAATAATTAATTTCGGATATCCAAATCATACCCGGTACTGTAAAGCCTAAGTGAAACCTTATGTTGAACATGGCTGGTAATAACCTGACAGCATTCGAACCTTTGAATTATGAATAGAATAGTTTGATAGGTTTTTTTAAAAGTGACCGGACTCTGTCTTTAGCCGCAGGCCTTGACAGATGCATTCGGTGCAAAGTAATATATAATAATTGGTTATTCGCTAACTGTGTGTTTGCTCTGATAGCGTAGCAAATCCCTATTCACTTACAGTATAACACAAACTCTACCTCTGAACCCCCTCAGTGAAGGTCCCCGACCTTCACAGTACTTACGTTCCGTTACCAACAAAACATAATTAACTAAACCATCCCTTTCAGTTCTGGGTCAAAGATGAAGTGCCGGGCTGTCAATAGGTATACAGTCCGCGAGGTATAAGCTGAGCTTTGCATTTGTGTGAGTGTACATGGATAGTGTAGGTGTGATAACCGGCCTTAGGCGCGGCGCCATTTTCGCCCGGTAAAAACCGGTTTAAACTGATTTTGGGTAACCGGCCTGAGACGCGGCGCCATTCTGTCTCGCCGCGCTCCTGCCGCACTCACACTAATGCAAAGCTCAGCTTATACCTCGCGGACTGTACCTACTAATATAGTAGAATTTGTAAATTAGCTTTAAAGTAATAATCGAGGCGTGTGTCGGCAAATACGCCGCCGTTTAACGTAATCCACAATGTTTGGTACAGACGCCAGCACATCAAGCTATCCCTAACTGTCAAATTTTCTCAATTAAAAATGAACCTTATGTCTTTGCAATAAAGTCGAAATACTATCAAAGAAATTTGACAGATTGTGGTAACTTGATGTGCTGGCCTCTGTACAAGTTAAAAACTTTTTGTTCAATATTTACTGAAAATATTATTCACTAGCTGGTCCCTCGCGGTTTCACTCGCTGCAGGGCTCCTATTGGTCGTAGCGTGATGTCACATAGTCTATAGCCTTCCTAGATAATTAATGGATTATCCAACACAAAAAGATTTTTTCAATTCGGACCAGTAGTTCCAGAGATTAGAGCGTTGAAACAAACAAACTCTTCAGCTTCATAATATTAGTATAGATTACTTAGCTTTTATCACTTCGGTATAAATATTTTCTAAATATGCGAACATGATGCTGAGATAAGTGGTATCGACCTCTACTGATGAGTTGTAGGTCCTGAGTTCGAACCCAAGCACTTTGTGTATTTAATTTCATCACCACTGCTCTCAAAAGCCTACAACATGTAAGTCCTTTCTTAGTTTGTATGCTTGCACATGATTTAAAAGTTTTAGTTTTAAATAATTAGTATTAGACCAGTGCCGAAGCCTTTGAAAATGGTAAAAAGTGAAACAAAATTATAGTAGGATGAAACCCATTGGAAAAGGAAGAGAATGTAACAAAAATTAAAGGAAAAATAATTTACGGGCGATCTGAGGTCGGGAAGTGGATGGGGGTGCGTTTTTAAGAGTAAAAAATGGTTTATCTCGATTTACGGCAAAACTACAAGTCCTATGGAAAAAAGTTTTTTTGTTTTAAAAGCTGTCGGCACTGGTCTATATATATAATTTGTTCATCTATTTTAATGGGGGTCCCATAAAATAGATGGACAAACTTTTAGAAATCACTCAGACTAACAAAATAAGGACAATGGTAAAAAAAAACCACATGAGATACTTACAAGAAGTATGCAAGTACCTACCCATAATAGATGCGTTTATTCTAGTGTGCGGGCAATTTATTATTTTAAGTCAAAATAAAATCACTTTAATCAAGTTTTGTTTTTGCTTGGATATCTTTGGTTAGACGTACTGAACGCTGTGTTAAAATATTTGTCTATCTATTTTGATGGTCAAATAAATAAAGTTTCATCAGCTCAATTTATAGTAGGTATCATTATTATTGTACAATATACAAAAGCTCGTGGCTAAGTACTAACAGCTGCATAGCTTGATCGACCAGGTTAAGCTACGCTTGCCAGGGTTGGCCGTGGATGGGTGACCATCTTTAAATACCGAGGATCCTCCGTGCTTCGGAAAGCATGTTAAGGCGTTGGTCCCGGCTGCCATTTGTGCATCTTTGACAGTCGTTACGGGTCGACAGAAGCCCGTAAATCTGACAGCCAGTCTTACCAAGGGGTATCGTATTGCCCAGTTACTGGGTTGTGGAGGACAGATAGGCAGTCGCTCCATGTAAAAGACTGGTATTCAGCTGCATCTGGTTAGACTAGAAGCCGACCCCAACATAGTTGGGAAAAGGCTCGGCAGATGGAATATACAAAGGAACAAAATATAACGAAGGGTTCCTTAGTTGGGATACATTTATTTTAAAAATAAACTTAAATTTGTTACATATTTAAGTTAAATACTACAGTCGCCAGCACATCAAGCTGGAATAACTTGAACTGTTACATTTTACCAATTGAAAATGAACCTTATGCTTTTGTACCTATTAATGATGAAAATGTATCAAAGAAATTTGACAGATTGGGGTAACTTGATATTGCCTCTGTACATAAGTTTGTAATTACCAAAAAACTTTTTAAAGAACTACAGATTAACGATTTTTGGACTGTGTCCTTTACTTGTGCTGTGAGACCTTGCGTCTTGCTTAAGGACGCTGCGTCAGAACGCCCCCCAAACCCTTACACCGATCAACAGATTTGAAACGTATCCCAGTCAAAACATATAAGTAAGGAGATTCATTTTTAATATTATGGTGACATCTCTCAAAAGTGCGGGATTTTCCGAATAAAAAAACAAGTTTTAATATTATTATTTTTGACACAAAATATCAGTTTGTAAACCAAACATTACATTTGAGTTCAAACCCAAGGCACCTCTGATTTTACGGATTCATGCGCGTATTGTATAAATATCACTTGCTTAAAAATCGGTGAAGGAAAATATTGTGAGGAAACCGGCGTGTCTGAGAGATATTCTCAACAGCATGTGAAGCTAGGTCAGAGGCCCATGGGCAGCATAAGAACTCTGACACCAGGTTAATAACTAACCACACGAAAAAAATAAATTTGTAAACTATTTATTTTTGTTTTCAAAGTATTATGATAATTATTTATTTATCTTTGTTATGGTTTAATGTATGTATGGATGAATTTTTTAAAACACTATTTTGAATATGGTTTTTGGAATACAGTGTGTCGTCCAATAAAACCCCGACATAATTTAAGCTCGTAGCAATTTTTTAATTATTTCTAAACCCCTTGAATGTTAAAGTTAATACTGGTTGCTACTCTTTTTCTAGATTCCTTTGAACCTGCTTATACAAACAAAAGAACTATTGACCGGATCTCGTACTTTGGACACCACCCTTAATTCATGAATCTATTTGTTCCCAGAATTAGTTACAGTTAAATCCGCATTTAATAATTATAATAATACAACGTCACAATATTTCATAACTTGCACCTCACAGCTAATAAAGTCGGTGCTAAGCGGCGCGACATCTGTCGGTGACGTACTTAACTAATAAACAACTTGGTGCCGCTCGCTCCTGTCTTGTGAAAGATGAGTTTAGAAAATAGAATAAATCAGGTGGTCGTTTTATTCTTGCCTAGAGGATAAAGTTAGCATTAAAATCTTCATGAGTCGAGAATCCCCATCGACAATACCTCCTACCTAATGTACCTACCTCTGTACAGATGGGGGAGAGGTTTTTTTTTGAGGGTGGGAAAGAGATGAAGCTATACGTCCTGTAAATATTCGTCTCATTCTAATGCTGCAGTAATCTTTACATATAATAAAAAAACTTTTTTACAAAAAAGTAAACTGACTTCCAAAAAAAACACTACAAAGTGAAAAATAATTTTGATTTCGGAAGTCGGTGTCTTCGGTTTTGTATTTTCATTTTTTTGCCACCGACTTCCGAAATCAAAATTATTTTTCACTTTGTAGTGTTTTTTTTGGAAGTCGGTTTACTTTTTTGTAAAAAAGTTTTTATTTTTCACTTTTTAGTTGTAGTACCTACAAAACAAATTTTATACCACTACCTGGTATGTAAATTACAGTGACAGGAACTTATTAGAACATCGTCCACATACATTAAGTAGAATTTTTTGATTTTTGTTGATTTTTCAAAAACCACTTTCGATAAAAAATTTATGGGACCATTTGGGAAGTATACCCTTTCCAACAAAAGAATTTTTCAAATCGGTTGGCAAGCAACGGAGTTATGCGCGAACAAACATAAAAAAAAAAATATATATATACAGTCGAATTGAGAACCTCCTCCTTTTTTAGAAGTCGGTTAAAAATGTAGCGGATCTCTGTCTTTGATCATTGTTCATTCGTTATAATTTTTCTGTGTCTGGCTGTGCGTTTGTGCACGCTAATCTCCGGCTCTCAAGGCTTATCCGATTTAGATGTCATTTTCAATTTCGATTTAAAGAATCACGTCGAACATTTGTTAAACTATCTATATCTATATAGTGTCAAAAATATCCTCCGATATTGCGATATAACCGAACTCCACGCGGACAAAGTCGCGGGTAAAAGCTAGCCTTCTTCTTCTTTTCGCGTGGTTAGTGACTAACCTGGTGTCAGAGTTTATGCTGCCCATGCGCCTCTGACTTAGCTTCACATGCTGTTGAGAAATATCTCTCAGACATGCTGGTTTCCTCACGATGAAGCAAAAGCTAGTATTAAAACAAACCTGATGTCACACTTGTGAGCTTGTATCCAGTCTATATTACTTCTTAACCTTTGGAACGCCATTGTCACATATACGTGACAACCAAGTGCATGCCCTGTGCGCCAACGACACAAATACCTATGTGACAATTCGGTACGCTGTGTGTTTTTATATATATCTTAAAAATGTAAGCTTTCGTACGTATTTAATGACATGAATCAAATTAAAAGACACCATGGATATTGGGCACTTCATAATAACAAGAAGAAATTTTGTAGCTTGGCATGGAGGGCACGCGCGTGCGTTTATGCTCTGGCGTTCGTTCAACCTACTACGTTCTCTGCCTATTCCGTCGGTGAAAATAGGCGTGATATAATTCCCACATATTCTTACACGACTCCAAGAACGGCTGAATATGTTAATTCCCTTACCCAGTACAATGTGTTAGTATTATTGAATTATAATAGTCTGAGTGTCATGTAGTCGCCTAATGGAGTGTCTACCGAATATATAAGTAGATTGTGAAGTGAAGGGCGACGCGAGGATAGTGTTTTGTTTTCTTGAGTGGTACTTGCTGTTGATGAGCTCAATATTACCCAGTTACTGGGTTGTTCAGCTCAGCATGACTGAGAGATATTTTTATATCTCAACAGCATGTGAAGCTGAGTCAGAGGCCCATGGGCAGCATAAAAACTCTGACACCAGGTTAGTCACTAACCACACGAAAGAAGAAGAAGGCTGGGTTTCAGTCGCTCCATGTAAAACACTGGTATTCAGGTCCAATCGGGGTAGACTGGAAGCTGACCCCAACATAGTTGGGAAAAGGCTAGGAGGTGATTATGAAGAGAAGGGCGATACGAGGATAGTGTTTTGTTTTTTTGAGTGGTAGTTATTAGCTGCTGATGAGCTCGAGGCTAAGTAATAACAGCTATACGGGTCAATCCACCAGGTTAAGCTACGCTTGCCGGGCTTGGTCCATGGATTGGTGAACATCTTTACATACCGAGACTCCTCTGTGCTTCGGAAAGCACGTTAAGCTGTTGATGTAGTCATTCGATCATCTTTGCCAGTCGTTATGTCTCGTTAGAAACCCGAAAATCTGCCAGCCTTACCAAAGGATATCACCTAGTTACTGGGTTGTGGAGGTCAGATAGGCAGTCACTCCATGTAAAATACTAGTATTCAGCTGCATCCGGTTAGACTGGAAGCGTACCCCAACATATTTAAACATAAATAGTAATAATCTTTATTTAATGCACACAAGATTCATAAGAGCAGATGTACAAAAATAGTATAAGATAGATATCTACATAAATATACACAAATCATGTAACCCTGTCTCCTAAACTAGGTAATCCTGTATCTTACTAACCATTCCAAAATATCAACAGTATTACGTACTGTTCATCATTTTCAAAACTACCTACTTACAAAAGTAGAGTAAGCAAGTAGGTACTTCCACGAACAAACCGTTTTCAATGAACCTCTAGGTCAGCACCCCTAAGTTCATCGAAAGAAGTCAATTTAAGTCTTATTAAGTGCAAAGTTCAGAATATTAAAGATTCTTGGAAATACGTTAGCCGGCTGAAAGCTACGCGTATTGAGTCAGCGGGATTATCCTGAAGGGTAAACGTTACCCTGGAACACAAAGAGCTAAGGAAGGAACATGGATGGGTTGTAGTCAGTAAGAGTCTAGAAGAGTCTAGTAGTAGTTAAGCCGTGATAGCCTAGTGTTGTGACCGTCGGACTGCCAAGTCACAGGTCTCGAGTTCGAACCCAAGGTACGCACCACTGATTTTACGGATTCATGTGCGCATTGTATAATTATCACTTGCTTCAAAATCGGTGAAGGAAAACATCGTGAGGAAACCAAGCATGTCTGAGAGATATTTCTCAACAGTATGTGAAGCCAAGTCAGAGGCAGCTTAAAAACTCTGACACCAGGTCATAAAATTTGATTCGCTTATTACCTTTAAGGCTAAGCTTCTCTGGTCTTAAAAAAAGCTTTAAAAAACCGTGCAGATGAGAAGCAGCTTTTCGTCGGCATTTACAGTGAAATTACATCTGAAAAAAATAGTTGGTAATCTACATGAGATGATACGTAATTTGGTTTAGCCATAACACGTGGTAAGAAAAAAACAACAACAAATCACTTTCTAAATCGTTGAGATGAAACCATTTTACTCAAAATAAAATGATTTGGTTTTGTAACAAAAAAAAATATATTATTATTATTTTTATTATAATAGGTTACAAAGCGTTTAATTTGGGACAAGGGGGGAGTTCTATTACTGGGTGGATGTACGACGCGTTTAGTGAGCTCAGCAAAGAACGCGCAAGCTATGCACTGAAGGCCGTTGGCATATATGGGTCAAAATCAGAGAGGTGAGCATTATGCTTCTGACAAACATTTCTGAATAAAATAACTCGATACTACTAAAAGATTTATTTCAAAATAAAGGTTCTGTGCATAATTACACGGCACTTAGCTTATTTATCTTTCTGTACTAATGTTTTATTTGATTTTAAACAAAAAAAGGTGGAAATAGTCATTCCGGGAACGCGTCCTTAAACCATGTTTCATAGTTCAAACAAGTCAAAAATGTTTATAATTAAGACTTAAAATTGTCATATTTTAATTTTAACTTTGAAAATGATTAAATTAAGAATATACGTATAAAATACATTAATAGCAGTTTAATTTATTCATATTTTGACTATTCAAATGCTGTCTGACGTTTAATAAATCATTCCGTGAACGCAGTCGATGTTGATCGATGTAAATAAAAGAAAACACGCTAGGTGGCGTTAGCGAGCAACAGTGTGAAGTTCGCTAGTCAAAGCAAAAGGCGTGTTTCGTGTTTACGGAAAAAAATAATTGATTTTGTTGGTAAGTACCTTTTAAATTGATATCTGCGCCTTAATCAGCTAAATTAACGCTGCAAATAAAGATAAGCAAGCAATGTATATCGGAGCAGCTGTCACTCAGAAACTAATGCCTTTACTTATTCATCTACCCTCTTCGAGTCTTAGGCCGGGAATCCACGGAAACGAACGGAGATATGTTTTTTAAACAACAAATAGAATTGTGTTATTGACACAATATCTCCTCTCCGCTTAGCTTCAGTGGAGATCGCTGTGCGGAGATGTGTAATATTTGTATGGCGCGATGGATGCGGAGATTTGAGCTGTGCGAGGACGACGCGCAGTGGATATGAGAGATGTGAGCGGCGTGCAGTGAGTGCGTGTACTGAGCACTCAACGCCCCGCATCCGAGCTGAAAAACATCTCTTCTCGCACAGCACATAGCACACCGCACACATCTCTGCTTTGGTGGAGACCCGACCTTAGACGAGAACTAATCTGTCTAGATCTATTAGAAATCTAATCAACGAACTGAAAGTTGAACTGAGAGTAGTTTTCAGTTTTGCAACTTCCCCTCGGAATTGTGGGTATCTACAGGATGTTAGGTAGTCAAGAGACGTACGGAACCTTAAGGTCACAACTGATTAAAGTCACCCGGCACCCACCCCACTCCGCTTTGTCACACGGTGTCTACTCGTTGTCGACGGATGGTCAATGAGTGGACGCCGCGTTATCACCAATAAACGTCACGCGGTCAACCACCACTCACAGTGGAGTGAATGCAAGGCAAGCATGCGAGCAGCGCGTTGTCGCCGAGTGGTCTACCCGCCGTCCGCGCGTGGAGGGCTTTTTTTTTTTTTTAAGGCTGGGAAATCATCCAATGACTGCTCCCGCTCTGGGTGGAGCGGAAGGGAGTGTCAGACTCTTACTGACCAAAACCCATCCATGTTCCTTCCGTAGCCCTTTATGTTCCGGGGTAGCGGTAACCCTTTCGGACAATCCCGCTTACCCGGCAGGCTTCGCCCTGTGGGGCCCCTTCGTATGCTGACATCTCTTTGAGGCGCGCGTGGAACATATACGCGCCGTACGGCACGGGTCTGGTGCTGATCGGACGGTGAGTCACCCATTACTCACCGTCCGCAGGCCCGCGCCTACGGTGGCCGGGAGTCGTCACGTGGCTCCCGACGCCCGGGGCGTCTCCTGCGGCGGCTGGGACGGGAGGACCTTTCTCTCTCCCATCCCGCCACCTCCTTCGCGAGTGTGTGCTCTACCGTGTCCTCTGGGCGATCCTCGCAGTGGTGACACCCGGGCGTTTCCTCCCGCCTGATGATGTGCAGGAACCTCCCGAAACATCCATGTCCGGTGAGGACCTGCGTCAGGTGGTAGGTGAGGGCGCCGTGACGCCTCTCTAGCCACTCCTTAAAGAGGGGCCTTACCGCCACTATCGTGGCGTCCCTGCGTGGAGGGCTTACGACCTAGGCGATCCGTATCAGGCCCATAGTATAACTTGTTTATTTTCTTATGCCAAACTCAAACTTCAAGCATTTCAAATAAACCAATTACAGGCATTTTTGAATTGTCAAGGGGTCGTTCAGTCAGAGAGATGAAGCTAGTTGCCCAATCAAAAGCAGTAGGTACCTACATAGGACCGTCGTTTAACTAAACACCCTGTATGTATATGACTCACACACACACACATACATGACTCCATATCTGTGACGTATCTTCATCACGAGGTAACTGGATTTGCGACTGACAGATACGGGTTGGATCGAGCGTGAAGTATGAATAATACTGTAGAGCGCGTTAAGGGGGTGCAAGTTAAAAGCAACATCGAAAACGACCAATAAATATTTCGCTGTATTAATAAACTAGTTGCTGCCAGCAGCTTCGCCCGCGCGGATTTCGGAAATGATTCCTAGGAAACGTACTACCGGGATGAAAAGTATCTTATGTGTTAATCGAGGTTATAAACTACCCCTGTGCTTAGTTTCATTCATATACATTCAGCCGTTTGAGCATGAAGGACGGACAAACATACAAACTCACACACACTCAAAAACTTTCGCCTTTATAATATTAGTGTGATTTAATATTCTTCTGTCTAAAATACTGATAATGAATTGCAATAATAGTTAAAATGTTACCATATTAATTATTGCAATTTATAATCAATATTTCTTAATGCCTATGTAGCGGCATCTATACCATCACATACGAACTACGTGTCACAATGACGTCAAAAAATCCTGCATCGCGCAAGTAGAGTTTACCGCCGATTGGCATTGCTTATACTACACCCAGAGACATATCGCGTAGATCGAAGGATCCTCCCTTTTCTATGGATGGTGAGTGAAATTTACACCCTGTTCTTCATATCTCTATTTCTATAGATAATTCGTAATTTGATTAAGTGCAAATTTTTCAGTAATCAGATAAATGTTATCTGAAGAATAAAAATGGCGGTTTGACATTTTTTCTATGCAAAAGCTGTCAAACTGCCAATTTTATTCCTCCCATAAAACCTATCTGACTTTTGAAAAAAAACAGCCCTTACTAATATTGTTAAATTATGACCACAAAACATATCTTGATACTATTATTATGAGAGATTTTTACATAATAGTCTGGTATTCTGTAAAAATCTAACTATAAAAATCATATATCATAAATCACATATCATCTTTCACACATCACATCACACAATCCATCCATCGTTTCTTAGGTGTCCCTCTACTTGAAAAACATAATCAACTTATGTCAGTTTCATCGTCACTATATAGCTTGTTACATGAATACCCTGACGTACTGTGTTTCACGCCTGGACATGGTTTATCGCTTATAGCCGAGTGAAGTTTCAGGCAATACTAATAGGCAGTGATTTGACGCCGTTTCAGCTTTTTCAGCAGAGCTGTACGTGGTATAAATGTCGATGTTGATTCAATGTGTGGAACTCTGAAAACTCCACTAAAGTTTGTATGTTGGGATTGGAATGAAACAAAATTAGCATGAAATAACTGAAAAATTATTGAGTATAGAGTAATCCTTTTTTTTTGACGACACAATCACCCTACCTACCACATGACCGCTGCGCGACAGTTCTTCAAGTATAGTGTGCTCTAAGATAGCTCACCTTCCGATCAGGACCAGGTCCGTGCCGGACGGCGCATACGTGTTCCACGCGCGCCTCAAAATCCTCAGTTAGGGCCAAAGCCTGGCGGGTAAGCGGGAGTGTCCAAAAGGGTTACCGCTATCCCGGAAAATATGGGCTAAGGAAGGAACATGGATGGGTTTCAGTCAGTAAGTCTGACACTCCCTTTCACTCCACCCAGAGCGGGCAGGTTCATTTGATGGTTTTCCATCCCCAAAAAAAAAATAGTTTGCTCTAAGATTATATTTTTTAACATTTAAAATTCGTAAATATTAACATCAAATGGAAAAATAATGTCTTCATGAAAAGAAAATGTGAAAACGTATATTATGTGTGTTAAATTAATGTCATCATTGTAGCGCCACGTTGTAGAAATCTACGTCCCGTTCCCATGGGAACATCAGGATACCCACAATGCATTAACACTTTATAAGATGCTGAACCACTTAATATGATGACCACTTCTATTAAAGGCTACACTGTCGTATATAATTTTCCACATTACAAGTTATTTTTAGAGATGTAAAATACCTGACCCAGAAAACCCTACTTTCGAACGATCCACCATTAAAAGGTCCTCCATACAAAAGAAAAAACCGGTTAAGAGCGAGTCGGACTCGTGCATCGAGTGTACCGTACCATCTTTTATGATGCCTGAAAAATTGTGCTATTTAGAGACATCGGTTTAATTTTTTCTGTATTCTTTACGTAAACTTCTATTACACAGAATAATTTCAGATGTTTTTTTTTTTTACATTTTTCATCAAAAATCAAAAACTATGCTGCCTAAAAAACAAAAAGATTTTTTGAGAATGTGCAAACATTGCTCTTTCACACGATACTCCGCATGCCTTAGTAGCCCTACTTCGAATATTTAACAACCCCTTTCAGTCCCTGTTGCAAAAAAATATATATTTTAATTTGTTTTATATATTAGTAGTTCTTGAGATATCCAGCTGTGACAGGTAGACAGACAGACGGCCTGAGTCGCACCATAAGGGTTCCTTCATACCATTTTGTTACGGAACCCTAAAAATACATCGTTCCATCATGACAAAGCGAAAAATCTAAAGCAACGTTTCAACACCATAATATTTTACTCCAAAGGAAACGGCTCTTATAGGCGTAACGCAAATACCATGACAAAGTGGCTCGGCCTTGGTATTTAATGGTAGTTATAAAGCTATGGGGCTTTGTAGACCATGGAGCAAGGAGACGCCGCTGCGGGCCTTGATAGAGGCGGCATTGCCAACACTTATCTTACAAACGAAATATTATTTAAATATAATGTCTAGGCAGTGATAGCCTAGTGTGACCGTCGGACTGCCAAGTCATAGGTCTCGAGTTGGAACCCAGGCACGCACCTCTGACTTTTTGGAGTCATGTGCGTATTGAATAATCACTTGCTTAAAAAACGGTGAAGGAAAACATCGTGAGGAAACCGGCATGTCTGAGAGATATTTCTCAACAGCATGTGAAGCTAAGTCAAAGGCCCATGGGCAGCATTAAAACTCTGACACCAGGTTAGTCACTTGCCACACGCAAAAGGAAGAAAGATTGTGTAAACATAATATACGCCATCATCATCATTGCAGCCGAAAGACGTACACAGCTGGACATAGGGCTCCTCCAAGCAACGCCTCTTTGACCGGTTCGGTGCTTCTCAATCAGTTCTACGAGCAATGTGCCCTGCCATGCATAATCATCCCATATCCCCTCTGCTGGGACACAGGACTCCTCTCTGAGAGAGGGAGTGGGCCATAATCCACCACGCAGGCCCAGTGCGGGTCGGTAGATGTCACAAGTCTTCGAATTTTTGGTCTAGGACACGCCGGTTTCCGCACGATGTTTTCCTTCACCGTTTTGAGAGCAGTGGCGATAGAATAGAAGTTAAATACACAAAGACTCTGCATGGGTTCAAACTCACGACTCGTAAGATGGGGCCGACACAACAGAACCACTACTGTTCTGTGCCCTGCTAACTGCCATTTCATTTAATAAGATTTAAATAAACTAAGTACTTTGACGACACGGTTGGCGCAGAGGTTGAGCGATTGTCTGCTGCACAGCATGTCGCGGTTTCGATTCCTTGCACGGTACAAATATTTGTACTACGAGTATTTGTTCCGGGTCTGGGTGTTTTTCTATCTTTGATATGTATGTATTTACAAAAAAAATATGTATAAAAGTAGTTTATAAGCCATCTCGTTACCATAACACAAGCATTAGGTTGCTTAGCTTGGGACTATATGGCATTGTGTGAAATGTCTAAGGGTATTATTATTACCGACTTCTCTAGACGCTGACGATTCTTATTCCGTGCTCTGTGATAGTATTAGAAGGGGTTTAGTAGGTCATAGACCATTATACTGTCATTAATATCCTTCATGTCAACTGGAGTTTTAGTGGGAAAATGAATGTAAATTTTTTTGTCGAAAAGAAAAGAGAAACATTTTCGGGCAATCGATACGGGGAATCAGAAGCCAGAAATTCTGGGTACCAGTCTTACCAAGGTGTATCGTGTAACCCAGCTGAATGGTCATAAAGGCAGTCGCTCCATGTAAATTACTGGTATTACCAGGCAACAGCGGGATTGTCCGAAAGGGTTACCGCTACCCCGGAACATAAAGGGCTACGGAAGGAACATGGATGGGTTTTAGTCGGTAAGAGTCTGACACTCCCTTACGCTCCACCCAGAACGGGGGAACTCAATTGAAGATTTACCTCCTTCAAAAAAAGCACTATTGTTGTATGGATTGTACAGAGGCCAGCACATCAAGTTACCACTATCTGTCAAATTTCTTTGATAGTATTTTTCAACTTTATTGCAAAGACATAAGGTTTATTTTTAATTGAGAAAATTTGACAGTTAGGGATAGCTTGATGTGCTGGCGTCTGTACAGGCGCCAGCTCATCAAGTTACCACAAACGTTCAAATTTTCTCAATCGATTTTGCACTTAACTGTCAACGTTTTAAGGTTTAAAATTGTTTGGAGAAATTTTGACAGTTTGGCTTCAAATTGGTATAACGCGTTAGCGACTGTACCTAGGTTCAAACAAACGGAGTCTTAAAAAATTATTGCGAGAATTACAATGCCCTATTCAAATTATTATGCTAATCTTTATTAATTCCATTATTTAGATTTATTACATTTACACAGTTAATTGTCTTAAATTACAATATTGGGTATTTATTACTCGTAAATAATCGTACTAATAAATAACATAAATTGTAATTTGCGATTGTTATCCCTTTAATTATTAGCAGTTAATTTAAATTTTGTCTTTGTCAAGGCTTGAACAGAGTTTTTTAAAGTAGTTAGTCATTGCGGCGAGTATGGAAAATGCTAATTAGTTTGTAAAAGCCCATAATAGTGCAATAGGAAACAATAATTAATAATATTTGTAATTTGTGCTGACCGACAAAACTTTCTATAAAGCCTTTTTCGATATGTCTGAAAGCTCCATCTGTTAGATGAATATTAAACTTTCTACTGGCTACTTTTGCGTCTACCAAATTTCGAGTAAGTTTTATTTTTTGAGTATAGATGGCAGTGTTTGCAAGATATTTTAACATTCTGTTGTGATGCTGGATATTTTAAATATCACAATAAAAACAGCACTCGTAACGGTAATATTCTAAATAGGTATTTATTTTAACTGTTATTTTCTTTTTGTCTCCAGGCCTGATCAGTCTTCCTCCGATGGAGGTAGAGAGAAGAACACAAGCAGGTTGAATGGTTTCCTTAATCTGAAGACACCCCTGATCAGCACAAAGACTCTTGGGTAAGTTTAGATCTAAATATGATTTAATAAGTATTATATTTACGTATTTCAACAAGACCAGCGTCTTCAACTTTTTGTGCTGAATCCTTCTAAAAACAACTACAAAGATAACTGTTACTATGTATTTATAATCTAGCTGTTAATAGCGGTTATTGATATGAAAACTGGTCGCAATAAAGACACGAATTAATTTGACATACCGGGAATACGAATGTAAGAAACTGTGATACTGCGTTAAGCGCCATCTAGATTTTTAACGTTAAACTGACTCTCAAGTTTGGTTCCGAATTAGTTTGGGCTGTAAATCATAGATGGCGTCAGGGTACTTGAAATTACCCTACAGCGTCTTTTTAGTTACAGGAATCTATACTTTACGTATTCAAAAAACGATTAACACGACTCGTTGTAATCGGATACTTGGCAGGACAAACTAATTAAACATTAAGTGTCAAATTCGAAGGCATCCATTATCTATTTTAGGTAGGGACTGGATCTTTTGGTCGTGAATTCAGACGTCGTCGTTGGTTACGTAAGTCTCGTGTCTTTGTTATCTGAACAGCTAACTAGGTACCTACATTTTACTAACGTACCTGAGAATTAGGAAATGACATGTGTTTTTTTCAGCACAGGAATAAAATCTAGTATACAAATATGTGGATACCATAAATGATAAAAATGTATAATTGAGATATTGACTTTAATTATGCCTTCTGTTTTCACGCATCGACGTTCAGGGGACTTATAAGGTAATTTCTGTAAGTCTTGTGGCCCTAACCCTAGCCTTATTCACAAAATAAAAACAAACCTTAATTAATAGCTAACCCGTTTGAGTCCCGCACTCCGGAACCAAAACCAGATTTTAAATAAAAAATATATCATTCTGCCTAAAAGCCAGTTTGTATTTTGAATAACAAAATTCCTTTTTCAAATATTTAAACCTTACGAAATCAGCCAATCACATCACGCATCCTCAGCCGCCATGTTGTGACGTCATCATTTAATGATTACTACTTAAAAATACCCCAAGAAGACCTTTCTCTACTCCCAAAGGAGCGATCCTCATAAAACTGAAATTGGATACTTATTACCCATTTTATTACTTTACCCTATTTTTATTTGACCAGTTCGATTATAAATCGGATTAAATTATTATTTAACTATATTCTGTACTTTGAAAGTCGTTTGATTTTATGTAAGAAGGATGACTGGTTAAGGCTGCTCTCTCGGAAAAAGCTCAAATAAAATCGTGTAAATGAAGCAGATTTTTGTCGGCGTTTTCAGAGGTAAATGCCGACGAAAAGCTGCTTCATTTAAGATACATGTCTGAATAAAAATGTTAATAATCTAGCCTTTTGGACAAGCCCGCTTACCCGGCAGGCTTCGGCCCTAACGGGCCCCTTCAAATGCTGACATCTCTTTGAGGCGCGCATGGAACACGTACGCGCCGTCCGGCACGGGCCTGGTCCTGATCGGATGGTGAGCTACCCATTACTCACCGCCCGCAGGCCTGCGCCTACGGTGGCCGGGTGTCGTCACGTGTTCATGCTGCTCATGGGCCTCTGACATGGGCTTCAGATGCTGTTGAGAAATATCTCTCAGAACTGCTGGTTTCCTCACGATTTATAAGCAAGTGATAATTATACAATACGCACATGAATCCGAAAAATCAGAGGTGCGTGCCTTGGGTTCGAACTCGAGACTTATGATAATTATAGCAGTCTGACGGTCACACCATTAGGCTATCACTTCCGCGCCATTATGAGAGAAATAAAATACAATATTAACATGGTCACGCTTTAAAAAGACGTATAAATCCACCATGTTATTAAGAAATGCCTCCATAGCGTAACACGCTCTATATAAGTATAAATATTTTGGTGAATATGTGAGAGGTACGTGCGACATAGGAGCAAGAGTGAGGGTGAACACGGTTCAGTACGTACGGGTGAGGGTTTGTTCATAGGCGGTAGTGGGAGCGAGTTGAAATGTTTCTTAAAGTCGGTGACGACATTAAACAAGGTGGAGACGCCAGGAAACAAAACAAACAAACAAAACAGTTTTGTAAGTGAAATATGTGTGTGTGTATTACGAGTATTATGTTATATTAAGTGTTTTTTTTTTGTTGTGTGAAATGAGGAATGATGCACGAAATATTAACCCTTCTTCTTCTTTTCGTGTGGTTAGTGACTAACCTGGTGTCAGAGCATTGTACTCATCGTTACGAAATCTTTTACAATGAGATGAACCCTGAAATCGCGAAAAAATATGAGCTGTACATTTATTCACAAGTAACGTAACGTTCAAAAGTGCCTTTCTTGTGCCTATTTGAAATAAATGTTTTGACTTTGACTTTGGCTTTGACTTAACTCAATAGAATGTATGGAACAGCTCATATTTTTTTCGCGAAGATGAATACAATGCTCACACGAAATTCTTAGATTACAGTAAATACATTTTTTAACACCTTATTATGTTATATTGAATTTAAGTTTTTATTTTCATTTGAACTCAGTGTATCAGCTCCCATAGCACTAACGTCCGCCAATCTCAAGCCACGACCTTACCTCAAAGCCAAACAAATAAAAAGCGGAATTTATTTGGACCCAAATGTACTCTGTGATTGACAAGCGAGACCGCGAGATGATTCCATTTCGCTGAGATTTATATTATTGCTAGTACTTTTCTTGCGACTTTGCGTGGATTTTAGGTTTTCCCGTGCAGAATTCGGTGGAAAAGACATTGACGCAAACCGGTTACCATAGATTCCGTGCATTGTTCTAAACCTCCTTACGTTGCAATTAGTCACCGGTAATTAAAAAAAAAACAGCTGTTCCATACATTTCCACAGCGTAGGTGTTACGGCGAAAGGGTTACCGCTGCCCCGAAACATAAAGGGCTAAGGAAGGAACATGGATTGGTTTTAGTCAGTAAGAGTCTGACACTTCCTTCTGCTCCACCCAGAGCGGGTGGATTTATTTGATGATTTCCCATCCTCAAAAAAAAGTTATGTTTTTCATTACTTTTTATATAACGGACAAAAAATTTCATCTCAATAATTATACCAGTGGTCAGTAATTTCCAAAAAAAAAATAATATTTATGATGTTTTAGAATTGATGCATTTGTATAAGAAAAGCATCTTTGTTTTTCCTACTTTGAGGAATATTTTTGGGACTCCTGTTTGCATTTTATGGTTTATTGCAATACTTATTCGTATTGGGTTTGTTGAAGTATTGTATTGTTTACCGTGGAAATACATACAGCTTACATAACAGCCAAATGAGGAACACATAAGAAACAGAATTTCTTATTGCTTGTTTGAAAGCAAACGAAATAATGCAATATAAGATTACTCGTGCTTAGTGCGGAGCTCGTGGCTAAGTAATAACAGCCGCACGGATCGATCCATCAGGTTAAGCTACGCTTGCCGAGGTTGACTGTGGATGGGTGACCTCTCTACGTACCGAGACTCCTCTGTGTCTCGGAAAGCACGTTAACCCGTTGGTCCCATCTGTCATTCGTGGATCTTTGACAGTCGTTACGGGTCGTCAGAAGCCCGAAAATCTGACAGTTAGTCTTACCAATGGTTATCGTATTACCCTGTTACTGACTAGGTTGAGAAGATCAGATAGGCAGTCGCTCCATGTAAAATACTGGTTTTCAGCTGCATCCGGCTAGATTGGAAGCCGACCCCAACATAGTTGAGAAAAGGCTAGGCAGATTGATTACTCGTGCGTATAACCGTTTGTTACAGACGTTTTTCTCATTAACCTGGGCGCTGGCCACGACATCTTAAACCAGTATTATGTTATCACTAGCTTTTACCCGCGACTTCGTCTGCGTGGAGTTCGGTTATATCGCAATATCAGGAGATATTTTTGAGACAATGATTCAACAAATGTTTGACGTGATTCTTTAATTTGGCATAACTTTCTATTTATGAACCGATTGACATGAAACAAACACTAAATGCTAAGTGAAGCCCACCAAAATTATGTTAGTGAAATTAATGTCATCATTGTAGTGCTACGTTGTATCTTGTCTATACTATCATATTATAAAGAGGAAACATTTGTATGTATGTTTGTAACGAATAAACTCAAAAACTACTTAACGGATCTGGATGCACTTGGCACAAAGATGGATATATATATACATAGATTGGAATAGTATTCCAGACTTTTTTATTCGTTACAAAAATACATACAAATCTTTACTCTTTATAATTCATAGTATAGACACATCCAGATAAGCTATTTTTTATCCCGGACAAATGTACGGTTCCCGTGCGATAATTTCCTACATACACGCGGGCGAAGCCGCTAGCAAAAGCTAGTATATTATATTTGTATAACCTGCATTTCAATAAGATAAAAAAAGTTGAGATAGCCTAGCATTATAACAATATAATAATATATTATTATAATTTCTGTTCACAAATAAGTTCCAAAATTCAGTCCTAGAACCAGATTAGGTAAATAATCCTAAATTAGAAGACTAGGTAAGATTATGTAAGATTATAGTCAGTTTCTATCTAAGTTAATATTTATTCAAGGGTGGGATTTGCAGAAATAGTGAGATAGGTATTTATCTGGTTTAAGGCAGTAAAGGTAATTGGGAATTATTGAAAGCAAGAAAATACCTACATTTATTTTCGTTAGACATTAATTATTTTTTTTGAGAATCTCGTGGCTAAGTAATAACAACCGCTCAGGTCGAGCCATCAGGTTAAGCTACGCTTGCCGGGGTTGGCTGTGGATGGGTGACCATCTTTACATACCGAGACTCCTCCGTGCCTCGGAAAGCACGTTAAGCCGTCGGTCCTGGCTGTCATTACTGCATCTTTGACAGTCGTTATGGATCATCAGAAGCCCGAAAATCTGACAGCCAGTCTTACAAATGGGTTTCGTACTACCCAGTTACTGGGTTGTGGTCAGATAGGCAGTCACTCCTTGTAAAATACTGGTATTCAGCTGCATCTGCTTAGACTGAAAGCCGATCCCAAAATAGGTGGGAAACGGCTAGCAGATTGATTGACGTACACTGACAGGTCTGGACAGGTCCACTCAACCTGTATGGTTCTTTCCTCAAAATACCCTTTCAGACACCTCCATGGTCTTCACATGATCTGACCCAGATTATGTCTGGACAAAGAGACTGTGACCTCTAAGTTTGTTCCGGCCTTTTTGCTCTGGGTAGTCAGTTAGGAAACGCCGACCTTTTCTTGTTTTAAAAATAGGATTGCAAAAACCTATTTAAAAAAAATAAACACATTTCATTTTATAATTCATGTATACAAAACATTAAAAAACTTTTTAAAAGAGTAACCGTGGAAGTTCTTGCCCATTCTTCTTCATACGAAACTACCTTTTGTAACGGGCGACTAGAATCAATTCTATTTCTTGTTCATTTTTAGGGTTCCGTACCTCAAAAGAAAAAAACGGAACCCTTATAGGATCACTTTGTTGTCCGTCCGTCCGTCTGTCAAGACCGTTTTTCTCAGGAACGCGTGGAGGTATCAAACTGATAATTATATCTAATACTCAGGTCTACTGTCCCTTGGAGCTCTGATAAAATCAAACTTCTAATTTCCGCAAATTTTTGAAACTCTCACGGGAATCAAAACCTACAGGGTACTTCCCGTGAACTTAGAATCTTTAAATTTGGTACGAAGTGACGTCTTATAGTACAAATAAAGGAAAAATTGCGAAAACCGTAAATTTTTAGTTACATCATACAATAAACAAAAAAAACTTTTTTTTTCAAAATATAAAAATATTATAACTATGACTCGATTGTCGTGATGGGTGAACTTTTAATTATATACCTACGATTTGTACGGAACCCTTAGCCGGTTTTTTACGTTCAAAAGTGCCTTTCTTGTGCCTATTTGAAATAAGGATTCGACTTTTTTGACTTTTAAAATCATTTATCAATTAGTGTAAGCGTAAGCGGCGGGTATAGGTGTTGCCACTTGTGAAAACTATTTTAACAAAAAACCATAATTCATTACAATAATGCTTTGATCAAAATGCCTTTCTTGCCAACAACAGGCAATTAATTTAAATTCCAATCAACTATAATCTTCATGGAACTTAATTCCTTAATAACTGAGACTACCCTACTTTCACGAAGCTCAAAAAAAAAATAACGAGCTTGTTCCAGGCGTTTTCAAGTTAATTAGAACAGGTCTAAGAAGATTAATTAATTACAAGAAAATGAACAAAATAGTAAGTAAAATAGATCGGTACGAAACAAAGGGTATTTTCTGCCTTGGTTTGTTTGCATTTCATTTTCAAACGTATACAGGTTGAATTAAAACAAATGCTTCTAAGGTTTTAGTCTATGTTTGTGTTGTTTGATTACGTAAATTATTTCAGATGACTGATGGGCCAATGTGCGAACTGAATACGAGGTTTTTTAGCTAGTTTGCACGGATATAATAATAATAATAATATCCTTGGACATTTCACACAACGCCTTATCGTCCCAAGCTAAGCAACCTAAAGCTTGTGTTATAGTAACGAGATGGCTGATAAACTACTTACATACATTTTTGAAGTGAAACTTCTTTATCGGGGTTGGAAATAAATTTTTCGTTACGCGTCACATTTTTCCGTTACGCGCCATCTTCTTCTTATCCCTACCACGCGTGATTCGAAGTATACTTTCTCCAGCGGAGTAGGGATTGGTATTACAATAACAACAACAAACAACAACAACAACAACAACAAACAACAACAACAATAACAACAACTTTATCTTATTTAACTTTATTTAACCAATTTCTGTAAAGTTGCATATAGTAAATTATTTTTTGAAAAATAACGTCGTAAAGAAGTTTCACTTCTTACGAGTGTACGCTAGTACACGCACACATATTTTTTTTTGTAAATACATACATATTATAGATAGAAAAACACCCAGACCCGTAACAAATACTTGCAGGTCGTACAAATATTTGTTCCGTGCGGGAATCGAACCCGCGACATGCCGCGCAGCAGACAATCGCTTAACCGCTGCGCCAACCATGTCGTCGATATAGTAGGTGAGTTTTTAGTTTGTTTTTATAAATGTGCGTCTTGTTTGTGCTGAATAAACATTTTTCTTTCTTTGATCTTTCTTTCTAATTGAGGGGCTCCTCTAGTAGCAAGCCACATCGGGACGGGCTCTGACGATGGTGAAGCAAAGAGCTGGGAAAAGATTACGTCGATACATTGTGTCAAAATGTGGCATGACGTAACTCCTTTATAGCTGACTAGCTTCTGCCCGTGACTTCGTCCGCGGAAAATTTCTTGTTTTAACATTAGAGTAAGTCGAAAAAATCCTTTTTTATTAAAACATAAAACGAAATACACACATCAAAAGTGTCTAGGGATCAACATATATTTTTGCAATAACTTTTCTCTTGATTGATATTAATTTAAATTTTCTTTAAGGATTCATCAAATAAAGTGTTTTCGTTTGTCACAGTAACGATAAACCAAGTCACCTTTGCATTAATAAAGAAATTTGCCATTTTCCTAATAAAGGGATTTTTGACATTTGAACCACTAACATTAAAGTTCGAAAAAAAGACTGAAATAACAGTTTTCTTTAAAATTTTATTGGGTAACTTAAACAATTAATAATCCGTGTTTCTACCGCGAACACTAACAACACAAGAACATCGGTTTGGCATACTCAAAATGAGTTCATCCAAATCACGCTGTGGAATGGCCGCCCATGTTCGTTGCAACAACAAAAAAAGGTCTTCTTGCAACTGGATACCCTCCATATTCGGCAGAGCTCTTCTCTGTAGCATATCCCATGCATGCTCAATCGGGTTCAAGTCTGGCGACTGAGCAGGCCAGGGCAGGACATTGATGTTAGCTGCGACGAGAGTCTGTCTTACAACTCTTGCGGTGTGCGGTCGTGCATTATCATGCATTAACTGAAATAAGGGACCGATTTGCACTTGTAGAGGAACGATGACGTCAGATACAATCGTCTCAGCATAAATTTGAGCGTTGAGGTTGCCTCTGATCCAAATCAACTCAGTTCTTCCGCCGATCCAAATACCCGCCCATACCATGATGGTTCCACCACTATAAGGATGGACTTCCTGGCAGGATTTTAATCGCTGTTGGCGTCCAGGGGTTCTCCAGTGTCGTATACGTCTTGTATCCGGTCTCATACCAAAACGAGACTCATCAGAAAAGCACACGAAACGCCATTGTTCTTCTGCCCAATTTCTGTGTTCAAGAGCCCATTGATATCGAATCCTACGATTGTGCATTGCTATAGGTGGTACCCGTAGCGGTCTTCGGGAATGAAGGTTCACTTCATGCAAGCGGTTTCTGACTGTTTGGTCGCTAATTAAGTTCCCTGAAGAGTGATGAAGCCTCACGGCTAACATCATGGCGGTTATTGTTGGAGCTCTTCGAGTTAAGATTTGAATGTATCGGTCTTGTCTCCGTGTGGTGCAGCGATACCGTCCTTCATGGCGCTCAGCCACGGTACCAGTGCTTCGGTAACGTGTCCAAAGTCGACTGATAACACCTTTTTTTGTTGTTGCAACGAACATGGGCGGCCATTCCACAGCGTGATTTGGATGAACTCATTTTGAGTATGCCAAACCGATGTTCTTGTGTTGTTAGTGTTCGCGGTAGAAACACGGATTATTAATTGTTTAAGTTACCCAATAAAATTTTAAAGAAAACTGTTATTTCAGTCTTTTTTTCGAACTTTAATGTTAGTGGTTCAAATGTCAAAAATCCCTTTATTAGGAAAATGGCAAAGGAGATTGTTCTACGCCCATACATTGTTCGCCCTGGAGCCAACAGCATAGAAAAAATCATTTTCTATTTGTAAATTGCCCTTAGTAGCCCATACGAACAAAGTTTCTTGACGGACACTTTAGAGAAAAGATTTATTTAAAGAAAAGGAACCGATTTTGAGGTTATTTTTTATAAAAGAAAACTTAAGTAATTCCTTCTAAAATCGCTATTTCTGGTTTCTACAAAGCATTAAACTTCAAATACAGTAAAATATTACTGTAAATACAGTTGTATTACAAACAGAAACCAAATCAAAAACGCCAAAAGAAATCACCAAATACAACGCAACACAAGACTCGGTGAGACGAACCGAGAACCGACAGACGTAGTGACGTAGAGAATAGAGATGCTCTCTCGAAGATCAATCATTCTATATCGATTATCAATGACCACCTATATAATCTGAGGTTTTAATTTAGTAGACCAAAATGACAGATCAATATGTAAAATGTCAATTAATTTGTTCCGTTACAAACATAAACACGTTGTCGCTATGATTCTACTTCAATTAAATTAATGCTAAAATAAAATATTTTCATCCCAACGAACAATGTGTAACGTTTTAGTTTGCGACATTTAAAAATAGAGTTTAAGTACTTAAAAAGTAAAAATATGGCTATTGAAGTCGTGAAATGGTTATGAGAACAATTCACTAGATTCATAGTTGCGTCGTAAATGACATTTCAATCGTTAAATGAGAGATTTTCTGACAAGTGAAAAAACATAGTTCAATAGATGGCGTGGGTAAAAAATACGTCTTTGTTTTACTGGCTACTGATAACAAAAATAAGATCCCTAAATAAGAAAGCTTATTTGATGTCAAAAACCTGAGACAGTGGCGTATTTTTTACCAACGTCTCTTTGAACTAATATTTTCTCACTTGTGAGAAAATCCCTCATTCGACTAGTAAGTACTTTTTGTGAGTTTGTTTTGTTCATTATATTTTCATCATAATCGTGCTAGGCCATATTCATCATAAGTTCCATTAAAATGTTCACGGAACTAATTCCATGAAAAAAGTATGCATGAAAAACTTTTATGTTGCACATTTTCAATGTTTTGGAAGTGATAACTATCGAACATCCATTATTTATCACTAGATATTATGGACATCGTCGTCGATATCGATATTTATTTAAGATTAGCGAGAGCGACACTGTCAAATCTTTTGTGACATTCACATTGACAATTCCTTGAAAGATGGCGAGTTCAGTTGGTAATAAAATCAATGAGGTCACTTTTAAAAACCTATTAAGAATTAAACAGTGTCCGCTTGAATTTATTATTTTTAAAAAGCATATTAAAATATAATTAAAATTAACGTACACGTCAAATGTTTGTTGGTTATAGGGCGGTCTAGAACAATCTCCTTTCTTTATTAATGCAAAGGTGACTTGGTTTATCGTTACTGTGACAAACGAAAACACTTTATTTGATGAATCCTTAAAGAAAATTTAAATTAATATCAATCAAGAGAAAAGTTATTGCAAAAATATATGTTGATCCCTAGACACTTTTGATGTGTGTATAAAAGTTAAAATACAAAAGATAGGAATATGGTGTCGCGGACTTTTTTGTAGAAATAATTAAGGCGAACCGGGTTGCCATACATTGCTTTCAATTTTAAACAACTGTTTAGGCAGCGCATGCAAATAATTCTGTTTTCACAGGTATTTCTTTACGACTTGCTAGACAAAAATTGCGATAGCTCGGCTAATGTGTATGATATTTAAAATATAATTTATAGCCTATGGCACTCAGGAATAATGTAGCTTTCTATCAGTGAATTTTTTTTTTAAATTACAATAATAATAATAATAATATCCTTGGACATTTCACACAGCGCCAATTGGATCATTAGTTCCGGAGATTACCCCCTACATACAAACTTACAAATTTTACCTCTTTATAATATTAGTATAGATTTAGTACTGAGTTGTGACATAGCGCGCCCCCACCTCCCCAGCTTTAAGGCGTTTTATCTAAGTATTTTTTTGTTAATATAAGAAAGGAAACATTATATTTTTTTTATTATCTGACTGACAGACTAAATATTTTTTTTTAACCTGTCATCATCTTACCCCTCGGTAAGACTGGTAGTCTCGGTCTCCAGTCACAAGTCATGACAACTCAGCGGAATTGTACGGAAAGGGTTACCGCTACCCCGAAACTTAAAGGGCTAAGGAAGATACATGGATGGGTTTTAGTCAGTAAGAGTCTTACACTCCCTTCCACTCCAACCAGAGTGGGAGGCCATTAGATGATTTCCCATCCACAAAAAAAAGTCATGACAACACATTAAATTACTTATACCCATCCTTACAGGCATTTCCATCGTTCATCGTTTCCTTACGATGTTTTACCATGCTAGAGAGATATTTCAGGTTACAGGTCCATGGGCAGCACAATAATTATGACACTAGGTTAGTCATAACCGCACAAAGAAGACGAAGACCTATCCTTTAAGAAACTCTTGAAAAAGACGGAGTCAGAGAGACAAACTAGCCACAAGCCTCTTTATAAATAATAGGCTCTTGGTAGGCTTTCCGAATAACTCCGTTTATCTCCTTTCCAGGGTCTTGTCTCCCGCATGGCAATATCCACCTAAACCAGGGGTTCCCAAACTTAAAACTCAAACTCAAAGTATTTATTTCAAATAAACCAATTACAGGCACTTTTGATTTGTCAAGGGGTCGCCGGTCAGTCAGTCAGAAAGATGAAGCTAGTTGCCCATTCCAAAGCAGTTGGTACCTATGGAGAAGAACGGGCAAGAAACTCCATGGACACTCTTTTAAACAAAATATTATTATTTAAACTTATTTTGTCGACTGCCCACTTTGAGAATAAATAATTTTTTAGCACCCCCAGTTTTTCACCTACTTAAAAACAACTATCTAGATGAAATTACAGATCGACCCCTAATCCTCTACACAATGCCCCCATTTTTTTCTAGGTCTCTAACTGCCTCCCTTTGGACCTGCAGCGCCCTCAAACAGCTTTTAGAAAGGCTGACATAAACTGATCAACGTAAAGGATTACGATAGGGGCGCATATTTAGTAACAATGATTGATTTTCGCGTGAATGTGTACGAAATCTTGTTAGAATTATAAGCTTGTGTTTTTGCAACGATTAATGCAGATTGACGTTTTCTCGAATCATCTCTGCCATGGAGTTATATTAAGACTAGGTCAGCGGGATTATCCGAAAGGCTTACGCTGCCCCGAAACACAATGAGCTAAGGTCAGTAAGTCTTACCCTCCCTTCCGCTCCACCCAGAGCCGGAGGAATAATCTGATGATTTCACATCCTTAGAAAAAAAGTATGTACTGAATGCTGGTCAAAGAATCAGCGTTGCTATACAACGCGCCAGCCTTTTGGGAACTTTTCTTGTTTACATATACACATAGGATGATTTTTTCATTGTGTTGTCCTGAATTTAACTTTCTTTTGTATGACATTAGAAAATGTTTTAATGATTTTTTGTAGGTAATTAGATAACGAATGAATCGTCTTAATAGATAACGGTAAATAGATTTTGGATAGCGGATGAATTTAAATTTTAGTTGTGATTTTCTCTTTTATATATGATTTTTTATTGAACATTATTTATTATTTTATATAACATGTTTTCTTAATGGATTTTTGGTAATACGATTTTAATTTTGTCACATTGCTGATATTAAGTTTTTTTTTTTTTGATTGATTAACCTTTTTTTTCTGTAACACATTCAGACACAAAGTAAATTGTTATTAAATAAATTAAATTAAATGAAATTAAATATTGAAAGTCCTTAGTTAAATGATTATAAGGTCATAGGATGTCCTATAATTCAGAGTAACTCTTGCTTTCCCTAAATTTAATATGACATTGAAGAAGGTAACGTACCTCAGAGTTAGATTTTCAAACACTGGATATTGACTGGGCACGTGTATACATTGAGCAATGGTGGCCTAGTGGTATCAGCCTCGACTGAAGAGTTGTAGGTGATGATATTTCGAACCCAGACGAGTGCTTTACTTTGTGTATTAAATTTCATCACTACTGCTCTCAAAACGGTGAAAGAAAACATCGTGAGGAAACCGGTGTGTCCAGAACCAAAAATTTGAAGACATGTGGCATCTACCAAACCTTTAAGCAGTGATAGCCTAGTGGTGTGACCGCCGGACTGCCATGTCATGGGTCTCGAGTTCGAACCCAAGGCACGCACCTCTGATTTTTCGGATTCATGTGCGTATTGTATAATTATCACTTGCTTATAATCGGTGAAGGAAAACATCGTGAGGAAACCGGCATGCTTGAGAGATATTTCTCAACAGCATGTGATGCTAAGTCAGAGGCCCATGGGCAGCATTAAAACTCTGACACCAGGTAAGTCACTAACCACACGAAGAAGAAGATCTACCAAACCGCACGGGGCCCGCGTTGTGGATTACAGCCTAATCCCTCTCTCCGATAAAAGACCTGTGTCCCAGCAGTGGGAACATTATGATTATGACAGCAAAATAGCGGTTTCGGTAATGTTGCAGTTGAAATAACTGCATTTGAACTATTTAGCGACTGCGCAGTGCACACTTCGCTTGCAGTCTGAACAAGTTTCGAGTGTTAGCAAAGTTAGAATGGTTGAAGAGAACTTGAATTTCTGCACCAAGTCTAACTTTGAGGGAGGTATTGGATTTGCCGGATTAGAACATAAAGCATTCATTCATTCATGTGTGAATTAATTAATTAACGGATGAATCGTCATTTAAATTCAAAATTCTATGTTTTTAGCCGGGACTAACATTTAACGTGCTTTCCGAGACTTGGCAGAGTCTTGGTATGTAAAGATGGTCACCACGGACTAACCGCAGCAAGCGTAGTTTAACCTGATCCATCAATGCGGCTGTTATTACTTAGCAAGAAGCCTACATTCACAATACCTTTCTTCAATAAAGAAAAATCTAGAATCGAAATGAATAGCACCATTTTATAAAAACATCAGATCAAAGAAGCTTAACTCAACTCTTGTTTATAGAACAGAATCTTGGCAAACACTCGAAATGTCCTACAAAAATACTCCATCCTTCCTTTAAATCTAATGGTCTAAGATTACAAAGTCATAGGTTCTTCAATAATTCATTGCGAACAATGCTTGTGCGATGCAGCCGTTACAGCGCCATCTGTTGGCTGGAGAACGCAACTCTTGACCTACATGAATTTGATGTTAAATTCATTGAGTGAGATTATTGAGCACAATGTTTGTGATAGAAATGCGATTTGGTGGTGTTGTTTTAGAACTGAAAGATTCAAACTGGAACTTGTAGGTTAATTAATATTATTATTATTATTTAATTTGTTTTAATATTATTGGTTTTATTTGAGCCTTCTACATTTATTATATTCACTAGTTGCTCTCGCGCGTTTTCACCTGCTGCTCAGCTTCTATTGGTCGGTTGTAGCGTGATGTTACATAGCCTATAGCCTTCCTCGATAAATGAACTAAACAACACAAAAATAATTTTTCTGTTCATTCCAGAGATTAAATTAGCACGTTCAAACAAACAAACTCTTCAGCTTTATAATATCAGTATAGATTTACATTAATGCATGTTTAGTAATAACTATTATTTTTAAACTGACTATAAGTCGTTTCGTTTGTCGTTTCGCGTTGAAATAATGACCAATAAAAATGTAACTTAATCAAAAACCGTGCGGCTGTTATTACTTAGCTACGAGCCTTACATTAGAAAGATTCTGTATGTAAACAGTATTTATTACTCTGTATTCATAAAATAAAAAAAACGAAGTAAAAATGACCCAAATATCGTTCCAACAAACTGTTTTTGTTCTAAAATATTATCAGAGGTATCTCCTTACAAAGGATCCATTATTTATGCGAAGAATCTGTTGAGTCTAGAACTTGAGGTCGTGAATAGCATAACATCAAGCCTGTACCTATAGTATGTAATAAAGGGCATGGATAAGTTTTAGTCAGTAAGAGTCTGACACTTCTTTCCACTCCACCTAAGGCTGAAGGGGTAAAGTTTGAAGGATTTGGATGCGGATGGGTGACCATCTTTTCATACCGAGACTCCTCCGTGCCTCGAAAAGCATAGTAAGCCGTTGATCCCGGCTGTCATTCGTGGATCTTTGACAGTCTTTACGGGTCGTCAGAAGCCCTAAAGTCTGACAGCCAGTCTTACCAAATGGGACATATTACCCAGTTACTGGGTTGTGGAGCTGACCTCCATAGGCAGTCGCTCCATGTATAATACTGGTATTCAGCTGCATCTGGTTAGACTGGAATCCGACCCCAACATAGTCGGGAAAAGGCTAGAGAGACCTATTTTCGCCAATTGTATGCCTTTGTGCTATTTTGTGAAAATCACTTGTTAGTAATATTTAACTGTTAATTCTGCTCACCCCTTCAGCAACAAACAGAACACTACAAATTCAACTTCCACAGAAACTTTACATAATTCATAGCGCTCTCAATAATTTCGTTATGAAACTAATAGATTGAATCATCATGCAAATTTCAATCTTAGTAGATTGAATTAAAGTTCAAACTTTGTTGATTGGAGTCGTGAATCAGCAACTCTTGTGATATACTGGTAGTTTTGATTGGTTGAGCATTTCGTTGAGTCATTATTTTGACAGGATTTTATTAGAAAAAGGGCATACACTTATTCAGTCCCTAGATAAATACCCATTTTGAGCAAAGAGTATTGTATTCTATTCTATATTTCCTAAAAATACAAATCCAAGTCTTGTCTAAGCTCACTGATCGTCTTTGGAGGTAGCGCTCAAGCGAGCAAAGTGAGCGGTGCCGCAGCGGCGCGGCGGCACCGCTCACTTTGCTCGCTCGGTTCGCGCGTGGCGGGACACAATTCCAACTTAACCTAACCCTTTAAGGTGAATCCTCCAACCAGCCAGGTGTAACCCTTTAAGGTGTAAAAATGACTTTTTACAAGGTCAAAGTCATTCCGGAACCTTTATGAGCTCGGAGGGTTGTATTAATGATTTTGATGATTATAATTCTGTAACTACATACGTCTTACAGCCGCGAATCAAATGTTCATCAACATACAACCTATCACTGGCCTGCAAATTGCAAAAAACTTAAGAAAATTTGAATTTCGCGGGCTACCCTTTTTTTTTTTTTTTTAAGGCTGGGAAATCATCCAATGACTGCTCCCGCTCTGGGTGGAGCGGAAGGGAGTGTCAGACTCTTACTGACTAAAACCCATCCATGTTCCTTCCGTAGCCCTTTATGTTCCGGGGTAGCGGTAACCCTTTCGGACAATCCCGCTTACCCGGCATCGCGGGCTACCCTGAAACATCAACCTTAAGTCTGTTACTTAGTGCTTAGTTACTGCGACCAACTTAACCTGAAAAAAACCTACCAGAAATTTAATTAAGTAACAAAAATAATGACTTCCTCCACTCCTGGACGTGTGTCCTCCACCAGCTCATTGGAACATGGCTAGCCCACTGCCACTTCAGTTTGGTTACTCTCAAGCATTGTTAGTAACACCGGCTTTTTACACGCTTTATATTAGCTTCACCTGTATGTTTGTAACCGACTCTTTTGGGCGCGATTTTGACCCTCTTTAAACGTTTAGATTTCGTTCAAACTTTGTATATTTATCCAGGGCCGATGACAATATCTACATTAATTTAAACTAACAAGTAGGAAATAAATAAATAATAGTTAAAAAAAACTAAAAAACACGCTTATTATAGAAAACACAACTAAAAAATAGAAAAAAAAATTGTAAATAAGAAAAAAAAATGTTTGTAAAGCGTGGGGTGCATGGTGATATTGAATATTATATTAAAAAGCACGCCACGCTTGTATAAAAATAAAATATATTTTTTTCTTGTTTACAAAATTTATTTTCTATTTTTTGGTTGGGTTTTCTACAAAAAGCGTGTTTTTTAGTTTCTTTTTTAACTATTGTTATTATTCCAGATTCTAGAATGACCATTCTCCGATAACAAAGCTAAATAAATCCAGTAGCAACTGGTTCCAACAAATTGTAAGTCAACTAAAGAAAACGGGGTTATTTTTACGAGTGTGTGTTCCCGCAAACTATTGGCAGAATAAATGTTTTCCTTAGGTACCTGCCACAAATGTTTTAGTTCAAGTCCGTTTGCTATACTTAGCTGGAAATAGGTTAAGGGTTCACCTTACTCGTGGTGTTATTTACTGCAGAGCAGTGCTGTTAGAACGGTAAAAATGTCGTGCGGGAAACGTCATGTCCTGAAACCAAAAAATCGAAGTAAAATGAAAAGTTTATCTTTTTATGTAGATCGCTTAGAGACGCTTTTCAGTCAAAATTTGAAAACAAAATGGCGGTGTTAATCGCTCTGTATCGATTTGATTTCGAAAATAGTTGAAAACAATTCATTATCTCCGCGATTCGGATTGTCAAAAACGTCACTTATCAACGCATTTGTATCGAAATATTGATCAAGTTTTGTGACATTGCCTAGCACTTAATGATCGAAAACGATTGATCACGTGACATTTCGAAAACTTATGCCAATTCCATATTTTTCGGATTTATCCAATTTTTTTATCGTTAATGAAAATGTGACTTTGTTTAGGTCCCCTGAGCAGAAATGCTGAAACACATTCAGAAGTCTAGTGTATTTTATAGTCCAAACATTTTAATATTAAGGTATTATGTGGGTCTATTAAAGCAGGAATATTGTGTGTAAGGCCTTTTAACCTTTGAACACCATTGTCACACATACTGTACGCCAACGAATATGTGACAATTGCAACAACACTATAATACGAAATAAACAATTAAATCATTACTTTTGTGAGAGTTTATACTGGGTGTAACTGAAAGCGTTTAGACACACAAAAGCATTATGCGATAATCAGCGACATACAAAATCAGCTGTTCTATACATTTTTAGTCACGTGACTCGTTGAAATGTAGGGAACAGCTGATTTTTTTTTCACGATTTCGGAGTTGGTCCCATAGTACAAATTGTTCAGTTTTGTGGTCTGTAGCATATCCTTTTGTATGTACATATATACCCTTTCAGTTACACCCTGTATCTTAAACATTGAAGCTTTCGTACGTATTTAATGACATGAAAGACACCATGGATATTGAAAAATTCATGATAACAAGAAGAAATAAATTTGCCGCTTGGCGTGGAGGGCACACGCGTGCGTTTAGGCTCTGGCGTTGAAAAGGTGAAAGAGAAAGCCATGCAGCTTTAGAGTTGACCTGCCCCAGCGCGCATGCATCAGTAATCGCCTAGCTCATCATTATTTAAGGGAGATCAACGACCCGTCACACGAGCCCTACTGTGAATTACAGGCCCACGTACGGTGAATTACGGGCCACTCCGAGTCACAGAAAGAAGGTCTGAGCACCAATACTGGAAAGTATTGGTGTTACAAAGTCAAAAGAGTATGGTTCTTCTTGTCGTGTGGTTAGTAACTAACCTGGTGTCAAAGTTATCATGCTGCCCATGGGCCTCTGACTTAGCTTCACATGCTGTTAAGAAGTTTCTCCCAGACATGCTGGTTAGGCGTAGCGTAGGCGCGGGCCTGCGGACGGTGAGTAATGGGTGACTCACCGTCCGATCAGCACCAGACCCGTGCCGTACGGCGCGTATATGTTCCACGCTCGCCTCAAAGAGATGTCAGCATATGAAGGGGCCCCTCAGGGCCAAGCCTGCCGGGTAAGCGGGATTGTCCGAAAGGGTTACCGCTACCCAGGAACATAAAGGGCTACGGAAGGAACATGGATGGGTTTTAGTCAGTAAGAGTCTGACACTCCCTTCCGCTCCACCCAGAGCGGGAGCAGTCATTGGATGATTTCCCAGCCTTAAAAAAAAAAAAAGACATTACCAGCATGTCTTTTTTTTTCTTTCCTCACGATGTTTTCCTTCACCGATTTTTAAGCATGTGATAATTTATACAATGCGCACATGAAACCGTAAATTCAGAGGTGGGTGTCTTGGGTTCGAACTCGACACCTATGACTTGGCAATCCGACGGTCACACCACTAGGCTATCACTGCTGTTAACAACAAGAGAGTAAAAAACTTATACTCGCACTTTTTTTTTTAAGGCTGGGACTCATTCAATGACTGCTCCCGCTCTGGGTGGAGCGGAAGGGAGTGTCAGACGCTCACTGACTAAAACCCATCCATGTTACTTCCTTAGCCCTTTATGTTCCGAGGTAGCGGTTACCCTTCGGACTATCCCGATTAAGCTGTTTAGAGTATGGTTAACCAATCGCGCTACGTCAATCATAACCGAACTTTTTGAAAGCTACATTTAAAAATAGAAGCCAAAATAACTAAAATAAAGAACCAATTCGGACCTGTCAAAGACATTGTTATGAATGAAACTATCCGCGTTTATGTTTACCGTCGTTTGACCTTTATCTTCAAATATATTTTTGGTCGCGTTTTCCTTAACAGTGTGCCTGATATTCTATTGTATCCCTCAAGTAATGAATTGTTAACAAAAAACATTTTTTTGAGCTGTCTCAATGGGGATTTACTATCTCTGTATTAGTACAATGGTACGTAAATGGATGATAAGCTCGTGGCTAAGTAATAACGCTCGGATCGATCCATCAGGTTAAGCTACGCTTGCCGGGGTTGGTCCGTGGATGGGTGACCATCTTAACATATCAAGACTCCTCCGTTCCTCGGAAAGCACGTTAAGCCGTTAGTCGCGGCTGTGATTCATGGATCTTTGAAAGTCGATACGGGTAGTCGGAAGCCCGAAAGTCTGATAACCCGGCGGCCATCTTTACATACCGAGACTTCTCCTGGCCACGGATAGCACGGTTTGACGTGCTTTTCGAGGCCAGGAGAAGTCTCGGTATAAAACCGAAACTACAACCCATCCATGAGACCAACGGCAAACCGTTGGTCTCATGGATGGGTTGTAGTCAGTAATCTCGCTCCCTTTTGCTGCATCTAGAGCGAGAGGAGTCATTTGATAATTTACCACCCCCAGAACAAAAAAGAAGGGGTTTCGTATTACTCAGAAAGTTGATTGTGGAGGTCAGATAGAGGGACTTCCATGAGAAATACTTCATCAAGTTAAACTGTATGCCATGCTCACTTTAATGTCTCGCTGGTGGTGGCGTGTGTGTTGGATCATTTAGCTCCCTTCAAAATGGTTGAGCTGAATGGTGCTAATCCATGCGTCATGTTCGTGAACGGGCGCTGTCAGTTGGGTCTGGTCATCTCTTAGCGGCTATGGCTTGTTTTCAATTAATTTTTGAACTGGTTTTACGTATTTCATATCGGATGCTTGTAGCGTTCTGCATCGTTCTCACATGTATAATAATAATATGAATTATGTAACCAAGATTTTGTAATTATATTTTGTTTAAAAGAGTGTCCATGGAGTTTCTTGCCCGTTCTTCTCCATAGGTACCTACTCCTTTGGAATGGGCAACTAGCTTCATCTTTCTGACTGACCGACCCCTTGACAATTCAAAAGAGCCTGTAATTGGTTTATTTGAAATAAATACTCTGAGTTTGAGTTTGAACTGGAAGCCGAAGCATCCTAGTTGGGAAAAGTATAGGCAGATGATGATGTTTGGCTGTTCATTCTGTCCATCCGTATGTCCCCTCCTCCGAACCCAACCATTCGTCTTAGTAATCTACAAACAGTGACGTCTCAAATAAATCTCTTCTCAGTCTTCTCCTGCAATTTGATTCTGAGGAGATAACTAGACACGACATGACCAAGCACCGTAGTTTTATTACTTGCTCTAGATTTTTGATTACGGAGAGGAGTAAATTTCTAGTTACTCCAATATGGTTGACACAATTTTAAAGCTTAAAAATGTTTAGTTATTTAGATAATTGGTATATTGGCGTGTGCTAGCTGATATGTGGCAAATAATTGATTTTAATGTGATGTGTTTGGTAATGTTAATTACTTCTCATACGATAAATGTGTAGAATCAAGTTCTTCCAACTAAACAGACAGCTGTGCTGCTGGGGAGTTTGTTGCGCCACTTCTCTTTCCCAGCTAAAGCACTAGGAAGTGGTGAAGGATGGGCGTTTTTGGGGGACTGTCTTATGTAACTTTGACCTTCAAAAACTGCTGATCTTCAGCCTAGTTTGAATAAAAGACTTTTGATTTGGTTTTGATTAGCTTTTACAAAGTTGCGTATGCGTTTGACTTATGGAAGCTCAAATAGCCAAAGGCTACGTAGACTGGGTCAAGACTGATTGTTAAACAAACTCACTCTGTTTTGTTTAACAATCAGACCCTGCAGGTCTCCATGGCCTGCCATGCGCGATTGTCCGAAAGGGTTACCACTACCCTGGAACACAAAGGGCTAAGGAAGAAACATGGATGGGTTTTAGTCAGTAAGAGTCTGCCACTCCCTTCCACTCCACCCAGAGCGGGAGGGGTCTTTTGATGATATCCCATCCTCAAAAAAAAAAACAAAAATGGGAAACCTCTCATATACCATAATATAATTAGCACAAATCCAGACTCTTAACGGAATTCTGACAAATATAATTATGAACTTATCTTATTTCGATTGTTCGATCAACTATTTTCGAAATCGAATCGACACAGAGCGATTGACACTTGTCTAGGCGCCCTGATCATACACGAATTCCAGTTGCGAATACTACACACTTTAACTTTTGCAAGAACATTTCTAATAGCGTAGGTGTAACGACTATAGCTTCTGTCTACCTGTTTTTTTTAAGGTTGGGAAATCATCCAATGAATGAATGAATGGGATATAAAAAAGAAGAAAGAAAATAAATGTTTATTTGCGAAGAAACATGACGCAAAGAAAGAACACAAACAAGAAAACTCTGCTCGACTTGTTATAAAAATGTAAAAAAGCAATTTATAATCAAGTAACACTGTATTTTCACTTCATATTTACATAATTTTAATTTTATTATGCATTCAATTTCAATGTGGATGCGATCATGAATGTAAATACTGTGACGGTTGGTTATAATAATATTTACTCACTCTTTCTTCCCTTAGACAGAATAAGTGGGATTGTCCGAAAGGGTTACCACTACCCCAGAACATAAAGGGATACGGAAGGAACATGGACGGGTTTTAGTCAGTACAAGTCTGACACTACCTTCCGCTCCACCCAGAGCGGGAGAAGTCATTGTATGATTTCCTACGCTCAAAAAAATAAATTGGAAAGCCTCCGGGCTGTTACTAAAAGTCAAGGACAGTATAGACAAATTTGTATAAAAATTCAAAGTCAAAGTCAATGTCAAAACATTTATTTCAAATAGGCACAAGAAAGGCACACACAGGCACAAAAATGAACAAGAAATAGAATTACACTATTTTTACTACCATTCCCAACAAAATCCACTTTGACGATGAATTCACCGAGCCAAACCTCGCTGTATCTCCTAATCTTTGAGTTAGTCCATTAATTATTCGGAAGGAAGGTAAAGATAACTTGAATACGTAATTGAAACCTCACAGTGGCGTTTTAGATATAACTAGCGGCTGCCAGTGGCTCCGCCTGCGTGGATGTTGAAAATTATCCCAAGAAAACGTACAACCGGGATAAAAAAGTATCCTATGTGTTAATCCAGGTCATAAACTAGTGGCAGGATAGGAGAGGGAAAGGTCTTCTCGTTCCAGCCGCCGTGGGCGAAGACCCGGGCGTTGGAAGCCGCGTGACGAGTCCCACCGAAGGTGCGGGCCTGCGGACGGTAAGTAATAGGTAGCTCACCATCTGGTCAGGACCAGGCCCGTGCCGGACGGCGCGTACGTGTTCCTCGCGCGCCTCAAAGAGATGGCAGCATTTTAAAGAACCCGTTAGGGCCAAAGCCTGCCGGGTAAGCGGGATTGTCCGAAAGGGTTACCGCTACCCCGGAACATAAAGGGCTAAGGAACATTGACGGGTTTTAGTCAGTAAAAGTCTGACACTCCCTTCCGCTCCATCCAGAGCGTGAGGAGACATTTGATGATATCCGACCCACAAAAAAAAAAGTCATAAACTACCTTTGTGCTAAGTTCCATCCAGATCGTTTCTGCCGTTTGAGCGTGAAGGACGGACACACATACAAACTCACACATAAACTTTCTCCTTTCTAATATTAGTGTGATTTTTTATTCAAGTTAAGTCTACTTGGAGAGACGGACTCCTGAAATATATATTCAGCCTGAGTCCGCAAAGGAAAATTATCCGCTATTTTTGGATCTGGTTTATTTTTGCTACATAAGAATAATCCTGCTATATTTACTGCTTCGTTGGCTTCGTAAGCGCTACTGCTAAGAATGAGGTCCTGGGTTTGAATCCCGGATCGGGCAAAATGTTCCTGGTAGTTTCTATCTTGGAACTTCTCAATAGCAGTCTGAATTTGTGACACCAATCGTCGGGCAGTAGCCCAGAGACACAACACTCCTTCTGGTCGGAGGATGCTCTCCTTTCTATGAAGGATGAGTGAACTTTACATCCTGTTCCTCATTTTTCTATACCTTGCTGACTACTCTGAGAAGAAAGACCAAAACAGATTCGGTCACAAACTCTTTTAAAGCCCAGACATAATATTGTGTGGGCCTGCGGGTGGTGAGTAATGGGTAGCTCACCATCCGATCAGGACCAGGACCGTGCCGGACGGCGCGTACGTGTTCCACGCGCGCCTCAAAGAGATGTCAGCAAATGAAGGGGCCCGTTAGGGCTGAGCCTGCCGGGTAAGCGGGATTGTCCGAAAGGGTTACCGCCACCCCGGAACATAAGGGCCTACGGAAGGAACAGGAATGGGTTTTAGTCAGTAAGAGTCTGACACTTTCTTCCGCTCCACCGACGCGGGCGAAGTCATTGGATGATTTTAAACCCTCAAAAAAAAAAGACATAATCTTAGTCAGCCCATATGAGGACCATGCAGGTCTAATGTCTGCGAACGTCTATTCTTATACGTATTTTATTAGTTTATCTAAAAATAATTAATCTGGAATTGACAGGTAATTCGTTACAACATTCGATTACTTCAGTTACACGTCTGCAAGCGATTGGGCTAATCAATAATCTTGTTTTGACAGAGCGTCGTACTGCTTACGTCATCACGAAATAAAATGGATGCTTTTAACAAACTTACTAATGGAGCAGACTGTCTCGTTGGTCTAGTGGTTGCAAGCACTACTGCTGAGAATGAAGTCCTGGGTTGGATTGGCAGGTGTACTAACGGTACTCCCGGGTGTAATAACTTTGCAAAACAAAGTGTTATTATATTACTAGCTTCTGCCCGCGGCTTCGCCCGCGTGGATGACGGAAATTGCATGTTATTGTAAATACAAACCTTCCTTTGAATCACTCTATCTATTAAAAAAAACTGCATCAAAATCCGTTGTGTAGTTTTAAAGATCTAAGCATACATACAGGCATTAGGACAGCGGAAAGTCGCTTGACTTTGCTTTATACTATGTAGAGATTTATTTTATTTTATTTTTACAATTTTAAGAAAGTTTACGGACTAATAACGTAAAAGAGAACAAACTAATTAACAATTGACAGTTGCCAATTACAAGCTTCCACATTTGTATAACTATGTTATGAAACAAAAGAACAACGAACAATGTATGGAAAACAAGTAGGTACAGTACCCGGCGATAAATATTGCACATCGACCACTGGAAAGGGACATTCGGCTGAGGCCCATCACATACGGCACAACGCAACTGCAACGAAATTGCAACTTCTAGTTACATTTGAGTTTATGCGATTAACTCCTTTGAGTGACCGCACATGATGCGACCATTTTGAAACCGGTTTGAAACGCATTGCAAATCAGTATGTGTGGTCTCTCAAAGAAGTCAATAACATAACGCAAAAAAACTCAAAAGTAACTAGAAGTTGCAGTTTCGTTGCATTTACGTTTCGCCGTTTGTGCTGGGCCTGATTGTCAAAATGTTCAAAATATATATTTAGAGTTGTGAAAACCCACAATACACAGTTGTTACAATAATTGAAAGTTGTACTATGGCATCTTTAGGAAAAAGAGGGAAACATTTACGAGGTCAGTCACAGAGGTCGATGTGCAATATTTATCGGCGGGTACTGTATGCCATGATAAAGCACTGCAAACTGGATGTTCTGAACTTCTCAATAGCGTGCGAAGTTTGTGACATCAATCGTTGGGTTAGCCCAGAGACACAACACCCCTTCTGGTCGGAGGATACTCGCCTTTCTATGAAGGATTAGTGAACTTTAAGAGCATGAAGACCTGGGTTAGACTACTGCCTCCTTTTATGGTCCCACTAAAAGAAAGCATCCTACCAAGTATATACGCTTGAGAGATATTATTTCTCAACAGCATGTGAAGCTAAGTCAGAGGCCCATGGGCAGCATAAAAACTCTGACAATAGGTTAATCACTAACCACACGATAAGAAGAAGAAGACCAAGTATATAAAGTAACTATTGCACTTTGGCGAAGTGGTCCCGCCTTAGTCCTTAATCTGCTTGAAGTGGCCTCTGAGAAGGAGCAAAAAGATAAATTGAACCGTATTTATATACCTCAAAAGGAATATTTCTGTACGTGTGGGTCTGAGGAGAGAAACTCAAACTATTTATCTATACTAATATTATAAAGAGGTAAAATTTGTAAGTTTGTATGTAGGGGGTAATCACCGGAACTAATGATCCAATTTCAAAATTTTTTTGATCACTTATAGAAAGCTACATTATTCCTGAGTGCTATAGGCTATAAATTATATTTATATCATACATATTAGCCGAGCTATCGCAATTTTCGTCTAGCAAGTCGTAAAGAAATACCTCCCAAAACAGAACTATTTACATGCGCTGCCTAAACAGTTAAAGTATATCGCAATTTTCCGCGGACGAAGTCGTGGGCAGAAGCTAGTTTCAAATAAACCAAATACAGGCACTTTTGAATTGTCAAGAGGGCGGTCAGTCAGAAAGATGAAGCTAGTTACCCATTCCAAAGCAGTTGGTACCTATGGAGAAGAACGGGCAAGAAACTCCATGGACACTCTTTTAAACAAAATATGGTTACAAAATATTGGTTACATAATTCATATTATTATTATACATGTGGGAACGATGCAGAACGTTAAAAGCATCCGATATAGCATATGTAAAAACAGTTCACAAATTAAATTTAAACAAGCCAGAGCCTCTTAGACATGACTTCATGAGATAGAGCCCGCTGACCGACAGACGGGCGAAACGGACGGACAGCAAAGGCTTAGTAATAACGCACGGTTTGGCGTTCTTCTGGTACAACACCTTTTTTTTTTGAGGTTGGGAAATCATCAAATGACTCCTTCCACTCTGGGTGGAGCGGAAGCGAGCGTGAGTAGCTTACTGACTAAAACCCATCCGTGTTCCTTCCTTAGCCCTTTATATTCCGGGGTAGCTGTAACCCTTTCGGACAAGCCCGTTGACCCGGTAGGCTTCGGCCGTAACGAGTCCCTTGCTGACAGAACTCTTACAGAACCCTATAAAACTAATTTGAAATTCACACAATGTTCACGGGCATATCTAGTAAGCTTCGTTTATTTTTAATTCAATCATAAATTTCAAATTCATGAAACAAACCATTGTTTTCAGTCCAATTCGCGGATAATGAAAGCAGGTAATTTACCAGCCATTGTAATTCAGGGCACGTACTGTTAGTTTAACTGGGTAATGCTATGCATGACCGAATTGCTGTACAATCACATCGTTATTTTAGAAAACGATTGTTTGAAAGCACTGTTATTTTATTAGCGAGTATAAAATGATGGTGTGTAACTTACTATTATCAATCTGCCTAGCCTTTTCCCAACTTTGTTGGGGTCGGCTTCCAGTCTAACTGGATGCAGCTGCATACCATGGAGCGACTGCGTATCTGACCTCCACAACCCAGTCACTGGATACTACCTGAACCTGGATAATACAATACCCCTTGGTAAGACTGGCTGTCGGCCTTTCGGGCTTCTGAAAACCCGTTACGACTGTCAAAGATCCACTTTTTCTCTATTATTCGTCATCTCGGTAGTCACTCCCTTTCTAGCCATATCATCTTTCATAAAATCCATCCATCGTTCCTCTACTTATATACCCCTTCACATTCATACTCAAAACTTCAGTGAGTGAGTGTCTTTCATAAAATTATTTCCTTATCCCTGAATTAGTCTGCGGGATTGTCCGAAAGGGTTACTGCTACCCCGGAACGTAAAGGGCTAAGGAAGGAACATGGATGGGTTTTAGTCAGTAAGAGTCTGACACTCATTCCGCTACACCCACAGCGGGAGGGGTCATTTGATGATTTTCCACCGTCAAAAAACAAACCCTCAATTAAACCAACGATATACTTTTTTTTTGAAAATTGGTTTTTGCACCTTTTGTTTGTTTTTCTTTTTTTTCAATCTTAAACTGCACAGAATAGTGTTGCCATACCTAACAGAGTGAGTCAAGATAGATGCCGTGTCGAAGCGATGTGTGACTAACTATAGTTTACTGCAAAGCCTCGCCGTATTGCATGCTATAAATTTTGTGGGTAGTTTTAAAAAGATTTTTTTTTAAGTAAAGCGGGTAGGTGTCAAGTTAGGAAGGGTACATTGGCTAGCAGCCAATCGTGACGTAAATAAAATATGGTATACTGAGGGAGCTCAGTGGTAGAGCGTGTAATGTGTGTATTGGGTTTACTATATGCTATGAATGCAAACACATTAGAAGATCCACACTTAATATATTATAGCTTGATTATAACGAATACATCTGTCTAGCTCCGCCGCCTGTGGCCAACTCTCTAATGTACAAAAGCCTTAAATAAATTATATTGTTTTAAAGGTTCGAGTGCCGTCCGATTATTACCAGCCATGTTCAACATAAGGTTTTACTCCAGCTATGTTCAACATAAGGTTTTACTCCAGGGCTCTATAATACCGTGTGTACAAAAAAAAACAAGTTCATGCTCTAAATTTGCTTTAAATTTTAACTTAACATCACGCCTGTGTTCGGAGGGGCGGAGGACATCCATGAGGATTTTCCACTCCAGAACGAAAAAACGAGCTATGCTAGACTAAGTTTAGGCGCTGGTATACCAGCGCCAAACTTAGTCTAACATAGCTTGTTTTTTTTATTATTTTTTTTAAGTTTTTTGTATAAAAAGAAAAAATACGTGTCCAATTTTTTTTATAATCTTTCTGACGGTATAAGAAAATTAGTCATTAACCCATTTGGCCCGTGAGCACAATTTGAGTAAGGAACCCTAAAATACTTCAGCAATTTACTCTCCATCTTCACTAACTAACTAACTTCGAACCAACCTCTTCTATCAAGGTAATCAGTCGTGTTTCTAATCGCGGTACGTAACTTAAGCGGTAATCCCTTTTGTCTTGTACGGAACGTTTAATAAAATGGATAGGGGATACAATTGTAATGGCTTATTGGATTCTGTAGGTAAGAATTAATTGGTATTTCTTTTAATGTTTAAGAAATGTTGAGTCCACATCTTCTTCTTTTCGTGTGGTTAGTGACTAACCTGGTGTCAGAGTTTTCATGCTGCCCATGGTTAAAGTAAGAGACATGCTGGTTTCCTAACGATGTTTTCCTTCACCGTTTTTGAAGCAAGTTACACAATACGCATATGAATCCGAAAAGTCAGAGATGCGTGCCTCGGGTTCGAACTGGAGTCCTTTGGACTTTGCAGTTCAACACACCACTAGGCCATCACTGCCTAATTTTAATACGAAGTTTTCTTTTTTAGCTTTTAAGTAAAGTAAATATTCAAAATGACATAAAACGCTAAAAGTCACCTCGCAAAAAAGACTCCTACACTACTTTAAAATAATCTGCAGCGCTGACCGCTTTTAGTATGCATATAAAAATAGTCTAGGAGAGCGTATTGTTTTGCTTTATATATGTAAATAGGTGGGGTTAGACAAAGAGCTAGGTTCACACGTGACTGCCGAGATATGAATGCAGAACTTAAAACTAGAGAGTAAGGTTCGCAAAAAAAGTAATTTACCAATTTTTATTGTGTAAATATAAAACAGACTGACGAACAAAGCCATTTCTCAGCACTATCTGTAGTTTAGTACTTATATCATGTAAACATAAACAACGATAAAATAACCCGTCATTCGAAATTCAAAACGTTTAAAAGTAATTGTGAAAGTAATTACAAAGCGCCACCAAGACTCACAACGCATGTCGCTGCCGGCCTGCTACTGAAGACGAATACTTACAACTACATACAAACTCTTTCGTAAGGATGGGACTACAAACATTAAACCAGTAATTTGAAGGGGCGCGCCATGTTATCGTAGTTTATCTCAACTACGTACAACAAACTCTCAACGAGAATTGCATTGAATAATAAATTTAACGCATAGCTATATCTGAAACTGTATTTCACACATTTTAACCATAAAGAAGTACCCCTTAAAACTATCTAAGCTTGAGTAAGTATGTATCTTAGATAGTCCATCGAACATAAATTGTTTGAATCGTCAATAAATGTCCGAGATGACCAGTCATTGTTATGGGCCGTTAACAAGGCGTTGAACTCACGTAAAATGTGTGGCTTTGTGGTCTTTTTCTTTTTCGTGTGGTTAGTGACTAACCTGGTGTCAGAGTTTTCATGCCGCCCATGGGCCTCTGACTTAGCTTCACATGCTGTTGAGATACATTTCTCAGGCATTGCGGTTTCCTCACGATGATTATTTGTAGTTAAATGCATTATTTGACCATAAAATCGTGGCTAATTTCTCAACCTACATCAGTGTTAAATGCATTATTTTACTTATAATATAATAATAATTACTTTGTTTTGGTAAAAAAAACAAGAAATACATTTTTAACATAAGATAACATCTTGCCAGCATCAAGTAACAAGAAACTGTCAAATTCCTCCAAATGGTTATAAACCTTAAAACATTAACTGTTAAGTTCAAAATCGATTGAGAACTTTTGACAGTTGGTGCTCACTTGATGTGCTGGTGACTGTACCTATATAGTTCACACATTTGGCCAGTAATGTTTAAGTTCCTTGAAATAGGGTGAGAGCGAGCCTATATCCATCAATCACCAATGGATTTATAGTATATCGATACTCGGGACTGCTACTGAGAAATTCTAGGAAATTTTGTTTAAAAGAGTGTCCATGGAGTTTCTTGCCCGTTCTTCTCCATAGGTACCAACTGCTTTGGAATGGGCAACTAGCTTCATCTTTCTGACTGACCGACCTCCTTGACAATTCAAAAGTGCCTGTAATTGGTTTATTTGAAATAAATACTTTGAGTTTGAGTTTGAGTTTTGAGTTTGAGTTTGAGTTTTCTAGGAAGAAAAACTTAACAACAATGTGCATGACCTGAAAACCGAACCTTCGACCTCATGCTTAGCACAAGATCGACGAAGCAGTAAAACTAAATAAACTTCTTAATAAAAGTTTAAACAAAAAGCTGAAAAAATATCTCAAATGAAAAAATATTACTTTGACACATTCGCCTTTTTTGCTAACCCTACCCGATGACGTCACAGCCGGTGTCTCAGTTTATTCCGGCTGAATATTTCAGGCCGTAATTACAGCCTCTTTTCAGCCATTCACGGTCGTGGCTTGCCCTTAATTCGAGCCCAGGGTACACAGTATAGAATATTCAGTAGATCAACACTGTGACAAAGAATAATCTTTGTAAAATTCGTGGCAAATTTAAAAAGGTTGTGTCTAGTAAATAATTTTGCTTGTTGCTGTTTGTAGTGTTTTATTTATTTATCAGGCAATCTGTAGTTAAGCGGGATTGTCCGAATGGGTTACCGGTAGCCCGGAACATCGAGGGCTATGGAAGGAACATGGATGGGTTTTAGTTAGCAAGAGTCAGACACTCCCTTCCGCTCCAACCAGAGCGGGAGGGGTCTTTCGATGATTACCCACCCTCAAAAAATAGACAATTTGTAGGTAGTGGTAGAGGTAGGTGCAGTCAGAGAAATTAGGTGTTAAGCAAATTGACACCCTACATCAATTTGGCGTGTTACTGCCGTATCAGAACATTGAATCAGTTCTAAGTTAAATATAAGAACACTTTAAATTAGTTATCAATTGGTTCAACAATGAATTTTCTGTCTTGTTGGCAGAAAACTTTAATTTTTTTTTTTATGTTCGGGTTGGCTTCCAATCCCTGAATACCAGTATTTTTCATGAAGCAACTGCCTTTTTGACCTCCACAACCAAGTAACTAGGTACTACGATACGTGTTTTCGTGCTTCTGTCGACCCGTAACAACTGTCAAAGACAACAAATGACAGCCAGGATCAACGGTTTGAAGTGGTTTTCCCAGGCGCGGAGGTCTTGGTATGTAAAAATGTTCACCCATCCATGGATCAACCGCGGCATGCGTAGATTAACCTGATCGATCTACCCGTGCGGCTATTATTACTTAGCCACAAGCCCCAACTTGTAATTACCTAGTTCTCCACGCTTAAGATGTGACTTAATTACACAATTTCAACTAAGTTGTAATAAGTTCCAAAATGTAGTTGAGACCTAGAATATTGTATTAGAACCAGTAGGTCATTTATTGGCTTCGACAAATCCTTTCTTAATTATTTGGGAAAATATTTAACTTTGGCACAGTTTTCTGGCAATCAGTTACAAATAGATGCAATGAACATCATGCACATGAATTAATTCTTTCATTATAATACTATATAAGGTGTAAAAAATATGAGCTGTTCCATAAATTTTATTGAGTTTCGTGTGCATAAATGTATGGAACAACTCATATTTTTTTCACGATTTCAGGGTTCATTCCATAGTGAAAGTTCTTCGTAATGAGTACAATGCTCCCACGTAATTCTTAGAGTTAATTTTTTAACACCATATTAATATGTATAAAAAAATGACGAAAACTAAGTTTGACTAAACATTCGCTGTCTTGCATGGGTTCAAAGCATTATGCTGAGCAATAGCCGTTTTACGCGCACGCGACGCACATTTTCCGACAACTTGTTTTTTTTTGTTGTTGTTTTTTTTTACTGCGTCATGTTTGCCACAATTGGCATTTTTTTTCTTTCAAGTTTTAAATATGCATGTCCACTCGATACGCCAATGCTTACTCTCTCAACGTAATATTACAAAACGTAAACTACCAAATACAAATACAAACACTGCCAATCTAGTCTCCCAGATAAAACAACATTGTACCAACTTCTACCAAAAGTCTACGTAAATAAAAGTTGTTGATCTACCTCGCATACTAACATAGGCAAGATAAATATTATTGTCGTCCTTTAGATATAAAAGTTAACGTAGGTATGTACGGGTTCTCTTAGAGTCGTGGGAAAAGCAAAACAGTTCCTCGCCCCTTTCCAGTTAGTTAGTCTTTTTTTGAGGGTAGAAAATTATCAACTTACTGACTAAAACTCATCCATGTTCCTTCCTTAGCCCTTTATGTTCCGGGTAGCGGTAAGCCTTTCGAACAATCCCGCTGACAGACCTCTCCGCCCCGACATTTGAGGACATCAATGAGGATTTTCCACTCGGGAACGAAAAAAATGGGTGTAAGAGTAAATTTAGCGCTGGAACCCCCACATTCCGATGGGGGTATAATCAACACTGTCGCTACGTGTTTTTCTAGGCTGTCCCCTCCCTATCTAACTAAGTTAACACTTTCACTGACGTCACAGCCACAGCCGTATTGTTTTTCGTGTTTGATATAACACTACATTTTGCCAAGTCAAAACAGACAGACAGCCTATACTCATGTAAATTTGTCAACATTACTCTGAACCCACGTGTTCCAGTGTCATATTGCACTCATTTAAATTTTTCTAGTGTCAAGGCAAAAATAAATATAAAAATGCTGAGGAAACCCTGGCTAGTTTAGTTTTTAAGACTTTTGGAGTTTTAAAACTTGAAAAAGTAGATTCCTGTTTCTTTATCTGTCTGACATTTAAAAAAATCACACTTGACCTACTGTTAAAAATTATACTGTGGAACGGACTTTTATAAACTTCAATTCAGTGTGATTTTTCACTCATTGACTACCTGTCGTTTTTAATTATTCTTAGATTGGAAAAAAATACGAAGATGATCTGAAATATCGCTAAGAATAAAAAGAAAAAACTTTAAGGTTGATAATTATTTTCATCACTTTTTAACTATCAATTCATTGATCATTAACGAAAAAAACATTCATGCTCATAAAGAGATTTTAAGAATAAAGATCAATTAATTTAATTGGTCTTTTTTTTTTTTTAAGGCTGGGAAATCATCCAATGACTGCTCCCGCTCTGGGTGGAGCGGAAGGGAGTGTCAGACTCTTACGCCCTTTATGTTCCGGGGTAGCGGTAACCCTTTCGGACAATCCCGCTTACCCGGCAGGCTTGGCCCTGAGGGGCCCCTTCATATGCTGACATCTCTTTGAGGCGCGCGTGGAACATATACGCGCCGTGCGGCACGGGTCTGGTGCTGATCGGACGGTGAGTCACCCATTACTCACCACCCCGCCACCTCCTTCGCGAGCATAACTTTTTCGCAGAAGGAGGTGACTGCCTCCCACTCCCTCTCGCCCCGGACCATGGCTTGCACCAGGGCCGGGCGCGAGAGGTCGCCGCCGCCGGTCGCCTCTAGGAGGACACGGCGGTGCTCCGCCCATGCGGGGCAGGTTTGCACCGTGTGCTCTACCGTGTCCTCTGGGCGATCCTCGCAGTGGTGACACCCGGGCGTTTCCTCCCGCCTGATGATGTGCAGGAACCTCCCGAAACATCCATGTCCGGTGAGGACCTGCGTCAGGCGGTAGGTGAGGGCGCCGTGACGCCTCTCTAGCCACTCCTCAAAGAGGGGCCTTACCGACACTGTCGTGGCGTGCCCTAATTTAATTGGTCTGACACTCACTTTTGCAAACAATTACCAGGAAACTACACCTTCAATAAGGTTCAAACTATTGTCTGAGACTAAAAAGTAGCCTAGTGGTCAATCACCACCCTAAGATGTGAATTGAAGTCCCATGTGAATATTACTGGCTGATATTATCTATATACATATAATAAAACAGTAAAAAAATGTGTCTGTACATTAAATATATTTAAAAAAAAATACTGAGGGGGGTTAAGAAACAGTAATGGAGCATGAATCCAAAAAAAAAACTGTTTGTTTGTACACTTATATTTTCGGAACTACTAGACGGATTTGAATGTTTTTTTTTTGTGTAGGTATTTAGTCTGGGCAATATATAGGCTATAATTTATCTTGGAAAATTGAACACCTGATGCAGAACCGCAACAGACCAGCTAAACTATAAAATATACAAATATGGTACAATAGCAAAAATTGTTCCACGTGATGAGCATTTTCTGCTGAGAGAATAAATTTTAAGATCTGGAACACCTAATGTGGAACTCCAAGAGCCCAGCTACACTATAACATATAAAAGAATGTCGTCTTAGCAAAAGTTGTTCAGCCTGATGAGCACTCTCTGTTGACTTATAAAAGTCGAAGATCTGGAACACCTGTTGTGGAACTCCAAGAACCGAGCTACACCAGAACACATATAGGAATGACGTCTTAGCAAAAGTTGTTTGGTCTGATGAGCACTCTCTGTTGACGTATAAAAAATGAAGATCTGGAACTGAAACTGGTTATTAGCGTATATACACATCGACTTCGAGGTCTTTATAGACAAGTGCGGAGTCATGCATTGTCTCACGAATCGGAGACGTTCATGGATAGAGAATTACGCTTGAGTTCCAAGCGTATCTACTCTCTGGGGACAAGTAGGGAACGTGATGCGCGACTGACCGCTGATCGTGATTCAGATCTTCGATTTTGACGACCCCGTTGTCGCTGGCATAAGCAACAGGATCCGCGTACGAAGTCGCGGGAAAAAGCTAGTTATTAATATTTCTCAGAAACGCAATAACTTTATTTATACTCAGAAATACTCTCAATTCTATCTTTTTATCGCACAACAAGACACAATTGAACGGGTAGCATTCTTCCAATTTTCAGGGGTCATATCGATTTGGACCCTTAAACCCTTAACAAGAGGTAAATTTGTGGGTCTCTGAAGGTCCCAATAGATTCTGTGATTGCTCAAATTTATTTCATGATCATTCAGAGATAATTCGACTTTATTTATGTTCGGATTATCGTTTACATATTTTAGTTTTTTTACTTTATATGATGATTTATTATCCAGTCTTACAAAGGAGTATGGAATTACCGAGTTACTGGGTTTTGGAGGTCAGATAGGCAGTCACTTCATGTGGATACCGGCATTCACCTGCATCTGGTTAGACTGCAAGCCGACCCCAACATAGTTGGGAAAAGGCTGTGTTTTTCGTGGCAGACGAATTGTTCCATCAGGTTAAGCGACACTTGCCGGGGTTGGTCCGTGGATGGGTGACCATCTTTACATATCGAGACTCATCCGTGACTAAGGCACATAAAGCCGTTGATCCCGGCTGTCATTAATGGAGCTTTGACAGTCACTACGGGTAGTGAGAAGCCCGAAAGTCTGACTGCCAGTCTTACCAAGGGGTATCGTGTTACCCAGTTCCATGTAACTGTGGAGATCAGGTAGGCAGTCGCTCCATGTAAAATACTGGTATTCAGCTACATCTGATTAGACTGGAAGCCGACTCCAACATAATTGGGAAAAGGCTAGGCAGATTGATTTGTGTTTTTCGTGAACTTTATCCAAATAAAAGTTGTTATTATTTTCCTCTTTTCTCGAATATCGTTTTTCATGCTTATCTTGCATAAAATCCCTGATAATATTCCAAGTGAATTATAGGAGTAAGGAAAATGAGTTAAAGGGATCAAATTAAATTCGGGTAATTTATTTTCATGCTCCGTTTTCCTTAGGAAATAAGATAATTTTCCTTATAACGGAGTCGCTGGCTTTGTTATCAAACTATGAGAACAGTAACAGAGCATTCGGAAGTAGAAAATTCTTCAAAATATCATTCTCTGACTAATCGACTTTCAGACAAAGTAGATGCAGGTGAGTGGCAGGCGTTCGGTACCCCGGAACATAAAGGGCTATGGAAGGAACATTAATGGGTTTTAGTCAGTAAGAGTCTGACACTCCCTTCCACTCCACCCACAGCGGGAGAAGTCACTGGATGATTTCCCACGCTCAAAAAAAAAAAACGCACTACATGAAACGACTCCCTAGCTGACCTCCACAACCCAGTTACTGAGAAAACGTTACCCCATGGCCCTTGGTAAAAAAACCACTGTTCTATAAATTATGCTCGCCTAACTCGTCAAAATGTAGGGAACAGCTGATCTTTTTTTCGCGATTTCACATTTGTTCCCATAATAGAAGTTGTTTTTAATGATGAGTACAATGACTCCTTAAAATAAAGCCAGTTAATTCAATTTCACCCTGTTTATATATTTTTTTAAATCTTTACAAGTCGATCACTGATTCGTGGTGTAGGAAATATTAGGATCTGGGTGTGAGGTAATTCGCGTATTTTTAACTTATCTTAATTTTCTGAAGCGATAAAAGTAGGTCCTAGTAATTCTATTTAGGGAGGTTTATTTTTATGTAGGAGAAACCTTCAGAACTAGAGATCCGAATCCGAAAATTCATCCATCATTCATCAATCAATCTGCCTAGCCTTTCCCAACTATGTTAGAGTCGGCTTCCAGTTCAACTAGATGCAGCCGAATACCAGTGATTTTCATGAAGCGACTACCTATCACAGCTCAGACAGTAACTGGGTAATTCGATAACCCTTTTTTTTTTTTTTTTTTAAGGCTGGGAAATCATCCAATGACTGCTCCCGCTCTGGGTGGAGCGGAAGGGAGTGTCAGACTCTTACTGACTAAAACCCATCCATGTTCCTTCCGTAGCCCTTTATGTTCCGGGGTAGCGGTAACCCTTTCGGACAATCCCGCTTACCCGGCAGGCTACCCCTTACATCCCTTAACTCGATACCCCTTGGCTTACCAAAAGACACTGATCAGACCTTCGGACTTTCTGACTAACGTAACGACTGTCAAAGATGCACAAATTACAGCCGGGACCAACGGCTTAACGTATTTTCACTGAAGAGTCTCGGTATAAAAAGATGGTCATCCACTAATGAAGAGCTATTCTATTGCGCATCGCCATAGGAAGTTAAAAACGAAAGCACAGCATGATCAGCGTTTAATTTCCCCATTGCTGGGACCCAGGCTTCCTCTTTTTGTGAGTGGGAGGGGCCATAATCAGCGTTTAATTTCCCCACTGCTGGGACACAGGGTTGCTCTTTTTGTAAGAGGGGGTGGGTCATAATTCACCTTGAGGGCTCAGTGCGGGTTGGTGGATTTCTCGCGTTTATAGTAGCTGATTTGATATAACTTTCTGTTAAAACTAGTGACCCGCTGCTGCTCCGCACGCTGCTGCAATGGTAAGCTAGTTAAACACTACATATAAGCCTTTCTCTTGAATCACTATCTATTGATGAAAATCCCATTTAAACCCGTTGCGTATTTTAAAAGGTCTAAGCGTACAGAGAGACAGACGGCGGGAAGCGACTTTGTTTTTTACCATGTAGAGACAAGAAATTACACGCAGACGAAGTCGCGGGCAATAACAAGTTCTACTTATTTTATTAATCAAAATCCCATTGTTGGCGAACGAAACCTTTTTTATATCCTGTGTAACATGCCAACTCTCCCGTAAAACAATAATAAATATCCCTTTTAGAGTTTCTGAAGTGGAATACGAAGGAAAAAATAATAAATTATCTTTCCCAGACTTGAATTATTAGAAGTAAGTGAGGACATTAATTTCAGTAGAACATCCATAATGCCCGGGTTACACGATCCTAGCTTAAGATTGTGCTAGTAAGCTAGCAAGCGGGTAAGCGGGATTGTCCGAAAGGGTTACCGCTACCCCGGAACATAAGGGGCTGAGTAAGGAACATGGATGGGTTTTAGTCAGTAAGAATCTGACACTCACTACCGCTCCACCCAGCGTGGCAGGCGTCACTTGATGATTTCCCAGCCTCAAAAAAATAAAATAAAAAGTAAGCTAGAAAGCTACTCACTAGCCTAGAGTATACAGAAAGAACTATCCTCTTGGTAAGCTAGTGAAATAGTTTAAAATAATAATGGGTACGCCGAATTCTGGGCCGAGTACATATAGATTACCATCGACACGCTAAGAAGAAGATAATAATTGCCGCCCCCTCATTGATTTAATTATACTAGGAAATAACTTAGCGCTTATTAGTAAATTTAAGTACCTCCAGGTATATTCATAGATCAAGCGCTGAGAATACTGAGTTTTGTAATTACGGTGCACACTATTCAAAATGTCAAATTAAACCAAGAAATAATAACACCGAAGAATGGCCGAAGTGAATTACTTTTTAAAATGTATTCGAAATTATGGAGTGCCGTGCCGGAGAATAATTGAAATATAAATTATAAAACTCGTAATTACTGTAAAGGTTTCAAAGGGCATTTTTTTACAATGTCATTTCTAAATAATTTGTTTCTTTAATTTGAATGAACTTAATACGAAAACTTCACAAAACTTTATAAGTTTGTTAACCTCAAATTTCGCCGACCTAAGTATGATATCCAAACACCAATACATGGGGCACCAAACGACATTGATAACCTAGAGTACATAGCGATAACACCTTTTCACCTAAAATGGAGCTAACAGAAAGATAAGAAGCGAAAATATACGATATTCTTACACTGAATAGTATTTTAGAACACGTTACTGACAGCCAATGGCGTCAAGATAAAAATAACGACGACTTCCGACGCCATTTTGGATCCGTGTGACGTAAATAGTTTGAGAATATTATGTGAGAACTGTTATGAGAGTGGGATGTTTGCCGTGAATAGAGATGCTGACAGGATTAAAAAAAGAAATATTTTTTTGTCCGTCAGTCAGAAAATAGAGAAATTGCGTATTGCTAGTTGCGTACCGCGGTTTCACCCGCGTAAGTTTCGAGTCCGTGGAATTGGAATTTCGGGATAAAAAATAACAGCTATGTACCAATCAAGATGCATCGCAATCGTTTAATTATTTTTTGCGTGAAGAATTAACAATCGCACATCATTAAAAAACTTAGATAAAACGCATTAAAGTTGTGGCACGCGTTGAGTTGTCTACGTCACAACTCAGTATAAAATCTACAAAGGAGTGACGCCATCCAACATTTTAACTGGTACAGCCATCCACTTTCATACTTAAAACTTAAGTTGACATTGTCAAATGTATATTTTTGTCGAATATTGACCATAGTTTTTTTTTTAATGTAACCAATTAATTTAGTCATTCAACCCCTTCATTTACATCTACATGTAAGTTACTTGGTTTAACAACTTTGGTTACTTGTAATTTGTTACACACAATTGACGAAGGAGCTCGTGGCTGAGTACTAACAGCCGCACAGGTCGATCCACCTGGTTAAGCTACGCTTGCCGGGGTTGGTCGTGGATGGGTGACCATCTTTACATACCGAGACTCCTCCGTGCCTCGGAAAGCACGTTAAGCCGTTGGTCCCAGCTGTCATTTGTGCATCTTTAACAGTCGTTACGGGTCGTCAGAAGCCCGAAAATCTGACAGCCAGTCTCACCAAGGGGTATCGTATTTCCCAGTTACTGGGTTGTGGAGGTCAGATAGGCAGTCGCTCCATGTAAAATACTGGTATTCAGCTGCATCCGGTTAGACTGGAAGCCGACCCCAACATAGCTGGGAAAAGGCTCGACAGATGATGAATTGACAAAAATGTCGGTGAACATACAAAAACCAACAAACATACAAACTCCTTCTTTGATGTCGGGTTTAAACGAAACGAAACTTTCTTTTGGAAGGGGTGACTAGAATCAATTAGCTATTTCTTGTTCATTTTGACGCTCAAAAGTGCCTTTCTTGTGCCTATTTGAAATAAATTATTTTACTTTGACTTTGAAACTGTAGTCAAAACTTGTAGAACGTACGTGTCGAGAGTGGCCAGTCTCTGATCACCTGATGTTGGCCCAGTGGTATTGACCGTGACTTATGTATAAGTAGCTAGCTGCTGCCAGCGGCTTCACCATCGTGCACGTCGGAAATTATTCCAAGGGAACGTACTACCGGGTTAATAGTTAATCCAGGTCATAAACTACCTGCCGGGTAAGCGGGATTGTCCGAAAGGGTTACCGCTACCCCGGAACTGGGTTTTAGTCAGTAAGAGTCTGACACTCCCTTCCGCTCCACCCAGAGCGGGAGCAGTCATTGGATGATTTCCCAGCCATTAAAAAAAAAAAAAAAAAAAAAAAAAAAAAAAAAAAAGGCCATAAACTACCTCTGTGCCAAGTGTCATCCAGATCCGTTGAGCCGTTTGATCGTGAAGGATGGACAATCATATAAAATCACACACACTCACAGACTTTCGTCTTTATAATATTAGTGTGATATATTTTATCGATAAATCGCTATAAATACCTACAAAGTTTTATTTAATTGGATCAAAGAGAAATATCCAGGCCTACTAATTAAATTCCAGTGATTTTCCTCAAGTCTCGTTACTAATGAAGTCTACTACATACTCGTACATACCAATAGCTATGAGTACTTACTTATTGCTTCTAAGAACATTTTCTAATACAAAGTAAAAAAGAAAGAATAATGCGTTAATTGGAAACTTGATTTTCCCACGGCTTTGTTCACATTAGCTAATAATATGACAGTAAATTCGGGTTGTAATCGGCTTGATAATATAATTCAATCATGATTCGAAAGACATGTGGTGCCATCTATTATCACAAGAACGTTATTGTTGTTTTCCTCAGGAACTGGGTTTTTTTTGGTTGACATGAAAGGTATCATGTCCGTTTTTGTACACCTGACTACGTATATGCAAAATTTCAAGATGATCGGGTCAGCGGTTTAGGCTTGAAAAGGTAACAAACAAACTTACTTTCGCATCTATAATGTAAGTTAGTTACTAACATCTCGTAAGTCGCGGTTATTACCACTAGACCACCACTGCTATCACGCACTTAGTACTTTAATAGTTACAAAGTTCTTGGCCAAAGAATTAGCATTGCCATACAACGTAGCAATGCTGCCAGTCTTCTGGGCACGTGTCCGGACGACAGCGATGCGGATGAGTACTTCGATGCCTAGTGTCCTTTTTGTTTTTGCATTTATTTGTTTATAGTTAGTTAAACAGTCATTTGATTGAAATATGTAGTTTTTATTATGTAGAAATATAATAAGTAATAAATATTTGACAATAGTTACATAATACTCATTTACCTAATCTTTCCCGACAAACAGACCGACATTCTAGTCTCCACAATCATACAAAGGTCCCATTAACACCCTCCGTCTACGGGACCCTAAAAAAACAAAAGCAACTCAGCTTGACGTTCGAAGCGGCCTGTTATTACATAGTACAAACTGACATGACCCTCATTTGTCATAGTCACTGAGAAAACAGGATTCTGAACGAAAATAAACAATGAGTGGTACCGGGTTTCCGTTAAGTATATTTATAGGTGCATACTTATGTTTTTTGCATGCAAAAATAATGCTTTTTTTCGGTAGGAAATCATCAAATGACCTCTCCCGCTCTGGGTGGAGTGGAAGGGAGAGTCAGACTCTTATTGACTAAAACCCATCCATGTTCCTTCCTTCCCGCTGGCCCGGCAGGCTTCAGCCCTAATGGGCCCATAGAACCGGTCAAAGTGGCGACCTGTTCTGTGCCAATGTGCACGTCAACAGGGAACGTCTTTCAGCTGAAATAATGAAAACGATTGTCATAAGTTATCAAAAAGCATCTACAAGTATAGATGTATATCATGTGCCTTGTTTGCGGATTACCACACAATCTTTTTATTCTTTCATCGTTTCATTATAATAATAAATTTGAAATAAAAAATTCATAACTGACAAAAACATCTGCCTTTATGAAAAATACAACAGGAAAAATTGGTTCAAATTCAATTTCTCAATCCTAATTTCCCTAAAAATAATCCCTTTGGGAAGGTAGGAAGAATTAAACTGTTTGACTGAAAATATTATTTTTACCATTCAATTGTTTAATTTTGTTTTATTTAGTAGACATTTGTTTCCTCAGGAGATCGGCAATTTTAATATCAGCTTTATTTTCGTATCGCAAACGAAACCTCACTGATACACACAATAGGCTGAGATGAAAGTAGACTCACATTTTGTTAGTTTTAAGAGACGGGTAGTCAGAAGCCCGAAAGTCCGACAGTCGGGGTATCATATTACTTAGTTACTGACCGGGTTGTGGAGGTCAGATAGACAGTCGCTCCATGTAAAATACTGGTATGCATCCGGTTAGACTGGAAGCCGACCCCTACATAGTTGGGCAAATGCAAGGCAGATTGACTTAGAAATGATTAGGAAATAAAGCGTAGTACTAAGAAATTTCATACAATAACATAGTTGGGAAAAGGATTGGCAGAGCGTATCACTACATAGTATAAAGCAAAGTCGCTTCCCGCGTCCTAATGTCTGTATGTATGCTTAGATCTTTAAAACTACACAACGGATTTTGATGCAGTTTTTTTTTAATAGATATAGTGATTCAAGAGGAAAGTTTATATGTAAAATAACATGAAATTTTCGTCATCCACGCGGGCGAAGCCACGGGCAGAAGCTAGTATTGTTCATATAGGAACTCGGGTGGGCAAAAACCGCACGGGTCGATCATCAGGTTGAAATACTCAAAGTCCTTGGCTGAACTATGAAAACTGAAACTATATCATTGGATTTTTGAAAAATCAATATTTGTACCCATGAATCAAACCTGTTGATTAAAAAAAAAACAAACACACTGTATTATTACAACATATTTTGATAGTGTTGTTAATAAGGATCGAATTCTGGAAAGTAATGACATTTTATTATTTTGACGGTGGGAAAATCAGGAAGGAAGTGTCAGACTCTTACTGACTAAAGCGGTAACCCTTTCGGACAATCGCACTTACAAAGTAAGGACATACGGAAAACTTAAGGAAAACACTTTACACTTTTTTAATTTTTAAACTATATTTATTTTAATCCTACTGATCTCAGAACTGTTGTGGATTATTTGCCTGAATTAGGTTGAACTCGGTTTCAAGCTATACTTCGTGAAATCAGATATTATTGTCGAGCTGTTCACAAACATACATTTATGCTCGTGACCGTTCCTATATCAGACACACCCTATGCAGTGAACCCCGACTACTAACCTTGCTGACTGGCGATATTTTTACCTCGAAAGACGAAAGCGAAAGGTCACTCATTCATACTTTCACTCACTGATTAATCACGAAATTTCAAAAACTACTGGAGCTCTGAAGATTAAATTTGGCGCAGAGGTGGAATATGAGTAGGAGACGTCAATTAAGAAAGGATTAAAGGAATCTTTTTTTTCTTCCGTAAAAGGGTGAAATAGGGGATGGAAGTTTGTATGAAACATTTCGAGTACAAGACTCCAGGTGATGAACTCATTATCGGACAAAACGAAAAATATACTGGGAGAGTCAAAAAAAAATTGAATCACCAAGTACACATAACCAATAAATGTATAAGGATATCCATAAAGAAAAATTAACAAGATTGTGTGATAGAATCTTTAATAAAATGTGTTACTAAATTCTAAAATTTTATCTTTTCGTTGACCTATGATAATTTTTACAAAGTCAGATTTTATACAAATTATTATTCAATAGCAATTTAACCTATCATCGGAATTACTTTATCATACAAAGTGACAATACAATTCGAATTTCACAATAAAAACTTGCCATATAATACTAAAACATAAAGTATAAAAGTCAAAGTACCTCTTATACAATGCAAATTCAACCCCTAAAATATCAAGGAGACATCACACAAAACTGGCGTAGCGCCTCTACGAGGATTCGTAGTGACTCTACGAGATTTCGTAGCCCCTCTACGAGAGTTCGTAGCGTCCCGTAGCATCCCGCTACGCGCATCTACGAGCTTTAGTTACATTCCGAGTGTCGAAGCGACAGGGTGTTACCGTTTTTTCTCTCGCTTTCAAAACTCTTCTTGTGAAAAAAAAATCTTTCTCTATTCGTCTTGAAGCATAAAATACAGTTCGTTGTTCAGTGTCGTTTGTGCTAATTTTTTTTTAAATATTTTTTTTCATACCGTTTGTTATCGTGCCTCCGTTTGTTATGTAATGAGTAAGTATATAAGTTTTGTTTATGTAAAATAACTTGGAGGATCGTTTCATGTATGAAATTATGGTTATTTCCAGGTTATTTTTTTGTGTAGCGAGAGTTTTTAACCCAGAAGTACTTTGTTTGATTATATATTTAGGAGTGAGTTTAAAATTTTTCGGGCGCCTGTTTTAATGAAATTTCAGGGTGTTTAACTTGTTTGAGGGTTTTATATTAATGTTGTGTCATGAACAATGTCGTGTTTGAAATTTTAAATTAGTTTTTCGAGAATTTAATTTAGAAAATTTAAATCACACATAATTTGGTGAATAAATTACTAAGTGTTTTAAATAAATGAATTCAATGAATTGAACGAAGTATTAAAATAACAATTCACAAAATAATTTGGAAACGTGCATGGTGTCAGCATTTTATCCCCAAAGGACGCATTCGTTGAAATGCCTGCGTACAACGATATAACGAATTACAAAATGAAAAAGTTTAATTTCCGAATTCCTATCTGTCATAATTTAACGTTTGGTTTTTGAATTTAGTGAATATTTCGTTCCATTTTCAATTTTGGAAATTGGAGGTGTCTGCGATACTGGCCTGTATTTTGTTCAGGTTGAGAACAAAGATCTGTATTATTTCTTCAAAGCTACATGTACTTTCGATAATTATTCGTTATAATTTTATTTTTTAAATAGCCGCTTATTTTGACCATAACTATTAACAATAAACATAAAAATAGAATTTATTTAAAAAAAAAAGAATAAGAATTGAATATAATATTCTTTACTACAAAGAAAAAATACACGTTTATTAGCGTTAAATAAAACGCAAAATAAAGTAGGGGGATTTTTTTTATATGTTTGTTTCATATAAATACATAATCAGCCTATAATTGTCCCCCTGCTGGGACACAGGCCTTCTCTCTAGGAGAGGGAATAAACCATAATCATGTTTCATATTAATTATAAAATATAAATGTAGAAAGTATGTTGTGCCCTATTAATGACAATAGGATCTCTATTACATGGTACTTAAACATAATTGGTAAAATAATGAGTGTCCTATGGGTACACCTCTGTCTAATCTTTTGGGGACACAAGCGTGATGTTAAGTTGATAAAGAAGACCAGGGTACTGTGAACACCCACGGGAGACAGAAGCTATAGAATCATATTACTTTTCGAATACATGCTTTCAGTAGCATGACTACAGACAAAGTCCATCATTATTATTTTTTTATAAAAACCTATTTATGATAAAAATGATAGATAATTAATCTATCATTTTTAAAGACCAATGCTGCCAGTTATTTTGTTACTAACCAGCTAGGTCCAACATAAGGTTTCACATAGGCTCTACATTACCTACAGAAAAGCTGAAATGTCATTGTTCACTGGTTACTATTATTATAATTAAGATATGGTATTCTTCTTCTTCTTCGTGTGGTTAGTGACTAACCTGGTGTCTGTGTTTTCATGCTGCCCATGGGCCTGCCTTAGCTTAACAAGCCGCATATGTATTATATGGTATTATTTGAATAATGTAATTCATAACCTAAAAGTAGCAAGTATTATTATACGATATCTATACTAATAATATATAATATATAATAATAATATAATATTATAAAGAGGTAAAATTTGTAAGTTTGTATGTAGGGGGTAATCTCCGGAACTAATGATCCAATTTCAAAAATTTTTTCACTGATAGAAAGCTACATTATTCCTGAGTGCTATAGGCTATAAATTATATTTATATCATACTTATTAGCCGAGCTGTCGCAATTTTCGTCTAGCAAGTCGGAAAGAAATACCTCCGAAAACAGAATTATTTGCATGCGCTGCCTGAACAGAATACAGTATATCGCAATTTTCCACGGACGAAGTCGCGGGCAGAAGCTAGTTAAAGATAAAGTTTAACTCGTAATGACTTAATTACTTTTGACAACCATTCTTAGGAAGGTAAAACATCACTTAGGTTGCAAACATTTAATAGACATCATCATCAATCTGCCTGCGTTTCCACAACTATGTTGAGGTCGGCTTCCAGTTTAACCGGATTCAGCTGAATACCAGTATTTTACATGGAGCGACTGCCTATCCAACCTCCACAACCCAGTTACTGAGTAATACTAGTGTCCTCTCGGGCTTTTGACGACTCGTAACGACTGTCAATCAACATATTTATATATTAGTTTAATTATGGCATACCAACGACTTATTCACTGATACATTTTTGGGGTACAGTAAAAATGAAAATTAAAATCAAGAATGAATTGTACTCATACAGGTGTGGACAGTACTTAGTGACATCATTATAATTAGAGTCGGCTTCCAGTATAATCAGATGCAGCTAAATAAAAAATCATTTCCTGGAGCGACTACCTATCTGACCTATACAACCCAGTAACCTGGGTTTAATAAACTCGATCAATAAACAGAATGTGAAAAGAAGTTTATCACTACATAGGATAAAGCAAAGTCGCTTCCCGCGTCTGTCCAAATGTCTGTATGTACATAATATGTATGCTTAGATCTTTAAAACTGAACAACGGATTTTTGTGCAGTTTTTTTTAAGTAGATACAGTGATTCAAGAGGAAGGTTTATACGAATAGTTTGACTAGCTTTCACCCGCGTGATAGTATCTACATGGCACCCGTGCGAAGCCGGGGCGGGTCGCAAGTATCTAAATAAACCTCTTTTGGCGTAAAATCTTACTTATTCCTAACATCAGTGACTAACACAATATTTATTCAAATCCTTCACAAAGAAGAATTGCTTAAAGTAATATGTTTTTACAAAATGGTTACCGAATAAATGTATCAATATTTTATTGTTCCCTTATAAGTGATTGTGTAAGAATCAAATGCGAAATCGACTTTACTTAGCTTGTTTTTATTCATACATTCTTTGTTTAGGATTTCAATAAATAGCGACAAGTTAACTATTGATGTTTTTAGGGTTCCGCACCAAAAGGGTAATACGGGACTCTAAGTCAAAATCAAAGTCAAAATGTTTATTGCGAACCAAGTGTACAATTTTGGTGTTATGAATGTTAGTAGGTACTTATGACTTAGCGGCCTTTTTCAAGCATTGCAATTTTTATTCGACTCATTACAAAGACTCCGCTGTCCGTCTGTCACCAGGCTGTATCTCATGAACCGTGATAGTTAAACAGTTGAAATTTCCATAGTTGATGTATTTCTATTGCCGCTATAACAAAAATACAACACCCATGATTTTTTTTTGCCGTTTTTATAGATAAAGGTACAGAAGTCTTCGTACGCGTGTCCGACTGACAATTGGTCGGCTTTTTATATAATTAGCTGCTGTCCAAAATCAAAACCAAAAGTCATTTATTCAAATTAGGCTGAAGATCAGCACTTTTTGAAGGTCAAAGTTACATAAGACAGTCCCCCAAAAACGCCCACCCTTCACCACTTCCTAGTGCTTTAGCTGGGAAGAAGAAGTGGCGCAGCAAACTCCCCAGCAGCACAGCTGTCTGTTTAGTTGGAAGAACTTGACTCTACACATTTATCGTATGAGAAGTAATTAACATTACAAAACACATCACATTCAAATCAATCATTTGCCACATGTCAGCTAGCACACGTCAATATACCAATTAAAACATTAAAACTGACTGTACTCAAGCGTAAATTAAAAAAAAAAGAGCCTCCAGGTAAAAGTGCGTGCCCGCTTACATGTGCAATGCTGTACTATGTCCATACAGCCGTAACTCGCAGTTACAAATGATAAACTAGGACCATCGAAGTAAAATCAATGAATTAATTGCTAATGAGTACTAACTAGGATCAGTATAAATAAATATGATCAACTGTCGAGGTCTCTAGCTCGCCCTCTAGTCCGACGCGTGACTCTCTCTGCGATACATTATTAAAAGTACTAAGGGGTATCGTATAACCCAGTTACTGGGTTGTGGAGCTCAGATAGGCAGTCGCTCCATGTGAAATACTGGTATTCAGCTGCACCCGGTTATTCTGGAAGCCGACCCCAATTTAGTTGGGAAAAGGCAGGCAGATTATGTGAGTCTCATTCTTTTTCTGCCTAGCATTTGTGGTTTTCACATTAGATAAGTCTTTCTTCCATATACCTGCATAAGAGCAGCAGTGGCCCATTAGCAGGCGCTTTACTTTGTTTTAATAATTTCATCACCACTGCTCTCAAAACGGTGAACGAAAACAACGAGAGGAAACCGGCATATCCTAGAACCAAAAATTCGAAGACATGTGGCATCTACCAACCCGTACTGGGCCTGCGTGGATAATGGTCCACTCCCTCTCTTAGAGAGGAGGCCTGTGTCCCATTAGTGGGAATATTTGAGGCTGATTATACTATCTAAACATGCGTTTACATACAAATTAAGCATGCAAGATCTTAGTTAAGTAGGTCGGTCCGTATATGTTTTACCTGGTGAGGTTTACAATTTTTTTTTTTACACTTATACAGTTTGAAACATTTTTATATTTTAGCCATTGTTTTTTCTGGGCATATTCATAAAAAAGGTATATTATTTTCTATGGACCACATCGTACAAAATAAAAAGCAAATTTTCCAATGGTCATGAAAATAGAAATAAAATAATAGTCAACAGATAAATTAATGTCAATAAGCTAAATAATATGTCAAAGGGTAAAAATAAATGTCAAAAGGTATCCAATAAAAAGTCATTAACATTATAATAGCATTTGTCTGTTAATAAATTCCGAATCTCGTTTTTAAATGAATTTGTAGTCAGAACTTTGTAAGACTGCGGTATTTTGTTATAAATCTTAGGGGCCATACAAAAGTCATCTCGGTCTTTTCTCTGTTCCTAGCCATAACATCAAAAACGATATATTCATAATCTCGCTTGTAGTGTCGCCAGTGCATCAGGTTTAACCAAAACTGTCAAATTTCTCCAAAAGATTTTAAACTTTAAAACGTTTGGTATTAAGTTTAAAATCGATTGAGAAAATTTGCCAGTTTGTGGTAACTTGATGTGCTGGCGACTGTACATAAATTAATGACCGAATATTATGTTATTAGAGCAAGACAGAAGGATGATTTGTCTGTCTTCGTGACGTAATCACTTATTAACGTCTGTACAGGACGCACATCAAACTATCCCAAACTGTCAATTATTCCCAATTGAATATGGACCTTATCGTATTGATATAAAGTTGAAAATAATATTATCAAAGCAATTCGACAGATCGATTTCCTGGCTTATGTACAACAACACCTAGAGATGGGGGAATAGTAAAATGAAACCCGGTAATATAATGTTTCAATGATTTATATTATTATTATGTACTCTGCTTTCTAAACGTCATAACGAGTGAGGAAGACTTATTATGTTATTCACTGAGTGTATTCATAAAGAATGTATTATTCAGAATTAGTTATAAATGTTAGTATATAGATTAAGTTCGGATAGTCAGAAGCCCGAAAGTCAGGACATTCAGTCTTATCAAGGGGTATCGTATTATCCAGTTACTGACTGGGTGTCGAGGTCAGATCGCTCCATGTAAAATACTGGTATTCAGCTGCATCTGGTTAGACTGAAAGACCCAACATAGTTGTGAAAAGACTAGGAACATTGGTTGATTGAAACGCATTTATCGCATTGGGTTATCTTGTAACAATAGATAAAGAGAGAGAGGGGGTAGAGTATTCTATTTTGTTCTATAATTTTGTAAATAAATAGATTCTCACTCTCAAAACATCACTTCGAAATTCGAACGCTGTCTCGTTGTGAATCCGCGATGATTTACTTTTAAAAACAAAAGAGTTCACTTTCAAATGCGGTCACTTTAAAGAGGTTCTAAGTGTACTTTACAGATAAGCATTATTACTTACAAGACCAACCACAATCGCAAACAAATTCGCAGAAATATGTCGACAAAATACTGTATCTTTATAAAAGAAAAAGATTAAGTCAAAACCGCCATTTTGTTCCTCCCTTAATTCGGTACTTAAGAACCAATACATCGCTTTGTAATATCTCAACAAACGCCCCTCTTTTAATACCCCACTTCACAGTAAAGATGAATTCAAAAGCGGTATTATTATAGCAAGCTTTTGCCTACGGCTTCGCCTGTAAGGAGATCGGAAATCGAATAAAAGAGCATTTCCCACAAAAACGAATTTATTGGAATAAAGAGTATCGTATGTCCGATGCGTATCCCAAAACTGGATTGAGATGGTTCAAGAAAGGGATGTCTTAAAGGATTTTCGGAGAAGCTTTTGCTCAGCAGTGGGAAAGTCAGTCTGCCGAGCCTTTTCCCAACTATGGTGGGGCATCCAGTCTAACCGGATGCAGCTGAATACCAGTATTTTATATGGAGCGACTGCCTATCTGACCTCCACAACCTAGTCAGGAACTGTGAAATACGACACCCCTTGGTAAGACTGGCTGTCAGACTTTCAGGCTGACCTTATCGACAGTCCGTGGAAAAGTATAGTCCAATATTAAAAAAAAAACTGAATCCAGTTGGTCTACTTACTTCACTTTCCAATTGTGTGCTCTCACTTGAGTGAGGTTCTAAGTGAACTAGAATGGACCTACCGTTCCATTTTGAGGAATTGGTTCTTATTATGATGGAAGCGAGTATCACGAATGATTCATTCGCCATGTGGAAGTGCGCAGTCATCAAAAATGTACTGTTTTTTAGGGTTCCGTCTCTCGAAAGTAAATAACGGAGCCCTTCTTGGATCACTTCGTTGTCCGTCTGATTAATACAGAAAAGGACGATTTTTCTCGGAAACGCGTGGAGGTATGCAGTTAAAATTAAAAATCTTTAAAAAAATTGGGATTTTGATTCAGAGTAATAAAAATATGCCATGCCTTATTTTGATATTCGGAAATTAATCATAACCGGTACTTCCCGTAGACCTAGAACCATGAAATTTGGCAAAAACCAAGGTTTCACAAGACAAATATTTCGAAAATCGTTAATATTGTTGCTTTAAGTATCACATAAAAAAATACATTACTTTTACAATTACAAACTAACTTAAACAGTTGGAAAATTGATCGTGAACCTATATCATTGTATTAGAGAACATGTTTTTCAACTTATACATACTTAAATTAAATGACTCTCTAATTTCTTCTTCTTTTCGTGTCGATGCTATCTTTTATTTTATTAAATTGAATGCGCCCAGTAGATTGCCACATTTATCACTCTCTAACTAACTAAATACAAACCATCATCATTCTCCTGCCCTTATCCCAATTTATTTAGGGTTGGCGCAACATGTCTTTAACTAAATACAAATACAAAAACAAAAAAAACCCTTGTGAGTCGAAGTACGCCTAAGTGTCATTTAGCGAACAAACTAAGGATTGAAAAAGATATCGAAAAAAATAATTAACTTCAATGTTAAATTTTCTTTTAGAATAAATTTATCATTACTTCGGAACCTTTAGTGTGCGTACTCCTACTCGCTCATGCCTGGTTTTTATTATGTATGCGTGCTCGCATGCCTATCTGTGAACATACATTTATAATGGGCGTGAGAACCGCCTCGGAATCGTTTGTGGTTTCGGTATAAAAGTCGGATAAAATCTGTAATAATTTTAGCTTTGTAGTGTGTATTATTTTTAAAGAGGGAAAGAGATAATGAGTTTCTACTCCACCTGTTCAATTTATTTGAGCAATCTAATAATGACGACACGGTTGGCGCAGTGGGTGAGCGATTGACTGCTGCGCACTATGTCGTGGGTTCGATTCCTGCATGGAGCAAATATTTGTACGACCTGCAAGTATTTGTTACGAGTCTGGGTGTTTTTCTATCTTTATTATGTATGTATTTACAAAAAAAAAATGTATATAAGTAGTTTATCAGCCATCTCGTTACCATAACACAAGCATTAGGTTGCTTAGCTTGGGACGATAGGGCGTTGTGTGAAATGTCCAAGGATATTATTATTATTAATACTTTCGTTTTCTTGGGAAATGTTTTTTTATTCCATTTCCGATCTCTTTGCGGGCAAAGGCCCTGGCAAAAGCTTTAACTATAACGTTCTTTGGCCGACTGTTCTTTGGCCAAGGAATTAGCACTGCCATTCAACATGGCAATGCTGCCAGTCCTCTGGACACGTTTCCGGGTACTTCCGAGTACTTCGACGCCTGTCCTTAAGTGTCCTTTTGTTTTTGTATTTATTTGTATAAAATTAGTTAGATAGTCATTTAATTTGCGTTTGAGTTGTTAATATGTAGGAATGGAATAAAATAGAATAGAATATTCTTTATTATGATTGGCATATAAATTACAGATATAAATTAACAACAATTTTGTTAACATAATACTATAAACCTTTTTTTTTACACGATCGCATAAATTCTAACTCAATTCGACTCACGGCAGATACCATAACTTTTCTTTTTATATTTAGATCAGCGGGAAGGGCGAAGTAAAAGGGATCGTTTTAGGTCAAGGTCAAGTTTGAGCTGTTTAGATAAACATTCGTTTGACCTAAAGATTTCTTGTCCGTGTGGAGGAATTTTGTATTTGGTTTAATAACTGCCGCACTGGTCGATCCATCAAGTTAAGTTACGCTGGCCGGGGTTGGTCCGTGGAGGTGTGACTATCCTTAACTACCGAGACTCCTCAGTGCCTCGGAAAACATGTTAAGCCGTTGGTCCCGGCTGTCATTTGTGTATCTTTGAAAGTCTTTACGGGTCGTCAGAAGCCCGAAAATCTGACAGCCAGACTTACCAACGGGATCGTGTTAATAATATAATAATATCCTTGGACATTTCACATAACGCCATATAGTCCCAAGCTAAGCAACCTAATGCTTGTGTTATGGTAACGAGATGCCTGTACGAGTGGCGCGCGGAGGTACTAAGCCGGAGGGAAACTCCGCTTCCGCAGCAAATTGCGGCGGAGCGGACGGACCTCCGGCGCGATCTCATGGCGGCCTGGAATCAGCGACTGTCGCAACCCAGCGCAGGGCACGCCACGATAGTGGCGGTAAGGCCCCTCTTTGAGGAGTGGCTAGAGAGGCGTCACGGCGCCCTCACCTTCCGCCTGACGCAGGTCCTCACCGGACATGGATGTTTCGGGAGGTTCCTGCACATCATCAGGCGGGAGGAAACGCCCGGGTGTCACCACTGCGAGGATCGCCCAGAGGACACGGTAGAGCACACGGTGCAAACCTGCCCCGCATGGGCAGAGCACCGCCGTGTCCTCGTAGAGGCGATCGGCGGCGGCGACCTCTCGCGCCCGGCCCTGGTGCAAGCCATGGTCCGGGGCGAGAGGGAGTGGGAGGCAGTCACCTCCTTCTGCGAAAAAGTTATGCTCGCGAAGGAGGTGGCGGGATGGGAGAGAGAAAGGTCCTCCCATCCCAGCCGCCGCGGGAGACGCTCCGGGCGTCGGGAGCCACGTGACGACTCCCGGCCACCGTAGGCGCGGGCCTGCGGGCGGTGAGTAATGGGTGACTCACCGTCCGATCAGCACCGGACCCGTGCCGTACGGCGCGTATATGTTCCACGCGCGCCTCAAAGAGATGTCAGCATATGAAGGGGCCCCTTAGGGCCAAGCCTGCCGGGTAAGCGGGATTGTCCGAAAGGGTTACCGCTACCCCGGAACATAAAGGGCTACGGAAGGAACATGGATGGGTTTTAGTCAGTAAGAGTCTGACACTCCCTTCCGCTCCACCCAGAGCGGGAGCAGTCATTGGATGATTTCCCAGCCTTAAAAAAAAAAAAAAAAAATGGTAACGAGATGGCTGATAAACTACTTATATACATTTTTTTTGTAAATACAGACATATTATAGATAGAAAACCACCCAGTATTAACCAGTAACTGGGTTGTGAAGTTCATATAAGCAGTTACTCTATGTAAAATACTGGTAATCAGCTGCATCCTGTTAGACTGGAAGCCGACCCGAAAATAGTTGTGGGAAAGGCTTTTGATACCAGATGTCTTTGGTATCCATCAGCCCGAGACGACATTCAAGTCGGCTGTCCATGAAAACCAGTGCTGGAGCTCTCTCTCCCATAGGGTTGCAGCATTATGCTGATCGATGGCCGTTTTGCGTGGATGTTACTTATTTTTTCCCCCAACTTGTCATTTTGTGGCATGTTAGCCGCAAATAAGCATATTTTCTTTCTTTCATTAAAATCTAATTCAAGACTAACTTTAAGTACACCGTTATATTTTTAAACACAACGAATTTGTCTCACCTCGTTACGATGTTACGTTTTACGAAAATATTATCACCCTCGAAGCCTTGGACAATTTAGCTCGCGCTCAAATTGCGCGGCAAAGCTAAGAATTTAAGATTACATTCGTAAATAAGAATAAATGAAGAATTCATGAAGGATTCTTTGGCACTTTTAGTTAAAATTGCCTGGGCAATGTCATCATTAACTTTTCTACCGTAATGACTCTTCTTTTAGGCATGGGCTAAAGCTATACGAAAAATACTCCGTTGAGAGGATAAAAGTTTGAATAGAAGTTATTCTTTAATTGGTGACTCACCGTCCGATCAGCACCAGGCCCGTGCCGGACGGCGCGTATATGTTCTACGCGCGCCTCAAAGAGATGTCAGCATATGAAGGGGCCCCTCAGGGCCAAGCCTGCCGGGTAAGCGGGATTGTCCGAAAGGGTTACCGCTACACCGGTTTTAGTCAGTAAGAGTCTGACACTCCCTTCCGCTCCACCCAGAGCGGGAGCAGTCATTGGATGATTTCCCAGCCATAAAAAAAAAAAGGGTTCCGTACCCGAACGGCGCCTTTCTTCCTTTTTCGTGTGGTTATTGACTAACCTGGTGTCAGAGTTTTTATACTACCCATGGGTTTCTGACTTAGCTACACATGCTGTTGAGAAAAATCGCTCAGACATGCTGGTTTCCTCACGATGTTTTCCTACAAGTGATAATAATACTGTACGCACATGAATCCGGAAAACCAGAGGCGCGTGCCTTGGGTTCGACCTCGAGACCTATTACTTGGCAGTCCGACGCTGTGACGGTCACACCACTAGGCTATCACTGCTTACTGTAGAAGCTATTACTAAGCTTCCCCTGTCCGTCCCAGTGATAGGTAGACAGCTGACATTAAAAAAAGGGTGTTTCTATTAGCGCTATAACAACAATTAAACTCATAAAATTGTTTTGTATTTTCATCATCTTTATATTGTTTCATTCTAACTTAGTTATTTGGTAACTATAACCATTTCCCTGATCATCATCGTCATCATCATTCTCCTGCCCTTATCCTAATTTATTTGGAGTCGGCGCAACATGTCTTCTTCTTCCATACTTCTCTATTAGTCGTCATCTCGATAGTCACTCCCTTTCTAGCCATATCATCTTTCACACAATTCATCCATCATTTCTTTGGTCTCCCTCTACTTGTATAACCATTTCCCTGATAAAAAAAAAGAAACGTGGTTTTAACTAACTAACGTATTTTTTCAAATAATTACTGTTTAACAGTGTACTGAGGTCCGGAACCTTTCGTGTGCGACTCCGACGCACTTAACCGGTTTTTGTCAATAGGCAAAAGTTAAGCTCATGGAAATATTTCCAATCTACGCCACTCTTCACCAGCCATTTAAAAATAACCACTAAATCATAAGAGACCATTAAGCGTAACAACTACACAGCTTAACTTTTAACTCAACACAATTTTTTTCACACTTCGTTGAACTTTAAAATGTAAATTATTTACGCACAAAGTTTAATAATGTTATGTAAAGAGCGAGAACTAAATTGCCTGCGTCTTAGAATTACGTTGTAAATAATATATTATGAAGATTACAAGTTGTGCTAAGAGTAGGGCAATGTGTTTGAAGAATTTACATTTAAGATGAGCAGAATAATAAGTTGTTGAGTCGAAAAAGGCAAATTCTTTTGGTATTTTGATCACACTAATATTTATAAATCTGCTCTGCCTTGTAGGTCTAGTGGTCGCAAGCGTTACTGCTGCTGAGCATGAAGTCTTGGGTTCGATTCCCAGGTCAGGCATAGTGTTATTGGGTTCTTTTATCTGGAATTTTTCAGTAGCAGCCCGGGGTCTGGATTTGTGCCCGGTTGATGGCAATAGTCTCACTCCATAATGTTATAATTATAAACCAAAATGTTTCTGTAAGACTAGTAGCGCCATCTGTAATTTATTCATGTCATGTTTTTTGAATGTATGTCAAATAAAGACGTCAGTCGTTAACCGACGGTGCGTGTATTGATAGATTACTAGTAATTATTTATATTTAATAGTGAATCAGTATACATGGGACTTAAATATAACTAGCGAAATATGGGTGGAATATTAGTACACCTCCGTCTTACCCTTCGGGGAAACAAAGGGTAATGTTATTAAAGAAAGGATGGAAGCCTTAAGCCAATGATGATGATTAACAGACAATCAACATTCTGCTTTAAATTATAAAGTAGATTTTCGAGTATGTTTAATTCAAAATAATTTTAGTACTTGCCCGGCTTTGAATCGCAATTTCGCTTGAATAAAAAATTTTTTTTTTTAAAGAGAAATGTTTTTAATGAAATTAATTAAATATGTAATGCGTATATAAAATTTTGAGTCAATCCTGTTGACCGCTGAGGGGTTCCTTAATCTGGAGCGAATCCTGAGTGTACAATTAGATCGTACATAATAAAAATGTATTGTCATCGAAACTCAATCAATATGTAAAATTTAAACTCCGTAAGCTATATAGAAGTAGTTTTAATTCAGCGTGCAAGATTTGACCCACACATACTAACTTACTAATAAAGCTAGTTTAATAAAAGCTTGTAAAAAGCGTTGTACTAGTTGCTTCCAAGCGAAATAATTGTTGGCTTTAAGCCAGAATTATAACCGTTTGATATCTGCCTGTTATTCTCTCACTATTGTCGCTTTATCTCTTTGTGGAAATATTTAAGACTAGCTGTTTGAAAAGCCACTATAAACTTACACCCAATATACACTTCCCTCATAAAGGGAAGGTGATCCCTTTATGAAGGAAGTTCTCTAGAATCCATACATGAGAATCCGTCAGCTAAGAAAGGATTTCAATTCAATTTAGCGCATATGTATGTAGATTATGAAATCTACATTTGTGTTCATCTTCATAGGTCCAGGGAGCCTAGATAAGTGTCAATCGCTCCGTGTCGATCGATTTCGAAAATTGTTGATCGAACAATTCGTTATCTCAGCGATTTGGATCGTCAAGAACGCCACTTGTCAACGCATTTGTATGGGAATATTAATCGAGTTTCGTTACACAATTTGACATTGTCTAGCACTAAGCGATCGAAAACGATTGATCACGTGACATTTCGAAAGCTTATGCTACTGCCAAACATTTCGAATTTATCTAATTTCGTTATCGTTAATGAAAATGTGACTTTGTCTAGGCCCGCAGTAGTTTTTGAGATTCGTGATTAATCAGTGAGTGAATTTACGAATGAGTGATCTTTCGATTTTATAGATGAACACGCATAGGTTAACCGCGAAATTCATTCGTTGCTGCGTTTCTTGCAATTGCACGTCAACCTACCTCAAACTGTCAAATTTTCCTAGTTAAAAATGTAAGGTTCATTTTTAACTAGGAAAATATGCTTCACTACATAGTATAAAGCAAAGTCGCTTCCCGCGTCTATCCTAATGTGTGTATGTATGCTTATATCTTTAAAACTATTCAACGGATTTTGAAGCAGTTTGATTCAAGAGGAAGGTTTATATGTATAATAACATGCAATTTCCGTCATCCACGCGTGCGAAGCCGCAGGCAGAAACTAGTTTGTAATAAAGTTGAAAAACTGTCAGAAAAATTTGATAGATAAGGGTAACTGGATGTACTGGCCTCTGTACGTTGTCAGGTTATTATGTTGATCAAAATACGATTATTAGCAAACATAAATAATGTGTATTCACTGAGTTTATTTTTGTTTAAGAACATTAGATTCACATTCAAGATACAAACGCCTCGCCTCATTATAATAATGTGAACAAAGTAAGCGAACCTTTAGTATAAATACTTCCTGTTACCTCCATTTTAACAATGATTACACATGTTCCGACAGTATTCAAGCAATTTTAACGAGAAGTAACGCCTGCATAATGTAAAAGGAAATTGTAATAATTATTACAGTTTCTGGCACGTCTTAATCAATTTATTAAAACTTAATATTCTTTTTTAAATAGTAATAATAACAGCCGCACGGATTCATCAAGTTAAGCTACGCTTGCTTGGGTTAGTCCGTGGATTACCATCTTTACATATCGAGACTCCTCCGTACCTCGGGAAGCACGTTGAGCCGTTGGTCCCGGCTGTCATTCGTGGATCTTTGACAGTTGTTACAGGTAGTCAGAAGCCCGAAAGTCTGATAGTCAGTCTAACCAAGGGATATTACGATATCCATTGGTTAATTTTTTGACTTGTTAAGACCCAGTAAGTGACTGGGTTGTGAAGGTCAGATAAGCTGTCGCTCCATGTAAAACACTGGTATTAAGCTGCATCCGGTTAGACCGGACGAACACGACCCCAACATAGTTGGGAAAAGGCAGGTAGATTGATTGAGTGCGAAGTTTAAAAAAAATATGACCCAAACGTTTTTATTTCTTTGACTAACGGTCAATTTCTTCAACGAAACTGAACGCGATCAGCGCATATAACATGAGTTCAAGACCTGACAGTGTCAATATTCCACAGAAAATAATGACACTGACAGTCTTCAAGCGGGGTTTAAGTTCTGATCGCGTTCAGTTTCATTGGTGAATTTCGCCCTAAGTATTGTTGTAAACATGTATTATGTAAACGATTAAACGCGGGACATACTTTCAAGGGATATTGTACTCATGAAAATGCACAAATTTTAGTATGGGATCAAACTTGTAATATGAAAAAAATATTAACTGTTCCATACATTTGACGAATTATGCGAACAAATAAAATGTACTGAACAGGCGATTATTTTTTCCGTGATTTCAAATTTGATCCTATATTTAAAGTTGTTTATTTTCATGGGTACTCAAAAGCAGTGATAGCCTAGTGGTGTGACCGCCAAGTCATAGGGCTCGAGTTCGAAGCCAAGGCACGCACCTCTGATTTTTCGGATTCATGTGCGTATTGTACAGTTATCACTTGCTTAAAATCGGTGAAGGAAAACATCGTGAGGAAACCGGCATGTCTAAGAGATATTTCTCAAAAGCATGTGATGCTAAGTCAGAGGCCCATGGGCAGCATTAAAACTCTGACACCAGGTTAGTCACTAACCACACGAAGAAGAAGAAGAAGAAGAAGAAGTACTAAACCCACTGAAAGTGTGTCCCTCGTTTAACCAACATACTGTAGATGCTATTTTAATGCACCCATTTTTCATTAAAATTCGAATTTGTGGATAGAGTCGGGGCCAAATTCATAGAGACAGTATCTAGTTTAAATTCTTTTTGTATTTAGAGTGTACTGGCAGGGTTCCAAATCGGAGGATATTGTGGTTACGCTCCACCTGGTAATTTTGTGCAGCAGGTGGGTAAGTTTAGTTGGTATAGATACCTACAGAAGTGCAGACGCCAGCACCTCCAGCTATTCTGTCAAAACTTTCCAATTGAAAATGAACCTTACGATTTTTGTAATAAAGTTCTTCTTAGCGTGTCGATGGCAATCTAAGTATACTCGGTCCAGAATCCGGCTACGTGTTTGGCGCTATAACTAGCGTCCATCAGTTCCTGTAACGTGCATACGGCAGGACACGCAGGAGACGATATTAAGTGTCCCATCGTTTGTGGAACAGCACCACATTTACACTTCAAGGCGGAGTTTTCTATGAGTCTCCATCTGTGCAGGTTTTCCTTGCTTCGGCCAACCTCGGTCCGGAGTCTATTTAAAGACTTCCAGATTGGCTAAGGCAAGTCGCGCCCAGGAGGGAGACTTTCAGCAGGTGGAACAAATGGAGTGGGTGAGGAAGCACTGTCTCGCCACAGCTTCGGTCTTTCTTTAGATGGTCCGACAGTGAGTGGAACGACACACTTCAAAAAAAAAGTAATGAAGTTGAAAAACTATTAATGAAATTTGACAGATTGGGGTAACTTGATGTGCTGTCCTCTGTACAAGACATGTGTAGACATATCGCACCCCCGCGCCCCGGTGCGACACTGTCACTTATGCAAAAATGTAGTTTTTCGGGAGAAGCATTTAAAACTTTGACACACTTTGATGAGATGAACAGCTTATACTAGAACGTCAACTTTTAACTATACTTTTGGACACACACACACACACACACACACACACACACACACGCACACACTTTATATGTTGGTGTTAAAAATATACCATTATTTAAGTATTCCAACCTTTAACTGTTCTGTGATTCCAACCATCTCGTTGTGGCTCTAACGAAAAATTATAACTGTCTTCTTCTCCTTTCCGTGTGGTTAGTGACTAACCTGGTGTCAGAGTTTTAATGCTGCCCATGGGCCTCTGACTTAGCTTCACATGCTGTTGAGAAATATCTGTCAGGCATGCCGGTTTCCTCACGATGTTTTGGGTTTTGTTTGTTTTGTTTTGTGTTTTTTGTTTTGTGTTTTTTTTTTACTGTAATTATGTCACAATGAGTTAACAAGAAACTATGCGTACTACAAAAGTAACGTTATCGCACCAAGTAAAGGGTGCTTTAGGATCATTTTCAGATATTTAACTCATTTTTTTCAAAAGTGACAGTATCGCACCGGGAGGTGCGATATATCAAAGTCAAAGTCAGTTTTATTTGTAAAACATAAGCATAAAAACCGGCCAAGTGCGAGTCGGACTCACACACCGAGGGTTCCGTACAAACCTGTAGGTATATAAGTAAAAGTTCACCCATCACGAGAATCGAGTCATAGTTATGGCATTTTTATATTTTGAAAAAAAAAACTTTTTTTTTTATTATATGATGTAACTAAAAATTTACGGTTTTCGCAATTTTTCCTTTATCTGCACTGTAAGACGTTACTTTGTACCAAATTTCAAGATTCTAAGTTCACGGGAAGTACCCTGTAGGTTTTGATTCCCGTGCGAGTTTCGAAAATTTGCGGCATAAACAGCTGTATCTTTTGATTGCTTTGGCTTAGAAGTTTGATTTTTTCACAGCTCTAAGGGACAGTAGACCTGAGTAGTAGATATAAATTTCAGTTTGATACCTCCACGCGTGCTTGAGAAAAACGGTCTTGACAGACGGACGGACGGACAACAAAGTGATCCTATAAGGGTTCCGTTTTTTCCTTTTGAGGTACGGAACCCTAAAAATGGAAGAAGCTCAAATTAAGAAGCTCAAAGGATGAATGAATGAACTCGTGGCTAAGTAATAACAGCCGCACGGTTGATCCATCAGGTTAAACTAGGATTATCTGAGTTGGACAGTTGGTCCCGGCTGTCATTCGTGGATCTTTGACGTCAGTCGTTACGGGAAATCAGAAGCCTGAAAGACTAACAGCCAGACTTACCAGGGGGTATCGTATTACCCAGTTACTGGGTTGTGGAGTTCAGATAGGCAGTCGCTCCATGTAAAATACGGGTATTCAGATATAATAATTTTTACACGCGACATCATTTACAAAACTAAAAAAAACTTACACGTATTCTTATAAATAGAGCCAGACATAAAAATAAATCTAGTACCACTCCAAAAGCAAATCTAAATGTTCACCACTCGAAAGTACAAACACTTACTTACATTCTCAAATACACTGCGTAGGCATCAAGAGATTGATTACAGAAAAAAAAACATTATCGTTTAGCGTTCTAAAAGGGATTAGATTCGCATTTACATCAGGCATAAAATAGATAAGTAGAGAAGGCCGGCTTCACATGGCGAGCAAAAACGCACGCACATATTGACATGCTTCACGTACAAGCGAGTGCAAGCGCACTCGCGATCGGCATTTGTTTGAGATCACACATCCCCATCTGCACCGATGGTTTAACTCAAACTCAAAGCATGATTTCAAACTAGCTGACCCGACAGACGTTGTCCTGTCTTAACTATGATACCTACCTACCCTTCTACCCACCTAACTTTTCTCACCTTTTAAACCTTCTCTGGACTACGACAAACATTTCAACACCAAAATCAGCTAAATCGGTCTCGCCGTTCTCGAGTTTTAGCGAGACTAACGAACAGCAATTGATTTTTATTTATATATACATAGATACATAGATTATATAGGGGCTTGGGGACTTAATTACAGGGATTTATTAAGGGATCGATTAATCAGAAACATGAAGCTAGTTGCCCATTCCAAAGCAGTAGGTACCTATGGAGAAGAACGGGCAAGAAACTCCATGGACACTCTTTTAAATCAAAATATGTTTACAAAAACTGGGTTACATCATTCATGTTGAAATATACATGTGAGAACGATGCAGAACGTAAAAAAGCGTCCATACTCAAAAGATTTAAAAAAAAAAACAATTCAACATTAAATTAAATTTTAAAAGAGCCGTGGCGGCTAAGAGTTGTCCAGTCCCTACTGACGGCGCCCGTTCATGAACATGACGCATGGATTAGCACCATTAGGTTTACCGCTGCCACGAAACATAAAGCCAAGGAAGGAACATGGATGTGTTTCAGTCAGTGTAAGAGTCTGACACTCCACCCCACTTTCCACCCCATTCACAGCGGGAAGAGTAATTTGATGACTTCACCTCCTTAAAAATAAAACTGTTGGATCGGCGCCTGATTCCTCTTCGGTCCTGTTGGATTCCTGTCCCATGACTTTGACATTGAGGGAAGAGTGTGCGCCTGGGTCGGCGCACACATTTGTGTCGTTTAATATCTCCTGCGTCGATAGTAAGTTGTCATCAGTGAAATTTGGTTTGGACTAGTATTATTTATAACAATCGAGTCTACCTTCTGTACCTATCTATTCTATGCATTCAGATTTCTATCCTCCTGAGAATCGCATGTCACTCACAGCCTATTTGTGTGCTAGACGTAAAAATTAATGACACTAACTTGCATTTTTGTGAGTGATTAATTTATTAGGTCTTGTGGTGTTCATAAAAAGTAAATGTCATAGATTAGTGTAGATTTCAAATGCTTAAATTGTTATTCATGCAATCCTCACTAATTGCCTGGGGACAGTGAGTAAGGTAATTTACATACGGCACCGCGCTCCGCCGCGGTAGGAAGCGGTTCTTATGTCGCATTGGTCTCTAAGCAATCCGTTGATGCCTAACACACGTACACCGCCCGACCGCGCGGTCGAGCGGTGCTCGTTGCTACGGCCAACTGTTCCGACCGCGCGGTCGAGCGGTGCTGTGTTTTAATCGCCTTATGGGTAGCTCACCGTCTAATCAGGATTATAAGGCCCGTGCTGGGCGGCGCGTACGTGTTCCACGCGCGCTTCAAAGAGATATCAGCATATGTAGGGGCCCGTTAGAGCCCAAGCCTGCTGGGTACGTGGTATTGTCCGAAAGGGTTACCGCTACTCCGGAACATAAAGGGCTAAGGAAGGAACATGGATGGGTTTTAGTCAGTAAAAGTCTGACACTCCCTTCCACTCCACCCAGAGCGAGAGGAGACATTTGATGATTTTCCAACCTCAAAAAAAAAAGTACGGAGAAGTCTCGGTAAGTAAAGATGGTCACCCATCTACGGACCAACCCCGGCAAGTGTCGCTTAACCCGGAGCGACCCTTGTGGCTGTTATGACTTAACCATGAGCTCTTTAAGAACAAATAATAACGTTTAATTAAGGCAAAATATTTCAAGAGCAATACGGAAAAATCCTTATAATACGATTTGCCCACAAAGCTTTAGGCGTTCATTGCCACTCAAGAACGTAATAACAAAAACTATTCTATTGTTGTTTTTATACAAGCGACTTCATACATATAGTTCCCGAGATAATCACTCATTCAGGCTAAGGCTTCGGGTATGGTGCGAAGCGTTCGCGAGGGCTCCAGCGAGCGAGAAATATGAAAAAATGTGTTTCGTAATGTTAACTACTTCTCATACGGTACATATGTAGTCAAGTTCTTCCAACTAAACAGACAGCTGTGCTGCTGGGGAGTTTGTTGCGCCACTTCTTCTTCCCAGCTAAAGCACTAGGAAGTGGTGAAGGGTGGGCGTTTTTGGGGGACGGACTGAAACTTCAAGGTGCATCCATTTGAGTTTGTTTTTTTATGTAGTAGTGTAGTAGTGTTTTTTGCTGAGATAGGAGTTTTTTTTTGCTACACAAATATTTTTTTTTAATTTTGTGTTTATTGTTAATTTTATTGGTCATAATTGCATCTTTATTTTTATTTACTGTAAGTATATTTCCCTGGGCGTGTCCCAAATAAAATGATTTTCACTCCTTTCTTTCTTGAAGTTTCAATACGTCTGTTGTATCGTAGTGTGAGTAAGCGGTGATTGACTTACATCGCGCCCGCTACCGCCCTTGGTAATCGCGCATTGATTACGGTCACCCTGAACAAGGCCTAAGGGATAGATCCCCTGAACAATGTACTACAAAGACATGTATGAAGGTCGAGGGACCAGAGGGTATTGTTTAGGTTCGACCAAGATTATGTTAATAGTTGATTAACTTCCCTTAGTCTATGGGTACGTGTTGGGTTTGTTTATTGATAAACACACTATTATTTTTAAGGCAAAAGTTTCTGAGTGATTTTGTAAGTTTGTCCGCTCTTCACGCTCAAACGGCTGAACGGATCTGGATGAAATTTGGCACAAAGGTAGTTTATGACCTGGATTAACATATACGATATTTTTTGTTCTCTTGGGATAATTTACGACATCCACGCGGCGAAGCCGCTGGCAGCTGCTAGCAAAAATTTATGACTTTCTGCATACATTTGGTAATGATGGGATGTATGTATCCCTTGTCCAGGATATAGAGGTATGACGAACAGGGAGTAAAGTGCACTGATCCTCCATAGAAAAGGGAGGACCCTCCGACCTGAAAGGTGTTGTGTCTGGTGGGTTACTGTGTGACCATTGATATCGGGATGTTGCCTATAAGCCAGTCGCGTGGTAAACTTTGCTTGCGCGATGCAGAATTTTTCCCAAGGACCGCGATGGGAACGAATTTTTTTGACGCCTAATGATCTCTTTCCTGTTTTTGTTCTGAACAGTTAATTTCCCTTACTTACTTTCTCAGCTCTATTTTCATGGGTTTATGGCGAAAAGTAAACACAACATTGAGATTAAAGTTGATTTTAATCTCTAAGGCCCGTATTACAGAACCTCACTCAATACTCAAGCATTGCTTGAGTCCCGATTTAAGGCTATTTGATTGGTTAAAACTAGTTTTAAGTAATGCTTGGGTCTTGAGTGAGGTTCTGTAATACGGGCCTTAGAGTGTCAAATACACAATTCACGTCAACCGCCATTATCAGAAAGAAAGAGCGCGAACTTCAAATTCCGAACACGACATTTGTATACTTGACATTGACAGATTGACGTACAAAATTGACAACATTGTTTTCGTTTACAAAGAACGCTCAAATATATTTTATGACAAAAATAATGATGCATAGTGTAACCTTAATATGTCACACAAAAACATAACTGAAAACTACCAATATATCACAAATCTTTCAATTTCCGTGCACCAAGCTGACACTCTCGACACTCCGGAAACTCGCGACACTTCTTTGATATCTTTTAATATCAGACTTGACTCACAAAATATTTTATAAATTTTAAAATTTTCATTCCAGAATTTCATATAGACGTCAAATAATATATGGAAAACTCAATAAATGAAATATTACGAAATAAGACATGAAAGGAAAAATCTGCATGCCTGCTTAGCCTTTTCCTTTTCCATATTGGGGTCGGCTTACAGTGTAATCGGATGCAGCTGAATACCAGTATTTTACATGAGCGACTGCCTATCTGACCTCCACAAGCTAGTCAGTAACTGGATAATACGATAACCCTTGGTAAGACTGGCTGTCAGACTTTCAGGCTTCTGACTATCCGCAACGACTGTCAAAGATCCACGAAATACAGCCGGACCCAACGGCCTCAATCGAACAAAATTATTGTACTGTGAAAGTCTGTTCGTGAATTTGTTTGATATTTAATCAATCGTAGGGCTCGTGGTTTGATGATAACAGCCGCACTGATATATCATAAGGAAGGTCAGTTTTTGGATGGGAATGCTCGTAACATATCGAGACCGGCTGCCTTTGTGACGGATTTTCAAACGGTTTTCAATAATGAATGAAGTTAGTCATAAGGAAGCTTTGAGTTTTGTCATGAAACTATACAGATTTCAATTTAGTAAAGTACAGACGCCAGCACATCAAGCTATCCCTAACCGTCAAATTTTCTCCATTAAAAATGAACTTTATTTTCTTTGCAATAAAGTTGAAATACTATCAAAGAAATCGGACAGATTGTGGTAACTCGATGTGCTGGCCTCTGTACTAGGCGCGCATACATAGCTAGGAGATGCAGTGAACGGTTTTAATTATTCATGCGTAAACTGGCGTGCATATTGGCGGATTGTCGATACACAATTTTGTGCTACACTTGCGCTTAGTAATCGTATTATGTCGCTGTACGTTATACATTCATATTGTTTTGTGTACTATTGTCGACATAATGTTGAATAATTATGTCCCATAGTAAATGCAGTGGATATTAACATGCAGATAATTAAGCCGACACTAATAAAAGCCGTGATTTTTCGGAAATTAAGTAAGTAATTATGAAAAACTAATCAATCATGTATCTTCATAATCAGCCTATAGCAGTCCACTGCTGGACAAGCTCTGGATAGTAATACAACCGCAAATCTCAATACATCAGGTGAAGCTACGCTTGCCGAGTTTGGTCCGTGGATGGGTTGAACATCTTTACATACCGAGACTCCTCTGTGCCTCACGTTAGAGCACGTTGAGCCGTTGGTCCCGGCTGTCATTTGTGCATCTTTGACAGTCGTTACGAGTCGTCAGAAGCCCAAAATTCTGACAGCCAGTCTTACTAAGGGATATCGTATTACCCAGTCACCGGGTCGTGGAATTAAGATAGGCAGTCGCTCCATGTAAAATACTGTTATTCAGCTGCATCTAGTTAGATTGGAAGCGACCCCAACATAGTTGGGAAAGGGCTGGGTAGATTAATTGTTTTTGGTATATAAATACATATTATATTTTAAGCTTTAATACAAGCAAAAAATCATTTCCTACAAACTAATTTTCTACTCAAATCCATTTAAATTAAAGAACCTTTTTACCTTAAACCGCTACTTCTCAATTTCTATAATTGTCTTCGACGTCAAAGGGGAAAGCAGTCATTAATATTGCAAAAGATTGTATTGACTCAGTTCTGCTAAAGAAGCCGCCGTCGAGTCTGTTTGGAATTTTAAAATGGTTTATACCTTCGGTAGGCTTGAATATTGAAAAGAAGTTTTTTAACGAGGCTCCTGGTAGGAGTAACTAACATACATAATCAGCCTATAATATCCTAGCCAGCCAGCATGTTATAACCAGTATGTCCAGATGTTTCTCAACAGCTTATGGTGTAATTTTACTAATTATAGCATGATCATTTTGAAAATGCCTCTATGTAAACCGCTCTGAACATCAATTCAAAATTCGAACGCTGTCTCGTTGTGAATCTGCGATGATTTACTTTCAAAACAAATGAGTTCGCTTTCGAATTGTGTGCGCTCACTTGAGTGAGGTACCAAATAAACTTCACAGATTAGCACTATTATAAATGACTCGTGTTTTTTCCACCTAAACTTAATACTCTGGAATCACCAATACTTTAATCGGAGCAAACATGGTGACTAATGCTCGTATGAGAACATGCCATTGTCCTACAATAAATGTATCAATTAAAAGCTCCGCCTGACGCTGAATTCGAAACAAAAGACTAATGAATGGAACACACCAATTAAGGGACTACTCACACTTATATACCTCCATTCGCGATTCGCTGAACGATTCTGATCACACTTATACAGTTCTGCCGCAATCAGTCGGCGTCGTAACAATAAAAAACCGCCATAGTAGATGGAAGCTTTTCAGCGGAAATACCACTCCTTGAAAAGCTTCTATCTAATGCATATAGTGGTGTGACCTTCGGGCTGCCAAGTCTTAGGTCTCGAGTTCGAACTCAAGACACGCACCTCTGACTTTTCGGATTCATGTGCATGTTGTATAATTATCACTTGTTTAAAAAACGGAGAAGGAAAATATTGTGAGGAAACGCTGGAGAGATATTTCTCAACAGCATGTGAAGCTAAGTCAGAGGCCCATGGGCAGCATAAAAACTCTAGCACTAGGTTTAGTCATTGGAAAAGACAGACAGGACAGTTCTGTGTGCGTTATTTTTATCGTTTCGCTTCTTGCAGAAGATATAGATAAAATTAAACGTAAAAAAATAAAATGCAAACGACATTAGACCGATCCACTGTGGAGAAATTGGAAAGAAAAACTTGTCGACAAAGAGTCGAGAACCATCCGTGTACAGCGCTGTTTCGCCGCGTTTGACGCTGAATGTGGCGGAACAGCGCCGAACGGGGCAGAACAGCGATGAACGTGGCAGAACAGCGCTGAACGTGGCAGAACAGCACTGAACTGTATCTATATTACTTGCATGATAATGATGATTATAAGACATTAAAATATGTTGTCCTCTTTTTATACTTGTGTGCCGCAAAAGCTGAATAGAAACGGAAAGTTGAACAGATGCGTACGCGTCTCCATACAAAATTGTTGTTTTCTATCTGAAAAAGTGTGAGAACTCCCTTAGACGCTCAATTTATTAAAAATATTGTATCGGCAATCGAAAATATATTGGCAATAGTGAAAGCATTAAAGTGTGACCCAGAAAAGATATTATTTCAAAAGATATTTGTTATTAAAATGACAGGAGTTTTGTGTCAATCATAAATGTTGCCAACTATGTGACTTTTAACTTCTTTCATATTGTTCCCTGAATTATTAATAAAAGAATTATTGCGATTTTAAATAGCTTTCACGAGCGGCTATACTTATTTATTATTTTTTTTCCGACATAGAAAGTATCCCCATAAGCTTTTCCAGACTATAATCTACCTCGCTCAGGCGGAGCACCTCCGTGTCCTCGTAGAGGCGATTGGTGGCGACCTCTCGGGTCTGGCTCTGGTGCAAGCCATGGTCCGAAGCGAGAGGGAGTGGGAAGCAGTCACCTCCTTCTGCGAAGCAGTAACTATGCTAGCGAAGGAGGTAGCGTATGCTAGGTAGGATAGGAGAGGGAATGGACCTCCCGTCCCAGCCGCTGCAGGAGACTCCCCAGGCGTCGGGAGCCACGTGACGATTCCCGGCCACCGTCCTATCAGGACCAGGCTCATGCCGGATGGCGCGTACGTGTTCCACGCGCGCCCCAAAGATCTGTCAGCACTAAGTAATCGGCCCGTCAAGGTAGAAGCCTGCCGGGTAAGCGGGATTGTCCGAAACGGTTACCGCTACTCCGGAACATAAAGGGCTAAGGAAGGAACATGGATGGCTTTTAGTCAGTAAGAATCTGACACTCATTTGATGATTTATAATCTACCTTTGTGCCAAATTTCATACAAATCCATTTAGTAGTCTTTGCGTGACAGAGTAACAAACATACAAACACACTCACAAACTTTCGCCTTAATAATATTAACGTGATAAGTGTTTTCCTTTCCTGATTTTTACTGCCTCGCAGCAGCATGGGGTCTGCTTTTGTGCCTGGTTTATAGTAATAGGCTCTCCCCCATGGGACATCGGACTAATTAACTTAAACGTAACTGGCGAAATGTGGTAGTACAGACGCCAGCACATCAGCTATCCCTAACTGTCACATTTTCTCAATTAAAAATGAACCTTATGTCTTTGTAATAAAGTTGAAATACTATCACAAAAATTTGATAGATTGTGGTAACTTGATGTGCTGGCCTCTGTACTATAGCTGCAGAACTCCAGCGCAGCAACACTTGTTTTTTAATGTCGCAGCATCATGCTGAGATAGGAGCCTTTTGACCTCCTTCGGGACTTTTTCTTGTTAACTACTTTTGGTTTTATTTTTCTTAATTTTTTTATATTATAAGGTTTTTTTTATTTGTGATCTTGCCTATGGCTAAAAAAATATTTCTTCCTCTTTTTCAAATAATTTTCGATTTACTGCAGTCGATCGAGCGCATAAAGTTATAGCGGACTGTAAATTTTTTCCAATTTGTTTTTAAACCTTGATACGTTAGTAATTAAGTTCAAAATCGATTGAGAAAATTTGACAGTTTGTGGTAACATGATGTGCTGGCCACTATACATACATATTATAATGATATGTGAACTTTCTCGTATTCCAACTGACATACATTACGTTTCTCAGTTCGGACTGAACTTTCATACTGGCTGAATCGAGTTTAGCATTTGCATGCAATTTTCATCCGTAGCTCTTTGTAATGGTGGCAATCAAGTGTCAATTTTCCCTGCATGCCATGCATTGAAATTTTAAAAGGCGTTCTTACGCTTTGGATGTGAATATAATAACGGTAGAAGAAAAACTTGTTATTGTAACTTGTCAGAGTATCAACTGAGGACGGTGAACGAGTTTTGTGGTCGGGGTAGGTCAAGGGCCTAGATAAAGTCACTTCATTAACGATAACGAAATTCGATAAAACCGATATGTATGGAATTGGCATAAGCTTTCGAAATGCCACGTAATGAATCGTTTTCGATCGCTAAGTGCTAGACAATGTAAAATTGTGTACCTAAACTCGACCAATATTCCTATACGTATGCGTTGACAAGTGGCGTTCTTGACAATCCGAATCGCTGTGATAACGAATTGTTCGATCAACATTTTCGAAATTGAATTGACACGGCGCGATTGACACTTGTCTAGGCCCCCAGGTTATTGGCAAAGCTTCACTTTAGGCTGGCTACACACGGGCCACATGCGATAGCCATAAATAATATAAAAAAAAATAATAACAATCACAAACACACAACACAATGCATGTACATAATATGTATGATAGTCTTTTTTTTTTTTTTTTAAGGCTGGGAAATCATCCAATGACTGCTCCCGCTCTGGGTGGAGCGGAAGGGAGTGTCAGACTCTTACTGACTAAAACCCATCCATGTTCCTTCCGTAGCCCTTTATGTTCCGGGGTAGCGGTAACCCTTTCGGACAATCCCGCTTACCCGGCAGGCTTGGCCCTGAGGGGCCCCTACATATGCTGACATCTCTTTGAGGCGCGCGTGGAACATGTAAGGTATTTATGTTAGGGGTCTTTGTTACCTGAAATAAATGATATATTATTATTATTATTTATTATAAACGCCGCCACCTAAAGCTAGAAGCAGCTAATGGTAGCTGAAGCTCGCAACACTCACTGTGGTCTCGTCAAAATGTTGGGAACAACTGATTTTTTTAAGGTAAAAAGGTTAAGTCAAAGTTGACCCCATAAAAAAAATGTGTGCGTGTACTAGCGTACACTCGTAAGAAGTGAAACTTCTTTATGACGTTATTTAAAAAAAAAAAATGTAACTACTCAAAACGGGCCGCAAAATACATTGGAGACATTTACCAATCCCTACTCCGCTGGAGAAAGTATACTTCGAATCACGCGTGGTAGGGATAGTAAGAAGATGGCGCGTAACGGAAAAATGTGACGCGTAACGAAAAAATGTGACGCGTAACGAAAAAATGTTACACTAAATTTTTTTCCAACCCCGATAAAGAAGTTTCACTTCAATAATGCCCATGAATTCAACTTTACTCTGTATATCCATAGCCATATTTATTCCAATCAACAAAGTGAGTGCGTAACGCACGCACGGTGCGTTGCCTTCGATTCGAACTGGTTAACTGACGCGAAGGGAGGAAGGGGTGGAGCATCGCACGAGTGGCGTGTGTCAGCGTTTTGTGTCGGTCACAAAAAGCGAGCAGTGACGATTTGTAGCGTGTGGAGACTGGCGTAAACCATGTGCGGTGAATCCATATAAAGTGTATGAAAACTACAGGAAATACGTCGGTCGCGGTGTTTTGTGGTTGAGGGTGGCCCTTTGTGCGGCCAGGATTAGGGTTCATTTATTACCGGTTACTGCTACCCCGGAACATAAAGGGCTACGGAAGGAACATGGATGGCTTTTATTCAGTAGAGTCTGACACTCCCGTCCACTCCACCCAGAGCGGGAAAAGTGATTGGATGATTTCCCACGCTCAAAACAAATGGTTCATTTCTTTATAATAAAATAGTGCCAACGTGCCCAAGCTCATGTTATAAGTGTCAATCTATCACACAATACAACCGCTCTGTAGATGCTGAATGCAGAAACTGAATAGACGCGTAATATTGTGGCAAAACTAAGACGTTGTGAACCAACCCATAATGGACCTAAAAGAAGTAATATAGCCAAGTCATTAAAGATACAACAAGATAAAAATAAACTACTTTCATACCTTTTTATGATCCCATAACGAACTTTTGACACCGACAAAAGTCCCTACAGTTACCCTTAACTATGGTCATTTATACCCGTGTATATCTGAAACACAATAAAACGAAAACAAGGCAGTGCCGGGTCAATTAGACCCGACAACGTTGCGTAACTGCCATTGGGTACGTGGGCTGATCGCTGGTGACGTAGAGGAGTTAGTAAATGAAGTGATCATACGTGTTATTTTAACATTAACGATTTAAATTTCATCGATCACATAACAGGTTGGAATTAAATACGTATTGAAACAACAGCCCAATTTTAGCCGGATAAAAAATCATAACATTTTTAACCGACTTCTAAAGAAGGAGGAGGTTCTCAATTCGATTGTATATATACATTTTTTTTTTATGTTTGATCGCGCATAACTCCGTTGCTTGCCAACCGTTTGAAACCGATTTGTTGGAAAGGGTATACTTCCCAAATGGTCCCATAAAATTTTTATCGAAATCGGATAAGTGGTTTTTGAAAAATCAACAATAATCTAAAAAAAATCCTACTTAATATACTACTCTGTCAAGAAAGTACCGGGAAAAGCTCAATAATACACAAAATGTCCGTTATTCATCCAAATTTATTCTATCACCTTCAAAGTATGCTCCTTTAGAAACGATACACTTGCGCCAACGAATAATCCATTCATCAAAACATTTTTTAAACGCTGCTTCCGGAATTGAGTTCAGTTCTCGCCGCGAATTCTCCTTTATGTCTTCTATCGATTGAAAACGGGTGCCACGAAGTGGTAATTTGAGTTTAGGAAAAAGAAAAAGTCAGCAGGAGCCATATCTGGTGAATATGGTGGTTGCTGGATGGTATTTGTTGAGTGTTTGGTCAAAAATTCGTTCACAATGATAGCCTTGTGCGAAGGCGCATTGTCGTGGTGCAAAATCCAAGAATTTTCTTTCCACAAATCTGGCCTTTTTCGTCGAATTTGCTCTCTTAAACGCCGCATAACGCTCAAATAATATTCTTTATTTACCGTTAGACCTTCCGGTAAGAATTCAGAGTGCACAACGCCGCGATAGTCAAAGAAAACAGTCAACATGACTTTGACTTTTGATCGACTTTGGCGTGGTTTTTTCGGTTTCGGTTCAGTTGGAAGGCGCCACTCCGAAGCTTGTTGACTAGTTTGCATGTCAAACTCGTAAACCCACGTCTCGTCACCAGTAACAATGTGTTTCATGAATGTTGGGTCCGAACTGACTCGTTCTAGCATGTCCTCAGCGATTTTCATGCGATTGAGTTTTTGGAGAAAATTCAGATCTTTTGGGACTAGCCGAGCAGCAACATGTTTCATACCCAAATGATTAGTTAAAATGGTACGGATCGACTCGTGAGATACAGAAAGTTCGGCGGCTATCTCTCTCAGAGTTGAATGGGAATTTTCAGTCACTATTTTCTTCACTTTTGCGATGTTAACTTCAGTTGCAGACGTTGACGGCCTACCAGAGCGAGGCAAATCTTCCATCACATCTCGACCGCTTTTGAACCCTTTGAACCACTCATAGGCACGAGTTTTTGATAAAGTCGATTCACCGTAAGCCTTCTGTAACATTTTCAGTGACTCCGAACACGAAAATCCATTGGCGATGCAAAAGGACCATGCAAAAAGTCGTCCCATACCACCAACAGATTTCAAACTTATTTCAAATAATTCATCTTGGCATCATGATCATTTTTTATTATGACGACATCGCCGTAAGGCATGGGGGTATCGCGCAAAAAAATAATTTTTGTACACACTTTTTGGTACAGTTCATTGTAAAAAATACAATACAAATACAATATCTTCTTCGGAGTGTGTGAAAGTGTTTAGTTAAACAATTGTCTATGGTAAAATGTCTAATACAAGGTTATTTAAAAAAAATACACCCTTTTTTTAAAGTAAAAACTTTTTTTTTTTTAATTACCCCATATATTTACGGACTAAAAATTGTTATTTGTGTTTTTATGAGACTTCAACATAATATTGAAACAAGTGCCATGTCTGTTGGTGGGTTGGGTGGGACAATACAACATACAATCTTTTGCATGGTCCTTTAAGACAAACTCTTTGTTCGATATTTTTGTCCAATAAGAAATTCGCAATACACACTATATATGATATTACTAAAACCAGCACTGTATTTAATATAAATAACAGATGCAACTCAAACTCCGCGCCAAAATGGAAAACAGTTGTGCCAATCTAACAACTACAAAAAAAAACAAAAATTTGAATTTGGAACCATAAACAAATCATCCATTCCCGATACTTTTTTGACTGAAAGTATGTGGACGATGTTCTAATAAGTTCCTGTCACTGTAATTTACATACCAGGTAGTGGTATTAAAATTGGGGGGGTTGTGTAGGTACCACAAAAAAGTGAAAAATAAAAAGATTTTGATTTCGGAAGTCGGTGTCTTCGGTTTTGTATTTTCATTTTTTGCCACCGACTTCCGAAATCAAAATTATTTTTCACTTTGTAGTGTTTTTTTTTGGAAGTGGTTTTATTTTTTGTAAAAAAGTTTTTTGACTAGAATACTTCTAATAATGCCGGTAATAATATCTTATTCAATTGAAACAGTGGTGGCCCAGTGATATCGGTCCCGATTTACGAGTCAAACCAACGCAAGCACTTTACTTTGTGTAGGTATTTAGTTTCATCACCACTGCTCTCAAAATGGTGAATAAAATATCATGAGGAATTCGGCAAAGACTTGTCACAATTCATCTTCAACAATTCACAACAGTTACGGTGATATACTCAGTATGAAAATCACGTTGTTACTCAAAAGAGTAGAGAGAAATGGGTTACCGCTGCCCCGGAACACAAAGGGCTAAGGAAGGAACATGGATGAGTTTTGTCAGTAAGAGTCTGACACTCCCTTCCGCTCCAACCAGAGCGGGAGGGATCATTTGATGACTTCGCACCCTCAAAAAAAAAAACAAAAGTATGTAAGAAGCGTAGCAGAGGGCGCTATTGTTTCTGCCTACCCCCATGATAGGCAGGCGTGATTTTATTACTAGTTATTGACCACAAACTGTCAAATTTTCTCAATAGATTTTAAACTTAACACTCAACGTTTTAAAGTTTAAAATCATATGGAGAAACATAACAGTTTGGTATAACTTGATGGTTGAATGGTGGAGGTTGAACGTGTACTCCATTTACTTACTACTCTGTGTTCCTCGACCATTAACCAGGAGTGAGGGTAATACAATGGCCGAGAACCAGAATATATTTTTATCCAATAGCCAAAGTTAATGTTTTGCCTTCATTAATTTGAAGAGGAAAGAAAAATATTAGTTGGATTAGTATTCTATGAGTGTTGTACGAGTTTGGGCAAGTGTCTAAAATTGGATGGGATTTTAGTACTGTAGTTAATGGTATTGGGATCATTACGTTTATGGAGGAGATTGTGGTTAGGTAATAACAGCCGCTCGGGTCTATTGATCAAGTTAAGCTACGCTTGCCGCTGTTGATCCATGGATGGGTGATCAACTATAGGTACCAAGATCCCTCCGTGCTTCGGAAAGCACGTTAAGCCGTTGGTCCCTGAAAAGAAAAATAGAAAAATATTTTAATTCTGCACACGCACAGGTAATACCCAGAAATAAAAAAACAAAAAGAGAATACCTATTAAAAAAAATAACAAATAAAAAAATTGTCAGCCAGCTGTCATTTGTAAATCTTTGACAGTTGTTACAGGTCGTTAAAAGCCGGGAAGATATAAAATACTAGTATTTAGCTGGATTCGGTTAGCTTGGAAGCTGACCCCAACATAATTCGGAAAAGACCTAGGTAGATGATGGGGATCATTTCTGTTTTTAGGAGGTCCAGCTGGGATTTCTTTAAGAAGGAATATGTTTTTATATTCAAACTTTCTATCCCTTATAAATGTTCTCCTTTATGCCACATCTTGAAAACGTTTATGTATACAAAGGTTCTGTAAGGCTAAAAATGTGTATGTTTGCATAGGCCTAAGTAAAGTTCACTTCGGGGCCAATATTATTTTGTTTAATTTCGAAGAGCTTTTGTTCGGGTCATGGTTTTTTTAAATTTTCTTTTCGTACTGGCAACTAGCAAATTTGATACCGAACTCTTTTGTTCTTGAAATATATCATCGCGAATTCAAAACGAAACGGCGGCGTTCGAATTTCAAAGTCTTCTTCTTTTTGTTATCGTGTGGTTAGTAATCTGGTGTCAGAGTTTTTATGCTGCCCATGGACTTCTGACTTAGCTTCACATGCTGTTGAGACATATCTCTCAGACATGCTGGTTTCACTGGTCTGGCTGGTCACAATGTTTTACTTTACCGATTTTTAAGCAAGTGATAATTATATAATACGCACATAAATCCGTAAAATCAGAGGTGCGTGCCTTGGGTTCGAACTCGAGACCTATGTATGATTTGGCAGTCCGACGGTCACACCCCTAGGCTAGCACTGCTAGTTGCTGCTATTACAAATGGATGTTTAGCGAACTGCAACCCAGTTAAAGGTGCCGATATCTTAATTGAATCTTAGCTAGAAATGTAGCTGTTGGCTTATCGCAAATGATCGCCATTCAGCTTGTAAAACCAATTGCTTGTCCGCTAATTAGTAATTCCTATCACGTCTGGGTAAAGTTCTAAAATGTTAAATACTAATTATGTAATTGAATTCTATTCATGAAATTAAATGAAAAGTGCTTTGTCTTTTTCTTCTTCTTGTGTGGTTAGTAACTAACCTGGTGTCAGAGTTTTTATGCTGCCCATGGGCTTCTGACTTAGCTTCACATCATCATCATTCTCCTGTCCTTATCCCAATTTATTTGTGCTCGGCGCAACACTTATCTTCCATACTTCTCTATTAGTCGTCTTCTCGGTAGTCACTCCCTTTCTAGCCATATCATCTCTCACACAATTCATCCATCCACATTCATAAGACTAAGCTTCGTTTCACATGCTGTTCAGAAATATCTCTAAAACATACTGGTTTCCTCGCGATATCTTCGATCACCGTCCAACCAACTGCTTCGTTGATCTAATGATCGCAAGCGCTACCGTTGAGCTGTCCCGGGTTGGATTCCTGCTTCGGGCAAAGTGTTATTGGGTTTTTCCATCAGGAATTTCTCAGTAGCAGCTCAAAGTCTGCATTAGTGCCCGGTTGATAGTAATAGGAGTATTACATGGGCGCAAATGTGGGTCTATCATAGGTTCTTTTCTGCTTATCCCTTAGGTAGGTATCCTTCTGCCTAATCCTTCATTAAATACAAGCGTGATGTTATGAAATTAAATGAAAGGTACAATTCAATTTATTTTATTACCTTTAAAATTCATAAAACTGTTTACCAATACGTTTGGTGACTACGTGCTACAGATTAAATGTAAAGGAGATTGTTCTAGACCGCCCTATAACCAACAAACATTTGACGTGTACGTTAATTTTAATTATATTTTAATATGCTTTTTAAAAATAATAAATTCAAGCGGACACTGTTTAATTCTTAATAGGTTTTTAAAAGTGACCTCATTGATTTTATTACCAACTGAACTCGCCATCTTTCAAGGAATTGTCAATTTGAATGTCACAAAAGATTTGACAGTGTCGCTCTCGCTCATCTTACATAAATATCGATATATATCAGTATATCGACGACGATGTCCATAATATCTAGTGATAAATAATGGATGTTCGATATTTATCACTTCCAAAACATTGAAAATGTGCAACATAAAAGTTTTCATGGAATTGTGAACATTTTAATGGAACTTATTATGAATATGGCCTAGCACGATTATGATGAAAATATAATGAACAAACTCACAAAAAGTACTTACTAGTCGAATGAAGGATTTTCTCACAAGTGAGAAAATATTAGTTCAAAAGAGGCGTTGGTAAAAAATACGTCACTGTCTCAGGTTTTTGACATCAAATAAGCTTTCCAGTAAAACAAAGACGTATTTTTTACCCACGCCATCTATTGGACTATGTTTTTTCACTTGTCAGAAAATCTCTCATTTAACGATTGAAATGTCATTTACGACGCAACTCTAGTGAATTGTTCTCATAACCATTTCACGACTTCAATAGCCATATTTTTACTTTCTAAGTACTTAAACTCTATTTTTAAATGTCGCAAACTAAAACGTTACACATTGTTCGTTGGGAAGAAAATATTTTATTTTAGCAATAATTTAATTGAAGTAGAATCATAGCAACAACGTGTTTATGTTTGAAACGGAACAAATTAATTGACATTTGACATATTGATCTGTCATTTTGGCCTACTAAATTAAAACCTCAGATTATATGTATATAGGTGGTCATTGATAATCGATATAGAATGATTGATCTTCGAGAGAGCATCTCTATTATCTACGTCACTACGTCAGTCGGTTCGTCTCACTCACCGAGTCTTGTGTTGCATTGTATTTGGTGATTTCTTTTGGCGTTTTTGATTTGTTTTCTGTTTGTAATAGAACTGTATTTACAGTAATATTTTACTGTATTTGAAGTTTAATGCTTTGTAGAAACCAGAAATAGCGATTTTAGAAGGAATTACTTAAGTTTTCTTTTATTAAAAATAACCTTAAAATCGGTTCCTTTTCTTTAAATAAATCTGTTCTCTAAAGTGTCCGTCAAGAAACTTTGTTCTTATGGGCTACTAAGGGCAGTTTACAAATAGAAAATGATTTTTTCTATGCTGTTGGCTCCAGGGCGAACAATGTATGGGCGTAGAACAATCTCCTTTAATCATTAATATTGTTTTATTAGCTTCAGTCAGAGGCTTTTGCGCCAACGTGTATGTAGGAAATTATTGTATGGGTACCATTCACTTTTCCAGGATAAAAGTAAACTATGTGCAATTCCAGACTATAATCTATCGCTCTCCGCCGTCGGTGGTCCCTTTGTACGCTTAGATCTTTAACATTACGCAACGGATTTTAATGCGGTTTTCTTCAATAGATAGAGTGATTCAAGAGGAAGTTAGATAGTATGTACAATGCACCCGTGCGAAGCCGGGGCGAAATATCAACCTCATCTATGTAGTTGTGTCTACTTGAGGAGCTCGTGGCTAAGTACTAACAGCCGCACAGGTCGATCCATCAGGTTGTCATTCGTGGATGTTTGACAGTCGTTACGGGTCGTCAAAAACCCGAAACTCTGACAGCCAGTCTTACCAAGGGGTATCGTATTACCCAGTTACTGACTGGGTTGTGGAGGTCAGATAGGCAGTCGTTTCATGTAAAATACTAGTATTTAGTTGTATCCGGTTAGACTTAAATCCGTCACCAATATAGTCGGGAAAAGGCTAGGAAGATTGAGTGGTAATGAGACGGAGCTATACAGGACGTTTAGCTCCGTCTCACTCTCACACAGTGGTCATTCTTATTATACAGCCTGGTGTGACTGCACCCTTTAACATAACTTTGTATGCTAATTTAATTTTGACCCTAACTTTTGCTGTAAATCATACGTAATAGGGTTTTAAAACGCAGAAACCTTACGACGCAAAAAGGGTTAGGTTAGGGCCCCTATTTTATGTCAAAACAGAATATTTATTGTACTCGCGTCCTATGTAAATGTTTGTATTTTGAAGTGTTATCGAAAGTTTCGTGTATAAGATTTTAGATACGATATATTGTTTACAAAAAGGTTAGTTTATTTTTGAGATTAATGACAAATCAATCCATTTGGAGAGCAGTGTTGGGTTTATGAGTTGTAGATCGTGGGTTCGAAACTAGGCGCTTTATTTTGTGTAAATAATTCCATCACCACTGCTTTCAAAACGTTGAAAGAAAACATCTTCTTCTTTTCGTGACTAACCTGGTGTCAGAGTTTTTAAGCTGCCCATGGGCCTCTGACTTAGTTTCACATGCTGTTGAGAAATATCTCTCAGACATCCTCACGATGTTTTCCTTCACCGATTTTTAAGCAAGTGATAATTGTACAATACGCACATGAATCCGTAAAATCAGAGGTGCGTGTCTTGGGTTCCAACTCGAGACCTATGACTTGGCAGTCTGACGGTAACACCACTAGGCTATCACTGCTAAAGAAAACATAGGAAACCGGCTCATTCTAGAACCGAAAAATCCAAATAAATGTGACATCTACCAACACGCACTGGGCCAGCGAGGTGGTTTACGGCCACTCCCTATCTAAGAGAGGAAGCCTGGATGCATGCTATGCTAATCAATCTGCCTCTACCCATTTGAATAATGTACCTAAGACACTGGCGGCATTTCAAATCAAATCAAATCAATCTTTATTTGTAAAGTACAAAAACGTGTTATTTATATATTTTAGCTGATCTGTATTTTCGGCCAGTAATCGGCATACAAATATAATATTAGTAAGCAGGTTATTTTTACTATCATAATTAATAAAGTCTAGGATAAAAGAAATGAACCAATTGAAAAAATGTCATGAGCCGCATAAAATAAAGTCATTGAAATAAAGTAATACAGGGTGTCTCAAAAGTAAGTTCACATTTGCTTATCTTATCATGCGAAAGCAACTATTCTGAGGGGCGCGGGGGGTATGTCAGTCGGTAGTCTGGCTCTTGGGAATTTAGAGAATTCTTCGTGCAAGAACTGAAGCCTCAAGATGCTGGTCAGAGGCTTGCCTTTGTAAATCAGATGATTGAGCGCTTTCCAACGTTCACCAACATCTTGTTTTCCGATGAAGCCCATTTTCACCTGATTGGGCATGTAAACAAGCAAAATTGTCGTTACTGGAGTGCAACCAACCCAAAACAAAAACATCAGAAACCGCTACATTCACCCAAAGTCACCGTATGGGCAGCGATGTCGGCGCGAGACTACCTGCCGAGCTGCCATAGGCAATTTTAGTGCCCGACTAAATGAATGCCGAGAGCGCAACGGTTTACATTTGGACGATGTTATTTTTAAAAAATAAATTCCCAAACAGTGTACTTCAATATAAAATAAACATTTTTTCAATAAAGCTAAGACTTTTGTTTTAAAAAAAGATTTAAATGTGAACTTTCTTTTGAGACACCTTGTAGTAAATTGAAGTAATTATTAAGAATGTCAAGAAAGTTAAAATTAGACATAATTTGTCATTTAAAAAGTCTTCAATCGAGTAATAGGTCTTTTCAACTAGAAACAGGAACAACTTTTTTTTTAAATGGCTAACATTTTCCTCACTTCTGATACACTTTGGCAATTTATTGTATAATTTTGGAGCCATTACGAAAATAGTACTGTTCTTGTGTAAAGCAGTTTTATATCCAACAGTTTGTAGCCGGTCAGCTCGACGCTGACTACCTACTCGGTCAAAATTATACATATTATTTTTGACGAACATAGATGTCTGCCATGGTATATGTAGGTACAATGAGGGCACTGTTAAAATTTTCATACTTTTAAAATATTGTTTACAGCTGTCAGTGGTTTGCAGGTTACAGATCGCTCTAATACACCTTTTGTGACACTTAAACACCATATCTTTATTTCCACTGCCCCCTGCCTCTGGCCACGATAAAAACCAACCCTTGGGTCATAGGAAGTGTCAACCAGCTTTTCCGAAATCTTTTTGAACAAGCTATGCTGTGCTAGCTAGCATTCTACGTATATCAAAAAATTAATCTGCCTAAGCTTTTCCAAACTATGTTTGGGTCGGCTTCCAGTGCATCCAGTGTATCAATAACCAGTATTTTACAAGGAGCGATGGATCTCCACGATCCCCATATATTACAAGCCCTTGCAGATAGCCAGTAGAACCATTTCTATGACGACTTCATGAAAACTGTACATTTGCTGTCTCGCTCATATTTGCACGTATCTCTTTCACACAGTCATGCATTTATCATTGCGTTCCATTCTTGCATGTTCATGGTCTACACGTATTAGGTACATGCCTTTTCTCATTCTTCACAAGTTTGAACGTACTTATGCTTCAAATACCTACCTACCTACGAGTCTCGAATTTTAATACTGCAGGAGTGACTGTACACATTTTTGTAGTCTCTCATACCGAAAGTGTATAATCACCGCTGGATCCATTATGGGGAAGTTAAGGTACTTAATCATCTATACTAATCTATACTTTGTAATATTATAAAGAGGAAAGATTTGTATGTAAGTATGTTTGTCACTACATAGTTTAAAGCAAAGTCGCTTCCCGCGTCCTAATGTCTGTATGTATGCTTATATCTTTAAAACTACACAACGGATTTTGATGCAGTTTTTTTTTATAGAAAGAGTGTTTCAAGAGGAAGGCTTATGTGTATAATTTGTAGACATATTATGCGGGCGAAGCCGCGGGCGGTAGCTAGTAACGAATAAACTCAAAAACTACTTAACGGATCTAGATGAAACTTGGTACAAAGATAATAGATCTGGAATAGCATATAAGCTGCTTTTTATTCAGGAAAAAGGTAGGTACGGTTCCCGTGGGATAATTTACTACATACACTCGGGTGAAGCCACTGGCAAAAGCTAGTAAAATATAACATTGAGCCTGGGTGGGCAGAAGTGGGAACAATTCGCCGGTTGAAGTCCCAATCACACTAATATTATAAAGGCGAAAGTTTGTGAGTGTGTGTGTGTTTGTTACATTCTTCACACAACAACTACAGAATGGATCTGGATGAAATTTGGCACAGAGATAGATTATAACCTGGATTAACATATTATGATACTTTATATCTCGTTAGTACGTTACCGTGGGATGATTTCAGATCCATGCGGGCGAAGCCGAGTGCGGAAGCTAGTTCCAAACAAACAACACAATAATATTTTTATAAACTTGTACATAGTAACTATAACATTTTTAGTTTTGCTGTACTTTTATATAAGGTGTTAAAAAATTTACTTTTAAGTATTTCGTAACCCTGAAATCGTGAAAAAAAATTGAACTGTTCCATAAATTTTATTGAGTTCAATATCCCCGTAGACGAAGTCGCGGGCGAAGTGCTAGTTGAAAATAATTGACTTCAGTCTATGGAAAAAATATGACCTGTTCCATACATTTCATTGAGTTACGTGTGCATAAATGTATGGAACAGCTGATATTTTTTTCGGGATTTCAGGGTTCATTCTTAACGAGTTTCAGTTGTTCGTAACGATAAGTACAATGCCCCCACGAAATTCTTAGAGTTAATTTTTTAACACCTTATATAATTCCTTACCGGACCTAGATATCGAACCTAGGGCCCCACACCCACACGCTACTTGATCTGCAGGACATTTCTGTTGGTCATACATTTTAAATCACCCAGTCAATTCGATAATGTTCATTATATAAATAACTGAATTCACCAAATGTGTCTCAAGATACCATTTAAAGCTAGAACACAACAAAATGGCGGACTATACTGCAATAAAATTTTATGTTTATAGTCCAAAGATTTATTCAGAGATAAAATGTGAAACTCACTCCAAGTAATTATTATTATTACCGAGTCCTTTGTACGGTTATTACAAAAATCTTACGAATCCTTACATTTCGTGTTTCAATCTGCCTAGCCTTTTCCCAACTACTGTTGGAGTCGGCTTCCAGTCTAACCGGATGCAGCTGAATACCAGTATTCTACATGGAGCACGTGCCTATCTGACCTCCACAAACCAGTAACTTGGTAATAAAAGACTGGCTGTCAGATATTCAGGCTTCTGACGACCCGTAACGACTGTCAAAGATGCACAAATGACAGCCGGGTCCATGGCTTAACCTGCTTTCTGTGCCACGGAGGAGTCTCCATATGTCAATATGGTCGCCCATCCACGGTCAACCCCGGCAAGCGTAGCTTAACCTGATAGATCCATCTTTGCGGCTGTTATTATTGAGCCAAGAGCTCTTCCTTTCATGTCGTATATATACGTATTATAATTTCAACGTGTACTTACTTTTGTATTATTATCAACCCTACTTGACTGTCTAATTAACTAATTGCGTTTGTTTATCTTTCATCCCAACGTTATCATGTACTAGTATTAGAAGATGTTTGTGTTAAATTACTGCGACTAGGTTTACTCCGGGAGACATGTAACACAGGTTTTCCTAGTACAGATTCTAGTCTCAACAATATTAATATTACTTACTTGCTTCTGCCCGCGACTTCGTCCGCGGAAAATTGCGATATACTGTAACTGTTTAGGCAGCGCATGCAAATAATTCTGTTTTCGGAGGTATTTCTTTCCGACTTGGTAGACGAAAATTGCGATAGCTCGGCTACTATGTATGATATAAATATAATTTATAGCCTATAGCACTCAGGAATAATGTAGCTTTCTATCAGTGAAAAAAAATTTGAAATTGGATCATTAGTTCCGGAGATTACCCCCTACATACAAACTTACAAAACCTCTTTATAATATTAGTATAGATGTACCTTTTTTTTTACTCATTTTTGTATTGTATTATATTAAAAACTAGCTTTTGACCGCTTCACTCGCGTTAATTTCGAATTATAAAATCAACTCGCGTTTTCCTCTGCTTGTAAAAATACAATTAAATCATAATTCAAAAGACACGTGGCGCCATCTATTATCGTAAGAACGTTATTGTAGTTTTCCTCGGGAACAGTACTTTTTTTCGGGATGAAAGGTACCCTATGTCCGTTTCTACATACCTGACAAAGTAATTGTACCTATTTTTTTTTGACTCAATTTTGTATTGTACTATATTATACTAGCTTTCCCCGCGGCTTTACTTGAATTAATTCCGAATTTGAAAATCAATTCTCATTATCCTCTGCTTGTCATATAATTAAATCATGATTCAAGACACGTGGCGCCATCTATTATCGTAAGAACGTTATTGTGGATTTCCTTGGAAACTGTAGTTTTATTTGGAATGGAAAGTACCCTATGTCCGTTTCTGTATACCTGACAACGTATATGCAAAATTTTAAGATGATCGGTTTAGTGGTTTAGGCGTGAAAAGGTAACAAACAAACTGACAAACTTACTTTTACATTTATAATAACATTATCTAGGATTATTGTCCCACGTGTATTATTGATCGAAGGTCCCACTTTAGGATAGACCAAACCGCACTGGGTTCACGTGGTAGATCACACTCTCTCCTACAGAGAGGAGGGCTGTGTCCCAGCAGTGGTAACGGCATAGGCTGATTATTTGTACAGGGAAAAGCCTCTTTTGTTACTGAGCAAGTCATAGTAGTCTCCCTTGCTCTGCTATTACAAAGAATTAAAAAAAGGTAGACTCAAAACACAGCAAATGAGTACTAAACATCACTTCGAAATTCGAACGCTGTCTCGTTGTGAATCCGCAATGATTTACTTTTAAAAACAAATGAGTTCTCTTTCGAATTGGGTATTTGACAGGGTAGTCAATAACGTTATTTTTTAAGAATTGTCTAAACGCGGAATTAGTAATGACGTGATTTGTATCAAATATTAAATGTGACGTCACAGATTTTGGGAATCGAATGGAATACTTAAATTACATTAAATCCAATTTTACAAATATATCATCGCATAACATTTAATTTGTGTACGGTGATGGAAGTTTTGAAGACGAGCAGTTTTTTCTATGTGATTTCACGTTTTATTTTTGACCGTGTCAAATAGCCAATTGTGTGCGCTCGAATGAGGTTCCAAGTGAACTTTACAACTGATACTAATGTGATTTGAAGTTACAAGTTCGTTCTTGGCCTTTTCACTCCTAAATTGTCACTTCCAAATTGTAGTTTCGCGATACAACTTTTGTGAACTAGCGTTAGCTGTGTAGACAGTAACACGGTCTCAAGAGGCTTCCTCATCCTTTGCGACACATTTAGAATCTGCGTACATACATAGAGTATAGCCACAAAATAGATAGATACAGAAAGTCAACTCTATAGCTACAAAGTCAAAGTCAAATCATTTATTTCAAATAGGCACAAGTAAGGCACTTTTGAACGTCAAAATGAATAAAAAATAGAATTGATTCTAGTCGCCCCTTCCAAAAGGTAGTTTCGTGTGGAGAAGAATGGGCAAGAAACTCCACCGTTACTCTTTTAAAATGTTTTACAATGTTTTGTATACATGGATTATAACATTTTATGTGAAGACGATGCAACCAGAAAAAAAACACTACACCACAAAAGGTGAAAAGAAAAACACGTAGAGGGAAAAGACACGCACACATAGACACACGTCACTAGCGTACGCCGTACGCAAAGATATGACGTAACGACAGTTCTGAACATCGACGCAAGTCACTGTGCAGTAACACATTCACGTGTTAGCGGGGTTGAGGGGTCCGGTACCGCGCAATGTGTAGCGCACTTCAGACCGCTCATATGTATAGTTCGACGTTTGAAATACGCGCGTAAATTGTCAAATGGAGCCAGACTTCTGTGCTTTTTGGAATATATCTTTGCGTATTCTACATACAGGCATACATAATAAAGTAGGTTCGTAACTAGGACACAAGCTTGCGACGGTAGTAAGTTATTTATACGATGCGTGTTCTGTTACCTGCAAGACGGAGACTGTTTCGCATAAAGCTAGCTTTTATCGTATTATTTTTTGAGGTTTGTGAAAGCTTGTACAGGAGATCGTGGCTAATTAGTAACAGCCGCACAAGTTGATCCATCAGGTTAAGCTACTCTTGCCGGGGTCGGCCATGGATGGGTGACCATCTTTACATACCGAGACTTCTCCGTGTCTCGGAAAGCACGTTAAGTCGTTGGCTGTCATTTGTGCAACTTTGACAGTCGTTACGGGTCGTCAGAAGCCCGAAAATCTGATAGCCAGTCTTACCAAGAGGTATCGTATTACCCAGTTACTGGTTTGTGAAGGTCAGATAGGTAGTCGCTTCGTGTAAAATACGGGTATTGAGCTGCATCCGGTTAGACTGGAAGCCGACTCTGATATAGCTGGTAAAAGGCTCGGCAGATTGATAGATTGTGAAAGCTTGTACCCTGTCGTCTGCCTAGCCTTTTCTCAACTTTGTTGGGGTTGGCTTCCAGTCTGACCTAATGCAATCCGAATATTGTGTCTTATATTAAGTGACTGTCTATACGACCCCCACAACCCAGTTACAGGGTATCGTTTTGAGACAGGTAGTCTAGCCATTTCCCAACTATGTTGGGGTCGGCTTCCTTTCTAACCGAATGCAGCTGAATACCAGTATTTTACAAGGAAAGCCTGCCTACCTCCGACACCCGACGAAGCCAATAATATAATCCAATATTGAATCAATACCATTTTCTCTGTTCATGAATTCACTTAGCGGATAAAACGGGTCCAAATAATTGCATTTCGCAATAAAGCTTGACCCAAATTAATTTGGTACGAGGTTAATGACCTGTATTGTTTCGAAATTGAAATTATTGGAAGCTATTTATTTTTAACGTCTCTTGCAGTTTCGTAGTAGTAATAATAGGGATGAAGCCTAAAATTTATTTTTTATCCGCAGCTAGATTTAAAAAAAATATTGAACATGTATTTTTCCTTTTTTCACAAGACATGTACTTAATCAAAAGATTATGTCGATACATTGTGTTAAGATGTGACATGACGTCACTTTTATGTAGATTTTATATTGAGTTGTGACGTAACGTTAATGCGTTTTATTGAAGTCATTTTTTGAAGCGAAAAATACGTATCCAATTTTTTTTTATTAACCGATTGACGGACTAAATAATTAATTTCTTTATTTTTTCCCTGTCTTCATCAATATTGTGTATTCTACAAATCATTCCGTTTATGAACACTGTAGAGAAAGAAAGAAAAATATTTTATATGCGACACACAGGAAATACCAACAATCAAAACAAAGAAATAAAAAGGAGAGCAATTAGACAACACTCACATTAAAAACAAAATATTAAAAATAAGATCTATGCAAGGCCCAAAAGGTCTACCTATCTCAGCATTATGCTTCGATTTTTTAATAATAAATAAATACCGCAGCGCTTTCTGATAGGACCCACTGTACTGTACGGTCACGGAGGTGAACAACTCGGCTGTCAACCTCTTCGGAGAATTAAAAAAAAACAAATACATAAACATAATATTTCGAAATTCCACTTCATTCGAATTTCAAATCGAAAATAAAATAAAATTGCGACCGTACACCGCTGACCTCTCGATCTGACGTCACTCCAATGACGTCACACATCCTGACGGGTACTGGAATAACTGACCAATAAGCACTCGACCCATATACAGCGTGTTCCGAAACAGACTCGTATACAGCGTGTTTACTTAGTGTTTGTCGCATCAATTTGGGTCAGGCTTTTATTGCAGAATGCAATTAAATGGTACAGGGTGGTGTTTGGGTGTGGATGTACGGGGGGTAGTAAATTTTAATGAATCGTAAATTAAGTTGTGTGATTTATTCCTTTATAAATGCCACCCGATTAGGTATATACCTATTATGGTATCAGACTAATAGGTAGTCATAAGTTCAGTGGCTAAGTAACAACAGCCGTACGGGTTCCTCAGTTTAGCGAGTTTCAGCGGGATTGTCCGAAGGAGTACGGCTACCATGGAACATAAAGGGCTTCTTCTACTTCTTTTCGTGTGGTTAGTGAGAAACCTGGTGTCAGAGTTTTTATGCTGCCCATGGACCTCTGACTTAGCTTCACATGCTGTTGAGAAATATCTCTCAGGCCGCCGGTTTCCTCACGATGTTTTTCCTTCACCGATTTTCAAGCAAGTGATACAGGGCTAAGGGAGGAACATGGATGGGTTAATCAGCAAGAGTCTGACACTTCCTTTCGCTCCCCCAGAGCGGGAGGGCTCCTTTGATGATCTCCCACGCACGAAAAAACAAGGGTCGACCGACTAGGTTAAGCTACGCTTGCCGCGTTTGGTCCGTGGATGGGTGACCTATTCATACCGAGACCCTCCGTGTCTCGGAAAGCACTTTAAGTCGTTGGTCCCTACTGTCATTTGTAGATCTTTGACAGTTGACAGAAGCTAGAAATTCTGACAACCAGTCTGACCACGGGGTATACCCAGGGGTCTTACCCAGTAAGTAGGTAGTGGAGGTCATATAGGCAGCCGCTCTATGTAATACTATGTAGTATTCAGTTGCAACCGGTTAGACTGAAAGCTGACCCCAACATAGTTGTGAAAGGCTAGATAGTTGATGAATCTGCGATTACTGTGCCCGTTAATGACACGTCCGCCGATCCAATTTTGGTTAAACAACGGTTTAGTTATACGGACAGATTCAACGGTGTGTTCGGGCTGCGGTCGGCAACCCGTTTACTAGAGCTATAGCAGCTTATATAAAACGTGGCCCTACAATGGTGACATTAATTAAACAGACATTATATACATTTTCGTTTCATGAAGTGTTTACATTATAAATTTCTATTATACGTTTTGATTTTTAGGGATTTATTTGAAATGTTAGAAACTAGCATACATTTACGTTATCACATTTTCTTTTCATGAAGACATTGTACTTCTATTGAACGTAAATAATTACGGATTTAATAAAATGTTAAAAAATTGCATCTTAGAGCAACCTGTACTTAAAGAACTGTTGCGCAGCGATCATTTTGTCGGTGTCACGGACCATAACATTTGCATTAAAACGAATAAGCAATACTATTAGAATGAAACAACTGCAAAAAGTAGGAGAATTGATTTTATTATTTAGTTTGAAAATGTTTGTTATACAATTTGCGATTTATTTTAAGCTATCAACATTTATATGATTAATGGGCATTAGCCATACCCGTTTGTTAAATTATTGTCACCACTGTAGCGCCACGTTGTATTCACTTCTCTACATTAGTATAGAACAAAGTCGCTTTCCGCGTCGCTCGGTCCCTTTGTACGCTTAGATCTTTTACATTTGCAACGGATTTTAATGCGGTTTTCTTCAATAGATAGAGTTATTCAAGAGGAAGTTTATCCATCAGGTTAAGCTACGCTTGCCGGGGTTGGCCGTGGATGGGTGACCATCTTTACACGGAGGAGTCTCGGTGTGTTTACACTCTGGTCTGAAATTAAAATATTCTACTCTACTCTATTCTATAAATGATATGTGAAGACGATGCACCCAGAATAAAAACACTACACCACAAAAGGTGAAAAGAAAAACAAATATAAAGATGGCAGGTAAAATTAATTATGTCAATAGTACAGACGCCAGCACATCAAGCTATCCCTAACTGTCAAATTTTCTCAATTAAAAATAAACCTTAAGTCTTTGCAATAAAGTTGAAATACTATCAAAGAAATTTGACAGATTGTGGTAACTTGATGTGCTGGCCTCTGTACATGGTGCTCACATGTTTACTAGATACTAAGTACACACCCATGCCCAAAATATAGTCGGCCGATTCTGTACAAATCTCACTGCGAAAACTAAGGTGAAGTGAACGTGAAGTGAAGTGTCATTCCACCGAATGCTAGGGATTGACACTATTGATAACTAACTTCACTTACGTCATCATGGTGAGAGTTATACAGAATAGCACTACATACAGGGTAAGCGGGATTGTCCGAAAGGGTTACCGCTACCCCGGAACATAAAGGGCTACGGAAGGAACATGGATGGGCTTTAGTCAGTAAGAGTCTGACACTCCCTTCCGCTCCACCCAGAGCGAGTGAAGTCATTGGATGATTTCCCAGCCTCAAAAAAAAAACTACATACAGGTTGATGCTAAGTGAAAGCTTGTTGGTAAGCTCTGACTTAGTTTTCTAACTACTTTTAATAAGTAATTAAGTAGTCCCAGGTACGAAATGAGTAAGTTTTAACACAAACTTGTTAATTAGGTTGTTGTTTAAGAGCTACTGTTAGTACTTATGTATGTAAGTAAATATGTAAGGGTCCTGCATTACGTAATATATACATTGTTTCATAGTATCGAAGCAGTAGTGAGGAGCTCGAGGCTAAGTAATAACAGCCGCACAGGTCGATCCATCAGGTTAAGCTACGCTTGCCAGGGTTGGCCGTGGATGGGTCATCATCTTTACATACCGTGCATCGGAAAGCACGCTAAGCTGTTGGGCCGGGCTGTCATTTGTGCATCTTTGACAGTCGTTACGGGTCGTCAGAAGCCCGAAAATCTGACAGCCAGTCTTACCAGGGGGTATCGTTTTACACAGTTACTGGGTTGTGGAGGTCAAATAGTCAGTCGCTCCATGTAAAATACTGCTGCATCCGGTTAGACTGGAAGCCGACCCCAACATTGTTGGGAAAAGGCTAGGCAGATGACTTACAGAACTTCGATCTTTGACGATAAGTAAGTTGTAATACAGAAAAATCGACTCTTAAACTACAATTATTTGGTGGCTATCGTACAGTTGCCAGCACACTAATCTGTCAAATATTCCCAATTGAACATAAAACTTATTCTTCACTACATAGTATAAAACAAAGTCGCTATTTTTGTCTGTTTGTTTGTCTGTATGCTTAAATCTTTAAAACTACGCAACGGATTTTGATGCGGTTTTTTTTAATAGATAGAGTGATTCAAGAGGATGGTTTATATGTATAATTTGTCGACATATTTTGCGGGCGAAGCCGCGGGCGGAAGCTAGTTTGTAATAAAGTTAAAAATCTATAGAAGAAATTTCACAGATTGGGGTAGATTGATGTGTCGAAATGCACAATTTGCAGCAAATTGACAGCCAGGACCAACGGCTTAACGTGCTTTCCGAGGCACGGAGGAATCTCCGTATGTAAAGATGATGACCCATCCGCGGCCAACCCCGGCAAGCGTAGCTTAACCTGATGAATCGACCTGTGCGGCTGTTAGTACTTAGCCATGAGCTCTTCGATTGTAGTTCTGCAAGTGACATGAACAAATAGTTTACCCAACTCCGAACCCGCGATCAATCAGCTCGTTTGTGTCAATGGGGAATGTCGACTGCAGACAATACAACTGTTGGGGGACGATTGATTTCGGTTAAGAGGAGACGAATGCCAAAAAACCGTAACTAAAAATACCCTAACATTTTGTTAGCTTTTGACACTACAAAACCTTTATTTTTAAACAAGCTTTTAATGAACTTAATAGTTCTTAATAAAATCTTCTATATATAGTACATAAAAATCAATTCCTGTTCGTTTGTCTCGCTAAAACTCGAGAACGCCTGGGTCGATTTAGCTGATTTTGGTTTTGTAATGTTTGTCGTAGTCCAGGGAAGGTTTAAAAGGTGAGAAAAGTTAGGTAGGTGGGTAGGTAAAGTAAGGTAGGTAGGGTAGGTAGGTACCATAATTAAGACAGGATAACGTCTGTCGGGTCGGAGTTTTAAATAAAGAATTTTAATATTTTCTTAAAAGCTTGGGATGTAAATGTCTTTCTTTTATTAAAAGATAAACCTCAAGCTATTAAGGAAATTAAAAAGTTGTGTTTAAACATTTTTTTAGTTCATTAAGCAGCGATAGTCTATTTGTATGACCGTCGGACTGCCAAGTCTTATGTCTCGAGTTCGATCCCAAGACGCGCACCTCTGATTTTACGGATTCATGTGCGTATTGTATAATAATCACTTGCTTAAAAATCGGTGAAGGAAAACATCGTGAGGAAACCGGCATGCCTGAGAGATATTTCTCAACAGCATGTGAAGCTAAGTCAGAGGGCAGCTTAAAAACTCTGACACCTGGTTAGTGACTAACCACTCGAAAAGAAAAAGAAGAAGTTCATATTAAAGCCTGTTTTAAAAAAAAATGTTTTTACTACTTATACATTTTCAAGAAATATTTGTTTTATTGTCTTTCTACAAATGATTGACGAATAAATATATCAATATAGTAATATTCCTTAAAGTTGACAGCGACATGAAACCTCTTGGCAAGTCTGGACTAGATTTACCGATTGTTAATAAATAGGTTCGTATTTTGTACTCACTTTTCGTTCTAGAAAACCGTAGAAAAATATTATGTCATTTCAGTAATTTATTATAATATTTTTCCGCATTTCTGCGACAGAACTGGATTGCTACACTAAGGCCGGTCGTCCCCAACACTACTCAAAAGTCAAACGTAACAAACTAAAATCACCAATGAGAAGCCAGAATGCCACAGCAAAAGCATTTGTTTTTCTCCTTTTTTCATTTCGATAAAAAGATAAAGAAACAAAAAACATTTTATTGATACTAGCACAGAACAATCACAGATTAAAAACACTTGATGAACATTAAAAAAACAAATTTCAATTCCAATTTCAAAAAAGCAATTAATAAAAAGTCCCTTACGAAGCCAAAGGGCTTATCTCACCAGGATGAGTCATAAGTCATTTTTGTTAATTAAAATTGGTTTAACACAGGTACAGACCCAAACTGTTAAATATTCCCGCATTCCCACTTGCTTAAAAATCGGTGAAGGAAAACATCGTGAGGAAACCAGCATGTCTGAGAGATATTTCTCAACAGCATGTGAAGCTAAGTCAGAGGCCCATGGGCAGAATAAAAACTCTGACACCAGGTTAGTTACTAACCACACGAAAAGAGTAGATAATTGTAAATGTAATTACCCCGTTAGTCGGAAGCAGTAGTATTTCTGAAGCAGTTCATACGCGACGTATCTATCTGCGATATTAACTAGTTTATGATTGGATACGTCGTGTACGGACCGTCATAATTCAGCATAATTAATGTTCCAACTGCTGGAACACAGCCCTCCTCTTGGTGAGAAGGCGTGGGCCGTAATTCACCACGCGGCCCAGGGCAGGTTAGGTAGATTTAGGTCTATTAGGATCTAGGACATGTCGGTTTCCTCCCAATGTTTTCCTTCACCGGTTTGAGAGCAGTAGTGATGTGGTAATATACACAAAGTAATGTGCCTGTAAGAGCTCGAACAAACGACCTACCAGGGCAGTCCGGGTTTCCTTTTTTTTGGGGGTGAAAAATCATCAAATGCCTCCTCCCGCTGTCGGTGGAGCGGAAGGGATTGTCAGACTCTCACTGACTAAAACCCATCTATGTTCCTTCCTTAGCCCTTTATGTTCCGGGGTAGCGGTAATCCTTTCGGACAATCCCGCTTACCCGGCAGGCTTCGGCCCTAGGGGGACTCTTCCTTAGTGCTGACATCTCTTTGAGGCGCGCGTGGAACACGTACCCGTCCGGCACCGGCCTGCCGGAGTATTCTGTATAGAACTCACCGTGGTAACTTACGTGAAGTGAGCTGTAATTCCACCTGATTCTAGGGATTGACACTATTGACAACTAACTTCACTTTTGTTATTCGTATTTCGTATGTTTTCGCAGTGAGATTTTTACAGAATACCACTACTGGTCCTAATCGGACATTGAGTCACCGCTACATTCTAGCACAATATAAATATGAACAGTATGGAAACTAAGCCTATTTGTTGAAATAATTACCTACGCTCCACTGCAGCACTAGGGTTGTCACTCTTAATATTTGTGTTCTCAAACAATCAACCCGGCGCGGCCACGCACCGTACTATGCGTTTCAACTAAGGATAGGATGACCTTGGCACCATATTGTGACAACAATTAAGTTTAACAAAAAAATACTTTATGCAAATTACTTATCTTGTTCATGTAATTTTCGTATTATGATTATTGTTTATCTAATATAGGGCCAAGGTCATCCTATTCTTAGTTAAAACGCAATCGCATAGTAGGTACCACGTGTTAACCCGAAAATGCGTGAGCATTAACTAATCGTCTTGACGCGGCACTCACGACTGACAGCACCGCGACAACCGCTTAGGGGTCTCGTCGATTCACGTGTTTGTGTGAGTGTGCCGTTTCGAACGTTATTTCGTAGTTTCCGTACTGTTCATATTTATATTGTGATTCTAGTTCTCTTTTGTGATTTGAATTTGGAACGTGAGTTGTTATTTCTGTGAAGCGTAGTGTACGACGGGCCTTACCATTTCAAGAATGAGTGACGTCATCTAAAAGAATGATTGTAATAACCGATTTCCCGTACATTGGTTTTTATTATTTGTTTGCGTACGGCTCTTGTTTTTATTGTCTGAGATAAGGATACGGTTCGATGGTATGCGGAGCGGGTAGCGGTAGCGGCGGCGAGGCCAAAATAAATAATTTAGTTTCTTAAATATAACCTCATACAAAGGATTACATCATCATCTGCCTAGCTTTTCTCAACTAAGTTGGGGTCGGCTTCCAGTCTAACCAGATACAGCTGAATACCAGTATTTTACATGGTGCGGCTGTCTATTTGACCTACACAAACCAGTAACTGGGTATTACAAAGCTACACTAACTATTGCTTTCCGCTAGCAATATAACCTATCCCTAAAAGTGAAGGATTTGTGGGGTCACTTACTTTTATTGAAAGAAAATGTGTGTCAATGAGCGCTTTTGTTTTCTATTATATTCCCGTGTTCGCCCTGGGGGCGAAGGCCTAAAACAAAACGTTGTTTACTCTTTATTTGTATAGTTGGAATCTAGGCTGCAAACAGTTGGGTTTCAAAGTTTTTTTGTCCCTCTTTTGTGTTGATGTTTAGATTAAATGGATTTATTTTGCGAAGGCGTTTTGTGAATACTGGACAGAGATTTTTTTTTCTTGCTGTTTATAGAACAACTTGCTTCTACTTACAGTTTTGCAGTTTTGTTGTCTGAAATAATCAAAATCAAAAGTCATTTATTCAAACTAGGCTGAAAGTCAGCACTTTTTGAAGGTGTTACATAAGACAGTGCCCCAAAAACGCCCACCCGTCACCACTTCCTAGTGCTTTAGCTGGGAAGAAGTGGCGCAACAAACTCCCCAGTAGCACAGCTGTCTGTTTAGTTGGAAGAACTTGATTCTACACATTTTTCCTATGAGAAGAAATTAACATTACGTCATCCTTCGGGAACTTATTGCTAGGATAAAAAGTATGACGTTTATCTTCAAGTGAAAAATGGCCGTTCACGCCTCAGGCTTTTAATAAAATAACAAGCTGAATTTTTTGATTGATTTGTTACTTTTTAGTTAAATAAAGCTTATTTTTGTAAAAACATTTTTTACTTTTTTATATTTCGTACTCTTTAGCATTAAAATTGGTTAATACTTTTTTCAGCAAACCCTTTTATTTGCGAGTGTAAAAAAAAAATACTAGTCCGCCATTTTGTGTGGTGCGCCATATTTGATTTAAAATGACGTCACTTAGCTAACCATCTATTGTCATCCAAACTAAACGCGTATGCAAAATCTCAGTTCAATCAATTGAGGATAACTGCTTCAAAATTCAGTTGCAAGATTTGATCCGAACAAACATACATCATCATCATCTGCCTACCCTTTTACCAACTATGTTGGAGTCGGCTTCCAGCCTAGCCGGATGCCGCTGAATACCAGTACTTTACATGGAGCGACTGCCTATCTGACCTTCACAACCCAGTAACTGGGCAATACGATACCCCATGGTAAGACTGGCTGTCACATTTCGGGCTTCTGACGACCCGTAACGACTGTCAAAGATGCACAAATGACAGCCGGGATCAACGGCTTAACGTGCTTTCCGAGGCACGGAGGAGTCTCGGTATGTAAAGTTGGTCACCCATCCACGGCTAACCCCGGCAAGCGTAGCTTAACCTGATGGATCGACCTGTGCGGCTGTTAGTACTTAGCCACGAGCACCTTTTTCCGAATAAACATACATTGTAAGTTAAATTAAAGCTTATAAAAAAAAACATTAGGTAAGCAATTGTAGGTTCCAAAGTTGAACTAACTCCAAATGCTTTGTCCAAAACTAAACATTTTCGTCCAAAAGATCCCAAAGATTAAATAAACATACCTAGACCCAATTAAGTTAACCTTTTTGACAATAAGACCAACATCCCTAAATGTGAAAGGGATAGAATAATAGATGGGCTTAAAGTAAACGATTGGCCTAAGGATAGGCCGGGCCTAAAAATAAATGTAAGTGGCCTCGACAAGCCAATGGATAGTTCATTTGTATTGATATATTCTGATACATTCTTCTATTTGATATTTGTAATCAGAAAAAGCTCTTTTCTAGGGTTGTTAAAGTTAAACTATTTACCCGAATCCAAAAATTTTTAGACTTGAAGGCGAGTTTGTTATTTTTTTCAGAAATAAAATGTTTAATGAAAAGTTGAGCAATTAACATAAGTTTAATCATTTTAGTGTCGGACATATAGGACAAAAAAAACCGTCATACTGATATATCTTAGAAATAAAAAAGGCTACCTAAATATACTTTTTTTTTAAGAGGATGGGAAATCATCACACGACTCTTCGCGCTCTTGGTGGAGCGGAAGGGAGTTTCAGATTCTAACTGACTAAAACCCATGTCAAAACCCAGTCATTCATCCATGATTATGAGATATCGAAAGTCTAACAGCCAGTCTTACCAAGGGTCAGATCGGCAGTCGCTCCATGTAAAATACTGGTATTTAGCTGCATCCAGTTAGACTGGAAGCCGATCCCAACATAGTTGGGAAAAGGCTAGGTAGATTGATTGTTAATTCAGATATATGTTATTCAGATACTTCACGGCTAGCTCATTCACAAAAACCTCATTTGCTACTAATTTCAAAATTCTAAAATGAATTCACCCCTTCACGGAAACTGCGAATGAAAAAGTGTAGTCGCCATTTTGCAAAGAAATTCCAAGTAATTTCTATCTATGTTAATAATGCTACGGTCGGAATGTTGTTTCAAATTCCGTTTTACATAACCGTCGGCCATGTTTTCAAAACCGAAGCCTTTTATAGCTGACGTGGGTTTGGGGAAGTGTAATACAGTTCCGTTTTGCCTGCCAAACAATTATCGCCTTTAAGTCTTTTAAAACCACACTAATATTATAAAGGCAGCAGTGATAGTGCCTAGTGGTGTGACTGTCGGATTGCTAAGCCATAGGTCCCGAGTTCGAACCCAAGACCTCTGATTTCACGGATTCTATTGAATTATTACCACTTGCTTAATAATCGGTGAAGGCAATCATTGTGAGGAAACCAGCATGTCTGATAGGTAGATATTTCTCAACAGCATGTGAATCAAAGCATGACGCCTATGAGCAGCACAAAAACTCTGACACCAGGCTAGTCACTAACCACACGAAAAGAAGAAGATTCTATGGGCGAAATTTTGTGAGTGAGCGTGTCTGTGAGTTCGTATGTTTGTTTATCGTTCATGCTGAAACGGCTGAACGGATCGGGATGAAACTTGGCACAGAGGCAGTTTATGACCTGGATTACCACATAGGATATTATTACTATTATTATACTATTTTTATCCCGGTAGTGCGTCCCCTTCGACATAAACGCGGGCGAAGCCGCTGGCAGCGGCTAGTGAAGTATAAGCTTGATAGTGTAACAGTCTGCGTTAGGCCTCGTCCCCATCATACACGGCGCGGTACCGTCACCGTGCAACGTCACGACGCCGCCGCCGTGACACGGCACGGCACCGCGCCGCAGCACGGTGCCGCGAACGGTGCGCCATCCCGTTTTCGGTGCGCCCCTATTCAGTCGATATTTTGCTGTTGATGCGCTCGAACGTCCTTGTTTGGATATGGATCACGAAAGAATTATTCTCTTGTTGTTGCTAAGACGACGAATGAAAAAGAAACAGAAACAGAGGAAATTTTGGGTAAATCCGTATATTTCTACAATGAACCCAGACGGTGGTCATTTCAAAAGGAAATATGCAGCGCTAAAATTAAGTGGGAACGAGAAATTTTTTGACTATTTTAGAATGACCATACCAACTTTTGAAGAACTGCTTACCAACATAGCACCTCGTTTACAAAAACGATTTGTGTTCAGAAAACCTGTTGATCCTATGGAAATGCTTGGTTTAACCATCAGGTAAGAAATAAAACATACTTATCATAAATCAAACTGTTTTTTTATTTATATAATATTGTTTAAATTATTAGATTTTGTTACAAAAGCTTTATATTTTTTTTATTTCGGTATATAAATTCCGACAAACTTTACTAAATTAAAATGCACAAATGTTAGATGATTTAAGAAAAATCGTATTCGGACTCCTGTGTGTTTGATAAGACATCGCTTAAATTATGTGATATGTCTTCTATGGTTGAATTTGGCGAAGTCTGGCCATGGATGCTTGCAGATGGATTGCGAGTTGTTTGATAAGTCGCTGTAGTTTGTTGTGGTCTTTCGTAGCTACTTTGAAATGCTGTTTGGTAGCCGCTGTATGATGGTTGATTGTATTGATATGAGGGTTGATTGAAGTCTGACAATATTTGCATTACGCGACTTTGATACGTCAATGTTTGGTGCTCGTCTAGTTTTTCAAGAAATGGTAAAATTGATTTAAAAAATGAAACGTGTCTGTTTTCTGCATTTTTCAAACTTTGGAGAATTTCATTCTCAAAATCATCTTCATAGTATTTTCTTTTACGCAAAGTTGTAGTATGAGCTTTGTAACGAGACCTTATATTTTCACTTGCCTCTGGATCTTCAGACTCTTCTTCTATTATACTACTGTCAGTTAGATTAGGTGCGTTTCTTTTCAAAAACATAAGCTGTTTGAATAAATGGTATTCTTTCAATTTTTTTGCACCAGCTCCAGATTTGTTTGCGAGCTCTTTCTTTTTCAAGTATTTTAGGTAGTTGTCTTTTATGTTAGTCCATTTTTTAACTACATCATTTCCTGGAACATAAAAATATTCGAGTAATTTTTTATGACTACATATATTTATCATAGGTAGTAGGTAGGTAGGGCCCAATAACATAAGTTTAAGATTTCAATAATATTTCTACTGACAGACCCCGTTCCACTAGCTGTCAAAGTAGCTCAACTTAAGAAAAGCTGTCTTAAGGCCAGGCATCGCTGAACTAGCGGCCACCAATTGAAAAAAAAAACTAGGGCGTTAATAAATATTATTTTTAGCACGTTTTCTCAAGAACTTATTGAAGTGTATTCATATATATATTCACAGCCATCATTCAGTTCCGTGTAGCTAAACTAACTCACTACTGTGAATATATAATCAAATATCCTTCAATAAGTTCTTGAGAAAACGTACTTTGCCTGCTAGCATTTCGTGACAATAAGTACCGGTGTAAAAACTGTTGCGCACATATTTGTTCATAAATTATCTGTATTGCACCCTCAAAATACTACCTTAAGGTGCTGGTAGACGCGAAACTAGCGCCAGCAATTGATTAAAATCGATAACTCGGTAAATTCGCATTTTATCGAAATTTTATCGAAAGATAGTAAACTCGAATTAGTCTCAAAGATTATTTTGAAATAGATAATTCAAAAGCAGATGCTACCTTCCAGTTACTGTTTACAAAAAAGAAAAAACGGCCCTTTTTTGCGTTTTTACCGAGTTATCGATTTTAATCTATTGGTGGCGCTAGTTTCGCGTCTACCAGCGCCTTAACAGTTTATGGTATGCCTGTTCTAAGAAATAGGTATATTTTTTACCACGCTTATATTTTTTCCTTTCAGGTTTCTAGCAACTGGGAATTCATTTAGAGATATGGAATTTACAGATTATCGAGGAAAAAGTACAATCAGCAGAATAGTGCGAGAAGTATGTCGTGCTATATGGGTCATTCTTTTATCTGAATGTATGCCGTTAATAACTGAAGACCTAATAGAACAAATAGCGGAAGACTTTGACAAAAAAACCAATTTCCCAAATTGCATGGGGGCCTTAGACGGGAAGCACATTCGCATTTGTAGTCCCGCCCACAGTGGATCTCTATTTTACAACTATAAAGGCTATAATTCTATCGTGTTGCTGGCACTAGTTGATTCTAAATACAGATTTGTATATGTCGATATAGGAGCATATGGTAAAGAATGCGATTCGACAATTTTCCAGAACACAAAACTATACGAATTATTATTGCAACATCGACTCCCCATACCAGCTCCAAAACCTTTGCCAGGCCTTCACAAACCAGTGCCTTATGTCTTTATTGCAGATGAAGGCCTACCATTAATGAGCAATCTAATGCGTCCATACTCAGGGAAACATTTGAATATAGATCAAAGAGTTTTTAATTATCGTTTGAGTCGGGCCAGACGAAATGTCGAGTGTGCTTTTGGTATACTTGCCAATAAATGGCGTATATTTCACAGGCCTTTAAACGTAAAATATGATTTTGCAATAGACATTATCAAAGCATGCTGTGTATTGCACAATTTTGTTGTATCTCGGGATGGAAGTAAAATGTCCGACGAACTGTATATTGATGACTCCCTTTTGGACTTGCACTTGCAACAAACTATAGATGACGTTTCTATAGCAAATCCAGTCAATATAAGAAACGAATTTTCTAAATATTTTAATAGCGATGTCGGCGCGCTCAGTTGGCAATTAAGCAAAATATAGCTCGAGACCAATCACGGAACAAAAAATATTGGCTACCTGGCTTCTATTATCAAGATTGTATTCCTGTATTGAAGAGATGACGGCAATATAAAAATATCAATGTGTGCGACAGAGACAAGTAAGCACGGGCATTACACGACATGGTTCTCTTTGTTCCGCGTCTACCTAACGCTTGATCCTAATAATTGTAATAATATTGACCATTGATTTTCTTAAACCTCTTAGCGTTATACTGATATTACATTAAAACATTTCCATGAAAACATTAAAGATAAATAAATATTAGTACTCACCCAGTTTTGTTTTTTCTTTATTTTGCTTGTCATCAAATGATTCGAAAATGTTACGGCAAACATCTTTCCACGCTTCTGTTTTTAGATGTTTGTCTTTATAATTTTCAATTGTTTTATCCCAAAGCACTGGTCGTGCCTCCACTAACGAAATAAAGAAGTCAAGATCGATATTTTCCACCATTTTGTTTTACACACATGCGCTATCGCCAACAGCGAAATATCAACTGAATAGAGGCATGCGGCGCACCACTCGCGGCACCGTGCTGCGGCGCGGTGCCGTGCCGTGTCACGGCGGCGGCGTCGTAACGTTGCCCGGTGACGGTGCCGCGCCGTGTATGATGGGGACGAGGCCTTAGTGCTATTTTTAATTATTGGAGGTGTTTTATGGGGTCAATTTAAATGAGCTAGTGAAACTCTAGAGACGCTATGAGTACATCGATATCGAAATATTATAAGACAATAAAAATTGATGATTGAAAAATAATTCATTTGTCAGTTGATTCTTTGATATGAACTCATTCATACCCTCTAGAGCAGGGGTTACCAAACTTATTTGTTTACTGCCCACTTTAAGAATAAATAATTTTTTAGCACCCCTATTTAGATGAAATTACAAATCGCTCCCCTACACAACGCTCCCAATTTTTCTAGGTCTCTTACTACCCCCCCTTTAGGCCTGCAGCGCGCGTTATCGCCCACTTTTTCCACATCCTAGAAATACCTTTAATTGTCCCATGTGACAACAAAATAAACCTACATTTTACATAAAAAAAAATCACACGAAATAATACGACAAAATCACGATTGTTAATGTAAAACACGCTTACTTTAAATATAACAACGTCGTTATTTAGTAGCTTGAAATAAATAAATGACTGGTTTGAATAACATTTAATTACCTACTTGTACTTATCAATCAAACTTAGATATCTACACACATCGAGATATGAAATTATGAATGACTAACTGCTTCCATGCGGTTTCACACGCTACTTGGCTCCAATTGGTCGTAGCGTTATGGTACATAGCCTATAGCCTTCCTCGATAAATGGACTATCCAACACAAAAATATTTTTTCCATTCGGACCAGTAGTTCCAGAGTATTATAGCGCGTTCAAACAAACAAACAAACTTCAGCTTTATAATACGAGTATTAGGTGATATGTTCAAAACTATCCATTTGTACTACTTATTCTAGGACTTTTAGTATTATTTTTACTAAAAGAATATTATAACCGTAGAATTATAGGACATTAAAAAAAACGTTGTTTATGTGGCGTTTTGAAACTTGAATTCAATTCTAACAGCCAGTGTTACGTTACCCTAAGTGGAATAGAAAATTTATGTTGTTTTCAAGGACCGTAAATTTTGCGATTTGGGGCCAGCAGAGTTTCAAGAGGGGGGATTTTGAAGGAGGTGGAAATTAATCATCGTTTTCAAATGACAGTGACAGTATTTAGGAGATGCATGGGGAAATAAGTGCTTTTTAAATCACTTGGTTTTAGGGTTCAGTATCGATAAGATTTAACAATTATTTGATTTGATTTTTGATTACTTTTTGTAATCTTTTAGTACCGACGCTTTTTACGTTCTGAATCGTTCTCCCATGTATAATTTAACATCAATGATGTAACCCACATATTTTGTAACCATATTCAAATTTAAAAGAGTGTCCATGGAGTTTCTTGCCCGTTCTTCTATACATGTACCTACTGCTTTGGAATGGGCAACTAGCTTCATCTTTCTGACTGACCGACCCCTTGACAATTCGAAAGTGCCTGTAATTGGTTTATTTTAAATAAATGCTTTGAGTTTTGTCTATTTTAGAACTTACACACTACGAGTGCTATAACAGACAATGTTTTGATAAGATGAGATATGGGGCTCTAATCAAGCCTGTCAGCTCTCACCTTCAAGAAGCTGTTGTGAGCTAGTCCAACTATCTGGCGAGCAGGGACACACTTTTCTTCCTTACGACTGCTGAGAAGCTGTCGATTCAGGCTTCTGCCACCATCTCTAACGCACTGGGTCAATTGGGTCCCCAAGGAGCCATAATTCCGACTATAACTTCAAATCATAACTGGTCATAACATTAAGGCAGCACGTAATATTAACCACCGTCTACAGAGCTGAATAACGGCTTAATTACAGCGACATGTTAGCCCATTGTCTGTTTATATCATTATACTAGCTTTATCCTATCCTGTCCGCAGCGATAGTCTAGTGGTGTGACCGACGGATTGCTAATTCTTAGGTCTCGATTTCGAACCCAAGGCACGCACCTCAGGATTTTCGGATTCATGTGCGTATTGTATAACTATCACTTGCTTAAAAATGGTGAAGGAAAACATCGTGAGGAAACCGGCATGTCTGAGAGATATTTCTCAACAGCATGTGAAACTAAGCCAGAGGCCCCATGGGCAGCATAAAAACTTAAAGCTTAAAAACTCTGACACCAGGTTAGTCATTAACCTCACGAAGAGAGAGAGAGAGAGAGAGAGACGCAAAAACTACTAAATGGATCTGGATGAAATTTGACACAGAGGTAGATTATAGTCTGAAATAGCACATAGGATACTTTTTATCCCGTTAGTACAGACGCCAGCACATCAAGCTATCCCTAACTGTCAATTTTCTCAATTAAAAATGAACCTTATGTCTTTGCAATAAAGTTGAAATACTATCAAAGAAATTTGACAGATTGTGGTAACTTGATGTGCTGGCCTCTATACGTTTCCGTGGGATAATTTTCAACAAACACGGGGGCGAAGCTGCGGGCAGAAGTTAGTATATTTATATAATTTGGTTTGTTGTCATGTACTAGCTTTAAGATTTGTGTGTGAGAATGATACCTATATTAAACTATATCTAAACTAATATTATAAAGAGGAAAGATTTGTATGTAAGTATATTTGTAACCAATAAACTCAAAAACTACTTAATGGATTTGGATAAAACTTGGCACAAAGATAGATTATAGTGTGGAACAGCATATAAGCTACTTTTTATACCCGGAAAAATGTACAGTTCCTGTGGGATAATTTCCTACTTATACGCGGGCGAAGCCGCTGGCAAAATGTAGTAATGTTATATAGGGTGTGAAATATAGCTCAATCCTAACCTCGATTCAGCTCATTCTGTAGTTTCATATGAAAGAACACGTAGTTCAAACGATCTTCACGTTTTTACTCGCACGTGACGTTTTTCTTCACTTTAGATATTGTTTCTTTTTGTTAGTTTTGTGTGATATTTTCTTCTTTTAGCTTTTATTAAAGACCTATTTCTTGTGTTTTGAGTTAAGCGATTTTGGTCTTTACTTACTCCTCAAATTGTCTATTGAATATAATTGAAACTATAAGTTAAACTCAAAAGTGAAAAACGAAAAACTTTTTACGGAAAAAAAAGTCGGTGGCAAAAAATCGAAGCTACAAAACTAAAGACCAATCAATCAGCCTAGCCTTTTTCCAACTATGTTGGGGTCGGTTTCCAGACTAACCGGGTGAAGCTGAATACCAATATTTTACATGGAGCGACTGCTTATCTGACCTCCAGAACCCAGTCAGTAACTGGGTAATACGATACCCCTTGGTAAGATTGGCTGTCAGACTTTCGAGCTTCTGACTACTCGTAACGACTGTCAAAGATACACGAATGACAGCCGGGACCAACGGCTTAACGTGCTTTCCGAGACACGGAGGAGTCTCGATATGTAAAGATGGTCAGCCATCCACGTACCAACCCCGGCAAGCGTAGCTTAACCTGATGAATCTATCTGTGCGGCTGTTATTTATTAGCCACGAGCGAGCTCCACAAACCCAAAGACACCGAATACCAAAATAAAAAATATTTTTAATTTCGGAATTTAGAATACCAAAAGATGGCGCTCTTATTATGGGTAAGTACCTACTCTATACCTACTTCCGTTTCCTAAGTGACTTAATGTAACCATTTTAAGACGGAACCGGAAACCGTTGTACAAAGTAGAGCGATTTCAGGCCATTTTATTAGGCGAAAGCAAATCTATATAATGAGGTTTTTGGGAATAAAATGTAGGTCCCTTTTATGTTTAAAATTAAATGAAGTTTGAATTGGTCAATTTGCCTAGCCTTTCCCAAGTATGTTGGGGTCGACTTCTAGTCTAACCGGATGGAGTTGAATACCAGTATTTTACATGGAGCGACGGCCTATCTTGACCTCCACAACCCAGTCAGTAACTGGGTAGTACGATAACCCTTGCAAAAACTGAGAGTCAGACTTTCGGGCTTCTGACTACCCGTAACGACTGTCAAAGATCCACCAATGATCATTTATCTCGGAAGAAAGGTACAGTTCCCTTGGGATAATTTCCGGTACCCACGTGGGTAAAGGGCAGAATTTAGTTTATGATATCAGTAAGAAGTGAGATTTCTATTAACTCCTCATCATTTGTTGTATCTGCCTAGGTGTACCCAAGATTAGCATGTGAAAGACAAAGCTAAGCCTTAGCTCAGCAGTGGGAGAAGTCAGGCTGTGGATTTTCTTCTTCTTCGTATGGTTAGTGACTAACCTGGTGTCAAAGTTTTAATGCTGCCCATGGGCCTCTGACTTAGCATCACATGCTGTTGAGAAATATCTCTCAGACATGCCGGTTTCCTCACGATGTTTTCCTTCACCGGTTTTAAGCAAGTGATAATTATACAATACGCACATGGATCCGAAAAATCAGAGGTGCGTGCCTTGGGTTCGAACTCGAGACCTATGACTTGGCAGTCCGGCGGTCACACGACTAGGCTATCACTGCTTTGCTGCTGCTGTGGATGATGAGGGAGATGAACTGGATGCAGCTGAATTCCAGAAGTCTTTTCTCTTATTCAGTTTCCATCCAAGAGCTAAAGAAAGAAAGTAATACGTTTATTTGTGGCAAACATAACGCAGTAAAAAACAAGCAATAATAAACTAGTTGTTGGGAAATGTGCGTCACATCCGCGCAATATCATCCTATATTCGCCAAATTACTTAAGCAGTTCTACCTCAAGAGTTTGTAAACCTGATTCTTTGGATAGTGGTATGCAAATTGTTGAGGTAGAACAAATATGAAATATAGTTCTTAGTTTTAAATTGTATGTTTCTTAGATATTTTGTTGTTGTTGTTTGTTACTTAGTTATACTTATGTTATAAAGCGATTTTATGTTCCGTTCCCACAGACAACCCGTAAAAACGGTTTTGTGGGGCATAGTATAAATTAAGACTTTTTGTAAACTTTACTTTAATAATATAAATAAAATAATAATAAAAAACATGCTACTGCTGAGCATGAGGTTCAAGGTTTGATTCCCGGGTCGTGCAAAGTAAAATCGAGTTCTTCGTGTCACTAAGCCGCCACAACTCTAAAACAAGATGACATAAAAAATATTTCCCCTCGAACAATAAAAGGCAGAAGTAATCTCTTTAATACATAGCTATTTTTATCTCTATTGTTAAAGTACTAAAGTCTATATTAAGATGACAAAGTAACCACTCAAGTAAATTGGCATTGGGCTGGAATGGAACACTGAAACTGGGTCTTTTTAGGCCTCAAACAATTGTTACTTTTTTGAAGTGAAACTTCTTTATCGGGGTTGGAAATAAATTTAGTGTAACATTTTTTCGTTACGCGTCACATTTATCCGTTACGCGCCATCTTCTTCTTATCCCTACCACGCGTGATTCGAAGTATACTTTCTCCAGCGGAGTAGGGATTGGTATTACAATAACAACAACAAACAACAACAACAACAACTTTATCTAATTTAACTTTATTTAACCAATTTCTGTAAAGTTGCATATAGTAAATTATTTTTTGAAAAATAACGTCATAAAGAAGTTTCACTTCTTACGAGTGTACGCTAGTACACGCACACATATTTTTTAATTTCTTTCGAATACTGCGAGTGGTTCTGCTAAGGAAAAAACAGCTTTATTGTTATTAAGTTTGAGTTCTGTTTTAATAGTTTATGCCCGCGGCTTCACTCGCATTTTTGATAAACTACTACTACTTTTTTTTTGTTTGAGTGTGGGAAATCAGCAATTGACCCCTCCCGCTCTGACTGGAGCGGAAGGGAGTGTCAGACTCTTACTAACTAAAACTAATCCATGTTCCTTCTTTAGCCCTTTATGTTCCGGGGTAGCGGTAACCCTTTTGGACAATCCCGCTTACTGGCAGACTTCGGCCGTAATGGGCCTTTTCACATGCTGACATCTCTTTGAGGCGCGCGTGGAACATGTACGCGTCGTCCGTCACGGGCCTGGTGCTGATCGGACGGTGAGCTACCCATTTCTCACCGTCGGCAGGCCTAAGGCGGAGATGCCTGTAGTACACCCATATATTAACTTTATCCTTTGTAAATAAGACCCCATTACTCAATAAAATCAATACGATTCAATGGAAACTCTACAATTTCAACAGTAATTGTCAATTTATTACTCTCTAAACAAAATGACGTGAGTGCCGGCGGCCATTTTCTGCGAAAACTTGAGCATTTATTTAAAAAAACACTCGCTTTAAGGCTTTAAGTGACGTTGAGCTGCGGTTTGCTCTGGATACTGGAAAGTATAGAGGAAGGAGCTGTATAATTAAATCTTTTATTAATTACCTATTGACTATTACTCAGAATCTATGTATTTTCCTTTGCTTTGAGAAAATAGATAAGCTTTAATCACTCTAATATTATTAAGGCGAAGGTTTGTGAGTGTGGTGTGCTTGTATGTTTGTTTGTTCTTCACGCTCAAACGGTTACACGGATCTGGATGAAACTCGGCACAGAGGTAGTTTATGACCTGGATTTACACATAGGATACTTGTATCCCGATAGTACGTTCCCTTGGGATAATTTCCGATATCTACGCGGGTGAAGCCGCTGGAAGCAGCTAGTATCATTATAAACTGGAAAGTTTGTGAGGACGGGTGGAGGTTCGTTACTCTTTCACGCAAAAAATACATAGCGAATCTATTACAAAACCATTAATACAAAAATATACATTTGAATTAAGAACCTCCTCTTAAAATGGATTCCTCACCATCGTGAGGAATCCAGCATGTCCTAGCTTCAAAAATATTATAAAATTAACCATAAGCAATAAAGTTGAAATACTATCAAAGAAATTTGACAGATTGTGGTAACTTGATGTGCTGGCCTCTGTACCAATACACACCTACTCCGCCTAACAGAGAGAGGGCCCATCTACCAGCATAGGCTGATTACGAAGAACCTTCTCCTTTTTTTGAAGTCTGTTAAAAACAAACTATGAGCCGTTGTAGTTTTAAATATCAAACAACATCTTTACCCGATTTTAATTATGCATCGTTATAATTAGTTTTTACCTCAGTAGGTACAAAGTTTTCAACAAAACTTGTAAATTAGTGCGCTAGTGAAAGTTGACATTTTAGTTCAAAAACACTTGGTTGCTAATTTATACCCATTAAAAACTTAACATGTACGAAAATGCAAGTCTTGCAATGCAGGTTTCTGAGAGATATTTCTCAACAGCATGTGAAGCCAAGTCAGAGACCCATGGGCAGTATAAAAACTTAAACATAAACAAGAGGAACAAAATATCCTGAAAGGCTTCGACAAACAGATAGGACGGCTGTGCCTTTGGTTGTTTGGTTTTTGCTCGACTTGGCGGGAGCACTGCTGTGTCCCTAGTCTGAATGCGAGGTGAAACTAGTTTGTGCTGACTTGTTCCAACTTGCTCCTATGCACGGAAGGGAATTGGTCTCACGTATAAGTTATTTTCGGTCGTAAATTCTGATTGGTTCTTATTACAATGATTTAAAGGCTAGTTTAAGGGTGCATGACGCCTTCTCCATGATGGAGGGAGGACATACAAAAGGATATTCCTCCGCGGAATATAAAAAAAAGGGGCACTTGGTCAAATATTAAATCGCGAGACATTCTTGAGCAAGTGTGGTGTTCAATACTTGTTCATGTTTGAGTGGAGGCTTCTGCCCAGTAGTGGGCCTGTAAAAGGCTAGATCCCAGCGACGCTCTAAGCCGCGGTCCGTACGCCACAGCGGGTGCCCTTAGCGTGTAGTCGCTTAGTTTGTAAGTTTAATTAAGCCCTGCCTGGAGGCTACAATTCTTTTGTGGCATCCACAGGCAATTCCGGTTAAGCAGTAGACAAAGCTTTGGTTGAATTGCGAGATGCCATTTAAAAAAAAAGACTTAAATTGTTGGATTTTCCCACACCGTACTAACGTCACGCGATAAACTATCCATATTGAATGACACCGATTCCGCGTGAAACGATTATACAATTTTCAATATGAGTGAGCGAGACAAAACAATTCAACTGTCAACCATACGGAAACGTGGTCATCTTTTGACGCGGTCGGGCGAATCTGATAAATCTTTGCACACGGGTAAATATTTCTGATAAATCAATCGGTGAGCTAGTAAACTAATATGCCAGGGTCGGTCTGCGGATGGGTGACCGTTATCGTCAAACTGAGTGCGTGCTATAAACACTCCACGGATTGAATTCTAACGAACTACAATCTTAAATAATATCAATCTGCCTAGCCCATCTTTTCCCATCTTAGTTGGGGTCAGCTTCCAGTCTACCCGGCCACAGCTGAATACCATATTTTACATGGAGCGACTGCCTATCTGACCTCCACAACCCAGTTACTAGGTAATACCCCTTGGTAAGGCTGACTGTCAAACTTTCGGGCTTCTGATGACCCGCAACGACTGTCAAAGATCCACAAATGACGGCCGGGAACAACGGCTTACCGTGCTTTTCAAGTCACGGAGGACTCTCAGTATGTAAAGATGGTCACCTGTCCACGGACCAACCTCGGCAAACGTAGCTTAACCTGATGGATCAACCCGTGTTATTACTTAGTCACGAGCTCGAATCTTAAATAATATGAGTTTGTTAAAATCATGTAGAATTATCATAAAATAAATAAAAAAACAGAAGTACGTTCACCTCTTGACATTTATTTTCTCTCTTACTGTAATTGACAACAAAAAAACCGGCCAAGTGAGAATCGAACTCGCGCACGAAGGGTTCCGTACCGTTATCTATAAAAACTGCAAAAAAAAATACGTTCGTTGTATGGGAGCTATCTTAACTATTCATTTTAATCGGTTTTTTAGTATTTGTTGTTATATCGGCAACAGAGTTTTTTTAGTGAAAATTTCAACTGTCTTACTATCACGGTTCATGAGATACGGCTGGAGACAGACGGATTGCGGAGTCTTAGTAATAGGGTCCTGTTTTACCCTTTGGATACGGAACCCTAATAAATGTATGGATAAAAAATAAAATATCAGCATAATGTTTTTGTTCTGGATGAGTTTCTACGTCAAAAGCGTACAATCACAGCGTATGTGACATCATTCTAGTATTATGCCAGGCTTATGACACTTGAGCGGGGTGCGGTGTTCGTGATAGGTGGTAGCGGGTGCGGTATGAGCGGTAGCAGGAAACAGTGGCATTATAGCATAAGCATAATCAGGCTATCATGTTTCCACTGCTAAGGCAAGGCCTATCATCGACTCTATTATCATCAACCGGGCACAAATCCAGGTTCTGGGCTGCTAAACAAATTCCAGATGGAAAGACATAGCACTTGGCCCGACCCGGGAATGAAACTCAAGACCAATTTTTTAAATAGACCAATTATTAAATAACAATTATAACGATCTGTCGAATTTCTTTGAAAGATTAACTTTATTAAAAAAGAATATGGTTCATGTTCAACTGGGTATATCTGAGAGATGTGATGATGTGCTGACCTCTGAACATAACATGCGTGATTTAAGGTAGGTATATCTATAAAGTCAAAACTCGCTACAACCTCTCACTCTGTTCACACCCAAATGTCAAAGGTCTATAATGAGCTCGAATCTCTGCTCACGATGTATGATGTGTTCGGCTTGTTTATCACCACGCTTTCTAATTAAAATGAGGTTAACAGAATCACAGCCAACCTCCAGGGTATTTACGTTATAACTCAGGTTTCATGACACGAAATAATCATCATCATTCTCCTGCCCTCATCCTAATTTATTTGGGGTCAGCGCAACATGTCTTTTTCTTCCATACTTCTCTATTAGTCGTCGAGGAGCTCGTGGCTAAGTACATACAGCTGCACAGGTCGATCCACCAGGTTAAGCTACGCTTACCGGGGTTGGCCGTGGATGGGTGACCATCTTTACATACCGAGACTCCTCCGTGCCTCGGAAAGTACATTAAGCCGTTGGTCCCGGCTGTCATTTGTGCATCTTTCAGTCGTTACGGGTCGTTAGCAGCCCGGAAATCGGATAGCCAGTCTTACCAAGGGGTATCGTATTGCTCAGTTACTGGGTTGCGGAGGTCAGATAGGCAGTCGCTCCATATAAAATACTGGTACTCAGCTGCATCCAATTAGACTGGAAGCCGACCCCAACTTATTTGGGAAAAGGCGAGGCAGATGATGACTTCTCTATTAGTCGTCATCTCGGTAGCCACTCGCTTTCTAGCCATATCATTTTTCATACAATCCATCCATCGTTTCTTTGGTCTTCCTATTTAATTGTATAGCCATCCACATTCATACTCACAACTTTCCACGAAATAATGAAAGGATGAATCTAGGCCGAATATGAAATTACAGGCAAAAAATATCAGTGGTAACACACGACCATTTACTATAACAGCGCTTTTATGTCGTAGCAATAAGGTTGATATTCGTAGAGCAAATGTTACGCTTTTCACTTTACGAACGGATCTTTGAAAACGACTCTTCTACATGACACCAAAATTCTATTATTTTCGTTATTATATCATCATCATCTGCCTAGCCTTTTCCCTACAATATTGGGGTTGGATTCCATTCTAACCAGATGCAGCTGAATATTAGTATTTTACATGGAGCGACTGCCTATCTGACCTCCACAACTCAGTAACTGGGCAATACGAGACCCCTTGGTAAGACTGGCTGTCAGATTTTCGGAATTCTGACGACAGCCGGGCCCAATTTTCGTTATTATATAACAAGTGTTTTTAATGTCCATTACTTTTAAAATTTATATTTTTTCAATTAATAATGTCATTATGTTGAAATAAAAACATTAATAAATATATTAAGAACGAATAAAAGTAACAATTTAAAAACCTAACAAATTTGAAAAATCTATCTTTTAGCCAAATTGTCAACGCTTCGGAGCGTCCATTAATTGATTTCAAAACAGACACCAAAGATTTCTCTCCATAAATAATCGAACACAATACTTCTGGGAAACATCCAAAAATGAACAATTGAACAAGAAAACCTTCCTTTTCAGGTTTGAAGACTTTCTGCTAGCTGTTATGAAAGCTGTATTTTAAAACAAAAACATCGAGATACCGTGTCTGTGATAAAAGAGAGAATACTTAAAACAAATACTTTTTCGTTGACAGTTAAAAAAAAAAAACATTTTTTCGCGTGTTATCTGTTGCGATTTAAAAAAAATTACGTTCGATGTTGGGTTCTCAATTTAAAAAGTAAGTGTTGCTATTCCGATTACGAAATAATTCCTCATTCAAATCAGTGTTCTTTTTTCGAAGTGAGAACAGAAATTCTTTTGTTTTTCCGTTGGAATATTGTTAGTTGTTGTTATAAGAAGTGTTGTCAGTGTTTATAAATTAATTTGTGTGTGGTTTTGTGTGACAATAGTGACGTCACAAGAATCGACAATGACGAAGAACTTTTTGACCGTCACCAACATTGTGAACGAAGGTATCAAAGGGAGCAAGATCTCGAAGCTTGGGCTGTCCAAGTATCTCTCTCAGTCTCTGTAAGTACCTAGACTAAGTTTTTAATATATTGACAAAAAATATATTTTAATCTCTAAGTCGCGTCACCTCTAAGATCTTTTACACTACCCCACGGATTTGAAACAAACAGTTTATCGATGAATAGAGTGATTCAAGAGGAAGGTTTATACGTGTTCAACTAGTTTTTACCCACGGCTCCACCCGTGCGATAGTATCTACATTGCACCCGTGCGAAGTATCTATATTGGGGTCGGCTTCCAGTCTAACCGAATGCAGCTGAATACCGGTATTTTATATGGAGCAACTGCCTATCTGACCTCCACAACCCAGTCACTGACTGGGTAGTACGATACTCCTTGCAATACTGGCTGTCAGACTTTCAGGCTGCTGACTACCATAACAACTGTCAAAGATCGAAATGACAGCCGGGACCAACGGCTTAACGTGCTTTCCGAAGCACAGAGGAGTCTCGGTAAGTAAAGATGGTCACCCATCCACAGACTAACCTCGGCAAGCGTTGCTTAATCTGATGGATCGATTCGTGCGGCTGTTATGTACACTGTTTGATACACTACTAACAACCTTAATAGTTTCTAACTCGAACATTCGACATCAGATTTATCGTTCAATGTATCAAGACTATTTCCAGCAACTGTGTCGAATCGTCGATATTTTTGCGTCAAAAGAGTTAAAACTAAAATGCTTTTGACGTAAGGTTCCGTTTTTACTGCAGCTAGTTTGGTTCGGATAGTGAATTCTGGAGTTTATTGGGTAGAATATTGTACTGGATTTAGTTTTTTTTTTTAATTTTTGTGCTGTTTGTTCCTCTGAATATTACCTACTTTTAATGTGTAGGTAAAATTTAATGTTTTCCGTCAATAGGGATGATTAAAAAAATATATTACATTTCGTCCGTTAATCAGATAATAAAAAAATATTAGACACAATAAAAATGACTTAGATTAAAGTTGGGAGTGGGGGCGCGCTACGTCACAACTCAGTATAAAATCTACATAGGAGAGACGTCATGCCACATTTTAACAGAATGTATCGACGTAATCTTTTACAACGTGAAAAAAAAATATCTACGTGTCTAATGGTTATTTAATAAAAAAAAAAGTATTTGGTTCAGGAAGCTTGGGCGGTGGTCCCGTAGCAAGTAATATAGTATGTTAGGTTAAACGAGGGTCATACTATCAGGTTGTATATAGTACTCATGAAAATCAGTAGCTTTGTCCATGGCACCAACTCTGAAATAAGAAAAAAAAATTCAGCCGTTCCATACGTTTTGACGATTTATGCGAACATACAGCAGATTTTTTTTTTCGTGATTTCAGGTATAGTTCCATAGTCAAAGTTGTTCATTTTCATGAGTATAGTACCCCCTGAAAGTATGTCCCTCGTTTAACCGACCACTTTGTTATCATCTGCCTAGCCTTTTCCCAACTATGTTGGGGTCAGCTTCCAGTCTAACCGGATTCAGTTGAATACCAGTATTTTACATGGAGCGACTGCCTATCTGACCTTCACAAACCAGTAAATAAGACTGACTGCCAGATTTTCGGGTTCCTGAAGACCCGTAACGACTGTCAAAGATGCATAAATGACAGCCGGGACCAACGGTTTAATGTGCTTTCCGAGGCACGGAGTGACTTAACCTAACAAACTGTATATGTTTTAAATAGTTTTTTCCTTTCTTTACGTTATGTATATCTAACTTTGAATAAAGCTGGTGAGCATGTTATTTTTAGTAGTGCATTAAAATTATATCACCCTGTGTAATATTTAGGTACACGCCTGCCTAACCCTTTAGGGTAATACAGGGGTAATGGTGCAGCGGCAGCGCCTTTGGCAAGCAGCTTCTTGAACCCCTTCACTCTCACAACTCTTTAACACAAACCATTTTACCTCGAGACAGACGCGACCACCTAAGTCCTAGGTCATTTAACAAAAACGTATTCCAAGAGACAATTTCACAATTCATTAGATTGCTACTTTTTTTAGGGTTCCGTAACTAATGGGTAGAAATGGAACCCTTATCGTTTTGTCATATCCAGCCTGCCGGGTAAGCGGGATTATCCGAAAAGGATACCGCTACCCCGGAACATAAAGGGCTAAGGAAGGAACATGGATGGGTTTTAGTCAATAAAAGTCTGACACTCCCTTCCGCTCCACCCAGAACGGGAGGAGTCATTTGATGATATCCCACCCTCAAAAAAAAAGGTAATTTGTAGTGGGTAATACCCCTTGTGATGTCAGATTTTCGAGCTTCTGATGACGATTGTTTTTACTAAAGTCATCATCATCATCTGCCTAGCCTTTTCCCAACTATGTTGGGGTCGGCTTCCAGTCTAACCGGATGCAGCTGAATACCAGTATTTTACATGGAGCGACTGCCTATCTGACCTCCACAACCCGGTAACTGGGCAATACAACACTGTTTTTACTAAAGTATAAAAAAAAATATGCAGTGTTAATTATTGTACAGAGGCCAGCACATCAAGTTACCACAATCTGTCAAATTTCTTTGTTATTATTTCAACATTATTGCAAAGATATAAGCTTCATTTTTAATTGAGAAAATTTGCCGGTTAGGGATAGCTTGATGTGCTGGCGTCTGTACGACGCGACGGTACGGAATCCTTCAAGTACGAGTCCGGCTCTAGCTTGTCGATTTTTTCCAAGAATTTGTCCTTTGCGTGTGTCCTAGTAAATTGGCAGCCATTTTCTTAAATTGAATGCAATTTACCTTCCAACTAGTTTGGTAGATTAGATAGTTTTATTACGAATGTAGGTATTTGATGACTCGTTCATTTACGTTTTAATAGAATTGAGTATTTCTCAACAGCATGTGAAGCTAAGTCAGAGGCCCATGGGCAGCATAAAAACTCTAACACCAAGTTAGTCACTAACCACACGAAAAAGAAAGAAAGAAGATTATTATTGACTTGAAGCTCAGTAAAATAAAAAATATGTACGCCGTCGTCGAACGCTTGCATCAAAATTATTTTGTACAGAGAATATATCACACAAAGTTTGTGAGTAAGTTCGTCTGTTTGTTCGTCCATCACGCTCAAACGGCTGAACAGATCTGGATAAAAATTTGGCAGAGAGGTAGTTTATGACCTAGATAAACACATAGGTTACTTTTTATCCCGGTAGGTAGTTCCTATGGGATAATTTCCAACATCCACGCGGATGAAACCGCTGGCAGAAGCTGGTTATGCATAAAGGAATAGTTTATGAAAGGAAATAAATATGGCATAATGAATCCAGCATGTCACCAAACCGTACTAGATGTACGAATAACTTCAACGTAGGGAGGAGACGCCCCGGGCGTCGGGAGCCACGTGACGACTCCCGGCCACCGTAGGCGCGGGCCTGCGGACGGTGAGTAATGGGTGACTCACCGTCCGATCAGCACCAGACCCATGCCGTACGGCGCGTATATGTTCCACGCGCGCCTCAAAGAGATGTCAGCATATGAAGGGGCCCCTCAGGGCCAAGCCTGCCGGGTAAGCGGGATTGTCCGAAAGTGTTACCGCTACCCCGGAACATAAAGGGCTACGGAAGGAACATAGATGGGTTTCAGTCAGTAAGAGTCTGACACTCCCTTCCGCTCCACCCAGAGCGGGAGCAGTCATTGGAAGACTTCCCAGCCTTAAAAAAAAAAAAAAAAGGCAAGTTCAGAGTCATGTACTGAATAAATGGTAACCGGATTCGCGTCGCTGTCCGTTCCATCCTGTATACAGTATTCATCATCTGCCAGCCTTTTTTCAACTATATCAGGGTCAGCTTCCAGTCTTACCAGATCCAGCTGAATACCATTATTTTACATGGAGCGACTGCCCATCTCGTGGAGTTTCTTGCCCATTCTTCTCCACACGAAACTACCTTTTGGAAGGGGCGACTAGAATCAATTCTATTTCTTGTTCATTTTGACGTTCAAAAGTGCCTTACTTGTGCCTATTTGAAATAAATGATTTGACTTTGACTTTGACATCTGTACTCCACAACCCATTTACTGGGTAGAAAGACTGCTTGTCAAACTTTCGAGCTTCTAACCCGAAACAACTTAACAAGGACACCCGGGACTAACGGCTTAACCTGCTTGCCGAGGCACGGAGGAGACTCTGCATTTAAAGATGGTCACCCATCCACGGACCACCCGCGGCAAGCGCAGCTTAACCTGATCGATCGACACTTGTGGCTGTTACTACTTAGCGACAAGCCATACTCTGTATACAGTGTGTTAGGTTAAACGAAGGACATACTGTAGAGGATGGAAGATCCTCTACTAAGGGGGCTCAGTGGCAGAGCGTGTAATGTGTGTATTGGGCTTCTATACTATGAAGAGAAACACGGATGGCCACACATGTATTATATTTTCACTTTGTTATAACGAATACATCTGTTTAGCTCTACATCAGCTACGCCCCCCTTGAGTAAAAGGGAACACTTAGTTTTAAAATAACTAAGCCCTTTTACTCTTGGCATCCGAATCTATCTAATCCTACCCCTACCTAGCCTAATATTAAAATTACCTATCCCCAGGAGAATCTACATGTGAGGTCTGGCCTTTGCAAAGGCAGGCTCAACTCTGGCAAAGCGAATCTTACGACATCACAAGAGTCCATGAATGCATTAATGTGTGCCAATGTGCACACAAACTAACGCTAGGCCAGTTTGAACCCCACTGCACCAAAACCTAGGACAAAGGGTGCAGCCAGCCTCCGAAAACAAACAATGATATGAAAGTTCATATCGACCCTGATGGGGTTGACTGCAAAGAAGGCTGAACATCAATATCCTATACCCCGTCGTACGCTATTGAGTCAGAGGGAGAGTACGATCCAGACGTAAAGGCTTGCGAAAAAACGTTTCATGCCCATACTCCAGATATGAAACCACAATACGGGTTCCAAGATATGGGTACCCCATCCTCAGTTAGACCAATTGTGTCAACCTGACACACTTTGCAAGGCTACGCCCCGTTAGCAAAGTAGGCCTCAACTCAGGACGAGTGTCACCCCTTCTCTCAAGATGAACACGATAAAATGCTCTGGAGCACGATCATGCTAAACTCATAAAGCACTAGAGAAATATGAAGACGAAGTGTCGCTCCCTCTGACGCTTTGACGCGGCGAGGTGTGTCTCCCACACGCTCATCCGGTAGCGTCTCATTCATTTTTGATCACCATATGCAATAAACACAAAGAGAAATGCATCAATAAACTATATCTTAAAACCAAGCTAAAATAATGAGAAAATGTTGTTTACATCTGTTTGACATGACAGACATGTCAACAAGTGGCAAATATGTCTAAAACTGACAATTAATTATCAACATAAAAAAGAAAAGTCTATAATCTATTTAGCTGTAAAAAGGTTTTGTTCGCTACTACTTATCTCAAAAATTATGCAGCGATATGATATGAAAACTATTTGGAGTCGTAATTATATAATTTTAAAAAGTGAAAACTCCCATTTATCTAAAATGTTTCTAAACCTCTTTTTATTCGATTCTGTAAACCCATACTGTATAAAAGGAAATTTATTTATAAAAATTTTACGAGTTTTCCTATGACCTCTTTTGGTCATAATTTTGGAAACAAACTTTTTCCTTTTAATTTTTCTGACATACAAAGTCATATTTTGAAGACGTCTAAATCTGAAATTGTCATTATTTTTATATGTCACAGAGCCGTTCAAGAAAATTTTATTTGTTTGTTGGTTTTTCTTTTTAATATTACAAACATGTTTAACTCTAGCTTTCACCATTCGCCGATGTATGAACAAGTTACGATAAGTGTTTGTAACCACCATCGCTGAAGAACTAACAAAATGCTCACTCTTCTCCGCCTCTATATTCGAAAACTCTAACGTTGAAGATATAACAAATGGTTCATTTTTCTTCATCTGCACCATTTCACCTCTCAATGTATGTGACTCCGCGTCATCCACAACCAACTCTTGGACACTTACATCCAATGAAATGGATACGAGACCATCTTCATCAACAGGATCAACAGCGATGTTAATTTTATTGAATTCTACATCGTGATCATGGTAAAATTCATTAATATGCTCTGAAACAGAATCATGATCATTAATAACAGGACTGGACCGACCCGATTCGTCCAGTTCTTCCTCATGTGCAGACTCGAACACTTCCGTCTCCTCATCAACATCACAGCTGTCTAGGCAGCTTTGCGCGTCAGCGCCAACAGCATCATCAACGTCGTCATCAACGCTGCTAACAACATCATCATCATCACTGCTCACAAGGCAGCTTGGCTCCGTATCTAGCACCTTCTCTTCTTTTGCGCTAGAAATTACAACAGCATCAACACACATATTTACAAAAAATTCCTGTCCGCACTCCTCAGACAGCTCTTGTGTTGCGCCAGGTGAGGAAACATCCTCCACAGCAACATTTACTACATTTTCCAACACAAATGGAGCACACATTCTTTTGTGAACTCTGCACGGGAACTCTTTCCTCAGTGCATCACACATCGATTCATAACTGATCTCTAGATCATTATACATTATTGTCGAATGATAAATACGGGCTGGACCTTGCATAAATGCGCCCATAATCAGAGCCCAATTGCTCTTTGGCCACTGCTTATCTATCGCTAACACTTGAAATTCGGCTAAGAATTCCTCGAAGCATACGCCGTTGTAGGCGGAATAAACAATCATGCTCTCCATGGTAACCATAATAACAACTATAAACCACTTAGCTTTATATATCCAGGCGTTGTTTCATTCGCCTGCTTTAATAAATTCACTTCATAATACGACTAGGGCGTCGTTTTTATTATTTTGCGCACCACGAACGGGATGCGTAAACATATACTCGTAGAATACTCGTTGAAATAGTTTTCCTTTATATCTTGTATTTATACACAGTTACTTGTTCGTGCAGTCACATCCACCACGATGCGTAGAACGCCCGTTAAACGGTTTAACCGAAATTTTGGTTATATTTTATTTTCTTTACTTGTGCAGATATTATTAGGTTCTGCACACACCAAAAAACAAACGAGCGGGATCGTACCGCGTCTTCTAGTGGAGACCCTGGCGTACTCCACCAAAATGTAGAGGATGGAAGATCCTCTACTAAGGGGGCTCAGTGGTAGAGCGTGTAATGTGTGTATTGGGCTTCTATACTATGAAGAGAAACACGGATGGCCACACATGTATTATATTTTCACTTTGTTATAACGAATACATCTGTATAGCTTCGCCGCCGGACGTCAAGTCTAGAATATGTAAAAACCTAACTATCTTATAAAACATTTGAAAGGTTCGAATGCCGTCAGATAATTTCCAGCCTTGTACAACATAAGGTTTTACTCTAAGGCTCTACAATACTTTCAGGTTGTATAGTACCTACTCATAGCAATCAACAACGTTGTCCATTGGACCAACTCTAAAATATGAAAAAGATATATTAGCTGTTCTGCTGTAAATGTACTGAACAGTTGATTTTTTTTATGATACAGGTATAGTTCCCGTTGACAATTTTCATGGGTATAGTACCTCCAGAAATTAGGTCCCTCGTTTAACCTAATACACTGTATAGTATTTAAGTCGTAATTTTTACTTCTTCTTTTCATGTGGTTAGCGACTAACCTGCTGTTAGAGTTTTTATGCTGCCCATGGGCCTCTGAGTTAGCTTCACATGCTGTTTAGAAATATCTCTCAAACATGCTGGTTTCCTCACGATGATTTCTTTCACCGATTTTTAAGCTAGTGACAATACAATACGCACATGAATACTTAAATTTTTACTGAAATCTTTTCAGGGTATTTTGATGTTCATGTATCTTTCATAGCAACATGAAACCAGGCAGGTAGCCGGGGTTGGAGGTGTTAACCGACTTTCAAGATAACAGTTACGTGTAGGCAGGTACTAACCACGCCTGGTCGTATTAATTACTTGGCCTAATTGTTTTACCTCTTCATCATAGCTTGTGAAGCTTAAATTAAAAGCGTTAGCGATTTTAACTAGAAGCGGGTAATGAAACTCATGGTACTTTTCTTGCATCTCTTTTTTCGTTTTTTTCGTAGTATTTTTGCTGTGTCAAATTAACACCAATAGCAATATCTATACTTATATTATAAAGCAGAAGAGTTTGTTTGTTTGAACGCGCTGATCTCTGGAACTGCTGGTCCGAATTGTTTTTTTTTTTTTGTGGTGGATAGTCCATTTATCGAGGAAGGCTACAGACTATGTAACATCACGCTACGGCTAATAGGAGCCGAGCAGCGGTTAAACCGCGCAGGAGCATCTAGTCAGTGATAACCTAGTTGAGTGACAATCGGCCTGCCAAGTCATAGGTCTCGAGTTCGAACCCAAGCCAAGTATTTTATCGTTATCACTTGCTTAAAAATCAGTGATGGAAAACATCCTGAGGAAACCGGCATAACCTTTTTATATATAATATATCTTCTTCTATATTATAAAGAGGAAAACTTTGTTTGTTTGTTTGGTTGTAATGAATAGGCTCAATAACTACCGGACCGATTTTAAAAATTCTTTCACCGTTGTTGGAAAGCTTAGTTTTCTAGGAGTAACATAGGCTACTTTTTATCCCGGGAAAAATAACGGGTCCCACGGCAAAGACCACGGGAGCGAAGCCGCGGGCAAAGTGCTATATTAAATACACCAGGTATAAAGTGTCTGCCTGGGTTCGAACTCACAACCGTACTTCGTAAGTCTGGGCCAATACCACTGGGTCACCACTGCTCATAGATATTGCTTAAAACTGGGTAAAGAAGCGGTGCCGGAATTAATTTATATGCCAATAGGTGTGTTTGTGTTCAAAGATCCTTGACTTTTTTTTTAAGGCTGGGAAATCATCACATGACCCCTCCCGCTCTGGGTGGAGCGGAAGGGATTGTCAGACTTTTACCGACTAAAACCCATCCATGTTCCTTCCTTAGCCTTTTGTGTTCCGGGGTAGCGGTAACCCTTTCGGACAATCCCGCTTACCTAGCAAAGATCCTTGACTGTCTTGACACGTACATTTCCTGGTCAATAGCTCTTAGCTCCTCACTTGTACCACCCAAAACTTAAAGGTCCCTCATGAATCGCTCTTATTTTAATGAAGTTTAGGGCTGGGCAGCGGTTGTGCTACCTGAGGGCTTATTAATGAACGAACTCTCACTTATTAATAACATGGAGCTATTAATTTACTGTGTTATGTTATTGGATGGTTTTATAAGAGGATACCAGCAAAGGTTCAAATCTATATTAAATCTAGACGAGCTCGTGGCTAAGTTATAACAGCCGCACGGATCGATCCATCAGGTTAAGCTACGCTTGCCTGGGTTGGTCCATGGATGTGTGACCAATTTTACATATCGAGACTCTTCCGTGCCTCGAAAAGCACGTTAAGCCTTTGGTCCCGGCTGTCATTCGTAAATCTTTGACAGTCGTTACGGGTAGTCAGAAGCCTGAAAGTCTGACAGTCAGTCTTACCAAGGGGTATCGTAATATCCAGTAACTACTGGGTTGTGGAGGTCAGATAGGCAGCACCCGCTCCATGTAAAATACTGGTATTCAGCTTAATCCGGTTAGACTGGAAGCCGACCCCAACATAGTTAGGAAAAGGCTAGGCAGAATGAATTACCAGCAAAGGTTCAAATCTATAATTTATAACTTAGCGTATCAGTCTACTTCTGGACATATTCGTCATTTATTTATTCATTAACAATATACATTGTGTTGAACATTACATATTAAATATTAAGTAAAACCATAATTTACAGAAACAATACTAATTTAAATGGAACATAAAATTATCACATGCAAAAACAATACATATAAAACGAACAATACATATAAAACCTAATTTGAGTTAATGTGAAATGTCTAGTTCAAAAGTCACTTCGTTTAAAATATGTCAACTAAAAAATTATAATATAATGTCAAATCCATAGGGCTCTCCCAGGCTGCGCCACAACACCCTGTCCTCCGCCTTCCGCATCCAGCCTGTCCCAGCCACCTTCTTAAGGTCATTGGTCCATCTATATGGGGGGGCGTCCCACGTTAAAAAAAATATAAAATGTTGTGCCACGCGCTTCACTTGTTATTACCGAGTGCCCAAACGCTTTTTGTCAGGAAATCATCAAATGAGTCCTCCCGCTTTGAATGGAGCAGAAGGGAGCGTTAGACTCTTACTGGCTAGAACCCATCCATGTTCCCTCCTTAGCTCTTTATGTTCCGGGGTAACGGTAACTCTTTCGGTCAACCCTGCTGAGCCGGCAGACATCGGCTTTAACGACACGCTGAAACGCTGAGGAAACCGGAATGCCTGAGAGATATTTCACAACAGCATGTGAAGCTAAGTCAGAGGCCTATGGGCAGCGTAAAAACTCTGACAACAGGTTAGTCACTGAACACACGAAAAGAAGACCCTATATTTCAAAAAACACACACTTTTATATCCTGCTTATACGTATGAAGTTTAAATTCGGTTCATACATTTCGAAAATCAAGGTCTTGAAAGTTTGTTTGAAATACCGTACGTCGTAAACGCTTTTAAGGGTGCCTTTCCTCGAGAGATGTTCCATGCAGCTATGATGCGAGGATCATGTAAAAGCTACCCAGCCCCAGCTGACCGTGCCAGCATGTGACCGTGTCCACTGATGCTAAGCTATATAGGGGGCTAGTGGGATGCGCCACCGCGAGGTATCTGTGCGAGGAAGTGCGCTTACTGTAGGTACTCCGCTCTGCACATAGCTACACCACTCGCGACCATCCATAGCACGCATCCAGAGCATGCATCCATCCATTTAAAAACATAGCTTAGCAGAACCCGTTTCCACCAGCGCTATGCTGTAAGCACCAATAAATATGATTGGTGGATATCCATCAATCATATTTATTTTTTTGCATTTGATATCAAACGCATCCATAGCGACGTAACATAGTATATGCATGGTGGAAAGGCAGCCTAAGACTAAAATACAAAAAGTAAAAATCTAAATTCAAGGTCCTAAACTCAACGCCTACACCTGGGCCTAGTTAATTATTATGCTCAACCTACTCAGCAAAGCCTGCTATAATTTTCAAGGCATTTTTGTTAAAAGTTACAAAACTGTGTGTTCTACAGAGCATTGAAACGTATAGATGGTCTTTAATCGTTAGTCGTCAGTAAGGACTAGTCATGTCTTAGCTGCCACAAAAAGCAATATTATTTGAATACTGCTTCACTGTTAGAAAGAGATAAAGCTATACGGGAGGTATAGGTCCATCTCATTTCCATTGTGAAGCAATCTAGATGCTAAAGTTTGGATAGATGTTTGTTACTCAATCACGCCAAAACGGCTTATTGGATCTGGATAAAATTTAACACAAAGATAGATTATAAGTTGGAACAGCACATAAATTACTTTTTATCTCGGAAAATTGTCTGGTTCCCGTGGTCCGACATCCACGCGAGTGACGTTTGTTTTCATTTTTCATACAAAATAATTCGTCAAATACGATTATAAAACTAGCGTGAAATTTGACAACGTCACATTTTCTTAGCTTCAAATATGAATGATTAGTTTGAATGAAAATGAATTACTCGTATTTATCAATGAAATGAAATATGTTTGAATGATATCTTTTAAACTATGCAGTTTTGGATCACATATTCTGGTACTTTTGTATAATGTTTATTATTAGAATATAACTCTAGAATTATGGGATATAAAAAAAACACACTGCATACTCTCTACGACTTTCAAGGTTATGCACCTGACGCATTTTGGACTCTCTATCAACCTTTTTTTTCTATTATATTCTAGCATTTGAGCCATCATGTGGAGGGCTAACGTCACACGCAACCGATTTCGCGGGCGTAATCCGCGCGAGCAAAATCGGTTGCGTGTGACGTTTCCCGGTAAAAACGTTTGTCAGAAAAAAAGTATTAAAGCAATTTAAAAATAAAAAATACCATTGTTTACTACTTAACATTCACGACCAGATGAGCAATTTAGTTAATTTCGTGCGAACATGAGTGAAATAAAAATACGTTAAGCCACTTCTATCCTTTTATATAGTCTGTGGCACATTTACAATTTTGTCTCGCCTACGACTTTAAGTGACGACCCGCGAGATCTTTGTATGCTAATTCAGCCATTTTGTAGAATAAAAGAAGGTTATTTTTTGTTCTGTTTTGTTATCTTTGCCGTTTTTTTCCTTGTGCCGAAGGCTTGAAGTCACGTTTTGTGGTAATAGCTATAATATTGTGGTTTTTGCACATGAGGGATCGTGGCTATGTATCGTTTAGTGAAGAATATAAGTCACATTTATTGTTCCAAGTGACATAAAGACAAAATCAGCGACTTTGAATATAAATTGTGTAGAAGCTTTCTGACGACACGGTTGGCGCAGTGGTTGAGCGATTGACTTGTCGCGGGTTCGATTCCAGCACGGAACAAATATTTGTACGACCTACAAGTATTTGTTCCGGGTTTGGGTGTTTGTCTATCTATGTATTTGAGTAGTTTATCAGTCATCTCGTTACCATAACACAAGCATTAGGTTGCCTAGCTTGGGACTACTAATATGGCGTTGTGTGAAATGTCCAAGGATATTATTATTATTCTTATTTCTTTCTCCGACGGATTAGGCAAATATGTGTACTCCACATTTTACCAGAGATGATCAAATTTGCAATGCTTCTTGTTAGATAATTTCCGATAACCACGCGGGCAAAACCGCGAGCAGAAGCTATTTAGAAAGATAGAAAAACCATTTATTTGGACACAGCCAGTGACACACAAATAACAAAACAAAACAAAAAAAATGTTTGAATAATAACAGAGTGTGCCTCACGGCCGCGCCAAGAGGTTCATGTCAGCATTATTTGCCAGTCAGATGCTGTCTGTCGCTGGTTTTCTGATGAATCTTTAGGGACAAGTGACGGGGAGTGCAGTTTCAACATACCTACCTATTAAATAAATAAATATACTTATAAATAAATAAATAACTAGCACCTACTTAAACCTATGTACGTCATCATCTGTCTGGGAGAGGCCTTTGTCCAGAAGTAGACTGATACGCTAAGTTATAAATTATAGATTTGAACCTTTGCTGGTCATTCATTCTGCGTAGCGTTTTCCCAATTATGTTGGGGTCAGCTTCCAGTCTAACCGGATGCAGCTGAACACTAGTATTTTACATAGAGCGACTGCTTATCTGACCTCCACAACCCAGTAACTGGGCAATACGATACCCCTTGGTAAGACTGGCTGTAAGATTTTCGGGCTTCTGACGACCCGTAACGACTGTCAAAGATGCACGAATGGCAGCCGGGACCAACGGCTTAACGTGCTTAGCACGGAGGAGTCTCGTTATGTAAAGATGGTCACCCATCCACGTCCAACCCCGGCAAGCGTAGCTTAACCTGATGGACCGACCTGTGCGGCTGTTAGTACTTAGCCACGAGCTCTTCTATATAAATTTTATATCGGCAAACTTGTTGACTCTGGCGATCTGCCAAACGGTGGCATATTACTTCAGCGATAATTACATAAAAAAACATTTGCGGTTATTTCTTTAATACACACACACGTAGAGTATCTAAAAATAAAACCGGCCAAGTGCGAGTCGGACTCTTGCATGAAGGGTTCCGTACCATTATCTATAAAAACGGCAAAAAAAAAACACGTTTTTTATATGAGAGCCCCCTTAAATATTTATTTTATTCTGTTTTTTAGTATTTTTTGTTATAGTGGCAACAGAAATACATCATTTGTGAAAATTTCAACTGACTAACTTCACGGTTCATGAGATACAGCCGGGTGACAGACGGACGGATAGGGAGTCTTAGTAATAGAGTCCCGTTTTACGTTTTGTGTAAATATCGTAGAACACAATTTGTATTTCCTGCTACAAATTCTGAACTGGGAAAATTGAACACCTCCCCTGAGAACAATTCGAAGCAGTCTTGTCTTCACGATAGATTGTTCTTACAGCTTGCACGTGTTCAATAAAAAAGGTTTCTGAAAACAAATGTACTGAAATTGCCAACTTCTCGTATAGTAAATTACATAAAAATAGCCTATAGTGTTTATTTTTATTAATATTATAATAATTGTTACCACAAACAAGAAGAAAGGAACAGAAAATACGTACTTATTGATATCTTTACTAATATTATAAAGCTTAAGAGTTCGTTTGTTTGTTTGTTTGAACGCGCTAATCTCAGGAACTACCGGTTAAAATTGAAAGATTATTGTGTAGGATAGTCCATTTATCGAGGAAGATTATAGGCTATATACCATCACGCTATGACCAATAGAGACGGATCATCAATGAAAAATATTGCAAAAAAAATATTCAATACTGAAACCACTCTCTCTATAAGTAGCGCAGACGAAGTTTCTCGGGTCAGCTAGTTACAAATAGAACTCAGTGTAACACGACACCTCTTGGTAAGACTGGTTGTCAGACTTTGGGCTTCTGACTGCCGGCAGCAACGGCTTAACGAGCTTTCCGAGGCACGGAGGGCTTTATATAATGGATGACTCAACCACGAACAATCCGCGGCAAGCATAGTTTAACCTTCAATCGACACGTGCGGCTGTTATTAATTAACCATGAGCCCTGGATATCAGTTAAGACTGTTAATTTTTAACGTCTTCAGCCCGTTGTACAGAGGCCAGCATATCAAGTTACCACAATTTGACAAATTTCTTTGATAGTATTTCAACTTTATTGCAAAGATATAAGGTTCATTTTTAATTGAGAAAATTTGACAGTTAGGGATAGCTTGATGTGCTGGCGTCTGTACACGGCATGTTTTTTTCGGTAAGGCATAGAAAAAAAATCTAATTATATTTAATGTTATTTCTATTTTATGATATTTGAAATTTTTAAATCTTCATTCTGATTGTGTGGATCTAGTTATCTGAAATAAATGAATTTTATTTTATTTATTAATAAAATCACGCGGAAGAACATGTCTAGATCAACATGCTGACTGGCAACACTGATGACTAAGTCAAAGTCAAAGTCAAATCATTTATTTCAAATAGGCACAAGTAAGGCACTTTTGAACGTCAAAATGAACAAGAAATAGAATTGATTCTAGTCGCACCTTCCAAAAGGTAGTTTCATGTGGAGAAGAATGGGCAAGAAACTCCACCGTACCGGCTATGCACTCACGGAGTGTTAATAATGGTTTGTTTTCGACGCGTTATATCACTAAAGTAAGCGTCATGAGAAGCTATAAATTTTGTAAACAAGTGTTCAGGAGTACACAACATTTGAACCAACAAAAAAAATGAATTTGTTTAAGATTTAATAAATTATTAAGTAACAAATATTAATTAACATATATTATTTAAGAATAATTATTCGTCAGATTTAGATGTTTCCATTTCTGTGTGAAACAAACTCGTACGCATTCGAAACTCGAATGACGCGTTTATTTCAAAATGGCGGCCCGATAGTTTACAATCCCACGGACGCGTTCCGGTACCAAGAAACACAAACGATAGCGCTTTGCGTCGTTAAAATATGATCCGACTAAATTAAATAGGTTGTTACTTTCATATAACCCGTCTATATTTCATGTCGATTGAAAATGGTCAATTTATTATTATCTCGCAGTATAAAATGTTTACTTAGTAAAAGATGTTTGTTTACATAATTTATAGCTTCTCGTGGCTCGTACTTTACATAGTATAGTAAAGTCGCTTCCCGCGTCCTAATGTCTCTATGTATGTATGTTTAGATCTTTAAAACTACACAGCGGATTTTGATGCAGTTTTTTTTAATAGATAGAGTGATTCAAGAGGAAGGCTTATGTGTATAATTTGTCGACATATTATGCGGGCGAAGCCGCGGGCGGAAGCTAGTAAATATTTTTTTTTTCAGATAACTAGAACCAATACACATAATATGATAATATCGAAGTTGGAAAAGAGTAATTATTAACTTTGAGTATTTTATTTTGCTATTTAATCAACATAAGAATTTAGGCTTTGGTACGGGCTACATAGTTATCTGATAAACTATTTTGATTTACATTTTATTTGTCTGAAAAATTGTTTGCACAAAGGTCTTACACAAACTTTGAGTTCTATAAAAACTTGATACTACAGCAGGATCCAAACTTCGGTACGGTACAAGGATACCAAATGATACTTCTTTCTTTGAGTTTTTTCTTTTGAAACAGTTTACGTGATTTATATTGTAAAGAGGTTGGTGTCATGTTTAAGGTTTCGTACTCAAAGCGTAAAACGGGACCCTATTACTAAGACTCCACTGTCCGTCTATCCGTCTGTCACCAGGCTGTATCTCATGAACCGTGATAGCTAGACAGTTGAAATTTTCACAGATTATCGTATTTCTGTAGCCGCGATGACAACAAATACTAAAAAACAGAATGAAATAAATTTTTAAGGCAGCCCCATACATTAAACGTGATTTTTTTTGCAGTTTTTTATAGATAATGGTACGGAACCCTCCGTGCGCGAGTCCGACTTGCAGTTGAACGGTTTTCTTTTCGCGTATTAGCACAAACTATATAATAAAAGGTAAAGAAAAACATCGTGAGGAAACCAGCAGGTCCAATAACCAAAAATTCGAAGACACGAGACACCTACCAACCGCCTCGGGGCCCGTGTGGTGGATTGCGGATGCAGTGGGAACATTAAAGGCTTATTATTATATTATAATAATATGGATTTTGGTGTATTTTTTGTTTGAAGATTTTTTTTAATTCTTGTTATATTTTACATGAGTCTTGTTGAAAAACATCTATAAAATTCAACAAATCTTCATTTTTCTTTAATTTGTGAATAAATTATAGACGACACGGTTGGCGCAGTGGTTGAGCGATTGACTGCTGCGCACTATGTCGCGGGTTCGATTCCCGCACGGAACAAATATTTGTACGACCTGCAAGTATTTGTTACGAGTCTGGGTGTTTTTCTATCTATAATATGTATGTTTTTACAAAAAAGATATGTATATAAGTAGTATATCAGCCATCTCGTTACCATAACACAAGCATTAGGTTGCTTACCTTGGGATGATATGGCGCTGTGTGAAATGTCCAAGGATATTATTGTTATTATTATTATTAAAAGTAAAACGTAAAATACGTAGGTACAAACTGAATAACCTTTTCAGAAAGACAGAACTTCACGGTTTTTTATGAAAAGATATTTTTCCTTTCTATTAGTAAAGTCCGTCTCAAAAGGCTTAGTAATTTAAAACTTGGAAATGATAAAGTTTGTATTCAACAAAACTGAAATTTTTTTCAGCATTGTGTCTGAAAATATTCTGAAAAATATACACATTTTGCTTAACTACGATAAAAGTGAAGTGACTTTTTTTATGAAAAGAAAAACTAGTTCTTCCTTTAGTCTACAAAGAGTTTTTATCTACTTATTCCCTTTACTGCCTCCAAAAATTTTAATGAGAACAGTAATGGTTGTATTTACAAGGTCAGTCGAGTTTTGAATTTTTTTTTAAATAGTAAAGTATTTAATCGCGTTGTTTCGCCCTGTTGGCTTTCATGCCCTCATGCGCAAAAGGACCTGATTTGCAGAATGCGTGGCAGCCGTAACGTAATCTCTAAGACCGTGGCTGACAGGGTGTCATCTCCGCTGTGGCGGTCCCTTGTTCAGTCATTTGATTATAATTTTGATTTTAATTTTTAATTCTTATTTTAATATTTGATTTTAATTTTAATTTTGATTTATATTTTTCGTTAGTCATTTCATTATAATTTTGATTTTAATTTTTATCCTGATTTAAATTTTATTTTATTTTATTTCAACATATCATTTTTAATTTCTTTATTGCTATTTATAATGTACCTCTATATGGATCTTTGTTATCTGAATTAAAATATATATTTTAAATTTTTTATTTATTTAATATTCGAGAACAGTGGCCCAGTGATAACGGCTCTGGCTGAGATCGTGGGTTCGAACTGAAGCAGGTGCTTTACTTTATGTAAATAATTTCATCACAACGGTAAAGGAAAATCTGACATTTCGTAGGTCCAAAAATTTTATGACATAATATACCTTTGGTACCCCACACGGGACCCGCGTCATTTTTATTTATTATCAAAGGGCTCGCGCTTGATCATTATCTCACCTTCTTCTTCTTTTCGTGTGGTTAGTGACTCACCTGGTGTCAGAGTATTTATGCTGCCCATGGACCTCTGACTTAGCTTCACATGACATACGTTAAGAAATATCTCTCAGACATACCGGTTTCCTCACGATGTATTTCTCCACCGATTTTTAAGCAAGCGATAATTATACAATACGCACATAAATCCGAAAAATCAGAAACGCGTGTCTTGGTTTCGAACTCGAGACCTATGACTTGGCAGTCCGACGGTCACTCTACTAGGCTATCACTGCTTTCGTGTAACATGTCATTAAAATCGGTAAACTCATCATCTGCCAAGCCTTTTCCCAACTATGTTGTGGTCGGCTTGCAGTCTAAGCGGATGCCGCTGAATTCCAGTATTTTAACTGGGCAATACGATACCCCTTGCTAAGACTGGCTGTCAGATTTTCGGGGTTCTGACGACTCGTAACGACTTTCAAAGATGCACAAATGAGAGCCGGGACCAACTGCTTAACGTGACACAGAAGAGTCTCGTTATGTAAAGATGGTCACCCATCCACGGCCAACCCCGGCAAGCGTAGCTTAACCTGATGGATCGACCCGTGCGGCTGTTATTACTTAGGAACCTAAGCAGGCACTTAACACGTTGAGCGCCAACGCGGTCACCGGTGAGCCGCGAACAATAGTTTTTCTATTGTGTCTGCTGCGTGGCAGTCAACGACTTAATATCTTTGTGTAGATAACATCATCACAACGCTCTCAAAACGGTGAAGGAAAATATCATGAGGAAACCTAAACCCTATTTCCTGGTTCCAAAAATTCGACGATGTATCGTGACCTTTAACCTTTAAGCAAGTGATAATTAACGCACATGACTCTGAAAAATCAGAAATGCGTGCATTGGGTTTGAACTCGAGCCCTTTGACCTGGCAGCCCAACGGTCACACCACTAGGCTATCACTGCTTTCGTTTAACATTTAAGAGACAAACTATAAACAAGTATACATCCTATCTCTGAACCTTCGTACAATGTCAACGTTTTCCGATACGATAATACCGAGATACCGAATTAATTCCCGGAGGCCCAAACTTCACACTAAGTTACAAGCGGTAAGCAGAGTCGTCTACTTGCCATACTTGGCAATATGCCCGCCACTTGCCAGGAATTAATTACCAAGTCGGGCAGGCTTGGCGAGTTTGTATTGAAAATGTTTGCCATTGTGTCTTTCTGATGTGTTGCTTTTAATTGGATTTGATATGGTTTGTAGGAGCTTGTGGCTATGTGATAACAGCCGTTTGGATCCATCAGGTTAAGATACGTCGTAATATTTTTTTAAGTGTGTTACTACAGAACTTTTGAAAATTGTATCTTCGCGAATTCACAACGAGACACCGTTCTCAAATTTCGAAGTGATATTTAGAGACTAACAGCTGAGGCTTGTTGCTTAGTAATAACAGCCGCTCGGATCAATCCATCAGGTTAAGCTACCCTTGCCGGGGTTGGTCCGTGGATGGGTGACCATCTTTACATATCGAGACTCCTCCGTGACTCGGAAAGCATGTAAAACCGTTAGTCCCGGCTGTCATTCGCGGATTTTTGACAGTCGTTACGGGTAGTCAGAAGCCTGAAAGTCTGACTGCCAGTCTTAGAAAGGGGTAACGTATTACTCAGTTACTGACTGGGTTGTGGAGGTGAGATAGGCAGTCGCTACACGTAAAATATCGGTATTCAGCTGCATCCGGTTAGACTGGAAGCCGACCCCAACATAGTTGGGAAAAGGCTAGGCAGATATCTGCGATGCAGTCCCTGTATGTTTAGGAGCGTTTGCAATCTATTCTCAAAAACAACCGACTTCCAAAAAAATACAACAAATTGAACAATAATTAAATAATTATATTAGTCTTTTTCTTCTTTTCGTGTAGTTAGTGACTAACCTGGTTTCAGAATTTTCATGCTGCCCATGGGCCTCTGACTTAGCTTCACATGCTGTTGAGAAATATCTCTCAGACATGCGGTTTCCTCCCGATGTTTTCTTTCACCGATTTTACACAAGTGATAATTATACAAAACGCACATGAATCCGTAAAATCACATTTTTTGTCTTTGGTGACTGATAACATATTTAATCCCCCGGCACAATTAATGCAAGCCCCTTAAATTTCTGACTATACAAATTCACCTAATTACACCATAATTATTCTCCTTGCCTTTTTTTTTTTTTGTTAAGGCTGGGAAATCATCCAATGACTGCTCCCGCTCTGGGTGGAGCGGAAGGGAGTGTCAGACTCTTACTGACTAAAACCCATCCATGTTCCTTCCGTAGCCCTTTATGTTCCGGGGTAGCGGTAACCCTTTCGGACAATCCCGCTTATTCTCCTTGCCTAAGATCTACTTAAGTGAAGTGGCGAAAAAGCCGCCAAGTTCGACTCGCCCATCAAGGGTTCCGTGTACCACTGCATAAAATGTAACATTACAATTTTTAAAGATAAGAACAATTTTCTTGATGCCCATGACTTTTTCATTTTATTTGGTCAAAGAATCAGCATTGCCATACAACGCCTGCCTTTTGGGAACTTTTCCTATTGACAGCGATGTGGAATTTTTTGATGCGTTTTGATTATTGTGCATATTATTATTACGAATATTTCGCTATTAGATTATTATTATATTAATTTAGTTGCAATAAATTCAAAGAGTAAATGGAAACGTACTTTATTTTATACTAGCTTCTGCCCGCGACTTCGTCCGCGGAAAATTTCTTGTTTTAACATTAACTGAGTATATCCATAATACATAAATATATGACCAATTGACATACTGTAGAGGGCAAATCTTATCTCTGTGATGTCCTTGTGATCATAAAATAATTTAATTTGATAAGAATTGATATTTTGTTGTTTAAATAATCATCCAAACAGAAGTAAGTCGAAAAAATACTTTTTTAAAACATAAAACGCAATATAAAAGTTTTGTAGAAATAATTTAGGCGAACCGGTTGCCATACATTGCTTTCAATTTTAAACAACTGTTTGGGCAGCGCATGCAAATAATTCTGTTTTCGGAGATATTTCTTTCCGACTTGCTAGACGAAAATTGCGATAGCTCGGCTAATATGTATGATATAATTTATAGCCTATAGCACTCAGGAATAATGTAGCTTTCTATCAGTGAATTTTTTTTGAAATTGGATCATTAGTTCCGGAGACTACATACAAATTTACAAATTTTACCTCTTTATAATATAATATTAATATTATATAATTATTATATAGTATAGATTTATATTTTCTTGTTATAGCGGCTAATATATAATACACAATCTGTGATAATTGCATATATCTACCTATTACGGTTCATGATATACAGCCCGCATAGGCGGACGGATGGACATGGGAGGCTTAATAATAGGGTTCCGTTTGGAACCCTTCTGGTACGCAACCCTTTAAAACAACACAAAAAGACACCCACGTGTCCCAGGATACTAACTTATTCTGTCGGAAACCGTGACCAAATTAATCTGACGAGGAAAAAGGTAGACCATTTACCTTTCGGGTAACTATGGAAAAAATAAAAATACACACGGCAAAATTCTAGACACTGAAGCTAATATGATATTCACTGGTAAAACCAATTTTGCACAGTTAACCTTTTGAACGCCAATGTCACATATACGTGTCAAGCAACGGTCCCTGTACGCCAACGACACAAATATGTGACAATGCGGTACCTACACTATAACACGAAATAAACAATTAAATCATTACTTTTGTGTGTATTTAAATAGATATCTTAAAAATTGAAGCTCTCGTACGTATTTAATGACATGAAACAAATTAAAAGACACCGTGGATATTGGGAAAGTCATGGTAACAAGTAGAAATAAATTTGTAGCTTGGTGTGGAGGGCACGCGCGTGTGTTTATGGTCTGGCGTTCAAAAGGTAGTATTCATATATGTTTTTTTAAGTATTTAAAAATGCTTTTTGTGTTTCTTCCTGAATTTTATATTTTATTGACTGTACAGACGCCAGCACATCAAGCTATCCCAAACTGTTGAATTTTCCCAATTGAAAATGAACCTTATGCTTTTGTAAAAAATTTGAAAAACTATCAAATAAACTTGACAGATTGGGGTTACTTGATGTGCTGGCCTTTGTATTTTAATTTTTGTTATTGGTTTTGTAACTGTTTTAAATAAAGATCCATACAAATAATTAATTAATCTTTATTCATTTCACATACCTGATCTTTTGCAAGAACATCACTAATTTTACCAATGAAAAAATAAACTACTTCAAAGTTTAGGTCTTGTCTTTAGCAACCCAAGACGTGCTGCAAACTATAAACTCCACCCGAGACCAAGGTCTTGTGCTAATTAAAATGACCATCCTTCATCCTTGAACAATCTTGGATCATGCTTTATTAGTAGCGTACGGGCAGGTGATTAATAGTTAAGTAACTATCAATGAGTCACTAAGTTAAAGCAATAAATATCGTTAGTGTTTAAGGAAATCTCTTACCGGCTCTTAGTTGATACTTTCCGTGACCCAAGGGCAGGCTTTTATTATGGCCAGAGGCTTAGTATTGCCATACAACGTGGCAATGCTGCCAGTCTCTTGGGTAAATTACCAGTCGACAGCGATGCGGAGGAATTTTTAGACGCCATATTTTAGTTAGTTATTAGTTTTAAATACTTGTACCTACATGGTACCTTTTTTTTATCAAGCTGAGAAATCATCCAATGACTTCTTCCGCTCTGGGTGGAGCGGAAGGGAGTGTCAGACTCTTACTGACTAAAACTCATCCATGTTCCTTCCTTAGCCCTTTGTAATCCGGGGTAGCGGTAACCCTTTCGGACAATCCCGCTTACCCGGCATGCTTGGCCCTGAGAGATGTCAGCATATAAAGGGGCCCCTTTATATGCTGACATCTCTTTGAGGCGCGCGTGGAACATATACGCGCCGTCCGGCACGGGTCTGGTGCTGATCGGACGGTGAGTCACCCATTACTCACCGTCCGCAGGCCCGCGCTTACATGGTACCTGTATTTTTTTTTTTGTGTTAGATTTTATTTTTTATATACTATTCATTAATTAATATTAATATCTGAAATAAAAGGAAATAATAATTACTTTCGTGTAAAATACCGAGACTCCTCCGTGCCTCGGATAGTTAAGCCGTTAGTTCCGGCTGTCATTAATGCATCTGTGACAGTCGTTACGGGTCGTCAGAAACCTGAAAGTCTGGCAGTCAATCATACCAAGGGTTATCGTATTACCCAATTACTGGGTTGCGGAGGTCAGATAGGCAGTCGCTCCATATAAAATACTGGTATTCAGCTGCATCCGAGACTGAAAGCCGACCTCAACAAAGCTCCAGCCAACCAAGAAATAACAGAAAAATTCATGGTATTTATGTTACCACGATTTTTTCGTGGCACGCAGGTACGAAATAAAACTACTTCACACATACAGATCGTTCTCGTGAAAAAATTCAATTCACAGCTTTCAGCTTTCAGCACTGAAAAACGCTGTAAAACCTGAACATTGCCTACATAGCAAACTGTTAATGAAACATTCCTGAAACTACGTATTTCACTTTTTAAAACTACCCTTTTATTGCGTAAAAAGCAGTTGTTTCTAGTGACTTTGTTTCTCATATATCAACATCCTGTGTAATTATCACTTGCTTAAACATCGGTGAAGGAAAACATCGTGAGGAAACCAGCATGTCTGAGAGATATTTCTCAACAGCATGTGAAGCTAAGTCAGAGGCCCATGGGCAGCTTAAAAACTCTGACACCAGGTTAGTCACTAACCACACGAAAAAAAAGAAACACTTGTTAAGAGCAGTGGTGGCAAAAACGTAACTGGCCGGACTTACGATTTGTAGGTCGTGGGTTCAACCCCAAGCAGGCGCTTTAATTTGTGTAAATAATTTCAGCACCACTGCTCTCAAAACGGTGAAGGAAAACATCGTGAGGAAACAGGCATGTCCTAGAACCAAATATTCGAAGACATGTGACATCCACCAGCTCGCACTGAGCCTCGTGGTGGATTATAACCCAGTTCCTCTCGAACAGAGGAGGGGTGAGTCCCAGCAGTGGGAACATTATAGGCTGATTATGTCATGTAACACCCTGTTTGACCCGCTTCGTCTATGATTTTCAGAAAGCCTCTTTTAAGTGCATACCTAATCTATACTAATATTATAAAGAGGAAAACTTTGTTTGTTTGTTTGGTTGTAATGAATAGGCTCAAAAACTACTGGACCGATTTTAAAAAATTCTTTCACCGTTGGAAAGCTTAGTTTTCTAGGAGTAACATAGGCTACTTTTTATCCCGGGAAAAATAACGGGTCCCACGGGAAAGACCACGGGAGCGAAGCCGCGGGCAAAGTGCTAGTCATCTATAAAATTGAAAGGCCACTCATCAGTCACTCATTCACTGATTAAACTTGAAATCTCAAATACTACTGGATCTCATCATCATCTGCCTAGCCTTTTCCTTACTATGTTGGGGTCGGTTTCCAGTCTAACCGGATGCAGCTGAATACTAGTATTTTACATGGAGCGACTGCCTATCTGACCTCTACAACCCAGTAACACTACTGGATCTATGATGATGAAATTTGGTACAGAGGATGGATGTTCGTTAGTTACGCATTCCTCAAAAACGGCTGAACGGACTTGGATGAAATTTTGCGCAAAGATCAATTATATACTGAAACAGTACATAGGATACTTTTTATCCCGAAAAAATGTACGGTTCCCGTCTTCTTCTTCTTTACGTGTGGTAAGTGACTAACCTGGATGGATGGATGGTCTGTCTCCTCGGCTTTTAAAATCTTCTCGACAGGTCTTGGTCCCACATATAACTTTCCTGTGTAACCAGTGCCTTAAAACAGGCGTATTCCCCGATGCTTTTAAAAAGGCTATTATCCACCCGATATACAAGGGTGGGGACAGAAATTGCGTCACTAATTACAGGCCTATTTCGGTATTGCCGACTCTCTCTAAGGTTCTGGAAAGGATATTAAACAACCATCTAAGGAGCTTCCTTGACAAATACCATATTATCGCTGACAACCAGTACGGCTTTAGGCCAGGGCTGTCAACGGAAGATGCCGTACTGGAACTCACGAAAACAGTTGCTGCAAACTTGGACAGTAAAACAAAATGCCTCGGAATATTTCTAGACCTATCTAAGGCTTTTGATACAGTTTCTGTCCCCAACCTCATCTCAAAATTGGAAGTCATTGGTGTGCGGGGCATTACTTTGGATATCTTTCGGAGCTACCTTACAAATCGCAAACAGTGCGTCAAGATAGGTAATTACCTGAGTGATGAGCAAACTATATCCTACGGCGTTCCCCAGGGAAGTATATTGGGCCCAACGCTTTTCCAAATTTATGTTAATGATCTGTGCAAGATGAACCTCCCTAACTGCAGTATTTACGCCTACGCTGACGATACTGCAATCATAGTACGTGGTTCAACTTGGGATATGGTAAAGTTAAATGCGGAAGCCGCAATGTCTGAAATAATGTTCTGGCTAAACTCTAACTTGCTAACGTTAAACTTAAATAAAACCACTTACATCCCTTTTGTCCTACGACGTGCTAATACCCCTGGACCAAATTTCTCCCTTGTAGCTCACTCCTGTCCCGACCCTACAGTCTCTTGTAACTGTCCCAAAATAGGCCGTTCAGACGCTGTAAAGTATTTGGGTATCCAGATCGATTCTGGACTAAGGTGGGACAAGCAAATAGATACCCTTACCACAAGAGCTATGCGTCTAATCCATATCTTCAAGTCCCTTAGATATTCTGCCGATATGAGCACGCTAAAAATGATATACTTCTCCCTCTGCCAGTCTATACTTGGGTACTGTATAACAGCATGGGGTGGAGCAGCTAAAAGCTTTGTCCTTAGAATAGAAAGAGCACAAAGAGCTATACTGAAAGTTATGACAAAAAAACCTTTTATGTATCCAACAACTGATCTTTACGCCGATTGTAAAGTGCTAACAGTGCGGCAGCTTTTTGTCTTCAAGGCGATACTAAGGATACATAAGCATCTTCCACCTCTGGACCGGAACAAACGCACTCTAATCCTACCCAGTGCCCAGCACAGAACCTCTTTCGCTCGTCACCAATTCTACATTCTTGGTTCCTATCTGTATAGAAAAATCAATAAACAAATAAATATAATAGACCTAAACTCTCATAACCTAAAAATCAAATTGACTGAATGGCTACTACTTAAAGACTACTTATTTACGGAGTCTTTACTCACATACATAGAATAATCCAAGAACTTGCATATTCACACTCTTTTTCTGTCTGACCCTCAGTGGTACTCACATACTCCCAAACCCACCACACATACACTTACACACTCTCTCTTATGCTCACTCACCCACACAACCAAACTCTTGCACTTTTACATGCACATGTATGATTCAATCACGCTCCAAAAATCCCTGGCTGCAGAAATACCTACATGATTAACCGCCCTATATGGCCTAACACTGTCTCCTAAGATACAGGACTACCTAGTTTAGGAGACAGGGTTACATGTTTTTGTATAGATTTAATGTAGATATCCTATGCAATTTTTGTACATCTTTCTTGTGTTTCATGAATCTTGTGTGTATTAAATAAAGATTATTATTATTATTATTATTAAACCTGGTTTCAGAGTTTTAATGCTGCCCATGGGCCTCTGACTTAGCTTCACATGCTGTTGAGAATTATCTCTCAGACATGCTGGTCTCTTCACGATGTTTTCCTTCAGCGATTTTTAAGCAAGTGATAATTATACAATACGCAGGCTCCCGTAGGCGCGGGCCTGCGGACGGTGAGTAATGGGTGACTCACCGTCCGATCAGCACCAGACCCGTGCCGTACGGTGCGTATATGTTCCACGCGCGCCTCAAAGAGATGTCAGCATATGAAGGGGCCCCTCAGTCAGGGCTAAGCCTGCCGGGTAAGCGGGATTGTCCGAAAGGGTTACCGCTACCCCGGAACATAAAGGGCTACGGAAGGAACATGGATGGGTTTTAGTCAGTAAGAGTCTGACACTCCCTTCCGCTCCACCCAGAGCGGGAGCAGTCATTGGATGATTTCCCAGCCTTAAAAAAAAAAAAAAAAAAAAAAGGCTCCCGTGGAATAATTTCCTACATTCACGCGAGAAAAACTGCTAGTACAAAATTATGTATACGCCTAAACAAGACTACTTCGTAGTCTAAGTCTTCCATCTAACTTGTTGATAGCTTGGCTCTCTGCCAACCTTAATAACGATTGGAGGATGTTGATAGTTGAAGATGGTGAGTTCCCGTTAGAATTGGGGGGGCATTGAGGAGTTTGAAATTGGAATTAGGAGTAGGGGAGGGTTGAATCTTGCGCACTTTAAGATTACGGTATCATTAAGCTAAGGGTATATTCGAACTAACGTTTAAGTGTAAAAGGAACTCTGGAGGATGATTTTCGAATTTGAACTCTATTCCGACTGTGTTAAAGTACTTACGAGAAAAACGTAATTTTAAACTTGAGTCTTCATTGTTCTGTAAAGAACTTTATAATGCTCTTTGTAACGTTTATTTTACAATAACGAGCGCGAAGTTTTGGGTAAAGCAAAGTTTATATAATTATTATTACTATTTTTTAAATCATTTAATTGTTGTTGTAGCAGTGATAGCCTAGTGGTGTGACCTTCGGACTGGCAAGTCATAGGTCTCGAGATCGAACCCAAGACACGCACCTCTGATTTTACAGATTCATGTGCGTATTTTATAATTATCACTTGCTTAAAATCGGTGAAGGAAAACATCGTAAGGAAACCAGCATGTCTGAGAGATATTTCTCAACAGCATGTGAAGCTAAGTCAGAGTAGCATAAAAACCCTGACTGCAGGTTAGTCACTAACCACACGAATAGAAGAAGAAGAGTCATTACATAATAAATTAATAATTACCTATAATTATATTTATTGCCGTTATCATAGAAATGTAATAAAAGTTAAATTTAAAAAACAAAATATAAAATTAATATAGGTATTATAAACATTGATATATAAAAACCTTTTATATATCAATGGGTTTTTATAATATATCAACGATTATAAATTATTAATACATCCTTCATAATTGAATATTTCAAATCGATTGTACAGACGCCAGCACATCAAGCTATCCCTAACTGTCAAATTTTCTCAATTAAAAATGAACCTTATGTCATTGTAATAAAGTTGAAACTCTATCAAAGAAATTTGACAGATTGTGGTAACTTGATGTGCTGGCCTCTGTACATAAAGAAGTAGTCAGATCGCCTCATCGACTAGAAAAGAGCTAATGATCTTCAAACGGCGGAACAGATTTTCATGAAACATAGCTAAGAACACTCGCCATAAAATTATCTATGACACAAAAAAAACTGAATGAAAATCGGTTCATCCGTTTGGGAGCTACGATACCACAGAAAGACACGTTAAACTTATAACTCTCTCTTTGCGTCGGAGTTTATAAAACAGGAGAAGTGACATGGGAGCGTTCCTATGTCCGTGGTCCTTGACCAAACGGTTTTTTTTTTGTAATAATCGAACTGGCGATTTTCTGTAAGATCAAGGCTAGGTTTTTCTTTTTAGGGTGGGTAATCATTAAATGACTCTTCCCGCTCTGGGTGAAGCAGAAGGGACCGTCAGACTCTTACTGACTAAAATCCATCCATGTTCCTTCCGTAGCCCTTTATGTTCCGGGATAGCGGTAACCCTTTCGGACAATCCCGCTTAAAGGCTAGGTTAGAAAACGAATTTGACTTGTCTACGATTTACTTACGCAATTGAAAAAGGTTGAATGTAAGAAATAGTTTTGCAATTTTCTCGTGAAACAATTCCATTTGGAGAAATGTTAGGTTTATGGTTTCTACGTTAGTGGCACAGAATATCGTAAAAACAAATGAGAATTACTTTCATTATTGCTTAGGAGCTCATGGCTAAGTAATAACAGCCACACAGATCCATCCATCAGGTTAAGCTACGTTTGCTGGGGTTGGCCGTGGATGGGTGAGCATCTTAACATACCGACATCTCCGAGCCTCGGAAACCGCGTTAAGCCGTTGGTCCCGGCTGTTATTCGTGCATCTTTGACAGTCGTTACGGGTAGTTAGAAGCCTGAAATTTGACTGCCAGTTTTACCAAGGGGTATCGCATATCCCAGTTACTGACTGGGTTGTGGAAGTCAGATAGGCAAACGCTCTATGTAAAATACTGATATTCAGCTGCGTGCGGTTAGACTGGAAGCCGACCCCAAGATAGTGGGGAAAGGCTGGGCAGATTGATTCATGATTGCTAACTCCTGCCTTTTGTTAACAAATGACTTCAGAAATGTTTTTATTAGAAAAAGTCTTACTTTCTTTTATAATTTATGATTTCCTCTTAAAATGTAGATGATGCATTTTCTTTGCAATAATCTTGAAACTAACACTATGAAAAGACCACTGCTTAGCCGTTCCGGGAAAACAGGGTTTTTTTTGAGGGTGGGAAAGCATCAAGTGTCTTCTCCCGCTCTGGGTGGAGCGGAAGGGAGTGTCAGACTCTTACTGACTAAAACCCATCCATGTTCCTTCCTTAGCCCTTTATGTTCCGGGGCAACGGTAACCCTTTCGGACAATCTCGCTCATATTTTTATGCTGTCCACGGGCTTCTGATTTAGCTTCGCATGCTGCATGGTTTCTTCACGATGTTTTCCTTCACCAATTTTTAAGGAAGTGATAATTTTACAATACGCACATGTATCCGTACAATCTGAGGGGCGTTCCTTGGGTTCGAACTCGAGACCTGTGACTTGGCAATCCGACGGTCACACCACTAGGCTATCACTGCTGCCAACTTGGTCAAAAAACAAAATAATAAAATCAAATAAACGTAAATACTTAATGGTACACATCAATAAATTATTACCCTACACTTTGATCACCTTTGCCACGGAACATAATTTAAAATTAATTGCAGACAGCACAAACGTTAATTATTATTTTTGGAACAAACTTTCATTAACCTCCCAGTCAATTTGACTTGAATTACGAGCGTGGCGAGCGAAACTTTTGAAATTAATTAAGCATTATAAGGTTTTTGTGGTTTCCCGAAAGCCAACAGACCAATTTAAGCATTGGATTCTTTTAAAAACTTTTTTTTTGAGGACGGGAAGTCATCAAATTAATGCGTCCTCCCGCTCTGGGTGGAGCGGAATGAAATGTCAGACTGTTACTGACAAAGCCCATCCATGTTCCATTCTTAGAAGATTATAGGCTGATTATCATGATCCCAAAAGTTAAAGTTCATGACCTTGCAACCAAGGTCATGAACTTTAACTTTTGAGAATGAGACAGTCAGTTACTCCAATTACGCTGGCATTGACTGCACTCGGTAGTCAATAACGTTACTTTTTATGAACTGTCAAAACGCGGAATTTGTACGTGATTTTCATGAAATATAACAATGTGACGTCACAGATTTTTAGAATCAAATGGAATACTTATTATCAATAAATGCAATTTTACAATTAATTCTCAGCATAATATTTAATTGCTCTACGGTGGTGGAAGTTTTTAAGACGAGCGGTCTTTTATCTATGTATATGATTTCATATTTTGTTTTTAACCATTTCAAATAGTCAATTGTATTAAAACTTTATAAAATAGTAATACATTATTTTTTAAACACTTTTTGCCCGTAATTAGTGGAACAATTCCATTTTTTCTATTAGTTTTGTACAGAGGACAGCACATCAAGTTACCACAATCTGAGCGATTGACTGCTGCGCACTATGTCGCGGGTTCGATTCCCGCACGGAACAAATATTTGTACGACCTGCAAGTATTTGTTATGGGTCTGGGTGTTTTTCTATCTATAATATGTATGTATTTACAAAAAAAAAATGTATATAAGTAGTTTATCAGCCATCTCGTTACCATAACACAAGCATTAGGTTGCTTAGCTTGGGACTATATGGCGTTGTGTGAAATGTCCAAGGATATTATTATTATTATTTTATTATCTGTCAAATTTCTTTGAAACATTTTCAACTTTATTACAAAACATAAGGTTCATTTTTAATTGGTAAAATTTGTGAGTTAGGGATAGCTAAATGTACTGGCGTCTGTACTATATTCTTAGCAATGAAGACTATTTATTGAATGAGTCGGATACAAACGTGGTACCTTGACAACAGGCACACAATATACCAAGGAACCACCAGTACTAAACTTTACCAATTTCCCTTTGATAAACTTAGTACCTAATTGGGGGAACTGAAAGTTATCAAAGAAGCTAATTTGTCGAGCACAAGTACCTTCTAATTAAAACTATACAAATGAAGAATCAAGAGAAATAATTTTATTAATTACTAGATGCTCCCGCGTGGTTTCACCCACTGCTTGGCTCCTATTAGCCGTAGCGTGATGTTATACAGCCTTCCTCGATAAATGGACTATCGAACACAAAAATAATGTTTCAATTCGGACCAGTAGTTCCAGAGATTAGCTCGTTCAAACAAACCAACTCTTTAGCTTTATAATATTAGTTTAAATATATGAATTGATTGAATGATGAGTGCTGAACACCAATCATTTTACATGGAGCGCCCATTTACCTGACCACTGCAAGTATAGATAATAAATAATAAACTACGATAACATGGCACGCCCCTCCAAATTACCGTTTCAATGTTTATAGTCACATCCTTCGAAAGAGTTTGTATGTAGTTGTAAGTATTCGTCTTCAGTAGCAGGCCGGCAGCGACATGCGTTGTGAGTCTTGGTGGCGTTTTGTAATTACTGTCACAAATACTTTCAAACGTTTTGAATTTTGGAGGGGCGGGCCGTGTTAGCGTAGTTTGATCTACTAGGTAGCAAGATACCACTTAGTAAGAGTGGTGTTCAGACTTTTGGACATCTGACTACTCGTAATGTCTGCCAAAGATCTACGAATGACAGCCCTAACCAAGACTGGTTGTTACATAACGAAATATAAATCAATTTCATGTAATAATTCAGACCTCAGAATTTCGCTCCTTCGCGCCATAAATTCACAGAAATTGATATTTTATTGCGAAAACGAAGGGAATGGATAACGCGACTTGTTATTCCGTTGGGGGAATAAAATTGTTTATGTGATTATATCTAAATTATGTAACAGCATTTACCATAAACAGAAATCGGCAATCGAGTGACTTTTTTCTCTGCTGGGGCGTTTGGTGCGCCACTTCTTCCCAGCTAATGCACTAGTGGACAATATTATCATACCATTATATTAGTTTAGATTGATACTTAAAACGATTTTTAGTTCCTTATGTATCGATAGATGGCGTTGTACATTTAGCACTCTCCGCTGAATCGCAGTGTTAAGAGTCGCCGTCAAAATTATGACCTGTTCTTTTATTGTTAAACTAAGTGTTTTTGATAAAATAAATATTAGGTGTCATTCAACTAGGAAGTAGTGGAAGACGGATGTTTTGGGGTACTGTTATGCTTTTTTGGCTTTCAGTGTGTATTCGACCAACCGCTGGGCGATGCCCCTAAACACTTAATGAGCTCTCCGACCCCACAGCCCTAGTGTTTCAACCAATCCCAAAGGGCTCAGCTCCCAATAAGGTTGTTATATTTGTGCCGCTTGAGGTTTTCTACACCTGCACACACCCGCCCTAGCACACACATACACATATTCAGCGGGATTGTCCGAAGGAGAACATCTTGAGGAAACCAGCATGTCTGAGAGATATTTCTCAACAGCATGTGAAGCTAAGTCAGAGGCCCATGGGCAGCATAAAAACATTGACAACAGGTTAGTCACTAACCACACGAAAAGAATGAGAAAACTACATTTTATTTTCGTGTCATACAGCTATTACTTACTGCTTAGGATTTAATGAGAAAAAGCGTTTGGGTATTGTATGCGTTGTATGCGTTTAGGTATATGAAGGGCCCCTCAGGGCCAAGCCTGCCGGGTAAGCGGGATTGTCCGAAAGGGTTACCGCTACCCCGGAACATAAAGGGCTACGGAAGGAACATGGTGGGTTTTAGTCAGTAAGAGTCTGACACTCCCTTCCGCTCCACCCAGAGCGGGAGCAGTCATAGGATGATTTCCTCCCACCAAACAAACAAAAAAGGCTTATTTTTTATTTAGATTAATCTAAATATTAGTTATTAAGTTTAATAATGAAATGAAATCTAAATTAATTATTTGTTCGCAAAATCATATTAACTTTGCCATACCTACCTACGTACTTAATGAGTTTGGGACTTAACTAGAATTAATAATGATCGAATATATTGGGATATTGAAGTTTCAAATTAATATATGTTTGTATGTATATTATAAGACTTGCATAGAATTTCCAAAGCCAATAATTACAATTACACTTCTGACGCCGATGACAAATTAACGAAGTTTTGCTTTCTTGGAAAAAAAATGGTCACACACATAATTTAATTATGTTTGGAAAAAATCTGCCTAGCCTTTTCCCAACTATGTTGAAGTCGGCTTCCAGTCTAACCGGATGCAGCTGAATACCAGTATTTTACATGGAGCGACAGTATATCTGACCCCACAACGCAGTTACTAGGTTACAAAATACATCTTGGTAAGACTGGCTGTCAGACGTTCGGGCTTCTGACGACCCGTAACGACTGTGAAAGTTCCACGAATGGCTGCCGGGACCAACGGATTAACGTGCTTTCCGAGGCACGAGGGTGTTTCGGCTTGTTAAGATGGTCACCCATCCACAGACCAACCTCGGCAAATGTACCTTAACCTGATGGATTTACCCGTAAATCAGTTAGTATTTAGCCACAAGGTCCTCTCTAATGTATTCCATTCAAATAAATATTACCTTATTATTCACAATCACTATTCATAACAAAATTCGAAACCTCAAAAAGTTCAAACAAAGTAACTTCTCAAAGCCTACTTGACATAATAAGTAGAATATCACCAAAAAAAAACTCGCCTCACATTGATCAGAAAGTTAGGGCAAAGTTATCGTAATGGTCGTTTCGAATCGATCGAATGCGAAAGTTTCTTACGATCGTGCGAAGTCAGCCCAAATGTCCTAGTGTTGTTCGTTATTGTCCCCAGAAAAGTATCGATAACTGAGTAGCGACATTTTTTTTTTGAGGGTGGGAAATCATCAATTGACTCCTACCGCTCTGGGTGGAGCGGAAGAGAGTGTCAGACTCTTACTGACTAAAACCCGTTCATGTTCCTTCCTTAGCCCTTTATGTTCCGGGGTAGCGGTAACCGTTTCGGACAATCCCGCTTACCCCGCACACTTACTACAGCGTGAACACTTGTGTTACGATAATATATTATTTTGATTTGATTTATTTTGTTTCCATTTAATACATATAAAAACTCTACAATACCTCCAGAAAAGACGTTTCTCACGACCAGACTAAATTATATTGATAGCCATATTATAGTCCCATGCTAAGCAACCTAATGCTTGTGTTATGGTAACGAGATGGCTGATAAACTACTTATATACATTTTTATTTGTAAATACATACATAATAATATGTAATAATATTATTATACATAGAAATACGTTGCAAATAGTATGATATGCCACCCACCATCCGGCCGGTCAACAATGCGCAATACATATTATAGATAGAAAAACTCCCAGACTCGGAACAAATACTAGCAGGTCGTACAAATAATTGTTCCGTGCGGGAATCGAACCCACGACATGCTGCGCAGCAGTCAATCGCTCAACCACTGCGCCAACCGTGTCGTCAAAATGATATTAATCATGATATTAATAGTTTATCCATTGTAATATAATAAATTCGAAAGTAACTCTGTCTGTTGGTCTGTCACCTTTTACGTCTAAACTGCTGAACGGATTTCGATATTTGGCAGAGAGACAGATTGCATCCCGGAAAAGGAGGTCATAGGCTACTTTTTGTCTCTAAAATACCTTCCGATATAGCGATATAACCAAAGTCTACGCGAATGAATTGCGGGCAAAAGCTAGTTTTTTTTAAACTTTAAAAGAACTCGATACCAAAGTATCGATACTTTTGTTCCGATCCTAGTGCGTATATCGATAAGGACGTAATCACATCACTAGTTATTGGAAGGCTTGACGGCTGACCCGATTTGACCTTAAATAATATTCGTGAAGATTTTCGAGAGATTCCTGAAGGGAATGAAATAGTTTGACGAGATGTTGACTTTTCTTTGATTTTAGATGACTAGGGATATTGTGGTTTGGATTGTTTGATAAAGTGAGGTAAATTTGCAAGTCTTTGAGAATGGTTTTGAATGAAAATGGATTAGGTTTTTTTCCTACTTCAGGGTTTTACTTTAAATGTATTTGTTTAATACTTTATGCACAGAAATGTAGAAGCAGACTTAATGCCATAGGCATTTTCTACCAGTCAACCTCTGGGTGATGCAGAGATGAACAGTGGTAGGTGCAATAGGAAATTAAGTGTAATTTAGAAATAGTTTAGTATCTATCTTATATTCAATGTTTGTATGTTTGGGGCAAAACTTGCTATTGTATTTTAAAACAGTTATTCTCAACCGATTGAGATGTAATTTTGCAAACACGTTTTGGTTGGATGACAATGCATGTTTAGCTTAGTGATGTCATTCTAAATTCAATATGGCGAACCACCCAAGATGGCAGACTAGTTTTTGCAGTTCCATGTTATGGGTATCAAATTAAAGGGTTTACATAGAAGAATATGAAAAAAAGAGAAAAAAAATTGCTTTTTATGAACTAAAAAGTAATAATTAAAACTTTTGCCATAGAATTTTAATATTTTTTTAAAAGCTTCTTACACTTAAAGATAGGCCTCAATCTTTGTATCTCATTATTACCTATGTATGTTCCGTAGGATAATTTACAACATCCACACGGGCGAAGCCGCTAGCTAGAGCTAGTATTATAATAATATAATAATAATATCCTTGGATATTTTACACAACGCCATATAGTCCCAAGCTAGGCAACCTAATGTTTGTGTTATGGTAACGAGATGACTGATAGACTACTTATATACATTTTTTTTGTAAATACATGCATATTATAGATAGAAAAACACCCAGACCCGGAACAAATACTAATGTTTCTATCAAAAACAAAGAAAAACCAATTTCCACCAAGTTCTAACATCCATACCGTACGAAAATATTACGATAGCTTTCCTTTCCAAAAACAGTTTTGGAACTCATTTGTGATTCATGACTAGTATAACCAAAGTTAGATCTTATGATAAATGGATTTTTCCATCAAAGTATCAGTATCTTTACTGGGAAGGAAATTATCTATGGCTTGATAACAATTTGATTTTAATTTTAATTTTGACGTATTTTGAATCTATTTGATTTATATTTGACATGATTTATATTTTGCTATAATTTATTTTGATTCCTATGTATTTGATCTTTGCTGAATGAAATCTTGAAATGCTTTAAGTGGACAATTTTAATTTTTATAATATTTATATTGAATTATTATAATATTTAAGACTCATAATGTTGACGAATGTAATTGATGCCAATGCTTAAGACTATTTTCATTACTTGTGTTTGTTTATTACTACATACCGTTTTTGTAAAATCACTGTTCGACACAAATGTAAATTTGTTATGAATAAATAATAATATTCTACTTTTATTTGAAAGTCCCTCATGCTAATCTGTAGTTCACTCGGAACCTCACTCAAGTGAGCGCACACATTTCGAAAGCGAACTCATTTGTTTTTAATATAAATCATCGCGGATTCACAATGAGAGACCATTCGAATTTCAAAGTAACGCTTAGAAAAAGTGCGACTACTTTTATGTACCCATGAAGGTTTTCTGTTTATATTGGACCTGTTTGCGTAAAAATCATCAATTTTAACAGGGTCGGGTCACAACACTATTCTTGTGTTGCCAACGTGATATTTGAACGTAACACCTAAAGCAAATTATTAAATAACTAGCTTCTGCCCGCGACTTCGTCCGCGGAAAATTTCTTGTTTTAACATAAGAAGTAAGTCGAAAAAATACTTTTTTAAAACATAAAACGAAATATAAAAGCTAAAATACAAAAGATAGGAATATGGTGTCGCGGACTTTTTTGTAGAAATAATTAAGGCGAACCGGGTTGCCATACATTGCTTTCAATTTTAAACAACTGTTTAGGCAGCGCATGCAAATAATTCTGTTTTCACAGGTATTTCTTTCCGACTTGCTAGACTAAAATTGCGATAGCTCGGCTAATATGTATGGTATAAATATAATTTATAGCCAGAGATAGCACTCAGGAATAATGTAAAAAATTTTGAAATCGGATCATTGGTTCCGGAGATTACAAACATACAAACTTACAAACTTACAAATTTTACCTCTTTATAATATTAGTATAGAATAATATTGATTGCAGAAACGTAAAAGTGTTTGGTAACATTAGATGTATTGTTATAAGGTGTAAGCTACAGCGTGACTCGCGAAATTAAAATTTTCTTACGTTTTTGTCACTATCAGGTTGTTTGTTGCTGTCGCGAATCGTATTTTAAGCAGCATACAAATTGGAAATTGCGAAAATAACGTGGGAAATTTTTAAGTCATTGACTGCCATGCAGCAGACACAATAGAAAAACTATTGTTTGTCGGACACATGGTGACCGCGTTGGCGGTCAACGTGTTAAGTGTGCAGGCTAGGACTACGCCTTAAGTGCATATACCAATATACAACCTAATTATTTAAGTAATATTTTTGCCAAAAAACGAGCTATTTTTTTAAATATATTTTTTTGCTTATGCTCAAATGACAAATATTAGCTATGTAGGCAACACGGGTTCATTTCAGGATAATTCCATTTTCCAATTCCCTTGATAATTTATCATTATTAAATTTTAATTGGAAAATTTCGTCGAAAATTTGAGGTTACAATATTAATCTTAATTTTCAAATAGAGTTGAAATTCGAATAAGTAATTAAATTACTCAATTTGTAATAGACAATACAAATGAGCATCCACAAGTATGTCGATTTTTTGATACATTTGTTTACAGTTTCAGTATACACTTTCTGAACAGACTATAGCTTGATATGTCCCGTAGTTGTGTGCACATAGACAATGTCAGCTCATCCCTTTGTGACACTAAGGCAAAGTTTGCGCCGCTAATACAAAACGAAGTTGTCCACACCAGACTTAACTAGCTGAGTTGGTGTGGTAGTCAACAGTTCTGTACGCTAGTTTTGGCGGTTATTTGTTAAATGAAAGTTGCAGGTAGTAGCTTTTTTTGTAGGTTTTTACTGAGTAAAGATCTTCTTTCTTTTTCGTGTGGTTAACCTGGTGTCAGAGTTTTTATGCTGCCCATGGGCCTCTGACTTAGCTTCACATGCTGTTGATAAATATCTCTCAGACATGCTGGTTTCCTCATGATGTTTTCCTTCACCAATTTTTAAGCAAGTGATAATTATGCAATACGCAGATGAATCCGTAAAATCTGAGGTGCGTACCTTGGGTTCGAACTCCGAGACCTATGACTTGGAAGTCCGACGGTCACATCACTAGGCTATCACTGCTGAAACATAAACTACGATAACATGGTGCGCCCCTCTAAATTACTCTACCAACGTTTGCAGTCACATATTCCTTACGAAAGAGTTTGTATGTAGTTGTAAGTATTCGTCTTCAGTAGCAGGCCGGCAGCGACATGCGTTGTGAGTCTTGGTGGCGCTTTGTAATTACTTTCACAACTACTTTCTAACGTTTTGAATTTTGGAGGAGCGGGCCATGTTATCGTATTTCAAACTCAAACTCAAACTCAAAGCATTTATTTCAAATAAACCAATTACAGGCACTTTTGAATTGTCAAGGGGTCGGTCAGTTTGAGGAGTGGCTAGAGAGGCGTCACGGCGCCCTCACCTTCCGCCTGACGCAGGTCCTCACCGGACATGGATGTTTCGGGAGGTTCCTGCACATCATCAGGCGGGAGGAAACGCCCGGGTGTCACCACTGCGAGGATCGCCCAGAGGACACGGTAGAGCACACGGTGCAAACCTGCCCCGCTTGGGCGGAGCACCGCCGTGTCCTCGTAGAGGCGATCGGCGGCGGCGACCTCTCGCGCCCGGCCCTGGTGCAAGCCATGGTCCGGGGCGAGAGGGAGTGGGAGGCAGTCACCTCCTTCTGCGAAAAAGTTATGCTCGCGAAGGAGGTGGCGGGATGGGAGAGAGAAAGGTCCTCCCGTCCCAGCCGCCGCGGGAGACGCTCCGGGCGTCGGGAGCCACGTGACGACTCCCGGCCACCGTAGGCGCGGGCCTGCGGACGGTGAGTAATGGGTGACTCACCGTCCGATCAGCACCAGACCCGTGCCGTACGGCGCGTATATGTTCCACGCGCGCCTCAAAGAGATGTCAGCATATGAAGGGGCCCCTCAGGGCCAAGCCTGCCGGGTAAGCGGGATTGTCCGAAAGGGTTACCGCTACCCCGGAACATAAAGGGCTACGGAAGGAACATGGATGGGTTTTAGTCAGTAAGAGTCTGACACTCCCTTCCGCTCCACCCAGAGCGGGAGCAGTCATTGGATGATTTCCCAGCCTTAAAAAAAAAAAAAAAAAAAAAAAAAAAAAAAAAGGGGTCGGTCAGTCAGAAAGATGAAGCTAGTTGCCCATTCCAAAGCAGTAGGTACCTATGGAGAAGAACGGGCAAGAAACTCCATGGACACTCTTTTAAACCAAAATATGTTTACAAAAACTGGGTTACATCACTCATGTTGAAATATACACGTGAGAACGATGCAGAACCTAATAAAAGCGTCCATAATTACAAGATTTTAAAAAACAATTCAAAATTAATTTAAATATTAAAACAGCCGTGGCAGCTAAGAGGTGACCAGCCCCTACTGACGGTGCCCGCTCATGAACATGACGCATGGATTAGCACCATTCAGCTCAACCATTTTGATGGGAGCTAAATGGTCCAAAATACCGCCACCACCAGTGAGACATTACAGGGAGCATGACATGCTCTCAGCCGCCAGGGCACATTCAAGTCAATGTAAGACGTACTCAGTAAATTGTAGCTTTATAGTAGGTACATAGTACTCACAAACGTGCTATGCAATTATACAATGCTAAGAGATTGAAGTTATATAATGCAAAAAGTTTTTGTGAATCTTCAGCAGCTCCAGGAGTAATCTCAGATGCTAATCAATTAGTTTAGGATATTAAAAAAAAAATAAAGAATATTCAATAATGTAAACAATTGGAGCAGCTCAATCCCAAGCCCTTTTGTCTTCAATAAAGTCTTTGACAGTATAATAAGCATTCTGGCACAACTTGCGTTTAACGAACGATTTGAATTTATTAAGGCTTAGATCTTGAACGTGGTTTGGAAGTTTATTATAAAAGCGTATACATTGACATCTAAACGAGCCTCCTATTTTTTTGAGCCTTGTAGTGGGTACAACAAATTTGTGTTTGTTCCTAGTATTCTTATCATGAATATCACTATATTTTTTAAACAATTTTATATTTTTATGGGCATACAAAAGATTTTCAAAAATAAACTGTGAAGGTACAGTCATTACATTTATTTCTTTAAATTTTTCTCTCAGAGAGTGTCTCGGACTTAATTTATAAATTGCTCGAACAGCTCTTTTCTGTAAAACAAAGATAGTCTGAATATCGGCGGCATTTCCCCACAATAGAATACCGTACGACATTACACTATGAAAATAGCTAAAGTACACTAAGCGGGCTATCTCTGTGTCAGTTAAAGTACGAATTTTTCTAACAGCGTATGCTACGGAGCTTAGTTATTTGACAATTTATCTATATGTGGCCCCCACTGAAGCTTAGCATCCAAAGTTAAGCCCAAGAATACTGTGGTATCTTCAGGATTCAATTCTTCGCCCTTTACCAACACTTTGGTTTCCACCTGTCTAACGTGGGGTAGCGTAAACTTAATACATTTGGTTTTTTTTTCATTAAGAAGTAAGTTATTAACATTAAACCAATGAACTACCGTTGCGATCGCACTATTTACATCGTCAGTAGCCGGCTGCTGACGTTTAAGTTTAAACAAAAGTGAAGTGTCATCTGCAAATAACACTATATCATGACTATTTTTTATGAGGTAAGGCAAATCGTTAATATAAATAAGAAACAAAAAAGGGCCAAGAATCGAGCCCTGTGGGACTCCCATTGTTACTATAGATCCGGGAGATCTTTTTCCATTAACGTCAACGCTCTGAATTCTATTACTCAAGTACGAAGTAAGAAGATCCAGAGCGGTGCTTCGGATCCCGTAATGGCGGAGTTTCCTGATTAATGTTTCATGAAGAACGCAATCGAATGCCTTAGACAAATCACAAAAAATCCCCAAGGCGTCGCATTTATCTTCCCATGCATTGTAAATATGTCCTAAAAGTTCAACACCGGCATCGGTAGTTGAACGACCCCTTGTAAACCCGAACTGTTTGGTGTGTAATAATTTATGTTTGTTAAAAAATCTTTGTAATTGCTCTAGAATTAATTTCTCAAATATTTTACTGAAGGTAGGTAGTATTGAAATAGGTCTATAGTTAGTGGGGTCTGATGTACTACCTGATTTAAACAAAGGTATTACTTTACTATTTTTCATTAGGTCAGGAAACTCCCCACAGTCGATACAATTATTAAAGATAAGAGCTAAATTAGGTGCTACAATGTCAATAACAGATTTAGCAACTTCTACAGAATTACCCCACAAATCTGCAGTCTTTTTTACATTTAAAGTGTGAAAGGTTTTAATTATGTCTCTACAAGTAATATGCTCAAAATGAAATTCCGTATCGCAAATATTAACATGTTCCTTAAGTAAAGACTCAGCAACAGAAGGTGATGAGTTTAAGGATTTAGTAGTTGAAACGGGAATATCCGAAAAGAACTTTTCAAAGGCCGCGGCGACTTGTAAGTCTGATTTAATTATGTTGCCATTAACAGACAAGCTGTAGTCAGAATTTCGGTTACTAGACTTTCCCGTTTCACTATTAATAATGTTCCAAGTCGTTTTAATTACATTACTACTGTTTTTAATCTTCGCACTAAGATAACGCGACTTGGCTACGCAACAAACTTTTTAAATAATTTTGAGTAATTTCTAACATATAAATTAAATTCAGCAGTATTTACAAAAGTCCTTTCATTGTATAACTCATAAAGGCGTGTTCTACTTCTATGAATACCAGTGGTAGCCCAGTCACTAAAAGATGCGCTACTATTCACCGAGATAGTCTTGGGAATAAAGGTGGAATTAAATTCTTTACAGTACATATTAAAAAAGTCATCATATTGATGAGGACGCTCAGCATGACTAGACTCCACCGGTAATTTACTATTGAGTTTAACTTTAAAGGCTTCCAAACGACTTGCAGTTTTGGGGTTAATCGTGATATACTTCTTAGCCACTTTGCTGTTAATGTTCCGGATAGTAATTTTTTGCCCGCAATGATCAGAATCTAGTAAATTTATAATTTCTTTGTGGCTCGGTATAACATCAGTGTAAATATTATCAAGGCATGTGGCACTAGTAGGTGTTATTCTGGTGGGCTCCAAAAATAGGTTTACAAGATTGTAGGACTGAAACAGACTTATTATTTTACTGCAAGGACCGGAATTTTCTAATAAATTAACATTAAAATCACCGCAAACAACAATGGATTTGTTTGAATTACAAATCTTGTGTAACACTTCATCCATTATCTTTTCAAAGCAGTCATACAATCCTGAAGGGGGCTGTACACGCTTAATATAATAAATTGCTCCAATTCTATACAGGCTATTTCAACTGTCCGCTCAACAGATAGGCTCACAATATCCTTACAGTCTTTAAATTTAAGCTGGTTACTTACTAAGATTAATGAGCCACCATGTATAGCATTCACTCTGCTGAACGAACTACCAACCTGGTGATTATTAAAATTGAATAAGAACTGGTGGCTTTTTAGCCAATGTTCTGTTATACAAAGAATATCAATACTGTTAAAATTCAAAAATAAATCTACTTCTAAATCTTTGTTCATGAATCCTTGAATGTTTTGATGCACCAGGTTGATACTATTTAGTGTTGAAGAACTTTCTTTTAATTTAGATTCACAATTCTGTACAATATTGCAAGAGGTTGCCTCTATTGTCTCAATTTCTAATTTAAATGACTGTAAATGTCAACATTTGTTGCCAAATTATTGGCTGAATTATTTAATATGTCATTGCATTGCTCAATAGAAGCAATTTGTTTAGCCAAATTCTTGGCTGTAATAGAAAAGTAATATGATAGCGACACAGCTATCTGTCTTTTACAATACATAGAAAGATAGTATTTATCCATTAAAAATCTATCTTTTGTCAAATAAAAATGATTACTAACATGATTGTTAGTGTCAATTAAATGAAATGAATCATTATTACATGTCAAATTATGTAAAGTCATATTAATTTTAAATCTAAAGTTGTTTTCTTCCTGTGGCAAACTTTGGCTGTAAGGGTATGTGAACATGACAAGTTTTCTTAAACTAAGGTTAGACAGTGTTCTATAATAATGAAGCAATTCGGTTTTGTTCACATTACCTCTGTTACCAAATTTAAACTCTAAGCGTTGGCAATTTACATAAAGGGCCAAGGTAGGAACATGGATGGGTTTTAGTCTGTAAGATTCGGACACTCCCTTCCGTTCCGCCCAGAACAGGTGATTTGTGATGAAAAAATAATAAATAAAGCGTTTATACTTTTGAGACCTATTAATGAAATAAGATTGTAGACGATATAATACAATACAATAATTATGTACATGTTTATATGATAAACGAAACTACATTCGCACAATAAACAAAGCCACAGCTATTTTATTACATCATGGTCCCTAATTATGCTCGAGACTGGGATTGGCTGCCGTTTGTATAAACAAACATACACACCTGCATAGTTAGTTAGAGATATGACAATACGCAGTCAGGTTTGTTCCAAGCTATAGTCTAATTAGGTGCGATGTGTGTTTACTGCATAATACAGACGCTGTGACATAGCTATAGACGAGGTGGACTAAATATAAAAGTTGATTTTTAATTCACTAATAACCTTTTAGGAGATGACACATGATTATAAACAACTTTTTAGCGTGTCAATGGCAAAAATAGTACTTAAATATATATTTATATTTTAAATTCGTTTGGCCCAAAATTCAGCAACTCGAATACCGTTCACTGACGCAGCCATTAGGTCCTCACGTGTGAGGTGTGACGGGGCATGCGGTGCAAGATGGGAGGTGAGCCATTGTCTGTGGGGAGACGCCGCATACACATCGGAGATCTGAGCCGTCTATGAGCCCCCACTTGTGGAGGTTGTCCTTACTGCGACCTACTTACCTATAAACAACTTTTAACTATGAGACTAACTACGAAATTACAAAAAAATATACATCGGTTTCATAAATTTTTATCAAGTAAACCAGTACCTATGTCTGAGAGATACTTCTCATTTCAGGCCCATGGGCAGCATAAAAACTCTGACACCACGTTAGTCACTAACCACACGAAAAGAAGAAAAGTAAATATTGCATTTTTGTACCTACAAATAATTCATCAGGTTAAGCTACGCTTGCCGAGGTTCTCCGTGGATGGGTGAACTTATTTACATATCGAGACTTTTCCGTGCCTTGGAAAGCACTTTAAGCCGTTGGTCCCGGCTGTCATTTGTGCATCTTTGACAGTCGCAACGGGTCTTTAGAACCCCGAAAATCTGACAACCAGTCTTACCAAGGGGTATCGTGTTTCACCCACACTGACTCATAAACTTTCACCTTTATAATATTAGTGAGACGAAGACTTACAACTATAACATAATATGTACTTACTACCTATATCTTATACTTACTACTTATGCTTGTACTTACATATCTCATTAAGATGTTTATACAGCGTGTTTACTCGTCCAATAAGGCGAATGGGGGGTGTTCTACAAACATAGGGTGTTTGCTGGGACGTAGGTACGAAGAAGTTAAAATGTTTTTCTCGCAAGATTATTCGTATTAGGTAAACGATAAATCTAACGAGAAATTCTTAGGAAAAATAATTGTAAGTAATTGTTATTGCTACAGTATTTTTGTACTATAGGCGCTTTACTTGTGGTTAGCAAGTGTACAGCAACGCTTTTATTTCGTGAAGGTGGGATATCATCAAATGACTCCTCTCGCTCTGGATGGAGCGGAAGGGAGTGTCAGACTCTTACTGACTTAAACCCATCCTTGTTCCTTCCGTAGCCCTTTATGTTCCGGGGTAGCGGTAACCGTTTCGGACAATCCCGCTTATCCCGCACACTTACTACAGCGTGAACACTTGTGTTACGATAGATAATATATTATTTTGATTTGATTTATTTTGTTTCCATTTAATACATATAAAAACTCTACAATACCTCCAGAAAAGACGTTTCTCACGACCAGACTAAATTATATTGATAGCCATATTATAGTCCCATGCTAAGCAACCTAATGCTTGTGTTATGGTAACGAGATGGCTGATAAACTACTTATATACATTTTTATTTGTAAATACATACATAATAATATGTAATAATATTATTATACATAGAAATACGTTGCAAATAGTATGATATGCCACCCACCATCCATTTACATTAATAATCGTGACTCAATCTGCCGAGCCTTTTCCCAACTATATTGGGGTCGGCTTTCAGTCTAACCGAATGAAGCTGAATACCTATTTGATTATTATATTTCTAATTATATTGTTTCTGACTATCTGTAACGACTAGCAAGGATCCACGAATGACAGCCGGGACCAAATAACTTCAATACCATCCATCATACAAAACCTCGATAAAAAAAACCGCTAGTTTTGAACTCATGAATGTACCTAAAAAATCTCTCGCGTCTTACTTTGACTGACTTGTTTCATTTATTCATATTTTTTCCATATAATATACAATTATTTTAAATATTTCTTAGTAAGATAATTATGTACTAGGTATGTGGAGAAAACAATACGACTATAAATGAAAACACTGACAAAAACAATGAATAGGACTATTTTGGAACTATCAAATGAATCCAAACACCGTTAACAAGTGTTTTTTTTTTCAAAGAAAATTAAATAATAGTTACGGGCCGACTATGAGTTTTGCCAATCTTTGACTAGCTATAGTGACTAATCTATTGGATATATTTGATTGAATTTCCGTATGCAGGCTGGGGACAGCATTAGATAAACGTAAGCGGGATTGTCCGAAAGGGTTACCGCTACCCCGGAACATAAAGGGCTACGGAAGGAACATGGATGGGTTTTAGTCAGTAAGAGTCTGACACTCCCTTCCCCTCTACCCAGAGCGGGAGAAGTCATTGGATGATTTCCCAGCCTTAAAAAAAAAGCATTAGATATACGCAGTTTAATTTATGATCGTATTGTTGTCTCCGCTTTGTAAATAAATAGTGTTGCGCCGGGGTCGGGAGCAAGATAATTGACCTGTTTAATTATTATTAAGATTAAACAAAGCATGAATTCAATCATGCAGATAAAACAAAAGCCTCCTAATTAAACATGGAACCATGACCCTTGCAACGGTCAGCCCTAACAGATCTTTGGGGAAATTCCAACCTTATGTAGTTAATGTAAGGTTTAAATTACCCCCAAGGACTTGAAGGGTCGTAACTCCGTATTCAACTGTTGTTCTCCTATGTGTTCATTATCAGAGTTGCTAGAGCAAATATTTGGGTTTGGCTTTATCTTAATGTTTGTTTAGCTCGACTGAAGGGCAGTGAGCAATCGTTGTTGTACATATAAAAAACGGCCAAATGCGAGGAGATTTCTTTAGGGTCCCGTTTTACTCTTCGGTTACGGAACCCTAAAAAGTTTGAGGCTTGTCTTTAAGTATAAGAAGAAGCTTTAAAAAATCAAACCATTCTTTCTTCTTTTTCTTGCCGTTAGTGACTAACCTGGTGTCAGAGTTTTTATGCTGCCCGTGGACCTCTGTCTAGATATTTCTCAACAGCACGCGAGGCTAAGTCAGAGGCCCATGGACAGCTTAAAAAATCTGACACCAGGTTAGACACTAACCCCCCCGACCCTTGCTCGAGCCAGCCCGCGTTGCCGCTGAGCCAGTAGCTTTAAAAACCCCCGATCCAGCTGTCCCTTGCTGTCCCCCCCCAGCGACGCCCTAAGCCGAGGTCCGAACCCCGCAGGTGCCCTTAGCGTGTAGTCGCTTAGTTTTGTAAGTTAGGTTTAGTTTTTATTAAGCCCTGGCTGGAGGCTACAATTCTTTTGTGGCAGCCACAGGCAAGCCCGGTTAAGCAGTAGACAACCCTTTGGTTGAACTGCGAGATGCCATTACCAAAAAAAAATAGACACTAACCACACGAAAAGAAGGAGGAGGAGTGCCTTTGACTTAGCTTCACATACTGTTGAGAAATATCTCTCAGGCATGTCGATTCCCTCACGATGTTTTCCTTTACCGATTTTTAAAGCATGTGATAATTATACAATACGCACATGAATCCGAAAAGTCAGAGTACGTGCCTTGGGTTCGAACTTAAGGCCTTTATTACTCTATGACTTACAGAACGACGGTTACACCACTAGGCTATCACTGCTACAACAAACTTTTATCTTTTCCAATTACCTACTAAATATAATAATATTACCAATCAAAATCGAATCCCTCAAATAACTCACCAAAAGCTCAAACAGATTACAAAAACTTTATTTACGAATCCACAATAATATCTCAACAAAAAAAGATAAATTCCCAATCCGATTATTAAAAAAAAGATACATCTCCAAAAGGTACTTAAAAAAGCAATAAAACATCTTTTTGGAGACATCCCGATAAATCCTTTTGACTTCGCTAAGGGTGCATGTCTATTGGGACGGCAAGTAATCGGAGCGAGCGAGCAAAGCGGAGCAATGAGTGAATATTGTCTGTACTTGCCGGGATTGCATTGAAATGCATAAAAAGAATCCACTAAAGGAATCTATTGAAGGGGATTTTATAACTTATCTTTAAGTGTGGCGACAAATACAACGCCACATCACTGGACTGACGTCACGAAAAATCCTACATCGCGCAAGTAAAATTCGCCGCGCGACTAACATAATTATACAACTTTCCGACACCAATTTGTCGGGCAGTAGCCCACCAGACAACACCCGTCTGGTCGGATGATCCTTCTTTTTCTATGTAGGATGACAAATATTATACTTTTTGGGACGAACGGAATAACGAATTAACTTTGGTTTGGGTAGTTTTTGAGTTAGCTTCAATAATATTATTTTAATACATGTTGATGATATTATTGTAAGTGCCACCGTTGTTTTCATAGAAAAAAAGTAAATTCCAACGTGGAATCCGAATTTGTATTGGTTAAGTACACTACAAAAAACACTACAAGATTTTGGGATTCGATGTCTTTAATTTTGTATTTACATTTATTTTCACTGAGGTACTTTAGACATTAGGGTTTTTTTCACTTAGGAAAATAGTATTAGATTTGGAAGAACACTGTTTTTTTTTTGTGGTTTTGGACAATCTTGCTTAACGCTTTTTTTGTATAATATTAAAGTAAACAGAGTAACTCTATACCACTCCGTTATAATGGACAGGCACCCTAATGCTCCCGAAGAACTTTATCGGGAACTGACCCCGAATTTGAAAGATTTGGGTAACAATGTGGCGAGCAATTTTATCTTTTACTTCAAGATTCCCGTAAGGTGTGAATTTATTGGTCCAAGTTTCTTTTGTGCGATGGATTTGGAGTTTTTTAAGGTTTTCGTTATAAATTCTTTGTTTTTTAACTTCCTCTTTTTATTTATTCAAGTTAAAGCTTTTTGGGATCAGCGGTGGCCAAGTTCTACTCTCTCTCTTTTCGTGTGGTTAGTGACTAACCTGGTGTCAGAGTTTTTATGCTGCCCATGGGCCTCTGACTTAGCTTCACATGCTGTTGAGAAATATCTCTAAGACATGCTGGTTTCCTCACAATGTTTTCCTTCACCGATTTTTAAGCAAGTGATAATAATATAATACGCACATGAATCCGTAAAATCAGAGGTGCGTTTCTTGGGTGTGAACTCGAGATCTATGACTTGGCAGTCCGACGGTCACACCACTAGGCTATCACTGCCAGGTCTACTGAGAATTTTCTATTGAAAGAACCCAAAAACACTTTAGAGTGAAACAACGGAGCAGCCGTTGCGTTGCGTTGTGACGTCGCAGCGCGTGATTTTATACATACATTTTAAAACATCCATTGCGCTGTCGCATAAAAATCTTGCGCAACAGAGCAGTGTGGTTTCACTCTTACCCCACCCGGAAATCAAACCCAGGACCTCAAGCTTAGCAGTAGCGCTTGCAACCACTACACTAACGTGGCAGACATTAGATGTAAAACTTAAAAAAAATTAAGTTAAACATCAGTTTTAATAACTTGGACTAACTTAACAGATGTCAGTAATAGTTAAGTATTAAATGGATTAATTAATATAAGCACTCAGCTAAGAATAAGACAAGTTACATTAATTAAGTTTGAACTTTTAAGTTAGTCCTTAAGTTAGATTATTTAATTTAATTGTCGGTATGTCTTGAGGAGCTCGTGGTTCAGTAATAACAGCCGCACAGGTCGATTCATCTGGTTAAGCTACGCTAACCGGGGTTGGCCGTGGATGGGTGACCATCTGCTCCTGTGTGCCTCGGAAAGCACGGTAAGCCGTTGGACCCGGTTGTCATTTTTGTATCTTTGACAGTCGTTACGGGTTAAAATCAAAATCATAAGTACTTAATTTATCCAAACTAGGCTACAACAACATTACATAATACAGTCCCCCAAAACGCCCACCATTTACCATTAAGTCTATAGCCTTGCTTAAAAAAAAGTTTTTTTTTTTATTGGACATTTTAAAGTGTGTCGTTCCACTCGCACTGTCGAACCATCAAAAGACAGACTAAAGCTGTGGCGAGACAGTGCTTCCTTACCCACTCCATTCGTTTCAACTGCTGAAGGTCTCCCTCCTGGGTGCGACTGCCTTGGCCAACCTGAAAGTCTTTAAACAGAATCCGGACCCAGGTTGGCCGAAACAAGGAAAAGCAGCTCAGGTAGGGATTCATAGACAACTCCGCCTTGGAGAATAAATGTGGTGGTAATCCACAAACAATGGGACACTTAATCTCGTGTCCTGCGTGGTCTGTCGTCTGCACGTTACAGGAACTGATGGACGCTAGTGATGGCGCCAAGCACGTAGCCGAATTTTGGGCAGAGTCAATTTTTTTTTAGAATAAACAAGGTCTCATCAAATAAATAAACACAAACCACGTTTTTTTTTACGTCTAAAGTACAGAATTTAGTAATTACCAATACCGAGCCAATTTTCCTTTCGCTGAATCGTTTCCATTTATTTTCGCTTTCATATTCAATATTATTTCCATTTTTCCTGACGGTTCCCTCCAATTTTACCGTAATATTCTTTTAAAATTTTCCACTTTTCCTTATGGCGCCTACTTTAGGTTAAATAGCTTCCTTACTTTCTTGAAAACAGATCTCACAGAGTGCTTCTTTACTGTTTCCTTGGAAAAATGGAGGCAATCGTATTTTTCTGAAAGAATAATGCATTCAAAATTCATCCAGGAATAGGGATGATGACAAAAAAATATTTTTTTGTCCATCTAGATTATTAAAAAATATTGAACATGTACTTGTTCGTTGTTAACTTAATCAAAAGATTACGTCGATACATTGTGTTAAAATGTGGCATGACGTCTCTCCTATGTAATTTTATACTGAGTTGTGACGTAGCGTGCCCCCTCTCCGCAACTTTAATACTAGTTATCTAAGTAATTTTTTATTCACATTATGACTAAGCAAAAAATACGTGTTTAGTATTTTTTTTTATCTGACCGACGGACTGAATATAGTTTCTTTTATTACCCTGTAATCATCCCTATTGTATTGTCCAAATTAGTTTAGTCAACTTGTAATTTATTTACCTAGTTTTTTTACTTATCACATAAAAATGAGCTATAACATAATACCTACCTATATCTATTAATATAAAGTGCTAATATATTCTTTAAAGTTTATTAAAAAGAGCGCAAACAGTAAAATTCGATATCGAGCTCATTTTTTTTTAAAGTAATTCATCGCGGATTCACAACGAGACAGCGTTCGAATTTCAAAGTGATGTTTAGAAAAAAAAGACGACTGCTTTTGTGTAACCATGAAGGTTTTCTGTTTATATTGGACCTGTTTGCGTAAAAATCATCAATTTAAACAGGGTCGGGTCGACCGCAGTGTTCTTTACGTATCGAATAGGAATGGAAATGTGAATCCATTGTCCAAAGGGTGAGAATTGCTAATAAAATAGGACTAAAACTACCCTTTTGCAGATATTTTTATAGAAATATATGAGGTATTTTTTCGTGTATTTTCAAATTTTTTCTATAAAAGATTTCAGCAGATCTCTTTTGTTTGATTTATTTGAGGTATTATTATGTATAATGAAATATTTTGTGACTAATATTGTGTTTTATTTTGTTACAGGTAAGTTTGGATACAGTTCTTTTCCGGTATCTTAAGGTAATTTAAGAAAATCCAAAAAAAATGTATTTTTATAATCTAAAAAGTTTATTTAAGTAGGTACCTATTACTTACCCAAATCAATAAGATTTGATGGAGCGATTTTAAATCAAACAACTTATAGAATAAATTCACAGAAAAAAAAATACGGCGTTGATAATATTTAAATTACCTAAAACCTTTATACTTTCAGCGTAATAAAATCCTTTCTAGTTAACTAACAAAATTTTAATTATTTACAACGTGCAAAATAATATTCAACAAACTTCTTTAGCTGTCTAAGGATAAAGGGACATAAAATCAAATAAAAATATTATTTCAGAAAGCGCTGTGACCTATTCATACCCATAAAAAGCAAAGCGATGTTTTAGTAAAAGATTTCAGACGTAATTAGGGCCTGCAAATAAAGTGTTGGCCTCAGTAAAATTCGGAGGCCGGTCCTCCAATTATAAAAGCCATAAAAACAAAATTAAGACTAACGGAATTCGGAGAAATAACCGAATTTGGAGAAATATATTTTAACAGAATTATGAGAAAGTATTTTGGAGGCCTTTTCAGGGTACCTAACATTTGTATGTATTCCTGTTTTTATTGCGATAAAGGGTCTGAATGGACTCTTTAATATTTAGGTTGAGTAATAAAATATTTCGGTGACGGATTTTCGCAATGTTATTGAATTATTAACTGGATTCTCGAAAACCAATAATAAACATATTGACTATGCAATTGGTTTAATAAAAAAACATAATTATTGACTGTACAATTGGTTTATGGAAAACATGTTGACTGTACAATTGGTTTATGAAAAACATGTTGACTGTACAATTGGTTTATGATAACATTGACTACATTAGTAGTTTATTTTTAGACAAAAAAAGTCTAAATGATGTTTTTAAAATTACAATTTTCATTAAATTCCTGTAATATGCGTCTTGCCGGCAACCGGGCACAAATCTAGACTCCAGGCGGCTACTGAAGGGGAATGGAACCGGCGAGAGATGTCGTGCGGTGTCCCGCAGGGATCGGTTCTGGGGCCGTTCCTGTGGGACATCGGTTACGACTGGGTGCTGCGGGCCGACCTCCCTGACGGCGTCAGCGTAGTTTGCTACGCTGACGACACGCTGGTCCTGGCGCAGGGGAGGTCGCATCAGGCGGTGGCCGACGCGATGACACGCGGGGTTGCGACAGTCGTTGAGAGGATCCGGCAGTTGGGTCTCGAGGTGGCATTGCACAAATCCGAGGCCATGTCCTTTCATGGGCCTCGGAATAGGCCACCATCGGGATCCCAACTTACGGTAGGAGGGGTTCACATCGGCGTCAAGACCACGATGAAATACCTGGGTCTGGTCCTCGACAGCCGATGGAATTTCGTGGAGCATTTCCGACGTTTGGCCCCCAAGCTGGAACGGACTGGGGCCGCCTTCAAGCGGCTCTTGCCCAATCTGAGGGGGCCAAACGCCTCCTGCCGGAGGCTTTACGCGGGAGTCGTGCGGTCCATGGCCCTATACGGGCCCCGGTGTGGGCGCGTTCATTGCGGCGACGAGCCGCTCACTATCTGAACGCGCCCCAAAAGGTGGTAGCCATTCGGCTAATCCGGGGGTACCGCACGATCTCGGGCGAGGCGGCAAGCCTCCTTGCCGGACTGCCGCCGTGGGATCTGGAGGCGATAGTCCTCGCGCGCCTGTTCGAGTGGCGCGCGGAGGTACTAAGCCGGGGAGAAACTCCGTTTCCGCAGCAAATTGCGGCGGAGCGGACAGACCTCCGGCGCGATCTCATGGCGGCCTGGAATCAGCGACTGTCGCAACCCAGCGCAGGGCACGCCACGATAGTGGCGGTAAGGCCCCTCTTTGAGGAGTGGCTAGAGAGGCGTCACGGCGCCCTCACCTACCGCCTGACGCAGGTCCTCACCGGACATGGATGTTTCGGGAGGTTCCTGCACATCATCAGGCGGGAGGAAACGCCCGGGTGTCACCACTGCGAGGATCGCCCAGAGGACACGGTAGAGCACACGGTGCAAACCTGCCCCGCTTGGGCGGAGCACCGCCGTGTCCTCGTAGAGGCGATCGGCGGCGGCGACCTCTCGCACCCGGCCCTGGTGCAAGCCATGGTCCGGGGCGAGAGGGAGTGGGAGGCAGTCACCTCCTTCTGCGAAAAAGTCATGCTCGCGAAGGAGGTGGCGGGATGGGAGAGAGAAAGTACCTCCCGTCCCAGCCGCCGCAGGAGACGCCCCGGTCGTCGGGAGCCACGTGACGACTCCCGGCCACGACGGTGAGTAATGGGTGACTCACCGTCCGATCAGCACCAGACCCGTGCCGTACGGCGCGTATATGTTCCACGCGCGCCTCAAAGAGATGTCAGCATATGAAGGGGCCCCTCAGGGCCAAGCCTGCCGGGTAAGCGGGATTGTCCGAAAGGGTTACCGCTACCCCGGAACATAAAGGGCTATGGAAGGAACATGGATGGGTTTTAGTCAGTAAGAATCTGACACTCCCTTCCGCTCCACCCAGAGCGGGAGCAGTCATTGGATGGTTTCCCAGCCTTAAAAAAAAAAAAGGCGGCTACTGAAAAATTTCTGTTGGAAAACCCCAATATCATGCTACCCGGTCTGGGAATTGAACCTAGGACCTCAATAGTGCTTGTGACCACTAGACTAACGGAGCAGTCGGCTCACATATTGATCTTAAAACAAGTATTCTAACTTTCTTGCAAGAAGCCGCTTTTTATTAAAATAAGTTAACGAAATCATCTCTACCCAGAGAAAGAATAAAACTTTTAAATAAAAGTTAAAAACCAAATACATTTTCTCCTCAAGATAAATATGTAAATACGTTCCGAAACGTTCTCTACAATAGAGATTGGAACAAATTGAAACGACTCTACAAACGGCTATTGAACGTAGAGCTCTCTTTTAAATGTTCTCGTTAAAAGTCTGGGTGCCTTTTTAAAAGCTACCCGCTTGCTGCGACTATGATTTGAGTTTTAAATTTAATTCAATTTAAATTTCGAATTTTAAACTTCGTTTTTCGACATTGGTTTTGTAAATGGCAGAAAATATTTTTGAGAGCTTCGACGTTTTATTTTATTAAAAGGTTTTTCTTAAGACCACTAGGTTAGACCGAGAAATTCAATTTTCATACTTTTTTTTTGTAATTAAATGTACTTTTACTTGACTACCTCGGATTTTTTGTAACTTGCAGGTTTAGAGCCACGTTGTATGTTAATAATGATATATTGACAAAATTATAATTTTTTAAGAATACCTTCCAAAGTCATTTGATGAATAAATTATTTCAAATCGTAATATGAACTTAGAGGATTGTATTATTGATTTTGATTATTACAGTTCTATACAAACGTTCTTGCTCCGGCCGTGAATCGTATTATGATCAACATAAAACATAATATTGACCTGCCACTTGTAGAAAACGTAAGAAAAATTGAATTTCGCGTGCTACTCTGGCGCATTCACCTTTAAAACCCTTTTGAGGTAAATAAACTGATGAAAACCTTTTTGATGATGCTTGAAAAAACTGTTTAACATGTTTCTGACAGTGAACTTGTATTAAAAGACTTTTAGGGTTGATACGTTTCAGCGGGATTGTCTGAAAGGGTTACCGCTACCCCGGAACATAAAGAGCTGAGGAAAGAACATGGATGGGTTTTAGTCAGTAAGACACTCCCATACACTCCACCCGGAGTGGGAGGGATTTCTTTGAAATTAGTTTACTGTTTTTTTCGATGAAAAATTTCATCGTAAATTAGTTCAGAATCTTGCTCTGAAGCCATGATAACCGGTTTTGCTTCGATATCAACCAATAAAAAGGGTTGATACGTTGTTATTATAAGTAGTTTTAAAAGTAATAATTTATACTTTTCATCAGTACGTAACATCGTTAAACCTCATTAGTTCTTAATTGTATCCATCTGACAGGTATCAGGAACGCATTCTGTCATATTTTTTATGTTTTTAGTTTTTCTTAGACAAAAACAGAATCTAATTGTATATAAAAGTAGTTATTATTGTACAATAAATCGTACTGTCTTACAGAAAAGACAATACACTAATTTAGCGCTGAAACACGCAACATAAGGCAATTAATTACATCCCCAAAATCTCTCTTATTTAATGAACACGACACAATCTCTTATAATCAAGTCTAGTATCTAATAAAATCCCACTAGCTCACTATTTCTCGTCCTTACACTGACAATATAAGACTGGCAACCCATTATAGCAGAGGAATTAAGCAGGAGAAGGCTCGGTAGCCACCAAAGTTATGCGGAAAGGTAAATATGTAAAAGGTATATATGCATATAAAGAATATAAAAAAGCCGTTTATTTGCGACAAACATGATGCAAAAAAAACGAAAATAAACACGTAAAAACAAGTTGCAGGAAAAATAATAATATGCATCACATCCACGCAAAACGGGTCGCTTAGCTTAATTCAATTTCAATTCAATTCAAATTATTTTCAATCCATAATGTAACTACACAGGTGCTAAAATACATTTAAAAAGAATCAATTATGACCCGGCAATATTATAAAATAGATAGGAGAGAGAAAAAGCGCTTGTATCAATATATGCGACTATATGCGACAGGAAACCCCAATTACAGTCGGCGGTGACATGATGACGTCAACAGGTGAAGCATATTATAACGAGATAAAAAAATAAGCTAAAGAATAAATACAATACTTAGTACTAAATGATTAATAAAATTTGTAATGACAACCAGTCTTGCCAAGGGCATCGTATAGCCCAGTAACTGGGTGGAGATCAGATTGGTAGTCGCTCCATGTAAAATACTGGTATTCAGTTGCATCTAACTAGACTGGAACCCGACCCCAACATATTTGGGAAAAGAGTAGGCAGATTAGGCAATGATGATTTAGTTCAAAATAATTTCATTTTCAACGACTCACGCGCCGCCAATCTACAATAATCTTTTCGTGCAGCTGTAGTTTAAAAATAATGACCACTTCAGTTTGATCACGAGAGAGATTATAATTAAAGCGAAGTGATCATTACTCAAGCGAGGCAAAATGGAGACGTCAATTTGTTGTTGGATTTCTATGTCTTCCTAATTCATCAATTCTCCGTAGTTCTTTCAGTGTGGTCAGTGACTAACCTGGTGTCAGAGTTTTATGCTGCCCATGGGCCTCTGACTTAGCTTCACATGCTGTTGAGAAATATCTCTCAGACATGCTGGTTTCCTCACGATGTTTTCCTTCACCGATTTTTAAGCAAGTGATAATTATACAATACGCAAATGAATCCGTAAAATCAGAGGTGCGTGCCTTGGGTTCAAACTCGAGACCTATGACTTGGCAGTCCGACGGTCACACCACTAGGCTGTCGCTTCTATTATTCTTCGCAATAATAGACAAGAAGCCTGACTGCGCCATTTCCTTTATCACTGAACAAAGTTACTACTAGTAATAAAACTAATAAACGACCGAACTAGTTTCTCTAAGTTATTTCTGACAATATTCATACGGGTTATGTCCAAGAATAATCGTAAGTCAACGTCATCCTACCAGGGTATTATATACTGCTAAGCGATTATTACAATAGAAGATCTTGAAGACATTGAGACTTATTTTTATATTATTTACTTACGTGAAATATTATTATTTTCTGCAATCCTAGATGAAAAGTATCCCATGCCATAACCAAGTTATGGTATACCCATATGTCAATTGTATCCAAATTCGTTCGGCCGTTTAAACATGACAACCTGACAGCACCACATACAAGCAATTAAATTCACTTCCGCGTTAAGATTTAGGCGTGATTTAATGCTATTTTTATGATCAATTTACTTTATAACCTTGATTTCCTTAAACTTGTTAGCTAGTCAACGGCTACATTGGCTAGTTAAACTTAACCATATATAATCGTCTTATATCACTCTATTTATTGATGAAAACCACATTAAAAATTCGATGCGTAGTCAGTTCTAAGCGTACAGAAGCATAGACGGTGGGGACCGTTACATCAAAAAAAAATACCTCCAGAAAATCTTTTTTGCCACGACTATAATTATTTTGAACCAATCCAGTCCTAATAAAATAACTCAAACAACTAAATCCTCACCTCGGGTATTCGTTGGCATAATCCTGACCTCGGATATTCGTTGGCATAATATTCTGTCCTGGATGATAATAAATCAATGTCACCCCACTACTTGCGGGTGAAATTAAATTCTTTTCCCAACACGGCTCAACGTAATGTAAAAATACTTCGGAATCATATTTATGCGTTAAGAGATCTTTTTCGGTAAAATGTTTATGGTTTTTCGGTAAAATGTTTGCGGTTTCTCGGTAGATTTGTTTGTAGGAAGGATGAATTGGAACGGTTTTATTTTGTTGATTGATGAAATCATGTTTTTTGAGAGGTTTTTCGACGATCACCAAATAGAATATTCAGGACTGGCATGAAATGAAAGGAAAGGAAATTGTTTATTCTTTAAAAGTGATATCGGAATCACTTTGACACGTCAGCGCCAGTCTTCTGGGCTCGTTTCTGGATGACAGCGATGCGGATGAGTGCTTCGACGTCTAACGATGTGGTAGCGGTGGTAGCCATGGACTAGGCATTTTTTTTTTGGTTTTTTTTTTTTGAATGTTTTGACTTTGACTTTGACTTTTTGACTTTGAATTTTGGTGGACTACCAAAAAATGCCTAACCTCTCACCACTTCCTAGTGCTTTAGCTGTGAAGAAAAAGTGGCGCAACAAACTCCCCAGCAGCACAGCTGACTGTTCAGTTGGAAGAACTTGACTCTACACATTTATCGTATGAGAAGTAATTAACATTACGAAACACATCACATTAAAATCAATTATTTGCTACATGTCAGCTAGCACACGCCAATTAAAACATAGAAAACTGTACTCAAGCGTAAATAAAAAAAAATGATGAGTAGGTACAATGACCCCTTAAAGTAATGCCCATGAATTCAATTTCACTCTGTGGATTGGTGTTTGTTATAAAAATAACTCTTTATAAAAAGGTTTCTCTTAATAGAAAATTTCCCGTACAATTCTATTACTCGTAAGCAAGCCATATAAAATACCAACTCCAATCTAACAGCAATTCCAACGAAGCGAGGCGAGCTCAACACGTGCCAACATACGGTTTTCAATATTATTTTGCACTCCCTAATTTTTTAAAGGCTTCACTGACTTATAGTTAAGGAAAATATAGTACAATGTTATTCTGTAAAGTTCACTTAAGGTGAAAGCTACGGGTAGCCTGCAAAATTCATTATTTTTCAACTTTTTGTTGCAATTTGCAGTTCAGGTTTTATGATGATCAAAATATAATCCGTAGCCGTGGCAAGTATCTGCCGGGGTAGCGGGATTGTCCGAAATAGTTACCGCTACCCCGGAATAAAAAGGGCTTAGGGAGGAACATGGATGGATTTTAGTCAGTAAGAGTCTGACACTCCCTTCCGCTCCATCCAGAGAGGGGTCATTTGATGATTTCCCACTTTCAAAAAAATAAATAATAAAGCTGTGGCAAGTATGAATGCAAAAAACGTTAGAACATAGCATTAAGTTTTTTCGATGTAATACTAACACCTTATGGACTGAAAAGTCTGAAATAAATGTTTTTAATTTTGAATTTGAAAATCTGAATTTGAATTTGAATTTTGTGGGCTACCCTGCAGGTTTCACCTTAAATGAGCGCACACAATTCGAAAAGCGAACTCATTTGTTTTTAAAGTAAATCATCGCGGATTCACAACGAGACAGCGTTCGAATTTTGAAATGATGTTCGAATTTCGATACAGCTGTAACTAGGGGGTAGGTATTTCACTAATGAAACTGAACGCGTTCAGCACATAAACCCCAATTATGGGCTGTCAGTATCAGTGTCGATACTGACAAATCTTGACCGCAGTTTAGATGTGTTGATCGCGTTCAGTTGCATTGGTGAAATTGGCATTTAGTGGGTAGTTGCACCTATCGTACGATTTGAGCAAGGAACGTTTTATTTGCATTTGTTTTTGTTAAAGAGCATCTATGTGTTCATTTAGCATACTATGAAACAGCCAAAGCAAGCATTTTTTCACTCGTTTTGATTGTTTTTTTAATGGAAAAGGTAACAAACAAACTTACTTTCGCAATTTTTGTTAAGATTTAATAATAAAACATTGTTAGGTACAGACGCCAGAACATCAAGCTATCCCTAACTGTCAAATTTTCTCAATTAAAAATGAACTTTATGACTTTGCAATAAAGTTGAAATACTATCAAAGAAATCTGACAGATTGTGGTAACTTGATGTGCTGGCCTCTGTACATAATTATAGCCAAACAAATAAGCGCTAAACTTACATAATTATATTAATTTCCGCATTACAACCGTCACAAAACCTTTCACGTTTACTGAAGCGGAATTAATATTATTTTAGTAACAATAGCCATTTTAATAGTGTAATGAAACCCATATAATGTTTGAGTATTCATTATTAATTTAATGTTGGTAGCATTGCCTTTGTTTCAAATTTACAGTCGCTAGCACATCAGGTTACCACGAACTGTCAAATTTTCTCAATCGGTTTTGAACTTTGCTCTCCACGTTTTAAGGTTGAAAATCATTTGGAAATATGCGGTAGCCTGCTTAATTATTTTTTTTATAAGTTATTTGTAAGCAGGTCTGTGTTAGGTTTTATGTCGATTTAAATAAATGATTCATGGCCGTAGTAAACTTCCAAATTTCGTCAATTGGGTATTTGAAAGGGTAGTCAATAACGTTACTTTTTATGAACTATCGAAACGTGGAATTTGTACGTAATTTATATGAAATATAACAATGTCACGTCACAAATTTTAGAACAAATGGAATATTATTAGCATTAAATGCAATTTTACAATTATATCTTCGCATAATATTTAATTTCTGTACGGTCCGGTGATAGAAGTTTTTAAGACGAGCGGTCTTTTTTCTATGTGATTTCATATTTTATTTTTAACCGTTTCAAATAGTCAATTATGTTTAAGTTCCATGTAATATAGAGCGAGTCAATTGCCATCTATCGGCCACAAACGTAGAATCCGAATCAATAATTCTTGATCGAAAAACCCAATAACACTTTCCCCGATTCGGGAATCAAAGCCAGGACTTTGGGAACCGAAACTAGGACCTCATGTTTAGCATAGAGCTTACAACCACTAGATCAGCCTATCCTAAAGTGGGCGATAACGACCCCTTATGGGCGCTGCAGGCCTAAATCGGGGGCAGATAGACCCAGAAAAAATTTGGGGCGTTGTATAGAGGCTTAAGGGGCTATTTGTAATATCATCTACATAGATAGTGGTTTTTAAGTAGGTAAAAAAATTGGGGGCGCTAAAAAATAATTTATTCTCAGTGGGCAGTACACAAAATAAAACCAGCAACCAGCGTGAGGAAACCAGCATATCTGAGAGATATTTCTCAACAGCATGTGAAGCTAAGTCAGAGGCCCATGGGCAGCTTAAAAAATCTGAGTCCAGGTTAGTCACCACACGAAAAACAAGAAAGAAGTAGACTAAATAAGTTTGGGAACCTCTGCACTAGACCGACGAAGCAGGCATTGGAATGATAATGCCATTAAAATGCCATATAAATAAGATACCTGCTCCAGTTCCTGGTCTATAACCGGACAATGGCATTCCACCGGAAGGTGAAAACCCTTACACGGCACGGATCTTTGTGTAACACTAAATTCCGGAAAACTGAGGGTAGGACCACAAAATGTTATGGACATTATACATTCCTGGACGTATTGTTTCCTACAATATATTTAGAAGATCATATCGAATCACACTCTAGGATAACTTGCTTTATCCACGGACGACCCGTAATGACCGTCAAAGATGCTCAAATGACAGGCGGGACGTTACGTGGCTGTTATCATAGCCACAAGCCCCTCACTTCAATCAAGCCAGGTGGCTGTTATAATTTAGCCACGAGCCCCTCACTTCAATCAAGCCAGGTGGCTGTTATAATTTAGCAACGAGCCCCTCACTTCCATCGATCTACGTGGCTGTTATCATTTAGCCACGAGCCCCTCACTTCCACGAATCCCAGTGGCTGTAATCATTTAGCCACAAGCCACTCACTTCAATCGAGCTCTGTGGCTGTTATCATTTAGCCACGAGCCCCTTAGGTTTTTTTTTTAATTTTCCGTCGTACAGCTCAGCTTATTCCTTTGCTTCCAATATTTACAAGCTACAGCCTTAGTATAGAGCTTCGAATGAAATGCTGAAAAGTAACTGATTTCTTTACAAAAATACTTCAGCAACTGCTTACAAAGAAAACTTTTTGAACTGCCCTCTGTGAAGCATACTCGCCTTGGAATAAGTTAAATTGATAATAAGTTAAGAGTAACAGTATTGAGTACTGGGTCTTTTGGTATATTTTTTTAAGAAATCAAAGCAAAACTAACTGTTTTTCTTCACTTTGTAATTTAATTAAACTTGAAACTCCCATTTGACTTTCTTAAAATTATGATTACAAAAATAGGCATCATTACGACAAAATGTGCATAACTAATTAGGAGCGCAAAAATATTTTTAGATGTTCATTAATTTATAACGTGTACATAAGGTCAATAAATTTTTAAGAGGATCACCTAAATAATATTCTTTTTATATCTTTAGCGCGATTGAAAACTGGCAATAAAATTTATAACGATTTACGAATGAGCGTCAATTACAGATTGTTGTGATTCTCTAAATATAACTTTGAAATTCGAACAGTGTCTCGACAGACTTGCAACTCAACATCAACATTATTGTGATGGGAATAACAATCACCGTGATTTTGACAGTGATGCAAAGTCAAAGATAAAACTAATATCAATGGCCAGTAGTGATTCTCTAAACGTCACTTCGAAATTCAAACGCTGTCTCGTTGTGAATCCGCGATGATTTACTTTAAAAACAAATGAGTTTGCTTTCGAATTGGCTATTTGATATGATCACACGAGAAATCACATAAAAAAAGACCGCTCGTCTTAAAAACTTCCATCACCGTGCAAAAATTAAATACTAAGCGAGATTATAATTGTAAAACTGGATTTAATGTTATTAAGTATTCCATTTGATCCCAAAAATCTGTGACGTCACATTTCATACAAATCACGTAAAAATTTCGCGTTTTGACAATATATAAAAAGTAACGTTATTGACTACCCTGTCGAATATCCAATTGTGTGCGCTCACTTAAGTGAGGTTCCAAGTGAATATTATTCACGTTTTATTAGACGGCCGTCACTTTATTTAATTTAAAGTCATGATAAGTATTGTTTAAATCACATATATGGCAATACTAACTTATACAGGGTGTAACCGAGAGGGTATATATACAAAAGCATATGCTACAGACCACCAAACTGAACAACTTTTACTATGGGACCAAATTCGAAATCGTGAAAAAAAAATCTGCTGTCCTACATTTCGACGTGTCACGTGACCATAATAGAACAGCTGATATTTTTTTTGCGATTTCGGAGTTGGTCCCAAAGTAAAAGTTGTTCAGTCTGGTGGTCTGTAGCATATGCTTTTGTATGTATATAAGGTCCCATTAAAAAAGATGGACAAATTTTAATACAGCGTTCAGTACTTCTAACCAAAGATATCCAAGCAAAAAATACTAAGTGATTTTATTTTGACCTAAAATAATTAATTGCCAGCACACGAGAATAAACGCATCTATTATGGGTAGGTACTTGCACACTTCTTGTAAGTATCTCATGTGGTTTTTTTTTACCACTGTCCTTATTTTGGCGGTCTGAGTGATTTCTAAAAGTTTGTCAATCTATTTTAATGGGACCTTATATACCCTTTCGTTTACATCCTGTTTTCAACTTAGAACTGCATTACAGTATTTAATTAAGTAAACCTGTAACTCAGTTACTGCGATACTGCGGTAAAACCAGGTGGCAGTGTTATAAATAACCACAATTAAGGCCAGCTAAATAACAGTTGGTTTAAACGATTTGAACACGGCTTTAGGCACACAAATGGGAGGAATATAATTTGATTAAAAGCTCTTCATGTGTTATTATTAAAATAACTAATTAGTGAATGAGATATTTTTATTTTTATTAAAATCTTCACATCCGTTGTGACTCTCATCAGTTCATTAATGAACGTAATTATAAAAGAGGTTGAATAATATATCTTTTTTTTTGCGGGTGGGAAGACATCAAATGGTTTCTAATCCACTCTGGGTGGAGCGGAAGGGAGTGTTAGACTCTTACTGACTAAACCCATCCAAGTTCCATCCATAGCCTTTTATGTTCGGGGTAGCGGTAAGCCTTTCGGACAATCCCGCTGAGCCGGCAGGCTTCGGCCCTTCACTAATGATGACATCTCAAAACCCTTTAACGTTTTAACCGCCCGAATACATAAATCAGTAGTCGTGCCCCCAGAGCGGGAGGAGTCATTTGATGATATCACACCCTCAAAAAAAAAAGGAGCCATAGACTCTATGCAACAACTCGCACTAAGAGTAAAAAAAGCCATCATTTTAATAACCGTGCACAAATTAATTGGCGTTTTAATTGACTTTATGGGTCAACGTTGAACACCTGTCACGGACAGGTTAGCGTCAAGCGCAAATTAATTACCCTTCGTCCATATATGGGTTTTTAATTGATGAAAATCGTAATAATATTCTACATAATCAGCCTATAATGATCCCACTGCTGGGACAGGGGGCTCCTCTCGAAGAGAGGGAGTGGGATGAAATCCACTATCAGGGCCCCGTGCAGAAACTCCGTTTCCGCAGCAAATTGCGGCGGAGCGGACGGACCTCCGGCGCGATCTCATGGCGGCCTGGAATCAGCGACTGTCGCAACCCAGCGCAGGGCACGCCACGATAGTGGCGGTAAGGCCCCTCTTTGAGGAGTGGCTAGAGAGGCGTCACGGCGCCCTCACCTTCCGCCTGACGCAGGTCCTCACCGGACATGGATGTTTCGGGAGGTTCCTGCACATCATCAGGCGGGAGGAAACGCCCGGGTGTCACCACTGCGAGGATCGCCCAGAGGACACGGTAGAGCACACGGTGCAAACCTGCCCCGCTTGGGCGGAGCACCGCCGTGTCCTCGTAGAGGCGATCGGCGGCGGCGACCTCTCGCGCCCGGCCCTGGTGCAAGCCATGGTCCGGGGCGAGAGGGAGTGGGAGGCAGTCACCTCCTTCTGCGAAAAAGTTATGCTCGCAAAGGAGGTGGCGGGATGGGAGAGAGAAAGGTCCTCCCGTCCCAGCCGCCGCGGGAGACGCTCCGGGCGTCGGGAGCCACGTGACGACTCCCGGCCACCGTAGGCGCGGGCCTGCGGACGGTGAGTAATGGGTGACTCACCGTCCGATCAGCACCAGACCCGTGCCGTACGGCGCGTATATGTTCCACGCGCGCCTCAAAGAGATGTCAGCATATTAAGGGGCCCCTCAGGGCTAAGCCTGCCGGGTAAGCGGGATTGTCCGAAAGGGTTACCGCTACCCCGGAACATAAAGGGCTACGGAAGGAACATGGATGGGTTTTAGTCAGTAAGAGTCTGACACTCCCTTCCGCTCCACCCAGAGCGGGAGCAGTCATTGGATGATTTCCCAGCCTTAAAAAAAAAAAAAAAAAAAAAAGGGCCCCGTGCAGGTTGGTGTATGTCACATGACTTCGAATTTCGGATCTAAGACATGCCGGTTTCCTCACGATGTTTTCCTTCACCGTTTTGAGAGCAGTGGTGATGAAATTAAATACACAAAGTAAAGTGCCTGTCTAGTTTCGAACTCACGACCTGCATCACTTAAGTCGGGGCCGATACGACTGGGCTATCACTGCTCTTATCTCTCAATAATTATGGAGTCATATAGTGGCACTGGTGACACAGTGGTAACAGCCGCGACCTACCAGTTGTAGGTCGTACGTTCAAACTTAGAACACTGGAGACCGCGAAAATAACAAGTGCAAATTATTAATTTATCGTTCTTTATTCATTCGTTTTTCATTCAGAAAGAAAGGTAATTCATAGACAAATAAAAAGTAGTTAGTATTGGCTCGTGGCTAAGTAATAACAGCCGCACGGGTTTATACATTGGGTTAAGCTACGATTGCCGGGGCTGGTCCGATCTTTACATAAGAAAACTCCGTGCTTCGGAAAGCATGTTAAGCAATTGGTCCGGGCTGTCATTCGTGAACCTTTGACAGTCATTACGGGTCGTCAGAAGCCCGAAAGTCTGACAGCCAGTCTTGCCAAGGGGTATCATATTATCCAGTTACTGGGTTGTGAAGGTCAGATAGGCAGTCGCTCCATGTAAAATACTGGTACTCAGCTGCATCCGATTTTACTGGAAGCCTACCCCAACATAATTGGGAAAAGGCTAGGCATTTTTGTTGTGTTGATTAATAAAGCTGATGGGATGTTTTACGAAACTACCAATTCAAGATTATGTCAATTGTTTTTATTAACATTCTTATCCGACTTTGCAAAGGAGTAGTCAGATTTCCCTGAGGTTTACGACAAGGCCGATTTACGCGATAGGTTTTTCGTTTCGAAGGCAAATTCAAGTTTTTCAGGCTATCTCGAGCTGAGTAGTCAAGTCATGGGTATCACTCATCTATGTAAATGTGTTGGTTTTCAGGTAAGATCTTTTATTTATCTTCTAGCTTTTGCCAGCGGTTTCGCACGCATGTATGTAGGAAATTATCCCACGGGAACCGTTCATTTTTCCGGGATAAAAAACCTATATGCTATTCCAGACTATAATTTATGTCTGTGTGCCAAGTTTCATCCAGATTCATTAAGCAGTTTTTGAGTTTATTCGTTACAAACTTACCTACATAAAAATCTTTCCTCTTTATAATATAAGTATAGACTAGCTTTAACCCGAAGCTTCGCCCGCATGATTGTCAGGAATTATTCCATTCTTTTCTTCCTTTCTGTTTCGTGTGGTTAGTAATTAACTTGGTATCAGAGATTTTTTTTATGATGCCCTTTTTTTTTTTTTTTTTAAGGCTGGGAAATCATCCAATGACTGCTCCCGCTCTGGGTGGAGCGGAAGGGAGTGTCAGACTCTTACTGACTAAAACCCATCCATGTTCTTTCCGTAGCCCTTTATGTTCCGGGGTAGCGGTAACCCTTTCGGACAATCCCGCTTACCCGGCAGGCTTGGCCCTGAGGGGCGCCTTCATATGCTGACATCTCTTTGAGGCGCGCGTGGAACATATACGCGCCGTACGGCACGGGTCTGGTTCTGATCGGACGGTGAGTCACCCATTACTCACCGTCCGCAGGCCCGCGCCTACGGTGGCCGGGAGTCGTCACGTGGCTCCCGACGCCCGGAGCGTCTCCCGCGGCGGCTGGGACGGGAGGACCTTTCTCTCTCCCATCCCGCCACCTCCTTCGCGAGCATAACTTTTTCGCAGAAGGAGGTGACTGCCTCCCACTCCCTCTCGCCCCGGACCATGGCTTGCACCAGGGCCGGGCGCGAGAGGTCGCCGCCGCCGATCGCCTCTACGAGGTCACGGCGGTGCTCCGCCCAAGCGGGGCAGGTTTGCACCGTGTGCTCTACCGTGTCCTCTGGGCGATCCTCGCAATGGTGACACCCGGGCGTTTCCTCCCGCCTGATGATGTGCAGGAACCTCCCGAAACATCCATGTCCGGTGAGGACCTGCGTCAGGCGGAAGGTGAGGGCGCCGTGACGCCTCTCTAGCCACTCCTCAAAGAGGGGCCTTACCGCCACTATCGTGGCGTGCCCTTTATGATGCCCATGGGCTTTTGAATTAGCTTCACATGCTGTTGAGAAATATCTATCAGGAATATAATGTTTCCTCACGATGTTTTCCTTCACCTTTTTTTTAAGCAAGTGATAATTTTACAATACGCACATGAATCTGTAAAATCAGAGGTGCGTGCCTTGGGTTCGAACTCGAGACCTATGTCTTGGCAGACTACATATTATCCCATTGGAACGTAGGTACTCACGGGATAAAAATCCTATTATGAGCTCAACAGTAACTAGTGAGACACAATTACTTTTTCTATTTTTTTAAATCAATATTTGATATTTCAACACTTGAGCGGATATGTTAATCCAGGTTAAAATCTATCTCTGTGCCAAATGTCATTAAAATCCATTCAGTAGATTCTGTGTGAAGAAACAACAAACATTCATATACACAAACACTCACAAACTTTCACGTTCATAATATTAGTGTGATTTTTGGAACACGGCTTATCCTTGCAATAAATACGTCATCATTTTCAAATATTCTAACTCCATCCATATCTTCTCTAATCCTACTAAGTTCACAACCTTACCCTTCTGACCTACTTACCTCAAAACCTCAAGAGGAAAGAGATAGAACGAGTTAAAACGAGACGGAAGACACAAGGGTCTCGATGGCAAACGATAGGATTATAGGGATGAAACTGATAATACCCAGGAAATTATTCAAGGCGTAATTAAGATCAGGTAGTGGATTTAGTGTAAGCGGTAGCGGGGAGCGTATTTGCAGTAATAGCTGGTCAATTTTGTTAGCAATTCATTGTTTATTGATTTTACTTTGATGGTCCTAGTTTATCGACGCAACGACGGCTCATAAAACAGAGTACATGTATAAAAATAATAATTATAAACTAATACATAAGTTTACAATAAACTTAAAATTTACTGCACTCGTTGTGACGGTGAGTTACGCTGCGAGGTGTGTGTGTGTGTGTATTTATGCTTGAGTACAGTCAGTTTTCAATGTTTTTATTATATTGGCGAGTGCTAGCTGAGATATGGCAAATAGTTTATTTCAATGTGTTACTTCTCATACCGTATGTATAGAATCAAGTTCTCCCAACTGAACAGACAGCTGTGCTGCTGAGGAGTTTGTTGCGCTACTTCTTCTTCCCAGCTAAAGTACTAGAAAGTGGTGAAGTCTGGGCATTTTTGGGGCAGTCTTATGTAATTTTGACCTTCAAATAGTGCTGATTTTCAACCTTATTTGATTCAATGACTTTGATTTAAACTATGTGAAAACTTAAGTGAAGTGAGCTGTTGTTTAAGCGGGATTGTCCAAAAGGGTTACCGCTTCCCCGGAACATGAAGGGCTAAGGAAGGAACATGGATGGGTTTTAGTCAGTAAGAGTCTGACACTCCCTTCCGCTCCATCCAGAGCGGGAGGAGTCATTGGATGATGTCCCAAACTCAATAAAAAAAAAGGTAAGCTGTCTTTCCACCTAATGATGGTAACTCACATTCGCACGAGTACGCCAACCCTCAAGTGTACGACATTTGCAAACGATTATGTGAATCCTGTTAGTACAGAGTCCAGCACATCAAGTTACCATAATCTGTCAAATTTCTTTGATAGTATTTCAACTTAATTGCAAAGACATAAGGTTCATTTTTAATTGAGAAAATTTGACAGTTGGGATAGCTTGATGTGCTGGCGTCTGTACGTTCTCGTGGGATAATTTCTGACATACCCACGGGTAAAACCGCGGACAGAAGCTAGTAAAGACTCGGTGTTACTTATACTCACAACATAGAGCGAAGAGTGAAGCTTCACATGCTGTTGAGAAATATCTCTCAGGCATGCTGGTTTCCTCACGATGTTTTCCTTCACCGAAGTTCATAGAAGTAAAAACTTCGGCGAGTATACACGATTCAGAAACGACCGACTGAAACAAAGAAAAATTGTTTATTCTGCACAAACAATACGCACATTTATAAAAAGAAACAAAAATGTCATTAAACACACCGGTGCAAAGCAGCTAAAAAACCTCGTATTCAGAAACATTAAAACCATTGACAATTAGTATCTCGGTCATGGACAATGGATGGACCACAGACAAAATACTGACTAGGTAATTTAACTTAATCACAGGTATACTGCTGTCGCGTATACCCGATTTAGCGTCACTGACCCGAGTGCAAAATACATCTAATACAAATAAAATAACTTACACACAATCATTTTCTTATAACTTTTATCTCCAAATATAATAAAAAACTTCAAACATCAATTTGTGAACGTTTGGTTAAACTTTCTGATCTAAAATAGTCCAAAGACCTATAAAAACTTGCCAATCCCTTATACATTTATAATGCGAAAATGTATGGAAACGGGAAAAACATTTCAGCAACCAATCTCACACAAATATACACCGTGTTCTTTAGGAAATAAAGTGTATATTTTTATGTCAACAAGATCGTTAACGGTTTCTACACAATTTTTTGCCTAACTTAAACCTTATTTTGATTGAGCTTAGGTGTATTTTCCAATGACTTCAGGGTCACATTCCATCTTCAGAATGTTCACTGAGATGTTGTGTAATAATCAACATCTGTAGCGTTTTCAGTGTAATATTTACCTTAATCTGTTTGGATTAAGGAGTATTTTCCAATTAACGTTAATTCCTTTTTAATTTATTTTTAATTTTCATCAATTTTATTATGAACTTTATTTGTTTACAGTTAAGGTGTTTTCTTTAATGATTTGTGTTTTTCGTCATGTTGCGAAGCCACAAGAACACAACGATTGCAGATCGAAAAAAAAAGAAAAATCGAGAAATTGCGTAACGGATCTACCTCTTCGATGTGGTTGAGGAGTCACCTTCTCCTAAATATGAGAAAAATATACGTCAATTTTATCACAATTAATTTACTTAATAATCTTAAAAAAAATTATAACTTGTTTAAAAATGTGAGATAATATTATGAAGATTAACCTTCTTAACAATTATAAACAAATTCGTAACTAATTCCCTTTTGTGAATGATTGCATAAGAATTTTGGGTATTTCTGGCACTTTAGTTCGATATTTTTAGAACAAACATTAGATTAAATTGGCAGAAAGCCTCTCATCTGTGTGTCGTATGCCTTAAAAACCTACCAATAAGCATTTACTTTTTGACAAATTCAGACAAAGCACTTAACTTAATACGCATCTGTGTTTCGGCGTAGCTGCCATCTTGTATTTGCGTGGTACTATTTGCTACGCCGTAGCACCTTGCTACGTCATAATCGTAGCACCTGGATACGGCGTAGCACGCAAAGACTTCAAATATACTTTGGATTTTGCACGCCTTGCAAAGCGTGCATTTAAGGTTTTATCGACTGTTTTATTTAAATCAAAGTCATGAAAGGAGATGGCCAAAATCTTTTAGGACCTGTACCCCAGAATGTACAGAGATGAAATTTATGTCGTTCAATAGGACATATCTTCAATTATAAATTAAGAATTGTAAGTTACTTATAGCTATGCAGTCGTGGAACAAAGTTATGAAGATTTGAAAGTCTTGATTTTTTCACTCGTGTTTCACCATGATTTTACAATGTATTCATTAAATTATACTTTCCTGAACGGTAAATAGGTTGAGGTGTATATATTTGTCATAGGGAATAAGTTAATATCATATTATAACTTGGAAAAACTGAAACACATTGAATTACCACGGAAACAGTATGAGCGACGAGTGGACGAGTGCTTGAAATGCCAGTTTTGACGTTTGACGGATTCATTGAGTGTTACTAGTAATTAAGTCAAGTAATACCTTTATGTCAATATTGTAATGCTACGATACACAACGTAACTGTATTAAAATATGATATCAGTCTGTGTACTTTGACTTTTGATCTATAAAATCATTAAGAGAAGATTGGTTTGATGGATTACTTACCGTCAAAAATATATTTAAATAAATATTTTGTTATGAATATTTTAATTGCTACATGCGTTTAGTTATATTTTCCTCTAAGCATTAATATTATTAAATGGCAACATTGAAGATACTTTAAAGTGACATTGAACGAATAAAATCGCTTACAATTCTTTTATTTTAGTATTTTATTCAGAGACTGCTATGAAATATTATTAGCTATTATAAGTTCTTTGTTTATTTGAATTTAATTAATTGTAATACTTTTAATTATGTACAGCTTGGGGCAAATATTGGCCATGTCCTTTATTCAAACTAGGCTGAAAATCAGCACTTTGTGAACGAGAAATGATAAACTTGGACAACATTTGACGAAGCTTGTTTTTGTGAAAATGTCTCAACGTTTAGTAATGTTTGTAGGCAAAGACTAATATCAATCTATCATTCTATCCAAATGTTCCACGCACGCCTACTATGCATGCTCTTATGTTTGCACAGTCAGCGATACATCACCGTCAGGAGACGTGGTGCTGCCCTAAATTAACCTAACTGACCTACATACAAATATACACACAAACATGTGACGTTTAACACTGTAGATGGTTATCTCACTGTCTAAACATCATTTCAAAATGACAGCAGTGATAGCCTAGTGGTGTGACCGTCGGACTGCCAAGTCATAGGTCTCGAGTTCGAACCCAAGACACGCACCTCTGATTTATCATTTGCTTAAAATTCGGTGAGGCAGAATATCGTGAGGAAACCAGCATGTGTGAGGGATATTTCTCAACAGCATGTGAAGCTAAGTCAGAGGCCGTTGAGCAGCATAAAAACTCTGACACCAGGTTAGTCACTAACCACACGAAAAAGAAGACTTCAAAATTCGAACGGTGTCTCAACAGACTTACAACTCAAAGTCAACTTAATTGTGATAGGAATAGAGTTCACTGTGATTCCTACAGTAATGCAAAAGTTAAAAATAAGCCATAGACACTTTTTTTTCATGGACGTGAAATTATCAAATGACTCCTCCCACTCTGGGTAGAGCGGATGGGAGTGTCAGACTCTTACTGACTAAAACCCATCCATGTTCCTTTTTTAGCCCTTTGGGGGTCAAGTTGATTGAATATAATCCCACGAGAAGAATAAATCCCACAGATAAACTCTCTTCAAAAACCCATCCAGAACGTCTTTGTACACGATATAGTTAGTTATTATGACCTATTTACATAATATACACATTTTGGCACAAAAGTGCCAGTTAACTTCAGAAACTTGCTCCAAGTTAAATTGTTATGTGCCAAAGTTGAAACATTAACGTCTTATCTTTTCTCATCGGTGGCAATTGTAATAATGACATAGTCAAATTAATTTTCATAGTAATATGAGCATCGGTGAACCAGTGGTATCGGCCCTGACTTACAAGTCAAGGTCGTGAGTTCAAACCCAGACATGGTAAGCGGGGTTGTCCGAAAGGGTTACCGCTACCCCGGAACATAAAGGGCTAAGGAAGGAACATGGATAGGTTTTAGTCAGTAAGAGTCTGACACTCCCTTCCGCTCCACCCAGAGCGGGAGAAGTCATTTGATGATTTCCCAGCCTCAGAAAAAATTGACATGCGCTTTACTTTGTGTATTAATTTCATCACCACTGCTCTCAAAACTGTGAAGAAAAACATCGTGAGGAAACCGTCCTAGAGCCAAAGATTTGAACTAAAGACATCTACCAACCCGCACTGGGCCGGCGTGGTTGATTTTTGGCCACTTCTTGCAGAGAGGATGCCTGTGTCCGAGCAGTGGGAACATTTTAGGCTGATTATGAAGAATTAATATTTCCATATTTTATTTATGACAAACAAGGAGTCTTCAAATCCACAAGAGCCTAGATAACTTACATCACATCGTTAACAGCATAATCTACTTATTACTCAGTGATACTAAACAGATTTCCAAAAATCGAAACTAGGCTGAAAATCAGCACTTTTTGAACGTCAAAATTACATAAGACAGTCCCCCGAAACACCCGCCCTTCACCACTTTCTAGTGCTTTAGCTGGGAAGAAGAAGTGGCGCAACTAACTCCCCAGCATCTTTCAAACTTATAACTCTACTAGCTTCTGCCCACGGCTTTGGATGTCAGATATTATCCAACTACAACGTACTAACGAGACAAAAGGTAACCTATTTGTTAATCAAGGTGGAGTTAGATTACGGTGCAAACCTGCCCCGCTTGGGTGGAGCACTGCCGTGTCCTCGTAGGGGCGATCGGCGGCGACCTCTCGCGCCCGGCCCTGGTGCAAGCCATGGTCCGGGGCGAGAGGGAGTGGGAGGCAGTCACCTCCTTCTGCGAAAAAGTTATGCTCGCAAAGGAGGTGGCGGGATGGGAGATAAAGGTCCTCCCGTCCCAGCCGCCGCAGGAGACGCCCCGGGCGTCGGGAGCCACGTGACGACTCCCAGCCACCGTAGGCGCGGGCCTGCGGACGGTGAGCATTGGGTGACTCACCGTCTGATCAGCACCAGACCCGTGCCGTACGGCGCGTATATGTTCCACGCGCGCCTCAAAGAGATGTCAGCATACGAAGGGGCCCCTCAGGGCCAAGCCTGCCGCGTAAGCGGGATTGTCCGAAAGGGTTACCGCTACCCCGGAACATAAAGGGCTACGGAAGGAACATGGATGGGTTTTAGTCAGTAAGAGTCTGACACTCCCTTCCACTCCACCCAGAGCGGGAGCAGTCATTGGATGATTACCCAGCCTTAAAAAAAAAAAAAAAAAAAAAGGGTTCGGTCAGTCAGAAAGCTAGTGGCCCAATTCAAAGTTACGCTGTACTTTGCTACAAAGTTACTTAGTAAGTACGTTGACACTTCATCCATAAGACGTAGAGGGTAGGCAGAAGGGCGTCATGTCTGCTCCAAATAAATTGCGCTAAATATGTACAAGTACTTTTATTAGTCGAGCAATAGGGTATTCGAAATGGTAGTCAATAACGTTACTTTTTATGAATTGTCAAAACGCGGAAGGTGTACGCGATTTGTCTGAAATATTACAATGTGACGTCACAGATGATTAGAATCAACTGGAATACTTATTAGCATTAAATGCAATTTTATAATTATATCTTCTTCTTCTTCTTCTTCTTTGGCTATGGTTTCCGCACTCAGTCCTTGGCGGACCATTGTGCGTGGGCCATGGCGGCCTGTGGCGGTTATTCCAGCCAGCCCACCTCCTTCCAGAAGTTGATGACGTCTCCTGGTCTGTGTAATATTTCTGTAAAAGATTTAGGTGTTCCAATGGTTTGTGTTCTAATCTGTGTGACTCCTGTGCACTCAAAGAGTACGTGCGCAACGGTTTCCTCAGCCTCCATGCAGGCCCTGCACAGAGGACTGTCCGTTATGTCTATTGTGTGGAAGTGTTTGTTTAGTGAGCAGTGTCCCGTGATGGTCCCCGTCATCAGGCGCAGGCCGGTTCTGTTCAGGCGGAGTAGCCGTCTGGTTAACCTTTTATCCAGGGATGGCATGGCCTCCCTGGATTGCCTGCAGCCCGGTGACGAGGTCCACCATCTCTCCGCTTGTGTGTGTGTGATTTCTTGTAGCCATCTGCGTAGCTGGTTGAAGGGAATGGGTATGATGGGTTCCGGTCCGCAGGCTGGCGTACTGGAGGCTCTCCTCGCTAGCTCGTCAGCTGCGTCGTTACCTAGTGATCCGCTATGTCCCTTTATCCATTGTAGTGTCACTTTGTTGCGGTAGAGTACTGATATACGTTCTAGTGCGTTGTGACATTCTAGTGTTAGTTTTGAGGTGTGGTGTTGTTTCTTTAGGGATTGCAGGACCGAGGCGCTGTCGGAAACTATGCGTATTTGCGCATCGGTGACTTTCCTGGCTTCTATAGCGTGTGCCGCCTGTATGACGCCCACACACTCCGCCTGGAAGACGGTGTTGTGCTTGCCCAGTGGGCTGGATATGTGTATGTTAAGGTCTCGTGAGAACACCCCGACTCCGCTTCCGGAGTCGGTCTTGGACCCGTCGGTGTATACTCTTAGTTCTTCCGGACCAGAGTAGTCACACTGTTCTTCGATAAGTGATATTTCATAGTGTTTTTGAAACTGGTGTTGTTTTGGGGCTCTATCGCAGGGTGACGCTAGCATTGGTTGATGTCTGATTGCGTCATCCTTTACCCGTGTGTGCTTTACTCTAGAATCTTTACTTAGGGTTCCTGCTATGTTTAGCCAAAAGGCGGCCATGGTTGCCTCCTCTCGCACGATGAGGTGTAGAGGCGGCAGTCCTAGCATCGCCTGTAGGGCAGCTGTGGGCGTTGTTCTCATGCAGCTAGTAATAGCTACACAAGCAAGTCGCTGCAGTTTCTCAAGTTCTTTTTGTGTTGTGCTTAAGTTTGTTCTGGGCCACCATACTAGTGAGCCATATGTGATGGTTGGTCGGATGACCGTGGTGTATAGCCAGTGTGTGATTTTGGGTTTTACACCCCAGTTCCTGCCCAGCAGTTGTTTACACTGCCACAGTGATATGGTGGCTTTTGTGATCATGTGTTTAGTATGCCTTGCCCAGTTCAGCTGACTATCCAGAAAGATTCCCAGATATTTGGTTTCAGTTGATAGGCTTAGGGTTGTTCCGAAGAATCGGGGTAGTTGTAGTGTGGCCATTTTCCTTTTTTTGGTGAAGAGGATCAGCTCGGTCTTCGTTGGGTTTACTGATAGTTGGTGTCTGTGGCACCAGTCCTCTACTATTTTCAAGGCTTGGCGCATGAGGTTGCATAGTGTGTTTTCATGTGTGCCGTTTATTATAATGGTTATGTCGTCGGCGTAGCCTACTGTGTAGTAGCCTTTTTCGTTGAGTGTTTTTATGAGGCTGTCAACGACCAGGTTCCATAGTAGCGGTGAGAGGACGCCCCCTTGCGGGCATCCTTTCGCTACGATGGCCCTTGTGGTGTCGTTTACTGTAAGTTGTACAGCTCTCATTTTGAGCATATTGGTGATCCAGCCGTTCAAGGTTGGGTCTATCTTGTGGTTGTCGAGGGCCATGTTGATGCTTTTGAAAGTGGTTTTATCAAAGGCGCCCTCTATGTCGATGAAGGCAGCCAGGGACGAGCACTTGTGGTCCACTGCGCATTCGATCTTGGAAACCACGCTGTGTAGCGCGGTTTCCGTTGATCTGCCTGCGGAGTATGCATGTTGTTGTTTATGTAGTGGTTTTACTCTGAGAGGTCCGTCTCGGATGTACCTATCACAGAGTCTCTCGAGGGTTTTCAGTAGGAATGATGTGAGGCTTATTGGTCTGTAAGCTTTGGGTTGTGTGTAGTCTGTCTTACCCGGTTTGGGTATGAAGGTGACTTTCACTTCTCGCCATGCAAGAGGTACATATTTGAGTGCTATGCTGGCTTGGAATATCTCTACCAGCCATGGTGTCACTTGGTCTAGTCCCCACTGCAGAAGGGCTGGAAAGATGCCGTCCAGCCCTGCAGACTTATATGGTTTAAAGGTGTCTATTGCCCACCTTAGCCGCTCTGCTGTGACTATTTTGTGGGCTCTGGACCAGTCTAGGTCTGTTGGGGTCCATTCTGGTTCTGCTTCCCAATTCTTGTCCTCTAGGAGTTTGCAGTCCGGGAAGTGGGTCTCGAGGAGGACCTTACATGTTTCTTGGTTTGTTAATGTGTATGATTTGTCCGGTTTTATCAGCACACCCAGGGTTTGGTTCTGATCTGTTGATAAGATTTTCCTTACCCTGGCGGCTTCGTTGTTTGTTTCAATGGATTCACAGAAATTCCGCCATGCTGTTCTCCTGGCAGTTCTGATTTGTTTTTTGTACGTGTATTGGGTTCCTTTGTATAGTTCCCAGTCTTCCGGTAGTCTGGTGTTTTTGGCTCTGTTGAATTGTTTGCGTAGTGTGTCTCTGAGTTTGCTGAGTTCGGCGTTCCACCAAGGCGTCCTCTGACTGCTTGTTTGTGGCGCCCTTAGCTTACAGCATGCGTGGTAGGCTTCGGTTAGGTATCTAGATAGTGTTGAGACAGTGTATTCTAAGTGTGCTTGGTCCCTTATGGGTGTTTGCGCTACATGTCTGGCTAGCATGGAAGCTAGGAGACGTTTGTATCCTGGGACATCGGTGCGTCGCGGGTTTCGCTTGGGTTCAGGTTTTGGTGTGTTTGTGGCTAGTGTGAAGCGGATTCTCCTGTGATCAGAACAGGATGGTTCGTTTGACACATGCCAGCCTGTGATGAGTTTTGTAGCAGATTCTGTGGCTAGTGTCAAATCTATTATTGTTTGACCTCGTGCCGTGACCCAGGTTGGTTCCGAGCCACGGTTTATAATATTTAGGTTAGTGGAGAATAAATATGTGGATAATACCTCTCCCCTGGTGTTTGATGCGTCACTACCCCAGAGCGGGTGGTGTGCGTTCGAATCGGTGCAGATGATGAGGTCCATCTTGGTGAGCTCGCAGTGTTGCACCAAGTCGGCCATTTCCTTTGGTGGGCATGTTGTGTCTTCGCCAGGCATGTATACTGAAGCCAGTACAACGTCTGGGACGTTGTTGTCCGTTTGGAGCCTGACGGCTGTCAGGTCTCTGGAACAGAATTGGGTGAGTGGTGTGATAGGAACCTGTTTGGGTGTGTAGATGCAGGTTCTGGGTTTGTCAGGGTTGTGTGTGTTGAGGGTAATCTTACCTCCGATGTTACCGAGGCCGCATATCTTGTTGTTCCTGATCCACGGCTCCTGGATCAGTGCGATTGTTTGGGGGTTTTCCTCCAGTGCCCTGCGTAAGCTGGCCGTGGCAGTTTGGCTATGCTGGAGGTTGGTCTGGATGATGTTAAAGGGCGACGGTGGTGGTGGGGAAGGGTTAGTCGGAGATGGATCCATCCGTGGATTTCTCCGCGTCCTCCTCCCTGTAGGCGTCGGCGTGTTGGTCGCCTGGCGACGAAGCTAGCAGCTGTTCGTTCCAGCCAGGTGACTCGGGTGGGATGGCGTCCTCTTCGTCAGCCATGGCCGCACGGGCCATGACCTCCTCTAACTTCACCATGTCCGTGTCTGTCTTTACAGTCGTTGGGTTTGTCGGCGTCGAGTCCTTGTCGTCGGGTTGGGAGTCTGAGGGTAGGGCCCCGGGCCAGAAGCGCACGTATATCGACCCGAGTAGGTACGATATCCGGCGCTCCCGGGCCAGGACTCTTTCAGCTTCCTCCGGTGGCACACCCAGGGTCAGGTACGTCCCATGGTTGTCGCCACCGACGGTAGTTGCCCTGTACAGTGACCACCTGGCGATGTCATACCAAGTATTCTGACGTATCAGAATACTTTGCAGACGCGCTATGTCGCCCTTGTACCTGGGGACAAAAAGCGAGGCGCGGACACGGGTGGGCACGTCAGACTGCTTGACTACTGTGAGGGGAAGGTCGATGTCAGGGATCGTTATTTTGGGCACATTCTGGCTGAGCCAGGTCAGGGCAGTGTCGTCCTCACACCACAGCTGTACGGTGCCTTCGGCCACACGCGGGTAACCGCGGAAGGCAGGAAGTGGTGTTGTCGAGTCGGTTTCCATCATCAGGTGTTCCAGTTCCGTTTTGATGTGCTCTGCCTCCGTTCTAGTCAGGTCTCTGGAGGGGAGAGGAAAGCAGATCGCTACGGCCAGCCGCGCCGGAATGTCCTTCGTGGCTCGCGCGTAAGTTCTCTGCTCCCCTTGAGCGGAGTGGACTCTCACTCGCTTGGCGTCCCCCTGTAGCGTGGACGGTGAAGCCGTGTCATCAGGGCGCAACCTCTTCGCCGGTGCTGTACCACTTGGTCCAGGTTGCGGGTTAGAGGTGCCAGCCTCGGTGGTAGTGGCCGGCAACGTCCTCGCGACTGCGACTCCAGCCCGCCTACCCCTGGGCCTTCTTGGTCTGTCCTGTGTCTTGTCCGTGTATTGGGGTCGAGTGACGGCTCCGGTGTGCTCTGGTGCTTGCTGGGGTTTTTCGCGCTGGGTTACCCCTTCGCGTACTTGCCCGAGCCCGCTCGGTTCCGCGTCCGGTCGCATTGCGCGCTGGGTTTCCCCTTCGCGGATTATCGTCCGGTCGCGTTTGGTGGTGTCCATTCGCTTTTCGCGCTGGGTTTCCCCTTCGCGGATTGGCGGCTGGACACGTGTTTCCGCGTCCGGCCGCTTTTCGCGCTGGGTTGCCCCTTCGCGTACTTGCGGCTGGTCGCGTACTTCCTCTGCGGCGGCCGATCGCGCTTCGCGCTGACCGAAGCCTTCGCGGGTCTTGCGCTTACGGTCGCCTTGTTTCCTGCCAGAGAAGCCGGGTTCGTCCTTTCTCCCCGTCTGTTTGTGCTGGTCGTGGTCTTTGTCAGGGTTCCTCGTGCTGTTCCTCACTATGCTCTGTTGCCAGAGGCCAGCGTGAGGTGTTGGCGCGTTAGACGCTGCCGAGGGAAGGGTTTGTGGCGCGTTGGTCGCTGCCGAGGTTGATGGTAATGGCGCGTTGGTCGCTGCCGGGGTGTTATTTTTTGGCGCGTTGGTCGCAGCCTGCGTGTTGGGCGCTAGAGGAGCAGCCAGCCGCGCTAAAGAGCGCGGCTCCAATTTGCAGTTCGATGCCCCCCCCAGAATACGATGGGGGCTGACCGCCGGAGCGGTGTGGGATTCCCCGGCTTGGCCGGGACCCACCTGGGTACATTTACTTTTTTCGCTCTGCATTTTGTTTAAGGGGGTGGGCTTTTTTGGAATCGAGGTTGCCCTTCCTCTGGGACCGACAGGATGCAGGAGTGGGAGGGATGGTGTTTGGGTGTGGGTTTGGGTGGTTTGGGGTCACCGTATGCCCGGGATGTAGCATGCGGATTTGTGGATTGATGGGAAGTATGGATTGTGGGTAGGATGGTTCAGTTGAGGGAAGGAGCATGGGATGAGGGTGCTTGGGTTACCTTAGAGTCTGGGATATATCTCTGAGGAACTTCTCTTGTCCGGGATCTCTTAGACCGAGATGCTCCGGGTGCAGGACCGGCTGCTTGCACAACCGCCCCACAACCGGAGTTGGGCTATCCGCAACCTGCCCACCCGCTCGGTTGCAGGAGAAGAAGTGCTTGGCAGCCAGGGTCTCCCCACCACGGATGTACTTATACAACCGTGTTGGAGCGATCCCGCTAGCCCCGAGATAATAATTATATCTTCTAAAATATCTCCTATTAAATATTATGCGAAGATAATTATATCTTCGCATAATATTTAATTTCTGTACGATGACGGCAGTTTTTAAGACGAGCGGTTTTCTATGTGATTTCATTTATGTTATTTTAGACCGTGTCAATACTGGTATTCAGCTGCTTCCGGTTAGACTGGAAGCCGACCCCAACATAGTTGGGAAAAGGCTAGGCAGATGATGATGATTTTAGACCGTGTCAAATATCCAATTGGACGAGCAAATGACTCCTCCCACTCTGGGTAGAGCGGATGGGAGTGTCAGACTCTTACTGACTAAAACCCATCCATGTTCCTTTTTTAGCCCTTTGTGGGTCAAGTTGATTGAATATAATCCCACGAGAAGAATAAATCCCACAGATAAACTCTCTTCAAAAACCCATCTAGAACGTCTTTGTACACGATATAGTTAGTTATTATGACCTATTTACATAATATACACATTTTGGCACAAAAGTGCCAGTTAACTTCAGAAACTTGCTCCAAGTTAAATTGTTATGTGCCAAAGTTGAAACATTAACGTCTTATCTTTTCTCATCGGTGGCAATTGTAATAATGACATAGTCAAATTAATTTTCATAGTAATATGAGCATCGGTGAACCAGTGGTATCGGCCCTGACTTAAAAGTCAAGGTCGTGAGTTCAAACCCAGACATGGTAAGCGGGGTTGTCCGAAAGGGTTACCGCTACTCCGGAACAAGGTGGAGTTAGATCGAGGTAGGAGGCTCATATCTCCAAAGTAATCAAAGTGGGGGATAACTGATCCATCCAACACCCAGTGTGATTGCGGAGCTTGTGACCAGACCATGCCCCACCTGCTGGAGTGTACTAAGTGCCCGATCACCTGCACCTCGGATGACCTAAAGAATGCCACTGATGCCGCGATCAATGTGGCAACGTAATAGGCCAGAGAGTACCATAGACGTTAAAAGAAGAAGACAAATCCATGTTTCAATCTATCTCTGTGCGAAATTTTAGTAACACACATAAACACACAAACACACACACAAATAGGGGATAATACAAATTTTTTTTTAGTCCGTAATCTAGATTATTAGAAAATTTTAGACACGTATTTTTTTTTTCGTATTCCAAAGATGACATCGATACATTGAGTTAAAATGTGGCATGACTTTTTTTTTTTTTTTTGTGAATGGCATCTCGCAGTTCAACCAAAGGGTTGTCTACTGCTTAACCGGGCTTGCCTGTGGCTGCCACAAAAGAATTGTAGCCTCCAGCCAGGGCTTAATAAAAACTAAACCTAACTTACAAAACTAAGCGACTACACGCTAAGGGCACCACCTGCGGGGTTCGGAACTCGGCTTAGGGCGTCGCTGGGGGGGGACAGCAAGGGACAGCTGGATCGGGGGTTTGTGGCATGACTTCACAGTGTGTTGTTTTTATACCCAGTCGTGACGTAGCGCGCCCCCACTACCCAACTTAACTTTGATGAAGTCATTTTTTGTTAATATTACTATGATAAAGCAAAAAATACGTGTCTAATATTTTTTATTATCTCATTCTTCTTCTTTTCATGTGGTTAGTGCCTAGCCTAGTGACGGAGTTTTTATGCTGTCCATGGGCTTCTGACTTAGCTTCACATGCTGTTGAGAATTATCTCTCAGACATGCTGGTTTCCTCACGATGTTGATCTTCACCAAATTTTAAGCAAGTGATAATTATACAATACGCTCATGAATCCCAAAATCAGAGGTGCGTGCCTTGGGTTCGAACTCGAGACCTATGCCTTGGCAGTACGATAGTTACACCACTACGCTATTATCTTATTGACGGACTAAATATAATTTCTTTTTTTTACCCGGACGGATCCCCTTGCCTTTGTTTAGTATGATTTATATCAAGACACTATCGACATAAATCCCGAGCGTCTTAGATCCAATCAATATGAGATTGAAATAGGTTATTAGTCAATTAACCGCGAATAGATCTCTAAACTCATTGATTAGGGATGCGCGCCAATGGGAGTATAATATCTGATTTAATTGATTCCTCTTGGGGTTGGGGAAGGACTTATCTTGGTTTGCAGTTCATGTTTTGAAAAGGGACTGTTAGATATTACTATTATATGTATTTAGACATGTAGAACATAACCCTTTTTATTTTGAGGGAGCGAAATCATCAAATTACTCCTCCCGCTCTGGGTGGAGCGGAAGGGAGTGTCAGACTCTTACTAACTAAAATCCATCCATGTTCCTTCCTTAACCCTTTATGTTCCGGAGTAGCGGTAACTCTTTTGGATAATCCCGCTTAGAACATAATCGTAGTATTAAAACCATTATTGTACCTTGTTCAACGCAAATAATAATAATAATAATATCCTTGGACATTTCACACAGCGCCATATCGTCCCAAGCTAAGCAACCTAATGCTTGTGTTATGGTAACGAGATGGCTGATATACTACTTATATACATTTTTTTTTTGTAAATACATACATATTATAGATAGAAAACCACCCAGACTCGTAACAAATACTTGCAGGTCCTACAAATATTTGTTCCGTGCGGGAATCGAACCCGCGACATAGTGCGCAGCAGTCAATCGCTCAACCACTGCGCCAACCGTGTCGTCAAAATAATAATATGCTAGTAAAATGACACAGTAAAAAAAAACAAGCAATAAAAATACAACTAGTGGGGAAATATGCGTCACATTCGGGCAAAACGGTCATCGCTCAGCATAATGCTTCGACCCCATGCGAGACGGAGCCACAGCGCTGATTTACATCAACAACCGGCGTTGACGTGATGACGTCAAACCATTCTATTCTATTTTATTCTATTCTAAATATACAGGGTGGAATTTTGTAATGCCCCCTGAAGGGAAAGTACTCTTAATACTGTAGATAGCAAATTTTACTCAAAGGAAACATTCCTTTATTTTTGAATTGAAAGTCAACTGCATTCAAAGATTTCAAAAATTCGCTTGCCACACCCGGGAATCGAACCGACTATAATCTGTACTTTTATTGCATCGATCGCCAGGATCATTTATAAGGATGAAATCTTTCTAAGAAACTTGATAAATTAAATGAAAGGAAAACCATGAAATCTGGACTTATAAATTCAATGAGTCAAGTTAAACTCTTTAACTCAAAGATCCATCTGTTTACTTATGTTAATAATTAATAATTATCATTGACGTCATTTACCCATTCAAATGACGAGTTACTATTTAGACAAGACGATTGAAGATTGGTTCAAACGGTACAATCATATGGCCTACGAGATTACCGAATCTCACCCCTTTAGGCTTTTTTTTTTGTGGGGATATGTGAAAAATCAAATTTTCATTAAATCTTAAGTAAAAGTAAACGAGTTAAGAGTTGAAGTTCAGAATACGATTAATAATATTCACCACAACACGTTATTAAAGGTTACTAGATATGAATTCGTTAGAAGAATACATTTGTGTATCCAAGAAAATGGAGCGCATTTCGAGCAACTAAATAGTTTGTTTACCATTTTTTGTAAATAATTAAAATAATTTAAGATTTCATGGTTTTCCCATCATTTAATTTATCAAGTTTATTAGAGAGATTTCATTCTTATAATTTATCCTAACGATCGATGCAATAAAAGTACAGGGTGTAATTTTTAAAGATTTTAGTCGATTCGATTCCCTGGTGTGGCAAGCGAATTTTTGAAAATCTTTGAATGCAGTTGTCTTTCTATTCAAAAATAAAGGAATGTTTTCTTTGAGTAAAATTTTCTATCTACAGTATTATGAGTACTTTCGCTCCAGGGGGCATTACAAAATTCCACCCTGTATATCTAATTCTATTTCATTTTATTATATTCTAAATATTTATCTAGAATCTACAGTATAGATAAACTATGATAACATGGCGCACCTCTCCAAATTACTGCTTGTAGTCCATCTTTACGAAAGAGTTTGTATGTAGTTGTAAGTATTCGTCTTCAGTAGCAGGCCGGCAGCGACATGCGTTGTGAGTCTTGGTGGCGCTTTGTAATACTTTCAAACGTTTTGAATTTTGGAGGGGCTGGGTACATAGTTTATCTTGACAAACTAGGATATGCTAAGCCATATAATTGAGCGATCAAATTATCCATTGGTGGTGACCCACGGTCAATTTCTACCAAATGATATAAAGAAAATTGAACAATGTCTAAATACTAACAGTCGCACAGGTCGATCCATCAGGTTAAGCTACGCTTGCCGGGGTTGGCCGTGGATGGGTGACCATCTTTACATAACGAGACTCCTCCGTGGCTCGGAAAGCAAGTTAAACCGTTAGTCCGGCTGTCTTTTGTGCATCTTTGACAATCGTTACAGTTCGCCAGAAGCCCGAAAATCTGACAGCCAGTCTTACCAAGGGGTATCGTATTGTCCAGTTACTGGGTTGTGGAGGTCAGATAGGCAGTCGCTCCATGTAAAATACTGGTATTCAGCTGCATCCATATAGACTGGAAGGTACCCCAACGTAGTTGGGAAAAGGCTAGGCAGATGATGATTATAAACTTTAACACTAGTTGAACACACAACCACTTATTCAGTCGTACACGTGTCGCGGAAGCAACCTTGTGCGTACGACAAAATGCTGCCGGAATTTTCTTTCCACCGCGGCAGCGTGGAAACATTTCATATCTACTTTGTGGAATGTCCAAGATAGTATATATACACAGGGTTATTTTAAATTGGCAAGCTAAACTCCACAAACGTGTTTGGTATGTACCTTTTGATATCTCATTGAGTCAATCAACTCAGTCTATCACAGTCCACTGCTGGACATATGCCTCTCCCAGGCTGCGCCACAACACCCTGTCCTCCGCCTTCCGCATCCAGTATGTCCCAGCCACCTTCTTAAGGTCATTGGTTCATCTAGCTGAGGGTGTCTCTACGCTTGCCGATACGTGCTCTCCAATCCAATACTCGTCTGCTTCACCGGCCATCAAACGACTGTCAAAGATCCACGAACAAGCCGGGAACAACGGCTTAACGTTATTCCGAAATACGGAGGAGCCACGATATGTAAAGATGGCCACCCATCCACGGACCAACCCCGGCAAGCGTAGCTTAACCTGATGCATCGGTCCGTGCGGCTGTTATTACTTAGCCACGAGTTCTAGATTTAGTTCACAAACTGTTTAAATAATAAAGAGTTAAACAACCCATTGGAGCGTTGAACAAACGATTAACAAGTGCTCCATCAATAGAGTAGCAACTAAAACAGATTCTCCGAGGGTCCAGGCATAAGTATAGTTTGGTCGCAAAATTTAGGTGTACTTACTATGGCTACAGTAAGTACACCCAAATTTTGCGACCAAACTGACAGCAGTGATAGCCTATTGGTGTGACCGTCAGACTGCTAAGTCATAGGTCTCCAGATCGAACCCAAGGCACGCACCTTTGATTTTACGGGTTCATATGTATTGTTCAGTTGTATATTTTCACTAGCATAAAATTCGGTGGAGGAAAGCATCGTTAGGAAACCAGCATGTCTGAGAGATATTGCTCAACAGCATGTGGAGCTAAGTCAGAGGCCCACGGGCAGCATAAAAAGTCTGACATCAGGTTAGTCACTAATCACACGAAAAGAAGTAGCCACCAGACTTAAAGTATGCAAAAAACGTTCAAAAATCCTTCTACATACAAATACATAGATAACCTAATACAATAACAACTTATACTTACTTCTAACTATATACAAATAAACCCAAAACAGGACAATTAGGCGTCGAAGTACTCATCCACAACGCTGTCGTCCGGAAACGTGCCCAGAAGACTGGCAGCATTGCCACGTTGAATGGCAATGCTAATTCTTTGGACAAAGAACAATCCAGCCTTCTGGTCACATGAAGTGTCGACCAATCGGCGAAAATTGCCTTAAAAAGGAGTTGCGCACTCGGGCCCCATGACCTTAAAACTGTAGTAGGTATATTATTTTAATTAAGTTTTGTGTTCTGAAATAAATTGATACTAAGTAATAATACATAGACGATAACGTGCGCGAAACATTTCCAATATAAAAGAGATACGTCTGAATTTCAATTTCCAGTTCAAAAGAAACTAACAACATTATCCTAACTTGTAAGTAACATAAGTTTAAGTTAACCGTATGAGCGTGTACTGTAAACATTGTTTGAACTCTTCACAAAGAGAAAACTTTTGTGGGCCTCAACTATGTTCAGTCATTATGTAGAAAAATGATAGAAGTGTCCGGTTAGAAAGAAAAAACCGTTATTTGCGGCAAACATAAATAAATCTGCCTAGCCTTTTCCCAACTATATTGGGGTCGGCTTCTAGTCTAAACGAGGAGCGACTGCCTATCTGAACTCCAAAACCAAAAAAAACATTAGTAAAAAGAATTATAATCGATCATTACGATAGTGCAGTGATAGCCTAGTAGTGTGAACGTCGGACTGCCAAGAAATAGGTCTCGAATTCGAACCCAAGGACCTCTGATTTAACGGATTCATGTGCGTATTGTATAATTATCACTTGTTTCAAAATCAGATGAGACCATCATGTCACAGAGATATTTCTCAACAGCATGTGAAGCTAAGTCAGAGGCCCATGTGAAGCATAAAATCTCTGACACCAGGTTAGTCACTAACCACACGAAAAGAAGGAGGAAGAAGAAGACTGACTTAAACCAATCCATGTTCATATTCATGTTGGACAACCCCTCTGACGACTGCAGAGGCTTGATGCGACCTTATATCGTAGCTGGCTGGTAAAAAAATTATTCCGGCTGCATACGGACTTAGCTTTACCAAGCTAAGTCAGAGGCCCATGGGCAGCATTAAAATTCTGAAACCAGGACACTTTTGCTGCCTAGCCTTTTAGCCTTAGCCAGCTATGTTGGGGTCGGCTTCCAGTCTAACCGGATGCAGCTGAATACTACTATTTTACATGGAGCGACTGCCTATCTGACCTCCACAACCCAGTAACTGGGCAAAACGCTACCCGTTGGTAAGACTGGCTGTCAGATTTTCGGGCTTCTGACGACTCGTAACGACTGTCAAAGATGCACAAATGACAGCCGGGACCAACGGCTTAACGTGCTTTCCGAGGCACGGAGGAGTCTCGGTATGTAAAGATGGTCCCCCCATACACGGGCAACCCCTGCAAGCGTAGCTTAACCTGATGGATCGACCTGAACCACATGGAAAGGAAGAGATGATAGTCAAATACAAAGGCTTAGTGAAATGGAGCTTCTGTTTTCAACTATATATAGTTCCTCTACGTCACAGGGTATTCAAAGTATGCCGTACGAAAATACACTCTGTGGGAAATACAGGACGGTTTTCCAGTGAAATACGAGTTTCATTTCAGTAACAGTTGTGGATTTTGGGCAGTGCGAAATGAGCAGAGTTGAAATTAGATCGTATGTGTTGAGAATTGGGATTGAATGGTGCATGTTAGATAGCTTTGTGAGTTTGAGGAGCTCGTGGCTAAGTAATAACAGCTGCACGGATCGATCCATCAAGTTGAGCTATGATTGCCGGGGTTGGTCTGTAGATGGGTGACCATTTTCAGATATCGAGACCCCTCAATGCTTCGGAAAGCACGTTAAGCCTTTGGTCCCGGCTGTCATTCGAAGATCTCTGACAGTCGTTACGGGTAGTCAGAAGCCTGAAAGTCTGACAGCCAGTCTTACCAAGGGGTATCGTATTATCCAGTTAGTGACTGGGTTGTGGAGGTCAGATAGGCAGTCGCTACATGTAATATACTGGTATTCAGCTGCAGCTGGAACCCGACCCTAATATTGTTGGGAAAAGGCTAGGCAGATTGATTGTTAGATAGCTTTGTAGTTGACCATTTGAACGCCATCACACTTACATTAGAAAGGCGAAACTTTGTGTGTGTTTGTGTGTAATTATACAATAAAATTCCGAGTACCATAAAAGAATTACCATTTTCTAAATTTAAGCGTAGTTTATCAAAACTTATTGATGAATGCTTTTACAGTGTGCTTGAGTTTTTTGATTATAAGTTGTATAGCGGTAGAGGACATTAATGATATTTAAAATGATCCAATTTCAATGTAAGTATATTATAATTTGACATATTTATTAATTTTGATATTCTTGACTGCTTGTATGAGTTTTTACTTTAAATTATCTAATCTAATAACTTTATGACTAATTTGCACGCCGAATTTAAAGGCAGAATAGGAGATCTGTAATTATTGCTTAAGAACTTTCTATACCTTATTAACGCAAATAAATTATTTTGATTTGATTTGTGGGTATTTTTTCTTTACAAAAACTATTGAACTTTTCGTACTACTTTTCATAACATGGACACTTACAATCGGGCTGGTCCACAAATTGAAGGTCATTCAGCTCGCTATGGAGCAGGCTATGCTTGGAATCTCTTTGAAGAATAAAATCAGGAATGAAATTATCCGCAAAAGAACTGGAGTTACCTACATAGCTTGCAGAATAAGCAAACTGAAGTGGCAAGGCTGGCCATGTTTGTCGATGGACCGATGGCCGGTGGAGCAGACGAGTCCTAGAGAGGAGATCGCGTATCGGCAAGGGTAGTGTAGGACGCCCCCCAGCTAGATGGTCTGATGACCTTAAGAAGGTGGCTGGGACAGGCTGGATGCGGAAGGCGGAGGACACGGTGTTGTGGCGCAGCCTGGGAGAGGTCTCTGTCTAGCAGTGGACTGCAATAGGCTGAGTTGTTTGACTGAACTTTTCTCTCGTTAGTACAGACGCCAGCACATCAAGCTATCCCTAACTGTCAAATTTTTTCAATTAAAAATGAACCTTATATCTTTGCAATAAAGTTGAAATACTATCAAAGAAATTTGACAGATTGTGGTAACTTGATGTGCTGGCCTCTGTACGTTCCCATGCGATAATTTCCGAAGACCACGCGGGCGAAGCCATGGGCAGAAGCTAGTTGTCACATATACTTGACAAGCAAGCGCTTGCTCTAAACGTTAACGACACAAATATGTGACAAAAAAGCGGTGCACTAGCACGAAATAAACAATTAATGCGTTACCTTTTGTGTGTGTTTATTTATAATATACAATGTGGAGAAAAAAAAACGACCATAAATGAAAACACTGACAATACTGATGAATAGGACTATTTTGGAACTATCAAATAAATCCTAACACAGAAATATAAAAAGTGTTTTTTTCAAACAAACTAAATAACAGTGACGGGCCAACTACGAGTTTGGCCAATCTTTGACTAGCTATAGTGACTAAACTATTAGATATATTTGACTGAATTTTCGTATGCAGGCTTTTTTTTTGAGGGTGGGAAATCATCCAACGACTGCTTCCGCTCTGGGTGAAGCGGAAGGGAGTGTCAGACTCTTACTGACTAAAACCCATCCATGTTCCTTCCTTAGCCCTTTATGTTCCGGGGTAGCGGTAACCTTTTCGGACAATCCCGCTTACCCGGTGGGCTTGGCCGTAATATATTATGTTGACATCTTTTAAAGGCGCGCGTGGAATTCAGGCTTGGGATAGCATTATATATACGGTAATAAATGTGTATGTTTTACAAATCAAATCAAATTTTAAACCTAATTTTTAGGGTTCCGTACCTCAAAAGGAAAAAACGGAACCCTTATAGGATCACTTTGTTGTCCGTCCGTCCGTCTGTCAAGACCGTTTTTCTCAGGCACGCGTGGAGGTATCAAACTGAAATTTATATCTAATACTCCTGAGTATTAGATATAAATTCTACTGTCCCTTGGAGCTGTGAAAAAATCAAACTTCTAAGCCAAAGCAATCAAAAGATACAGCTGTTTATGCCGCAAATTTTCGAAACTCGCACGGGAATCAAAACCTACAGGGTACTTCCCGTGAACTTAGAATCTTGAAATTTGGTACAAAGTAACGTCTTACAGTGCAGATAAAGGAAAAATTGCGAAAACCGTAAATTTTTAGTTACATCATATAATAAAAAAAAATTTTTTTTTTTTCAAAATATAAAAATACCATAACTATGACTCGATTCTCGTGATGGGTGAACTTTTACTTATATACCTACAGGTTTGTACGGAACCCTCGGTGTGTGAGTCCGACTCGCACTTGGTCGGTTTTGATACTTTTTGCGAGCCAAACGCTCATTACTCCTTAAAAACTCTCTCTTGCCTTTTCAACGTGCCATAACTGGTCTTGGCAAACATTTGCTGACTACCTACACTTCTGCACACCCCTTCCAATATATCCATGACGACAATACACTCGAGTATGCTCACAAAACAAAACGGTATAGTATTGACAGTGAATTTGACCCAGTTTCGGACAAAGCCCGTCGAACGGCGGCTCTATATGCATTATTGGAGAAATTTGTAAATAACAGACGTATTTAGGTATGAAATTTGATGTAGAGGGTGAAATTGAATCCATGGGCATTATTTTAAGGGGTCACTGTACTCATTATTGAGAAGAACTTTCACTATGGGAACAAATCTGAATTCGCGAAAAAAATCAGCTGTTCCATACATTATGTTGCATGACTCATCAAAATGTAGGGAACAGCTGTTTTTATTTTTCGCGATTTCAGATTTGTTCCTATATGGTATAAACCTAAGCGAGAGCGACTTTGTTTTATACTTCTTTCTTTCTTTTCGTGTGGTTAGTGGTGCCAGAGTTTTTATGATGCTTAAGGGCCCCTGACTTAGCTTCACAAACTGTTGAAAAATATCTCAGGCATGCCGGTTTCCTCACAATGTTTTGCACCACATGAATCCGTAAGATCACAGGTGCGTGCCTTGGGTTCGAACTCGAGACCGTCGATGGTCACCTAGTAGTGTGACCATCGACTTGGCAGTCCGATGGTCACACTACTAGGTCATCACTGCACTATTGTAATGATGATTATAATTCTTTTTGCTAATGCGTTTTATTGGTTTTGTTGGGTTTTATACTATTCTCTAAAGATTTCTAACATACAAAAACATAATACTATATTTTTTACAACAATTTGAAAACTGAATCAAAACAAATTGCTTTATTTTCTTCCTATTCTCGAACGCGACTAAAGCAACCGTAAAGCCATACCGTATTCGAAATTTGAAATTGAAAGACCCACCCATTGGATCAGATGTTTCCCATTGGAGGCTGTAAAAATCAATGGGGGGTGAAACAAGACCGGGAAAAGAGTTCCGAAAGCATTTGGAAATACGTATATTTCTTTGTAATTGCACTGTATTGGGATATTATGGGTGTAACAAATAATATTGATGGAAAATTGATGCTTTTTTGTGAACGCACACAATTCGGAAGCGAACTCATTTGTTTTTACAGTAAATCGTCGCGGATTCACAACGAGACAGCGTTCGAATTTCAAAATGATGTTAAGAGAATTACTACTGGCCATTGATACACTACCTGTACAGAGTGTTGGAAAAATAAAACCAATTAGAACACACTTTTTTTTAATTTTATTTTTTTAGGCTTCCGTACCCAAAGGGTAAAACGGGATATACTAAGTCTCCGTTGTCCATTGGTCACCAGGCTGTATCTCATGAACCGTGATAGTTAGACAGTTGAAAAATTATCACAGATGATGTATTTCTGCTGTCGCTATAACAACAAATACTAAAAAAAGAATGAAATAAATATTTAAGGGAGTTCCCATACAAAAAACGTGACTTTTTTGCCGTTTTTATAGATAATGGTTCGTGCGTGCGTCCGACTCGCACTTGGCCGTTTTTTTATAAACCAAACTCTTTGGTTGCTTACAGGCAATACATTTTAGAACCCCATTTATGGAATCATAGTTTAAAATCACACCATAATGTATATGCAACAAAAATTGTTATACCATGGCGTTGAAATTGTAAACTACTTAGCGGAAGAATTTAGAATAATAAAACAGATATAGAATTTATTAAAAAGCTATAATAACTGGTTTATTGACAGATTTTTTTATTCCATCAATGAACATTCAGAATGTAAAATGAACTTATTTAATATAGTTATTATGACATCTACATAAATGGATATTACATAAATAATATTCAAACATTTTCATTATTCTCGCTATTTTTTATTGACAGAAATGACATCATTATTATTGATCGCTGTTTTTTTTTGTTGTATAACTTATTAACCTATTTTAAATGAATAGAATTGTATATTTTAATTTTACTAATTGCATTGTACACAATACTTTAAGCGGCTTCACCCAGAGCGGAACGGGTCGTGTGATGATTTCCCACCCCCGAAAAAAAGACCTGGGAATCGAACCCAAGACATAATTACCTACTATGATCAGGTACTTAGCGCTTGTGACCACTAAACTAACACTTCGAACCATAGACAACAACATAATGCAATTTAGAACAACCTGTAGCCAACTATCTGTTGTTTATCGTCCCCCTATGAATGTCAAACAGACGAGGGTCACTGTGACCCGCACTTGGGACCCGCAATTTGTCAATGTCCGTGGACATGTTGAAGTGACCCGCGGGGAGATTGTCCAATACTTTCAGAACAACAGTTTTTTTGATGACGTAATGCCTAGATATTTAGATATGTCCAATGATATGGAAAAGGCTTCTTTATTTCATCACACACTGTCAAATTTTCTCAATCGATTTTGAACTTAACAGTCAACGTTTTTAAGTTTAAAATTATTTGCCAACCTCAAAATAATTTGATTGTACGGTGTTGTTATTTGATTGTACGGCCGCTAGCGCATTTAGTCATACAAAACTTGGTATAACTAGATGCGCTAGCGACCATCATCATCTGCCTAGCCTTTTCCCAACTATGTTGGGGTCGGCTTCCAGTCTATCCGGATTCAGCTGAATACCAGTATTTTACATGGAGCGACTGCCTATCTGACCTCCACAGCCCAGTAACTGGGTAACACGATACCGCTTGGTAAGAGTGGCTGTCAGATTTTCGGGCTTCTGGCGACCCGTAACAACTGGCAAAGATGCACAAATGACAGCCGGGACCAACGACTTAACGTGCTTTCCGAGGCACGAAGGAGTCTCGTTACATAATGATGGTCACCCATCCACGGCCAACCCTGGCAAGCGTAGTTTAACCTGATGGATCGACCTGTGCGGCTGTTAGTATTTAGCCACGAGCTGTACAATAAATAATTGAGTTTGAAAAACCAGTATAGCAACTCAAAGACATAAAAGGCCATAAAAAAAAACTGCAAAACAAAACACCATCGCCTCTCCTCCCTTAAGCAAAGTTATGAAGTTTATGGTACAGCCACTCCCCCGTCGTTTGAGGGTGCGGCCCATTATCATTTCTTACCACAGAACAGTTAAAGAGGTTAGAATGGAAGTAGTTTCTGATTTGTATTAGAACGCGTGTCGCCGCATGTCTCCCACTCTTGTCTCTCAACTACAAGCAAGAGATAATACGTACGCGCATTACACACACAAATAAACCACACGCACTTAGATCGCGTGTTTACTATTGGTTGTCACACTAACGCAAATACTGCTCTGGACGTACACTCACACACGTGTAAAAGCAATTTATTTCTCATATATGTTACGGCCACCAAAAGGTCGATTAATCATATCGATAAAATTACTGTAGTTTAGTTAATTAAAGTTTTGCATTTTTTCAAGTTGCAGATACGGTACGAATAACTTCCTAATTACATATAAATAAACTTAAATCAAAGTCAAATTAAAGGGGAACATCCGATACTGCCGCGAAATTTAAATTTTCTTTAGTTTTATGCTAGTTGCAGCTCTGTTTTACGTCATAATAATGAAAGAAAGAAAAATAGCATTTTGAATAACATAAAACGTAAAACAACGCTACAATATACAAAAAAACTATAAAGAAATTTTAAATTTCACGTCCATATCGAATGCTAAGTCGAATTAACATAATATAATCTAATTAATTTATTGTGAACTACTCCGTGAAAAAATATTTAGGTATTAATTGTAGCATGTTAATTTATTAATAATAGCTGTGCCCGCCGGTTTCACCCGTGTTACATAATTATTTTCTGCAAAATGTTGCAAACATAAATTGTGCTACATTTAGTACGTATCCATTCAATTCTACCAGTTGCTTCAAACCACAGTTTTCTTATAGCTGGATCTTTTGTAAAATTAAAAAAAAAGTGTTTGCATCGTAAATTAGACGAAAAACCAACTAAGAAACTAAATTAATAATCCACATTATACAATAATTGGTGTTATATAAACAAATTTATTTTCATTGTTATATTACTGACAATAATCATTCGTATAATACACATCTTAATATCGACATTGTTTACAATTTGGAACAACACTATCGACGCGCATAGATTTCCCAGAATTGAAGCTTTGGATCGACGCACGCGACGTTCGCAGTGAACGCAATACATTGCGCGACCGCTCACGTCGTGCAAGATCGTACCAATGTAATGCAAGCAATGTATAATTTTGCATCTGAATGCGATTTTATCGTTTTTGTCTACAAACTACATAATTCTTTTGTAATAATTACAAATATCACTCGTATTTTAAGGTTTTTGGAGTTACCGGTGAAAAGAAATCCCTCCTCGGGCCACATTACACTCCTGACTTCTTTTCCGACACGTTATAATTGGGCAAGACGGCATAATTCTTTTTTTTCCGCGGAGAATTGAACGCTTTCACAATAAGAGCGTGACTGTTGACCGGTGATTCTAATTTCGGTTGGGTTTGGAGCGCCCGCGCAAATGTGTGGCGCGCCTGTCCCGCCCACAAGGCCCTTCTAACCTCTTTAACTGATCTGTGTTTCTTACCATTCCGTCAAGGTAGGGACAATACCTATTGGCGAATTGAGGAAAAAATACTGTATTTTGTGTAGGTATTTTTACCCGACTGCGGCGAAAACCCAAAAGAAGGGTTTTTGTGTTTGACCTGTGTGTATGTTTGTCCGTTTCTATGTCTGGTCGTAACTACTCAACGGTTTAATTGATTTTGATAAATGTGACGTCATTAGGTTAGTCTTTAGGGCGCAATTAAAAACCTCTTCTTAAAAAAATCAAAATGGCGGATTTTATCGGACTGTTAACCCGTTTATTAAATAAATTGCTATAATATTGGTATGGTAAAAGCTTATAATTGAGTCAAATCCAAATGTATACTAAAAAACAACCCAACTGCAAAAACACTTAACTGAACAAAGAAAAACAAGCATTATAAATCTATATAATTTAACACGCATTCAGGTGAACCATGTGAAACATACATCACTTCGAAATTCGAACGCTGTCTCGTTATGAATCCGTGATGATTTACTTCTAAAAACAAATGAATGCACTTTCGAATTGTGTGCGCTCACTTGAGTGAGGCTCCAAGTGAGAAATTGCACTGCACGTTTTAGTTGTTAAGGTGGTCTATATTTAGTGTCAGAATAACACTATATTTTCAACGAGATTGACCGAAAGGGTTACCGCTACCCCGAAACATAAAGCGGGAGGACTTTTCTTTCTACCATCCCGCCACCTCCTTCGCGAGCATGACTGCTTCGCAGAAGGAGGTGACTGCCTCCCACTCCCTCTCGCTTCGGACCATGGCTTGCTTGACGACACGGTTGGCGCAGTGGTTGAGCGATGGACTGCTGCGCACTATGTCGCGGGTTTGATTCCCGCACGGAACAAATATTTGTACGACCTGCAAGTATTTGTTACGGGTCTGGGTGTTTTTCTATCTATAATATGTATGTATTTACAAAAAAAAAATGTATATAAGTAGTTTATCAGCCATCTCGTTACCATAACCCAAGCATTAGGTTGCTTAGCTTGGGACTATATGGCGTTGTGTGAAATGTCCTAGGATATTATTATTATTATTATTATTGCACCAGGGCCGGGCGCGAGACCTCGCCGCCAATCGCCTCTACGAGGACACGGCGGTGCTCCGCCCAAGCGGGGCAGGTTTCCACCGTGTGCTCCACCGTGTACTCTGGGCGAAACATAAAGGGCTAAGGAAGGAATATGGATGGGTTTTAGTCAGTAATAGTCTGACACTCCTTTCCGCTCTACCCAGAGCGGGAGGCGTCATTTAATGATTTCCCACCCTCAAAAAAAAAACACTATGTTCCTATCAGTCCGCCTTATAAACCCCACGAACTAACTATATCATTAATCTTCATTTCTTCTCGCCTCACTGGTGAAAAACTACCATAGTAAATTCTAATCCCCCAAAATAAACCCATGTGTTTTATGGTTTAAAACCAACTGTGTTGGCGTACCTCTTTGGAATCTAGCTTTTGGATACCTGAATGAATTTTCAAACTTTAGAAAATAGAATTTCGAACACAATTCGACGACACACGATGACCGTCATTCTCATCATTCGGTCGACATCATCATCAATGACGACTCCTTCCATCTATTGCTAATATATAGGCACCATTTTTGTACTGTGAGGAGCGACTTAGCTTCACATGCTGTTGAGAAATATCCTTCAGACATGCTGGTTTCCTCACGATGTTTTCCTTCACCGTTTTTAAGCAAATAATAATTATGCAATACGCACATAAATCCGTAAAATCAGAGGTGCGTGTCTTGGGTTCGAACTCGAGACCTATGACTTGGCAGTCCGACGGTCACACCACTGTATCACTGCTGTTTTAGTCAGTAAGAGTCTGACACTCCCTTCCGCTACACCCAGAGCGGGAGGGGTCATTTTTTACTTCATAAATTGGTTTGTCACAATAATGACATAAAAACAAGAGACAAATGGGGGTATAATCTTGATTAATTTCAAAGCCTTGGTAAATAAAGTGAAGCTGAAATTGTAACTTGAATAAAAATGGCGTATTTTAAAATATTAAGTCTGAGAATAAGTACAGAGGCCAGCACATCAAGTTACCATAAACTGTCAAATTTTCACAATCGATTTTGAACTTAATGTTCAACGATTTAAGGTTTAAAATCATTTGGAGAAATTTGACAGTTTGGTATAACTTGATGCGCTCACCATGTTTGTAACACAATACAAAATTGTAAGTTATTACTATAAAAATACCGCTCCTTTGAAAAAGTTCCAAGTTTATGTTGTTCAGGTAGTAGGTACCTACATAAGTAGGTAGGCGTGTCTATGACACTCATTCAAGTCATTTTTCTGCTTTACGCGATGACGTAACGACCATTGAGAACACAAGAGGTCTTCTTATTAATGTCATTGCATTTGACGCTAAGACGGTAAAAAAAAAAGAAAAAATGGCTATAGAAATTTATCTGGAAATTAAAGAAATTCTATTAATGCAAGCCAAAAAGGTTCACTTAAAACTTGTAAAAAAAAAATCAACAAAAGAAAATAACTATCCGTTGATTTAATGTAAAATACAAAAAAAAACAATCCATTAAAATAGCGAAATGCGAGTACCTGGAGCCCATATACGCCAGGAGTGTCGAGATAATCCTATATCTCCAATTAGTCCCCAGGCCGATGGACGCAGGCAAGCGTATAAACCTACAGGAGGGTCAGTAAATTGACAAATTCAATGTGCCTGGGCGAATATCAGGGTATATTGGATTTGATTCGGATTTCACCTATGTAGAACTTCAGGATAAATCAAATTTATCATGGCTTTTTCCCGTTTATTGGCATTGACAATAGAAAATGTAGGTATACAACGGAACAAAGGTTAATGAAAAATATTTTACCCCTCAAATCAAACCAGCCTCAGACTAGGCTTAACATAACAGGCTAGAGTTAATCAAAGCAGAGGTAGACATAGTTTGGGTTGGGAGACGGCACAAACAAAATCTACCTACATTTAAAAATGACACGTAAAATACACACATAAAGTAGCCAAAAGCCTCATATTTAAGTATTTATATAATTATCATAAAAATTGTAATTAATTAAAAAATTATCACTAATTGTTTAATTATGTGTGTATAAATCGTTGAGCTCTTATAAGCAAACGGTTTCTAATAGGCGAATATCTAACGGGTTATTTTGAAATGTATTTAGCATAATGAGGAGCTCGTGGCTAGGTACTAACAGCCACACAGGTCGATACATCAGGTTAAGCCACGCTTGCCGGGGTTGGCCGTGGATGGATGACCATCTTTACATACCGAGACTCCTCCGTGCCTCGGAAAGCACGTTAAGCCGTTGGTCCCGGCTGTCATTTGTGCATCTTTGACAGTCGTTACGGGTCGTCTGAAGCCCGAAAATCTGACTGCTACTCTTATCAAGGGGTATCGTATTGCCCAGTTACTGGGTTGTGGAGGTCAGATAGGCAGTCCCTCCATATAAAATACTGGTATTCGGCTGCATCCGGTTAGACTGGAAGCCGACCCCAACATAGTTGGGAAAAGGCTAGGCAGATGATTTACCATAATCAGCCTATAATGTTCCCACTGCTGCGACACAAGCCTTTTGTCTTCAAAAAGGATTTGGTTGTAATCCACCACCCTGGTTCAGTGCGGGTTGGTAGATATCACAATGTCTTCTATTATTTATTCTAGGGCATACCGGTTTCCTCACGATGTTTTCCTTCACCGTTTTGAGAGCAGTGGTGATGAAATTAAATACACAAAGTAAAGCGCCTGCCTGGGATCGAACTCACGACCTACAACTCGTAAATCGGGGTCGTTACCACTGGGTCACTACTGCTCCTCAATTGGTCCCAAAGACAAAAGTAATTTTGATTTACTTGGAGTAGAATCGATTGTCTTTTTTTATCTGCTGTAGCCTAGTTACGGACTCAAAGTTAGATATACCTAGCGCTTGGCTCACGCGTGTTTGGTCACAGTTCTTCAATCTTGGTCGAGGAGCCCTAGTTTTATTTATGGGCATCCCACAGGTCTATTTAGGAGGTGCTTACAAATGACAGACAACAAAAAATTGAATGCTAAAAACAGATCATCGAGTAAAAAAGGCCATCTTCATTAAAATACCAAAAAGTTTTCAATGGACCGATGAAAATCATCCTTCATAAAATAGTTAGTGGAGCCATAGATTGCAGTGAACTCTTGAGCTCATTAGATATTAAAATTCCGACGCGGATTCCCAGGCCTAACACTTTCGAGTTATTTTCCATCCATGGCTCAAAGACTAATCTCGGTCATTACGCCGCTGTGCCATGACTTTGTAGGCAATACAACGTTTTGTCTAAAACTACGAATTTAGACATCTGCGAGTCTCTGTCTAAATATAAGAAATTTTTAATAGACTTGATCTGAGGATCTTAAGGTTGTATCTTCTTATATTATTGTTATTATTTTTTATTTTTTTTTGTTAGTTTTTGTGTCCTTTAATTAATTAACTTTTCCAAATTTTGCCCTTGTTGGCTTAGTTGTTTTTTTTTCTTTTTGTGCATGTTGTGGTCTCCTATAAGTGAAGGAGTACACCTACTTATTACCTGATATAACTTTTTATTTATGTGTCATGTACTGTGTACATCTTTTGTTGGAGATCCTAAATAAATAAAATATTCTCAATTCGAATGTGATAAAACTATTTTTTAAACGTTATAAATCAGAAACTACAAGAAGTAGGTACCCACCCTTAATTTTCAAAACTAAGTGCTTCAAAACGATAAACATGCCATCATGATTTGTCTCGTTGCCTACAAAGATTTATTTATTTAACCATTCTAAGCACACACACAGTCATATTTAAAACAAGGAAGAAGAAACGAACAGGAAAATACGTAAAAGGTTATTAAATATTTGTTTCTACAAAACTAGTGGTTTTATTATTACACAGAATTTAAAAGTGGAACAAAAAGAGCAGTCTTTTTTTTTTTAAACTGTTTGAACGAATTTTACTCTGAGGAAAACTCCTTAACTTTTTTCGTAAGTAACTCAATTTTCTGAGGACAATGTATTATATTGGTCTCCTACGCCCTGCCTATCTAGGTATAGTTAATCTACTTTACCTTTCTTTATCCTAAATTTTAGCAGATGGGACAATGTATTCTAGAAATTGGGTCGTTTTTAGGGTTCCGTATCCAAACGGAACCCTATTACTAAGCCTCCGTTCGTCCATCTGTCTATCAGCGGGTTGTATCTCATAAACCTTAATAGGTAGACCGTTGAAATTTTTACATATTGTGCATTTCTATCGCCGGTTTAACAAAAATAATATTAAAAATAAACAAAACATGAAACATAACGCCTCTAATCCTCGAAGGGTTGGTTAGGCAGAAGTGTACCTATGGTTCACCCAAGTTTAAAGTAGCAAGTAAAAAATTAAAGAGATTCTTTCAAAAAATATTTCGTAGGCATTAATTATTGTATGATACGGAACCCTTCGTGTGCGAGTCCAAATAGCACTTGGCCGGGTTTTTGGATACTTAATGGAATTAAAATTATCGAGTAGGTAAGAAGCGCGTATAATAGTAGTAGTCACTAAATAGTATAAAACAAAGTCGCTTTCTCTGTCCCTATATCCCTATGTATGCTTCAATCTTTAAAACTACGCAACGGATTTTGATGCGGTTTTTTTTTATAGATAGAGCGATTGAAGAGGAAGGTTATGTTTATAATCAGTCGACTTATTATGCGGGCGAAGCCGCGGGCGGAAGCTAGTTAAATATAAGATAGAAATGCTAGTGTTGAGAAAATAAATTCTGTTAGGATTATTAGCCGATTTAAATGGTCCCACTGCTGGGACATAGGCCTCCTCTCTATGAGCGTGTAACATAATACAGCTTTTTATTAAACAAAACTTCTTGCTAAAATCCAAAGACACAATGCCACAAACAACTTAATAATGTGTTAAATACGCCGCACGTCACGGGAGGTCCGGATGACGGAAAGAGCCGAGCGGCTCCGAACTTAGCCGAAACAAAATCAATATAAATACACGTTCGTAACTTGTAGACTTTGTGTCTGTTTGTTGAGTAGGGATGCGAACGTGACACATGGTAGGGTGACAGGTTTGGTTGTACAACGAAATTGGGTGCTGAAATGCAAAAAAAAAAAAATATTATTTCCATTTCACTTTAGGAAAATATGTATATGGTCGTGGCTAAGTAATAACAGCCGCACAGATCGATCCATCAGGTTAAGCTACGCTTGCCGGGGTTAGTCTGTGGATGGGTGACCATCTTTACATATCGAGACTGTTCCGTGCCTCGGAAAGCACGTTAAGCCGTAGGTCCCGGCTGTCATTTGTACATCTTTGACAGCCGTTACGGGTCGTCAGAAGCCCGAAAATCTGACAGCCAGTCAGTATCGTATTGCCCAGTTACTGGGTTGTGGAGGTCAGATAGGCAGTCGCTCCATGTACAATACGGGTATTCAGCGGCATCCGGTTAGACTGGAAGCCGACCCCAACATAGTTGGGGAGAGGCTAGGCAGATTGATAGAAAAAATATTGGATATATTTTCTTATGTCCTCTACATGTCACGGATTTGATGCAATAGGAAAAAAAACTCAAAGAAAAGGTATAGGTATTTCATTGAAAAAAAAAATATTGTCATAACATCTTTATGTAGATAACAGAGCTCGTTGCAAGCATCCTGCAAGCAGTGATAGCCTAGTGGTGTGACCGACTTTCAAGACAGGTCTCGAGTTCGAACCCAAGGCACGCATATCTGATTGTTCGGATTCATGTGCGTATTGTATAATTATCACTTGCTTATAATCGGTGAAGAAAAACATCGTGAGGAAACCGGCATGCTTGAGAGATATTTCTCAACAGCATGTGATGCTAAGTCAGAGGCCCATGGGCAGCATTAAAACTCTGACACCAGGTTAGTCACTAACCACACGAAGAAGACAGAGCTCGTTTGAGAAATTACGAGTGCCATACTTTTCTACTACCAGCATTTTTGTGTTGCAATTTCAATTTGAGTAGGTACCGGGCTACTATTGACTAAAACACACAAAGTACCAATTTCACCACAATTAGTACATCTGAACCACGTTCAAGACTTGTCAGTATCAATGTGTCTTATAAAATAACTAGCTGACCCGACAGACGTTGTCCTGTCTTAACTATGATACCCTACCTACCCTACCTACCCTACCTACCCTACCTACCCTACCTACCCTACCTACCCTACCTACCCTACCTACCCTACCTACCCTACCTACCCTACCTACCCTACCTACCCTACCTACCCTACCTACCCTACCTACCCTACCTACCCTACCTACCCTACCTACCCTACCTACCCTACCTACCCTACCTACCCTACCTACCCTACCTACCCTACCTACCCTACCTACCCTACCTACCCTACCTACCCTACCTACCCTACCTACCCTACCTACCCTACCTACCCTACCTACCCTACCTACCCTACCTACCCTACCTGCCCTACCTACCCTACCTACCCTACCTACCCTACCTACCCTACCTACCCTACCTACCCTACCTACCCTACCTACCCTACCTACCCTACCTACCCTACCTACCCTACCTACCCTACCTACCCTACCTACCCTACCTACCCTACCTACCCTACCTACCCTACCTACCTACCCTACATACCTTACCTACCCTACCTACCCTACCTACCCTACCTACCCTACCTACCCTACCTACCCTACCTACCCTACCTACCCTACCTACCCTACCTACCCTACCTACCCTACCTACCCTACCTACCCTACCTACCCTACCTACCCTACCTACCCTACCTACCCTACCTACCCTACCTACCCTACCTACCCTACCTACCCTACCTACCCTACCTACCCTACCTACCCTACCTACCCTACCTACCCTACCTACCCTACCTACCCTACCTACCCTACCTACCCTACCTATGTGCAATAAAAATATTTTTCTCATACAAACTTTGCCACCCCTTGTAACCCTTTTAGGGGTTGAATTTCCAAAAAATTATATGCCTATGTCCTTCTCATGAATGCAAACTATCTACATACCAAATTTCAGCAAAATCGGTTTGGTGGTTTAGGCGTGAAAAGGTAACAGACAGACAGACAGACAGAGTTACTTTCGCATTTATAATAATTAATTAATTAATTAATTAATTAATTAATTAATTAATTAATTAATTAATTAATATTAATATAGTGTGGATAGTGTGGATGTCATTAACAGCCCTAAAACTGGTTTGACGAGCAGATCACGTTTTGTTTCATTGGTGGAATTCGCCCTAACAGCTCAAACAAGAACTGTGATGCGACATTGCGTCGTAAAATTCTGCAAGCTGGACAGTTGTGGTCAAATATTTTGGATATTTCTGTAGACATAATATTGGGCAAAAATAATAAATTTCTCATGTCGCCCCTAAGTGTCGTTCAAAGGTGATTTGTATGGCGGCGGTTTGGTATTTTTTTATGAGAATTGGAAATAGTTGGCAAATCAATCTGCCTAGCCTTTTCCCCACTAGATTGTGGTGGGCTTTCAGTCTAATCGAATAAAGCTTTTTTTATTATTTTGTCGTTGTTGTATTACATTCCTACTATCCATACAATGACGCAAGAATTCCCCATAGATTTCAGTTTTCGATAATCATTTTTACAAATTCATCCAGTATCAATCAATGTATCGACCTTTTCCCAACTATGTTGGGGTCGACTTTCAGTCTTACCAGATGCAGCCGAATACCAGTATTTTACATGGAGCGAGTGCCTATCTGACCTCCACAACCCAGTCACTAACTGAGTAATACCCAATACCCCTTGGTAAGACTGGCTGTCAGAATTTCGGGCTTCTGACGACCCGTAACGACTGTCAAAGATCCACGAATAACAGCCGGTACCAACGGCTTAACGTGCTTTCCGAGGCACGGAGAAGTCTCGATATCTTAAGATGGTCACCCATCCACGGACCAACCCCGGCAAGCGTTGCTTAACCTGATGGATCGATCCGTGCGGCTGTTATTACTTAGCCACGAGCTCCTAACATCAGGTTAGTCACTAACCATACGAAAAAGAAAGAAGGAAGAACTATTTTCTTACGTAGCTATACGTAATATTGGCTTGTCGTAGTCTGTTCGTATTGATTACATAATCTGAAGTCAGCAGTGTCTTTAGCTGGCTCACATTGAGACACTGATTAATCCTAGATAAACCTTAGTTCTACGAAAATCTACATTAAGTGCTAACACTCCGTCGCATAGCAGATTTTATGTTTCACTATCCTCCATTTATTTTAGCAGGATGCTGATCTAGTGGTCCGAGGGTGAGGTCCGGGTCAGGCAAAGCATTATTTTAGATTTATTCGTTCAGAATTTATCAGCAGGCCTGACGCGCCTCAAAGAGATGTCAGCAGCATAGAAAGCCCGTTAGGGCCGAAGTCTGCCGGTAAGCGAGATTGGGGGAACGTAAAGGGCTAAGGAAGGAACATGGATGGGTTTTAGTCCGAAGAGTCTGACACTCCCTTCCGCTCCACCCAGAGCTGGAGGAGTAATTTGATGATTCCCCACCCTCAAAAAATGAAAAATTATGCACACCTTTTTAAATTATTGAGCCACTATTATTTTTCCTGGCCTTTTCTTACAATTGGTCTCTTTACTAGGTACCCCAATTAATACGTCAGCGTAGGTTAGAACTGTGATCAATACATCAAATTTGGTAACAGCAACCTGACTATTTAATATATTTTGATCCCCGAAAATACGTACTATTTCAGGTTCTCTAAAATGAATGTACAATAGGTATTATTTAAAAAAAAACAAAACTTGAATTATTTTAGGTTCGATATGCCTTGTAATAATATGTTTGAATTAATTTCTACATTAAATTCGATCAATGCATACCACATTTAGCACACTCGCGACTAATTAACGGGTTTATTGAATTGTCCATTCAATAATTTATGGCACTTCAGATCAATGTGAGCGCCTGCATTTGATTGGTCAATTGCCTCATCAAGTAATTTATGATTTAGTTAATTATAAGCGTGTATTAGTTATCTTTTATTTCATTTTCATACATCTATTAAGTTAGCATTTTAAAATATTTTTATAAAAACATTTAAAAAAACAACGGGTTGCTCTCTGGGAGTGCTGCCTAAAGTGAAAACTTGAATACTAACGTTGTGCATTTTTTGAATTTTTTGAAATGGTAAGGGACTGATTTTGCACGAATTGCTGTAATTAATAAAGTACTATCATTTATGTGGTAAAAAACAATATTAATTTATTGGGCTATCGTACACAAACAATACTAGGTACTTATATTACATTAAAAATTTAACAATTCAGAACTATTACAATTATTTAGATTAAAAAGTTTATCGCTCCCTCCGTCTTACGAATTTTCGATCAGGTCACGTGTCCTGAAGCGAGTTTAATTTTTTTTAACCATCAAAAAAGTGCACAACGCCACTAAAGAACTTTTCACTTCAAAAACATTTAAAAATATCAAAAAAAAATAGTAGTAGCCCACCGATATCGAGACCATGTTCCAAGCTACCGGTGGTCAGGGCTCCTCCTGAAAGAAGGCCCCCCTAACTATACGCGCCGTGTCCAAGAGTACCGCTTTCTGGATCAAGCCCAAAAGATCCAACTGCCCTTGATCCTCCTGTATACTTTTTAAAATGGCTGATGAACTATTTTGCGCGTGCCGTTCAACCGTTTTTTTTTTTAATCAGCCTAAAATGTTCCCACTGCTGGGATACTGGCCTCCTCTCTTTGAGAGGGAGTGAGCCGTAATCCACCACATAGCCGCGGTTTGGTAGATGTCACATACAGGATTATGCGTGAACAGTAAACACCTCCATATATCATTCACCGCAGGATCAATTAGGCAGACAAACGTGACAGACCAGATAATTTATTACCGTATTTTATAATACCTACTGATAGACACACATATTATTCAAAAGAAATGAAAAATGGGTGTGATGGTAGAAAGAATTGGGGATGTCAAAGTCAATGTCGAAGTCAAAGTCAAAATCTAAACATTTATTTCAAATAGGCACAAGCATATCGCACTTTTGAACGTCAAAATGAACAAGATATAGAATTGATTCTAGTCGCCCCTTCCAAAAGGTAGTTGCGTATGGAGAAGAATGGGCAAGAAACTCCACCGTTACTCTTTTAAAATGTTTTGAATACTTGAATTATAAAATTATATGTGAAGACGATGTACCCATAGTAAAAATACTACACCACAAAAGGTAAAAAGAAACAAATGTAACAATGGCAGGTAAAATTAAGTCATTAACTGCCACGCAGCAGAAACAATAGAAAAACTATTGTTCGAGGTCACCGGTGACCGCGTTGGCGCTCAACGTGTTAATTATGTCAGAAATACATGGTGCTCACATATTTACAATATGATGTAGTGTTATGTCATATCACTCAGAGTTTGACAGATACCAGCGAAAACGAAGAAAACAAAAGAATACCATTCGAATAAAACTACAAAAATCTTCTAAAAGAACTTGAGAGGTGTCAAGGGACACCCAGATGGAACGAAGTTCCTTTCGATTAATTAGTGAAGGAATTGTAATAAAAATTTATTTCTTTTAAGTTATAATAATATTACCACACTGTTCAAAGCGAAATAGAAAGACGAAACGAAAATAACTGGCTTGCTTTCTTTAAGAGAGAGAGACAGACAGAGAAACTCGCGCACGCCGCTCGGCTTACAACAATAGCAAAAAGTATCGTTATAACTTTTGGTCTTAATTTTTTCCGTCAAGCCCCTTTTCACAACGCGCGATAAGGAACTCAAACTCAAACTCAAAGTATTTATTTCAAATAAACCAATTACAGGCACTTTTGAATTGTCAAGGTGTCGGTCAGTCAGAGAGATGAAGCTAGTTGCCCATTCCAAAGCAGTAGGTACATATGGAGAAGAACGGGCAAGAAACTCCATGGACACTCTTTTAAACAAAATATGGTTACAAAATATTTGTTACATAGTTCATATTAATATTATATATGTGAGAACGACGCAGAAAGTTAAAAGCATCCTATATAAAATATGTAAAAACTATTCAAAAATTAAATTAAAACAAGTCCTAGCCGCTAAGAGATGACCAGTCCCTACTGACAGCGCCCGTTCCCGAACTTGACGCATATATTATATAGAACTTCGTTTCAAAATCTTCTAAAATGTTTCCTCAACCAAGGAGTTCGCAACATTACATGCAATATTACTATTACATAGTAATAAAGCTGCTAATTAATTTCCACACACGTTACATTATGATTCCCTTCACAAAAAGCATAAATCAATTCAAGTTTACCGAAGACCATACAAATATTAACTTAGGTAGTTCTAAGTTAGGTTGTAGTTAAAGTTAGTCCGTCAGCTTGAAGGATCGTTAATAACTAGAACCTTTTGAGGGCTGATCGTCATAATGCTTGTTTGCTATTGTTACATAGTATACATAGTGATTTTTAATTCACTGTTTATAATCTTTCAGGAGATGATTGTACTCATAAAGTAAAAAAACCGGCCAAGTGCGAGTCGGACTCTTGCACGAAGGGTTCCGTAAAGAACTTTTAATATGGGACCAACTACGAAAAAACAAAAATATATGTACATCTGTTTCATCCATTTTCGTCGATTATATACATATATATTGCATTTTTGAATATGAATGTTGTTACTAATATTTTGTAACCATATTTTGTTTTAAAGAGTGTCCGTGGAGTTTCTTGCCCGTTCTTCTCCATAGGTACTGTAGAGGATAGAAGATCCTCTACTGAGGGGGCTCAGTGGTAGAGCGTGTAAGGTGTGTATGGGAACTTCTAAACTATCAAGGGAAACGCACGGATGGACACACACGGATTATATTTGATAACTTGTTTCACACGAATACATCTGTCTAGCTCCGCTGCCAGTGGTCAAGTCTCGAATGTACAAAAGCCTAACTATATTTTAATTATTTGAAAGGTTCGAATGCCGTCAGATAATTACCAGCCATGTACAACATAAGGTTTTACTCTAAGGCTCTACAGTACCTACTGCTTTGGAATGGGCTACTAGCTTAACTAGCTTCATCTTTCTGACTGACCGACCCTTTGCAATTAAGAAAATGACCTACAATTTTTCTACATATTATTATTTTAAATCATTTAGCGGAAATACACAGGCGTCATGAATTGTTGGCTCAGCTATCTGTCGGTATGAGGCGTGAAATATGTTTATCTGACGCCGGAAAACACCGAAATACGTTACCATTCGTAACATATAGGAATGATACGGTGATTGAGTAGCAAATAACACTTTGCCGTACATAAACTCTTTTTTGTTTTTGAATCAGAATTCTATTTGCTCTAAATTAAATGTCATTATTTAAATGTAGATACGTTTCTATTTCAAGAGGTCGGGGCTAAGTAATAACAGCTGCACAGGTCGATTCTTCCGGTTAAGCTACGCTTGCCGGGGTTAAGGCGTTGGTCCCGGCTGTCATTTGTGCATCTTTGACAGTCATTACTGGTCGTCATAAGCCCGAAAATCTGACTGCCAGTCTTACCAAAGAATATCGTATTACCCAGTTACTGGGTTGTGGAGGTCAAATAGGCAATAGCTCTATGTAAAATACTGGTATTCAGCTGCATCCAGTTAGACTGGAAGCCGACCCCAACATAGTTGAGAAAAGGCTAGGCAGATTGATTGATAGGTTTCTCCATTCGCCATGTGCACCCGCCATGCAGAACTGAATCCATTCTACACAAAGACTGAATGGAAATAGTAGATAAAATTCGCCTCGGCAGCCTCAGTCTGCATCTCACGGGCGGCGTCGCGATGCGTCTTTTTTTTTTGAGGCTTGGGTATCATCCAATGACTCCTCCCGCTCTGGGAGGAGCGGAAGGGAGTGTCAGACTTCTACTGACTAAAACCCATCTGTATTCCTTCCTTAGCCCTTTATGTTCCGGGGCAGCGGTAACCCTTTCGGACAATCCCGCTTACCCGGCAGGCTTCGGCCCTTCGGCTTCGAGCTGACCCTTAAGGCGAATTCCAAGAATTATGGTGTTATTACATAGTATTGCTTGTGTATATAGCGATTTTGTGTTTTTTTTTTGCAAATATTAGTTTTTTCCGTCTCTAGCATTCCAAATCTTAAAAAAAATATATTTAGTATACAGGGCCGCGCGGGTCACTTCGTATGCGCAAATAAAGTAACGGCCGCTGCGGGCTTGTAAGCTTAAGTCCAAGCATGGTGTGCCCTGTCGATTATCATGTTAAATCGCTTTTTTTTACCATCACTTCTGCCAACATTTCCTATTCTGACGCAAAACGATATACACCGAAAGATATAAAGGTAACATTTCATCAAAGTAATAAAAACGTCCACCAATGATTTGTATGCGTACCGTCGCTGTTACGTAACAGTCGAAACAAACCTTTATTTAAAAACAAATCGGGTAAGTGCGAGTCAGATTTGCACTCGAAGAATTCCGTACAAAATATAACAATACATTTTTTTTAAACCCGTTGCTTGGGTGTAAATTAATCTTATTTTCATTATTTATTATTAACTAGCTTCCGCCCGCAGCTTCGCCCGCAAAATATGTCGACAAATTATACACATAAACCTTCCTCTTGAATCACTCTATCTATTAAAAAAAACCGCATCAAAATCCGTTGCGCAATTTTAAAGATTTAAGCATACATAGAGATATAGGGACAGAGAAAGCGACTTTGTTTTATACTATGTAGTGAAAGCGGCATTCGAAATAGACAATCAGTGAAAATTTCAACTACTACCTATTACGGTTAATGAGATACAGCCCGCTTACAGGCAGATGTACCGACAGACAAACATCAGAGGTTTAAGGAATGAGATTGCGGTTGCGGAACTCTAAAAAAAAAGTGTACAAAACGCTTTTGTCCAATTAGGATAATGTTTTTGTTTTCCCAATTTGAGGAATGTGTTAATTAAAAACGGGGTGGACAAAAACCGTCTATTTTTGTTTACAAAAGCAAATGTGGATAACAGAAAAATATGATAATGACATTGTTGGAGAAGAGTATTTTATTTTGCTCATTAATCAACACGAGAATACGCTTTGGAACGGGCTACATAATTATCTGAGAAATTATTTTATTGGACTACTAGCTGCTGCCCGCGGCTTTGCCTGCGTGGTCCCTAATTCTTTTTTTTTAAATCAAAAGCCTAATTTACTCCTTATATCGTCAGCTATCGGTCAGTGAAAGTCTCGACAAAATCGGTCCAGCCGTTTGGGAGATACGCTAGAAGTTTTTGCTACAAGTCATCATTCTCCAATTTATTTGGGGCTGGCGCAACATGTCTTTTTCTTCCATACTTCTCTATTAGTCGTCATCTCAGTAGTCACTCCCTTTCTAGCTATATCATAAGTATTGCGTAAAAATGCATTTATAAGAAAGCTGCTATTTTGTCACTCGAAACATAATACTTCAATTTTTTAATTATTTATTTCTTTAATTTGTTTGTACTTTATAAATATTTTCTTAGACTACAAGAGAAATTAAAGAAAGGCGATTGCATGCAGCTCAGATGAGAATGCTAAGGTATGTGTGGCCGAGATTGTCCGAAAGGGTTACCGCTACCCCGGAACATAAAGGGTTAAGGAAGGAACATGGATGGGTTTTAGTCAGTAACAGTCTGACACTCCTTTCCGCTCCACCCAGAGCGAGAGGAGTCATTTGATTATTGCCCACCCTCAAAAAAAAAACAGTGATGAGTGGTCGTACGCGAATGTATACAATAATAAATAAGAGAAAGTTTAAAGTGACACCGGTAACAAAAAAGTTGTGTAGAAATCAGTCGTCAAGGTATGGGCATGCTATGCGGAGGAATGAGGAAAATGTTGTCAGGAAAGTTTTGAGTATGAATGTGGATGGCTATACAAGTAGAGGAAGACCAAAGAAACGATGGATGGATTGTGTTAAAGATGATATATTATGGCTAGAAAGGGAGTGACTACCGAGATGATGGCATATATGTCTTTGATTTTTTGTTTCTAAGACATGTCGGTTTCTTCACGATGTTTTCCTTCACCGATTTGAGAGCAGTGGTGATGAAATTATTTACACAAAGTAAAATGCCTGCCTTGGTTTGAACTCACAACCAATTACTCGTAAGTCGGGACCGTTACCTTCGAACTACCACTATTCTCAACAAGTAACGTCTAACTTTACTCAAATGACAGACAAAGTTAGTCAATATTTCATAACCATATCCAAACTCGAACTGTTATTGTAAATTAGTTAAAATTATCTTTGAGAAACAGGTAATAACACCAAAAGGAAATAGTGTTGTACGGTAATCCGTTTCGGATATCTACGCCACTGGATTATCCGAATATCCGCTAAAGAACCGGAACGGATTTATGCTTAGCTATTCTGGATTAAGAGTTTTATGTACCGTGTTAATGTATTATGTTAAGTAGTATAAAATGCGTTGGCTATTTTACGATGTAAAAAAGGTTTTTGGAGTTGTAATTTCAGGTTGTGGATTGCGCATTGCGTCTTTTTGCGTACGTGAATTTTTAGAACGTATTGGTTGTAGATTGCGTCGGTACCTATGTATGTATTTATAAAATATTAAATTATTGGTGCCGTGTCTCGAAAAGCACGTTAAGCCGTTGGTCCTGGCTGTCATTCGTGGATCTTTGACAGTCGTTACGGGTCGTCAGAAGCCTGAAAATCTGTCAGCCAGTCTTACCAAGGGGTATCGTATAAACCAGTTGCTGACTGGGTTGTGGAGGTCAGATAGGCAGTCGTGCCATGTGAAACACTGGTATTCAGCTGCAACCGGTTAGACTGGAAGCCGACCGAGATTGATTTAGTTTGCTATATTGGTGACTAACATTTGCTAAGTAGTAATTGTATTGTAAAGTTCAGTTGTTAATTAAGCGATCTTTGACCATAACATATCGCCTGTATTCTTTGAAGGGTTTGAGCAGAGATGTATTTATACTCGAATCATATGCTTTTTTTCGGGACTTATACAAAACTAGTATACAAAAAAGGGGCGAGCTTATTGCCATCAGCAGGGCACAAATACAGACTGCGGGCTGCTACTAGAAAATTAAAGATGGACACACAATCAGGTACACTTTTCCCGACCGCAGAATTAAACCCAGGACCTCAGGAGTAGCGCTTGCGACCACTAGAAATGAAGCAGTCTATATATTTTAAGTAAGTAGCTGCTCCCGCGCGTTTTCACCAACTGCTCGGCTCCTATTGGTCGTAGCGTGATGTTACATAGCCTATAGCCTTTCCCGATAAATAGACTATCCAACACAAAAAGAACTATTCAATTCAGACCAGTAGTTCTAGAGATTAGCGCGTTCAAACAAACTAACTCGTCAGCTTTATAATAATAGTATAGATAAGAAAAAACCGCGGTCACGTGGCTGTTGGCGTTTATTCCATTCAAACATATTCCTCTATTGTCTCCCTAGTTAATTGCACAGACGCCAGCCTATCAAGCTACCCCAATCAAATTTGTTTGATAGATATTCAACTTAACTACAAAAAAATAAGGTTCATGTTCAATTGAGAATATTTGACTGTTTGGGATAGCTTGATGTACGGGCGTATGTAGACCAAATTTATTTTTTTATTTATTAATGTTAATCAACCGCTGCAATGTCCTGATGTTTTTTCTAAAATTAATACCACGACCACGTGACCGCTTAAATCACGACAGATAAGATTTTGGCAAAATATTTAGAATTCCAATCATGACAAACTCTGGGATAGACACTATCAACCCAGCTCAGCTTCCTCATTACACAAACGAGACCACATTTCTCGGATCAGTACCTATCCTACTTTAACGGATACAATTCCCATCACAGACATTTCTTTAAATCCTAGCAAATCTCAACATCCTATTTTAGCATCCGTATCCGCATTTCGATGTCGATATCCGCGGCTTCGGAAGCTTATATCCGCCAAAGCACATCACTATTGCTAACAATGCAAGATAATCGCGTTAACGAGTGTTGGTTCCTAAAGGGAGGGAGGGAGGGAGAGAGGGAGAAAACAGTTATTTCCTCATCTCCCTTTTATAGTTCCTCTTTTGTTTTGAGAGATAGATTGTTGTTGTTTACGTCATTTAGAAATTGTTCACGCGGATTTTGAGTGTCGGATATTTGAGTTGGTTTCGGATACAAAACGTTTTGTTTACGCTACTTATCGGACTTTATGAAGCTACGTTGATAAAGGTTTAAGTTATGCGGCTTCCATTTAATGTAAATATCATTGAATATTACAGCACAGTATTTAAAAAAAAAACGGAAATACTGCTATAACGTCGCGGCGGGGTACCGTATAAGATAGTCAATAAAATGAAAGTTTTTTTTTTGAGGGTTGATAATCATCAAATGGATGATGGAAACCTGGAAAGGAGTGTCGGGCTCTTACTGACTAGAACCCATCCATGTTCCTTCCTTAGCCTTTTATGTTCCGGGGTAGCGGTAATCCTTTCGGACAATCCTGCTAACCCGAAAGCACACGCTTTGAATGTGTAAAGATAATTTTCATTAATAATCGTACCCCGCCGCGACATTATAGCCACCGCGATATTATGTTTGACTTTTTTAAATGTTCGCTTATCTTTTTTATCCCATCATTTGTGCCTGGTTTTTTCTTGAACACAACCACCATTACATAAAACCTTTTCTTCAAAACCATCAACACATTTAATAACTTCTAAACGCTTTAATATCTCCGAGAACGGCCTCTCGAGAACCATAATTAAGCTAACGACTCGACCGGAATTGACGCCATCTTGCGGCGCGCCGCGTAAACACTCATTTCCGGCCCCAAATGACAATAGACTTAATTCTTTGGAGTTTTTTTATTGTTTTTGAACTTGGAACTTATATTTAATGAGCTGAAAGTTAATTAGTGCTTAAGGAAATAATTTAATTAGATTTTAGGATTTAGTAGAAGATTTAATTACAATGTAGATTATTAATTACATTTTAGGATTCATTACAAGATTTAATTACAACCGCAAAATTCAGATTTTCTTTCGAATTTTGCAATTTTTCGGTGTCTGGCGGTATGTTTCACAAATAAATGTTTTGTATGTTCCTACTCTTTAAAGCACCTGCCATCTAATTTCTTCACCACCCTTGGTTGACTGGTAGAGAATGCCTCAGGCATTAAGTCCGCCTTTGTACCTTTATTGTGTGCGAAAAGTTTAAATAAATAAATTAATAAATATTTTAAGGCCCTATGACTAATTCTGCTTCTTTTTTTATATTCATATCATAAGCGGCCTATAATGTTCCCACTGCTGGGATACAGGCCTCCTCTCTAAGAGAGGGAGACGGCCATAATCGGATTATTGTAAACTCGCCATAATGAAAATTTGCCACAAGTAAAAATTATAGTAAACTCGCCACAGTCTTATCTGTCTCACGAAAACTTGCCACAGCTTTAAAAGTACCGATAGCAAACGGAGTAGTAGTGTTGAATGGCCACGGCCACATGGCCCATGGATCATGTTTTTTGATACAGTTTTCTTCTTTTTCTTTATTCGGAAACTACATTACTTTTACTAAATAATAATGTTGAACGAATATCGTTTTACTGTTGGTACATCCAAAGCAAGTTTGACCTACCTTATTTTTTTTTTTTTTTTAAGGCTGGGAAATCATCCAATGACTGCTCCCGCTCTGGGTGGAGCGGAAGGGAGTGTCAGACTCTTACTGACTAAAACCCATCCATGTTCCTTCCGTAGCCCTTTATGTTCCGGGGTAGCGGTAACCCTTTCGGACAATCCCGCTTACCCGGCAGGCTTGGCCCTGAGGGGCCCCTTCATATGCTGACATCTCTTTGAGGCGCGCGTGGAACATATACGCGCCGTACGGCACGGGTCTGGTGCTGATCGGACGGTGAGTCACCCATTACTCACCGTCCGCAGGCCCGCGCCTACGGTGGCCGGGAGTCGTCACGTGGCTCCCGACGCCCGGGGCGTCTCCTGCGGCGGCTGGGACGGGAGGACCTTTCTCTCTCCCATCCCGCCAGAGTTTACTATACCTGTTGTGAATTATTTTGTCATTGTGGCAAGTTAACCAATATTTTTAAATGTGGTGAATTTTCGTTGTGGTGAGTTTACAATAATCCCCATAATCCACTACGAGCCCAGTTCAGGTTGTTGGATGTCACATGTCTTCGAATTTTTGGTTCTAGGATACGCCGGTTTCCGATGTTCTCCTTCAATGTTTTGACAGCAGTGGTGATGAAATTAAATCATCATCTGCCTAGCCTTTTCCCAACTATGTTGGGGTCGGCTTCCGGTCTAACCGGATGTAGCTGAACACCAGGTGATGAAATTAATCACACAAAGTAAATCGCCTGCCTGGGTTCCCAGTTACCACACAAACAAGGTGTAATTTTTTGATGCTCTTTGATTATTATACATATTATTTCTGTACATATTATTATGATTATTTAGCTTTTAAATATAAATATGATTATATTTCTTGTAACCTGTAAAATGTTATGTGTATAAATATAATTATGTGTGCAATCGAAAAAAAAAGTAATGTTGGTTATATTAAAGGTTGAAAAGAACAAGATGTAATGTTATGTTCTATTATATAACTAACCCCTGAAAATATAACCACAAGCCTTATTCACGCGATATTAAACCCCAATATTAAAACCTGCAAGCAAAACCGCATACCGATATCTGTGTTGCACAGATTAATGCGCACTACAGATGCCGCAAATGGGCGGCGACCACAGCGCCGCCTCTGAATCTATAATTACTCTGTGTTCCATTTAGATTGGCGGAGTGGAAGCCCGCTTTAGCCTGCGTTTTAGTCTGTGTGTTAGACGTTTAGACTATTGTCTTTGATGTGTTCAAAATGGAAGCAGCTTTTAGTAGACTATAACCAAACGCATAGTGTTTATATGTATAGACATCAAGCTAACCTAAACTGTCAAATAATAAATGTCTTTAGTTTAAAATATGTTATACTAACATTAATTTTTCATAAGTTACGTACTTTAATAATATTTTCAATCACACTACTCCTTGAAATGGAAATTAAGTATCACTACATAGTATAAAACAAAGTCGCTTTCTCTGTCCCTATATCCCTATGTATGCTTAAATCTTTAAAACTACGCAACGGATTTTGATGTGGTTTTTTAATAGATAGAGTGATTCAAGAGGAAGGTTTATGTGTATAATTTGTCGACATATTATGCGGGCGAAGCCGCGGGCGGACGCTAGTAATAAATAATCTACTTTACGTGCTTTCCGAGGCACGGAGGAGTCTCGATATGTTAAGATGGTCACTCATCCACGGACCAAACCCAGCAAGCGTAGCTTAACCTGATGGTTCGATCCGTGCGGCTATAATTACTTCGATAATTACCACTATAAATACACCACAAGAGCAATAGTGGTCCCGACTTTCGAACATTGGCCTTACTTTGTGTATTTAATTTCATCACCACTGCTCTCAAAACGGTGAAGGAAAACATCCTGAGGAAGAAGAATGTCTTAGAACCAAAATCTCGAAGACATGTGACATTACCAACCCCCCTAAGCCCACTACCTCTCACTGAGAGGTCACCTGTGTCCCAGCACTGGGAACATCATACGCTGATTATATTATTGAACTTATCTTAACATACAAAGTGCTGGCGCTAAGTAACCCCTTTGTTCTGAAAATATTTATGTGTCTACTCCCCGAATCCGACCCACAGAATTTTTAAGAACACATTTCAGCAGTAAAATCTGCCAAAACCACCCTTATTGCTTGAGGCATAAGGTTGGTTTGAGATGTTAATTTAATGAAGCATTTTAAAACCATCTTTCATCTGTATGCCGCTCCATAAATTGTTGTTAAATGGCAAAAATAGAAGAATTACGCTCATAAACAAAACAACTGTTATTTAGCAAATTCGGAGGAAATTCTTGGTTAAATATTCATTTTCAGGCATTTTCTGGGAAGCTGAAACAATTTCAGAATCAAAGTTGGTAGGTAATATCAATTGAAGTAAGGTTTTCGCGGGTTTAAGGTCTATTCGCACAAATTTACTCGACCGAAACGGGCGAATCGGCCCCTTTATTTTTTTTATTCTGTAATGGTCTCGCATGGATATGATTCACTGGTGGACGAATTTTACTGACAAATCTAGAAAAAAGTATTAGGCAGTTGGCTTTGCAATTCAATGTGTCGATTCGCCCACAAATAAATTAACATCCTCACTTCGCTTACAGAACAGAAAAAGAAATATTTTTAAAGTTTCTTTCGCCCGTTTCGGACGAGTAAATTCATGCGAATCGACCAATAAGCCACTTTCACAATTTATTGGAACTTAAAACTTCAATATTTCATATTGGATTTGTTTGTCAGCTGCTAACTTTTCGTGGATCTTAGACAGTCGTTACGGGTCCTCAGAAGCCCGAAATACATTCAGTATTACCAACAGGTATCTTATTATCCAGTTACTGGGTTGTGGAGGTCAGATAGGCAGCTTCATGTAAAATACTGGTATTCAGCTTCATTCGGTAAGACTGGAAGCCGACACCTACATAGTTGGGAAAAGGCTAGAGAGATTGGCCTTCAATATCCAAAAGGACTTACACACTCCTGTAGAAACTTATTTCAATGATCCTTTATTTATCAAGACCCTATTTTCTTTCTTTTCGTGTGGTTAGTAACTAACCTGGTGTCAGAGTTTTTATGCTGCCCATGGGCCTCTGACTTAGGTTCACATGCTGTTGAGAAATATCTCTCAAGCATGCCGGTTTTCTCACGATGTATTCCTTCACCGATTTTCAAGTAAGTGATAATTATACAAAACGCACATGAATCCGAAAAATCAGAGGTGCGTGCTATAGGTTCGAACTGGAGGCTTATGACTTGACAGTCCGACGGTCACCCTACTAGGCTATCACTGCTTATCAAGACCCTGAAAATGAGGAAATCGTTGCCCTTGGCCTAATAATCCAAAATCAAACCCCCCAATTTCGCCCCAAAATAGTTCCTGTCACCTCAGCAAGAATGCTCCCAATATCAGCCTGTAGACACGATTAATTCTGTCCACGAACTCAATTTGGTGTGAAACAATCTTTTCTGACAAACCTGCGTGTGTGACGTACTTTATATTAGGAGAGATACATTGAAGAGACGCGGAAGAAATTGTAACACGTTTTACGCAGTTTTCTAGATGTTTTTTTGTCACATTTTATGGTCAATTTGGTGAGGAGCTCGTAGCTACGTAATAACAGCCGCACGGGCCGATCCATCAAGTTAAACTATGCTTGCTGGGGTTGGTCTGTGGATGGGTGACCGTTTCTGATTCACATATTTAATTCAAGAGCACGAAAATTTAAATTATTTATTTGTTTATTCATTCGTTTTCCAATCAGATAGAAAGGTATTTCACAGAAAAATTAAAAGTAATAAGTATTTGCTAGTGGCTAAGTAATTGCAGCCGCAATTACTTAGCCGGGTCTTTCCATCAGGTTAAGCTACGCTTGCCAGGGTTGATCCGTGGATGGGTGACCATCTTTACATACCGAGACTCCTCCGTGTCTCGGAAAGTACGTTAAGCCGTTAGTCCCGGCTGTCATTTGTGCATCTTTGACAGTAGTTAGGGGTCGTCAGAAGCCCAAATATCTGATAGCCAGTCTTATCTAAGAATATCGTATTACCCAGTTACTGGATGGTGGAGGTCAGATAGGCAGTCGCTCTATGTAAAATACTGGTATTTAGCTGCATCCGGTTAGACTGGAAATCAACTCCAACATAGTTGGGAAAAGGCTAGGCAGATTGGTTACGGAATCCTAATAGCAAATACGTGACAATAATCATAATTAACCTGTGAATATATTAATTACAAAGTATTTTAAAGCTAAGCTCTCTATGCCTCCGTTAAAATGGTTACATTAAAAACATTGCCATTACAAAAAAAAAACCGTTTAACTTTCAGACATTCACAAATTATGTATGATAACACAACACACAACGCACACAAAAAATAAAAAGCTGTAAACAAAAATTAAAAAGTGTAAACAAAAAATAAACAACTGTAAACAAAGCTGGACAACTTTTTTACAAAACGCCTTCTGAGTGCCGTGAAGTGGGCTTAATCGGAAATCGTCGCTTGTTACCGGAAGCCGACAATCATCCCCCTCCCCCCACTACTGGCCACCCCGTTTCCGGTTCAGATAACTCGCCCCTTTGTGTTCATATTTTCTGCGTTGATACAAATATTATGTGTGTTGGGTTTTTAATAATGACACAAGGATTATATAAGGTCCCATTAAAATATATAGCCAAATTTTAACACAGTACGTCTAACCAAAGATATCGAAGCAAAAAAAAGTTTGATTAAAGTGATTTTATTGTGATCTAAAATAATAAATTGCCCGCACACTAGAATAAACACATCTACTATGGGTAGGTACTTGCACACTTCTTGTAAGTTTCTCATGGGTTTTTTACCATTGTCCTTATTTTGGTGGTCTGAGTGATTTCTAAAACTTTTTCCATCTATTTTAATGGGACCTTATAAATGTGTAGTAATTATAATATTGTTAAGAAGTAATGCAATTCTGTAAAGTTCACTTGGAACCTCAGAGAAGTAAGCGCATACAATTGGGTATTTGAAAGGGTACTCAATAACGTTACTTTTTATGAACTGTCAAAACGCGGAATTTGTACGTGGTTTGTATGAAATTATAACAATGTGTCGTCACAGATTTTTCGGATCAAATGGAATACATAGGTATTTACATTAAATGCAATTTTATAATTATATCTTCGCAATATATTTAACTTTTAGGTATACGGTGACGGAAGTTTTTAAGACGAGCGGACTCTTATCTATGTGATTTCATATTTTATTTTTAACCGATTCAAATAGTCAATTCGAAAGCGAACTCATTTGTTTTTAAAGTAAATCATCGCGGATTCACGAGACAGCGTTCGAATTTCAAAGTTATGTTTCAAGAATAATGAGTAACATTAACTTGTTGGTTTAAAAATAGAATATAATTATTCTTTTCTTTTAGTAACTTTATATTTACACAACTAAAAATACTTAAAATATTAATAAAAACTATGTACAAGTATATAAAATGGGAGGGTCAAAAGAAAAAAAAATCAAAAGGCATCAAAAAATTCTTCCACATCGCTGTCAACTTGAAAAGTTCCCAAAAGGCTGGCAGCATTGCCACGTTGTATGGCAATGCTGATTTTTGACAAAAAATTAGGCCAGCCCTCTGGTCACGTGAAGAGTCGAACAACCGCTTGGCGATGTGTCGAAAAAATTTAATATCTTTTGGTTGAGTTAGTGGAATTTGATTCAATAGGTAACAAACATTTATTACAACACTCGCTGCTACCGCGTAGATTCTCCCGCTGCTCGGCTCCTATTGGTCATAGCGTGATGTTACATAGCCTATAGTCTTCCTCGATAAATGGACTATCCAACACAAAAACAAATTTTTGATTCGGACCAGTAGGTCCAGAGATTAGAGCGTTCAAACAAACAAACTCTTCAACTTTAAAATATTATTAGTGTAGATTAGTATAGATTACGCCAGCAATCCTCGAAGGGCTAGGCAGAGGTATATGTATAGCACACTAACATTTCGCCAATTATGTTTAAGTCCCATGTTAAAAGGAGCTTATTAAAGCACAAGTCCAAACTCCGAGGTGCTATTGACAAATTCCAGGGATCGAGAATCGAACCCAGGACCTTATGCCCAGTAGCTCATGCGACCACTGGACCAATGAGGCAGATGAATACGCAACCATAGATTTTAAGCTCAGTTAGATCTCAGTAACAATCTGGAATCTGGATCGTTCAAGTAATGGCAATAGGTTCGTCCAATTGGATATTTGACACGGTCTAAAATCATCATCATCTGCCTAGCCTTTTCCCAACTATGTTGGGGTCGGCTTCCAGTCTAACCGGAAGCAGCTGAATACCAGTATTGACACGGTCTAAAATAACATAAATGAAATCACATAGAAAACCGCTCGTCTTAAAAACTGCCATCAGTACAGAAATTCAATATTATGCAAAGATATAATTCTAAAATTGCATTTAATGCTAATAAGTATTCCAGTTGATTCTTATCATCTGTGACGTCACATTGTAATATTTCAGACAAACCACGCACACCTTCCGCGTTTTGACAATTCATAAAAAGTAACGTTATTGACTACCATTTCGAATACCCTATTGCTCGACTCATAAAAGTACTTGTACATATTTAGCGCAATTTATTTGGAGCATACATGACGCCCGTCTGCCTACCCCTTCGGGTAATGCTTACATATAGAAAGTCTGCATAATTTATAGTGTTAGTTTATGGATGTAGTGTCGACGTACTTACTAAGTAACTTTATAACAAAGTACAGCGTAACTTTGAATTGGGCCACTAGCTTTCTGACTGACCGAATCCTTGACAATTCAAAAGTGCCTGTAATCATCATACATATTCAAATATGGCATACACAAAACATTTACAAATGCCTGTAAAAATATTTATAAAAAAATTCCACCTCATTTTTGTGCTCAGGTAGACCCAATATTTCATTGCTAAATCGAGAGTGTGTACTTTACCTTAATTGTCTCTCTCGTTAGTGGCATTTATTTACGTTTACAGTATTTAGGAGAGCTTCACACGACGACTGTATCGGATAATGGCGGTAATATTATACGCTATAAGTTAAGTGCTGTTATATTAAGAGGGTCTTAATGATTATAAAATAATAGTACGAGTTTGGTGATAGCCTAGTGGTGTGACCGTCGGACTGCCTAGACAAAGGTCTCGAGTTCAAACCCAAGGCACCGATTCTGATTTTACGGATTTATGTGAGTATTGAATAATTGTCACTTGTTTAAAAATCGGTGAAGGAAAGCATATAGAGGAAACCAGCATGTCTGACAGATGTTTCTAAACAACAAGCTAAGTCAGAGTCCAGGTCATAAACTACGTCTGTGTCAAGTTTCATCCAGATCCGTCCAGCTGTTTGAGCGTGTAGGACGGAAAAATGTACAGAGGCCAGCACATCAAGTTACCACAATCTGTCAAATTTCTTTGATAGTATTTCAACTTTATTGCAAAGACATAAGGTTCATTTTTAATTGAGAAAATTTGACAGTTAGGGATAGCTTGATGTGCTGGCGTCTGTACCAAATCACTCGCAAATTTTCGCCTTTATAAATGAGTGTGATTTATATCGAAATAATGATTGGATGGAGAAAGTTATTTCTTCAAAGTTATCATAAATAGAGTATAGGTACATAGGAATAAATAATCAAATACTTTTGCTTTAAAAACGCACCATAATACGTTTTGATTTTTTTTTTACAAAAATAATTTAAATTTCGGAAGTCGGTGGCAAAATCCGAAAATACAAAACCAAAGACACCAAAGTCAGTTGTTTTTTTTTTTTGTAAAAAAAAATTTAGACCAAAGAAGTAGTACTAACATAACATGACGCCTTATTTTCCGCATGGGTTAGGCAGAGTTGTACCCATAGTAGGAACAGAAGATGAGAAGGATTATTACGACCTTTTTAATGGAACAAACCGCTTCCATTATAACATAGTTCTTCCTCATTTCTCGGGGCCACTGAAGCAAGCCTTTTTATATAAAACTGGGAGCTAAAGAATGGAATGATGCTAAGAATTTCTCGAGCAGTCTTTTAGCGTATTTTACACTTTTTTTTATAGCGTTAAACTTTTCACATTTTATTTTAGCGTTAGACAAATAACGGCCAAATAATGACAGTTATTGTGTAATATTGTAGAAACTATGCACTTTAAGTGTATTTTTTTAATATTTTTTTTTTAAAGTACACTTTGTAAACAAGCTTATTACAAATTAGAAGATTATATCAAAGATAAGGATGCTTGGAAACATGCTGGTCCTGCTCCACAGGACAATCTAGTGTCTAGACAAAATCAAACCGGTTGCTAAGTAAATTAGGTAATTTGTACCATATTATTTAATTATATTGGAATAACTTCTCACACATTGATTAATTTATTATTATTAACTTTTAGAATGTTTGTAAATATGTGAGCACCATGCACTTATGACATAATTAAGTTTACTTGCCACTGCTACATTTGTGTTTTTCTTTTCACCTTTTGTGATGTATTATTTTTATTCTGGGTACATCGTCTTCACATATAATGTTATAATACATGTATACAAAACATTGTGAAACATTTTAAAAGAGTAACGGTGGAGTTTCTTGCCCATTCTTCTCCACACGAAACTACTTTTTGGAAGGGGCGACTAGAATCAGTTCTATTTCTTGTTCATTTTGACGTTCAAAAGTGCCATTCTTGTGCCTATTTGAAATAAATGTTTTGACTTTTGACTTTGACTTTGACTTTTGTTTTAATTACATTACATTGCGTGTATTTATTGACTTTACAATACTTTATATTATAATAAAATAATGGAGTTTATCAGATTATCATAGTTATTATTCTCAAGTGTGTTTTTTTTGGGCTTCTTTTTGAGTTTTTGAGACGGTATTACATTAAACATAAACATTAATGAATTTTTAATATCAATATAATAAAATTTACCTTTTATTTATATTTTTATATTTCAATTTTTTTTTTACTCATATACTCAAATTTTATTTGCATTCCACAATGTATACTTTGGTGGTAAATTAAAAAATTACAGCAACAAATAGTAGGAGAGAGGAAGCCTTCATTAACTAGCTAATCTTACATCTAAAATAAATCCAATAATACAATAGTAGGGATTCTTTATACTTTGTCGTTCAATAATTCATTTATATTATAATAGCATTTTTTATTATAAATTGTTTAAATTTTCTTATAAATATGTTTAATTTATCTTCTTTTGGTATTAATTCTGGTAGTTTGTTATAAATTTTTATGGACATTTCCCGATACCTAATAGAAAATATAACCTAGTAAACACGTCACCTAATACTGTTGAGCGTGCCCGTCTGCTGGCTGTGGGAGAATGGGAGTCAGGCTTGTGGCTTCAGGCGCTCCCGTCATCCACCATAGGCACTATGATGGATGACTCATCGTTTCGGCTCGCTACGTGTCTCCGCTTGGGCGCACCTTGTGTTGCTCCGCATCGGTGTAACTGCGGTGAAGCTGTTGACAGTCTCGGGCACCATGGCCTGTCCTGCGGCAGGAGTGCAGGTCGCATATCACGTCACGCCAGCATCAACGACATTATTCGTCGAGCCCTTGCCACCGCCGGCGTACCAGCGGTATTAGAACTAAACGGCTTGGTACGTGACGATGGTAAGCGACCAGACGGAATGACTTTGTTGCCTTGGAAGGTGGGTAGGCCTCTGGTGTGGGACGCAACCTGTGTCGACACCCTTGCGCCATCTCATGTTCTTAGCACGGCGGGCTGTGCTGGCGCCGCTGCTGCCGCTGCTGAGACCCTCAAGCGGCGTAAATACAGTAACCTGATGTGTAACTACAGATTTGAGCCGTTTGGGGTCGAAACTCTAGGGTCATGGGGCCCGAGTGCGCATCTCCTTTTTAAGGAAATTTCTCGCCGATTGGTCGACACTTCGCATGACCAGAGGGCTGGATTGTTCTTTGGCCAAAGAATTAGCATTGCCATTCAACGTGGCAATGCTGCCAGTCTTCTGGGCACGTTTCCTGATGACAGCGATGCGGATGAGTACTTCGACGCCTAAGTGTCCTTTTTGTCTTTTTTTTTGGATTTATTTGTATATATAGATAGAAAATATTGAATTAAAATAGTGTATGAGTACCTATTAATGTTCTTTAATAATTTTATCCACAGCGACACCTATAAGCTTTGTTTCGTACGCCAGAGTTTTTAAATAACGTCAAAAAGTGGAGGAGATTCTCAATTCGACTGTTTTTTTTATGTCTGTTATGATCTTTCGACTGGGTGAACCGATTATGATGATTCATTTTTTTAAGTTTTACGTCCTAGCTGGAGGCTTTAATTCATTGGGAGATTTTAGTTGAAGCACCCACAGGCAAGCGCGGTTAAGCAGCCGACCTCCAAGGGTTTTCAACGAGATGACCATAATTATATAAGATGACTGGTAATTAGTGACCGATATTTAATTTTAATTTTTTTTTGATTGTACTCATGATTACAATCAACTTTCCCAAAGAAACTTTTTTTGTATACTCAATAGTTTTATTTTTATCACAATAACAATACAACTGGCGCGCGCTAAGTTCAATGACCTTCGCGCCCATCAGCTGTTAGCAGCTATTGAGTATACAAAAAAAGTTTCTTTGGGAAAGTTGATAGTATCTAATCATGAGTACAATCACGTGTTTAAATATCGGTCACCTTATATAAAAATAAAAATCTTACGAATAGAGGTCCTTTTTTACGAGGACAATATTGTGACCAGCTGTAGTCCAATAAACCATTTTATTAACCCTATAACAATTGTTATAACTGCCTCGTTGGTCTAGTGGTCACAAGCGCTACTGCTGAGCATACGGTCTTGGGTTCGAATCGAGGGTGGGAAATCATCAAATGACCCCTCCCGCTGGGTGGAGTGAAAGGGAGTGTCAGTTTCTTACTGACTAAAACCCATCCATGTTCCTTTTTTAGTCTTAGTTTGTGTCTTGGACGGTGAGCCACGCAATACCCGATACTCACTCACCGCCCGTAGGACCGCGCCTACGGTGGCTAGAAGTCGTCACGCGGCTCCCGACGCTCAAAGCGTCTCCTGCGGCGGCTGGGACGTGAGGACCTGTCCTTCTCCCATCCCGCCACCTCCTTAGCCAGCATAACTGCTTCGCAGAAGGAGATGACTGCACCAGGGCCGGACGCGAGAGGTAGCCGCCAATCGCCTCTACGAGGACACGGCGGTGCTCCGCCCAAGCTAGACTGATCTCCACCGTGTCCTCTGACGAAATGCGGGTGTACTATAGGTACAGAGGCCAGCGCATCAAGTTACCACAATCTGTCAAATTTCTTTGATAGTATTTCAACTTTATTGCAAAGACATAAGGTTCATTTTTAATTGAGAAAATTTTACAGTTAGGGATAGCTTGATGATTTAGGGATGTGCTGGCGTCTGTACATCTCTGCCTTACTCTTGGAGAATTACATCCGTGATGTTATGCTATTATAAACAATTGTTAAGGCACTTGTGGTACTTTAACGACACTAAAACCTGACCTCAACAATACGTTAACAAAGCATCGTGGTTTTTATATTTATGGTTTAATAAATGGTGTTATGGCTGTAATTTTGAACAAAATGGCTGTTTTATTTTGGTAATAGAAAATAACGAATCGTAAATGTGTTGAAAGCTACCAATTGGCCCACATAGAACTTATGTTATGGTGGCATTTCCAATAATCCGTCCTTAGTGGATGACTACTCAGCGGGATTGTCCGAAGGGGCCATTGCTACCCTGGAACATAAAGGGCTAAGGAAGAAACACATGGGTTTTAGTCAGTAAGAGTCTGACACTCCCTTCCGCTCCACCCAGAACGGGAGTAGACATTTGACATTTGATTTTATGTAGGTAGCTGCGCCCCGCGGTTTCACCCGCGTGAGTTCCGATTCCGTGGAATATCAGGATAAAAAGTAAGAGATACGTACCTATCCAGATTCATCGCAATCGGTTCATTAGTTTTTGCGTGAAGTAGTAACAAACATATGTGCAGACGCCAGCACATCAAGCTATCCCTAACTGTCAAATTTTCTCAATTAAAAATGAACCTTATATCTTTGCAATAAAGTTGAAATACTATCAAAGAAATTTGACAGATTGTGGTAACTTGATGTGCTGGCCTCTGTACATTCTTATAAGTATACTGGGTGAAATTGGATTAATGGAAAAAAAACAGCTGTTCCATACATTATGCTCGAATAACTAGTCAAAATATAGAGAGCAGCAGGATTTTTTATTGCGATTTCAGATTTGTTCCCATAGTGAAAGTTGTCCATAATGATGAGTACAATGGCCCATTAAAATAAAGCCCATGAATTCAATTTCACCCCGTATATTATATTAGAATTAAATATCATAATTTGAAAATATTGTTTACTAATAATGCATTGTTTTCATTGTTTCAGGTAAGTTTCAAAACCATCTGATTACTGTAGCACGTAAGTTGAATCGTCAATATAACTTAATGGAAAAAAACGGGTAAGTGTGAGTCACACTCGCACACGACTGGTCCCTACTACCGCACAATATTTATCACTAAATAACAGATATTATTTTAAAAAAAGGATTGTGTGGTTTTATGAAACCACGGTAAAAGTGAAACTTTTTTTCACACTAAAGACATTTGACACTATAGGCGCCGCCATATTGGCCTTGGTTGCTCTGGCGAGCGCCTTTCACTTTATCCCTACTCCGCGGCCGACCGTCACGCGACATGCAACACACAGACGAAAAAGTTTGAGACGATGTAATAAAAGTTTCACTTTAAAAAAACACCGTTATTGTATGGAAAGCGATCCCCATTTATTATTAATTTTATTTTATTTTTATTGTTTGTTGTTACTGCGGTAATAGACAATAATAATCAATCTTCTTCTTTTTCGTGTGGTTAGTGACTAACCTGGTGTCAGAGTTTTTATGCTGCCCATGGGCCTCCGACTTAGCTTAACATGCTGTTGAGAATTATCTTTAAGCAAGGGATAGTTATACAATACGCACATAAATCCGTAAAATCAGAGGTGCGTGCCATGAGTTCAAACTCGAGACTTGGCAATCGGTTACACTACAAAGCTATCTGCTGCTTAGTGGAGTGGAAATATTATAAGTTGATTATTCTGACTGCCTATTGCCTATCTGACCTCCACAACTCAGTTACTGGATCACACGATACCCCTTGGAAAGACTCGAGAGTCCTTGGCCCAGCAATATTAAAATTAAAACAAAATGTTAATTAAATCCTTAACAAAAGCAAACTCATACGTTCCATTGTTAGAACTTCGGAAGTTCAGACCTTTTCGACTTCAGACCTTTTCATATGAAAGGACGCTGTAACTCACAAGTCCTTGATATAAATTAATTGTGTAGGTGATCATTGAAAGTGGGGTTTTATAAAAACAACTTGGATGAAAACAGAAATAAGGACTGAACAATGAGTTTTTATGTTCGGTATTTTTACGAGTGAGTGGTGAAGAAAGCATTAATGTTTTTTATGGTTACGATGAGAAGGTGAAAATGATAGGATGGAAGGAGGTTTCATTTCAGACAAAACAAGTAAAAATTCAAGAAAAATAAAGTTTTAAACCTAATTTCAATTTTTTTTAATTTATAATCAATTTAGTAATAAAACGTAAGGTAGTGACACACAAACTAGGCATTTGTCTGTATCTTGGGGATCGGAACTTTAACATTAACATTTAATAAGATGGATTACAAAATTGGTAAATATTATCTTAAATTAAACTTACTTAACTAAGAGAAATAATTAAAAAAAATATTATAATAATATATTATTATTATTGTTATCGTACTTAATAAGATGGTACTTTACGTACGTATCTTAATTTTATAAAACCATTTTAAATCATGCGAGCCTAAAACATCGAACCAGTTGTTGTATTTTTGAGTTAAGTATTGTTTTTTTGGTTAGAGTTAATTTTTTTGAAATAAGAACTTTAACACAGTCGAAATACAGTTCAAAATCTGCGAATAGCAAAATCCTTAAGAACATTTGAAATTCGCGGTTGACATTTCCCCCTATCAAACTAAAAAAAAAACATTTTGAATTTTTTCTAGCTTCTCACAAATTAGCGGTACATCAATCAAATTTAAGGTCAACCAGCTACCATTTCCTTAATCACTAACGCTTTGCCGATTATCCTCCATCCATTGCTTGCCACTAAGAGGTACCCTAATGGCACCTTTAGTGACAATTACTACAAGATCAATCGGCCTCGTTAGAGATGACCTCAAGAGTGTTTGTTGGTCTATTTGTCCCTATCTATTGTCATGGTAACGATGTCTGTCTAAGGATTTTTTAACTATTTTTACTAGCTTATGCCAGCGGTTTCGCCAGCGTGTTTTGAGGATATTATCCTACAGGAACCGTAATTTTTCCGGCATAAACAGTAATCTATGTCCATGTGAAGTCTGTATGGTAAACGTGAAATGTTTGTTACACTTTCCCACGCAAAAACTACGGAAGGAAGTGTCAGACTCTTACTGACTAAACCCATCCATGTTCCTTCGGGGTAGCGGTAACCCTTTCCGACAATCCCGCTTAAAGAGACTTCAACTAGGGTTTAACCAAACGCCCATCTAAAAGGAATGAAAAAGAGAGTGGAATTGTATGAAACACTAGCTTCTGCCCGCGACTTCGTCCGCGGAAAATTTCTTGTTTTAACATTAGAAGAAAGTCGAAAAAATACTTTATTAAAACATTAAACGAAATATAAGAAACGAAAACGAAGTAAGAAGAAGAAGAAAAGTTAAAATACAAAAGATAGGAATATGGTGGACTTTTTTGTAGAAATAATTAAGGCGAACCGGGTTGCCATACATTGCTTTCAATTTTAAACAACTGTTTAGGCAGCGCATGCAAATAATTCTGTTTTCAAAGGTATTTCTTTCCGACTTGCTAGACTAAAATTGCGATAGCTCGGCTGATATGTATGATATAAATATAATTTATAGCCTATAGCACTTAGGAATAATGTAGCTTTCTACCAGTGAAAACATTTTTGAAATTGAATCATTAGTTTCGGAGATTACACCCTACATACAAACTTACAAATTTTACCTCTTTATAATATTAGTATAGATTTCAACATAGTTGCGGGAGGGTAAACACCTTAACTACTGTCCATATTTTATTAATAGTGTGCCTCAACTTACATCCCTAATAACATAAACATAAGTAACACTATCCTTAGACGTTGACTAAGTTAGTTAACTCACAGGCTTAATAGCATGAACAAACTTGTAACTTCACCCGTCTTCGCCTATAACACAAACTGTTTAGTAAAACTCTCTCACTTTACCGACTTAGTAAAGTAAAAGGCGGTAAAGTTTTGGTAAAGTCTTTTTAAGTTAACGTTGCGCTTGTATACCTGTAGGGGAAGGTTAATTGGTAAGTATTATTAATAGTCAATCAATCTGCTAAGCCTTTTTCCAACTATGTTGAGGTCGGCTTCCAGTCTAACCAAATGCAGCTGAATACTAGTATTTTACATGGAGCGACTGCCTATCTGACCTCCGCAACCCAGTAACTGGGTAATAAGAGACCTCTTGGTAAGACTGAATATCAGACTTTCGGGCCGTAACGACTGTCAAATATCCACAAATGACAGCCAGGACCAAAGGCTTAACTTGCTTTCTGAGACACGGAGAAGTCTTTTTCTTTTTTTTTTTAAGGCTGGGAAGTCATCCAATGACTGCTCCCGCTCTGGGTGGAGCGGAAGGGAGTGTCAGACTCTTACTGACTAAAACCCATCCATGATCCTTCCGTAGCCCTTTATGTTCCGGGGTAGCGGTAACCCTTTCGGACAATCCCGCTTACCCGGCAGGCTTGGCCCTGAGGGGCCCCTCAGGGCCAAGCCTGCCGGGTAAGCGGTAAAATACAACAACTGGTTCGATGTTTTAGGCTCGCATGATTTAAAATGGTTTTATAAAATTAAGATACGTACGTAAAGTACCATCTTATTAAGTACGATAACAATAATAATAATATATTATTATAATATTTTTTTTAATTATTTCTCTTAGTTAAGTAAGTTTAATTTAAGATAATATTTACCAATTTTGTAATCCATCTTATTAAATGTTAATGTTAAAGTTCCGATCCCCAAGATACAGACAAATGCCTAGTTTGTGTGTCACTACCTTACGTTTTATTATTAAATTGATTATAAATTAAAAAAAATTGAAATTAGGTTTAAAACTTTATTTTTCTTGAATTTTTACTTGTTTTGTCTGAAATGAAACCTCCTTCCATCCTATCATTTTCACCTTCTCATCGTAACCATAAAAAACATTAATGCTTTCTTCACCACTCACTCGTAAAAATACCGAACATAAAAACTCATTGTTCAGTCCTTATTTCTGTTTTCATCCAAGTTGTTTTTATAAAACCCCACTTTCAATGATCACCTACACAATTAATTTATATCAAGGACTTGTGAGTTACAGCGTCCTTTCATATGAAAAGGTCTGAAGTCGAAAAGGTCTGAACTTCCGAAGTTCTAACAATGGAACGTATGAGTTTGCTTTTGTTAAGGATTTAATTAACATTTTGTTTTAATTTTAATATTGCTGGGCCAAGGACTCTCGAGTCTTTCCAAGGGGTATCGTGTGATCCAGTAACTGAGTTGTGGAGGTCAGATAGGCAATAGGCAGTCAGAATAATCAACTTATAATATTTCCACTCCACTAAGCAGCAGATAGCTTTGTAGTGTAACCGATTGCCAAGTCTCGAGTTTGAACTCACGACTGTCAAATATCCACAAATGACAGCCAGGACCAAAGGCTTAACTTGCTTTCTGAGACACGGAGAAGTCTTTTTCTTTTTTTTTTTAAGGCTGGGAAGTCATCCAATGACTGCTCCCGCTCTGGGTGGAGCGGAAGGGAGTGTCAGACTCTTACTGACTAAAACCCATCCATGATCCTTCCGTAGCCCTTTATGTTCCGGGGTAGCGGTAACCCTTTCGGACAATCCCGCTTACCCGGCAGGCTTGGCCCTGAGGGGCCCCTTCATATGCTGACATCTCTTTGAGGCGCGCGTGGAACATATACGCGCCGTACGGCACGGGTCTGGTGCTGATCGGACGGTGAGTCACCCATTACTCACCGCCCGCAGGCCCGCGCCTACGGTGGCCGGGAGTCGTCACGTGGCTCCCGACGCCCGGAGCGTCTCCCGCGGCGGCTGGGACGGGAGGACCTTTCTCTCTCCCATCCCGCCACCTCCTTCGCGAGCATAACTTTTTCGCAGAAGGAGGTGACTGCCTCCCACTCCCTCTCGCCCAGGACCATGGCTTGCACCAGGGCCGGGTGCGAGAGGTCGCCGCCACCGATCGCCTCTACGAAGACACGGCGGTGCTCCGCCCAAGCGGGGCAGGTTTGCACCATGTGCTCTACCGTGGCCTCTGGACACGGAGAAGTCTAGGTATGTAAAGATTGTCACCCATGCTTAACCTGTTGGATGGACCATTGCGCCTGTTAATAAGTAGCCATAAGCTAATTATGTTTGTTAGAGATGTACCTAAGTATTATTAATAGTACCAGCATATTATTCTTCTTTTCGTGTGGTTAGTGACTAATCTGGTGTCAGAGTTTTATGCTGCCCATGGGCCTCTGAGATAGTGTCACATGCTGTTGAGAAATATCCCTCAGATTTGCTAGTGGTAATTATACAATACGTACACATGAATCCGTAAAATCGGAGGTGCGTGTTTTGGGTTCGAACTCGAGACCTATGACTTGGCAGTCCGACGGTCAAACCACTAGGCTAGTACTGCTTTGGATACTAAACCCCGGGATAATATTCGGCATGTTATTAATTACCGATTCCCAGGAGCTACGGAAGCTTAAGTTATTCCGGCGCTCGAGTTACTCTCAAAGGTTTAAAAGCCAACTAGAACGTGAAAAATAATCAAAAATTATCGTTCAAACAAAACTTGTAGGTAAGTAATTGAATTATTTATGAAAAGAAGTCACAAACTCAATTAATATATTAAAACTTGGTAACAAGATGTCAAAGTTTCATAAAAGTTGTTTTAATCAAAATAATTTGGAGGTAGGCATGTATCTACTTTCCAATTACTAATACAATTATAATTTTTTTCAATATTATTGTGGCTTATATGTCGTTTCGCAGGAATTTACTCGCCCGAAATGTGCAAATTGACACTCATCATCTGCCTAGCCTTTACCCAACAATGTTGGGGCCAGTTTCCAGTCTACCCGGATGCAGCTGAATACCAGTATTTTACATGGAGAGAATGCTTATCTGACCACCACAACCCAGCGACTTGGGTAATACGATACCCCTTTGCAAGACTGGCTGTCAGACTTTCGGGCTTCTGACAACCCGTAACGGCTGTCAAAGATCGACGAATGACAGCCGGGACCAACGGCTTAACGTGCTTTCCAAGGCACGGAGGAGGCTCGATATCCAAGGACCAACCCCAGCAAGCGTAGCTTAGCCTGATGATCGATCAGTGCGGCTGTAATTACTTAATGCTCCTCATGCTTAAAGCTCCTCAAATCGACACTATTTAATAATATTATACTTTCAAGCCGTTTGGGGTTGCAACCCTCGGGCCGAGGGGTCCAAGTACTCATAGTTTTTACAGAAATCTCTAAACGTGGTTAGACACTTCCCGTGACCCAAGGGCTGGCTTTAACCTTGGCCTTGTATTGCCACATAAGGTATATAAAATTGTGATCTGAAAATCATCGACAAAATTAGAGGTTATAAAAATAACCTCAATTATCAAACAAAAAATTATTTAAAGTGATTTCAAATAAGAAATTCGGTTCTCATTATTAAAAAAATCAAATCAAGGCATTCAATTTTGAAAGCGGCTCTTCAAACTGCCATTCACAGGTACGTTTTCTGATTATTTTGTTGACATTTCGTCATCAACTTTTGGAACAGATATTAGAAAATGTTATCGTGTTTGTATTTCTGTAGACTAGCGATACTTTGTCGCGATAGCGCGAAATACACTTCGCGCTTTTGCACACTAAGTTCTCGACGCCTTGTTGCACAGCCACCAACACATCAAGTTACCACAAACTGTCAAATTTTATCAATCGATTTTGAACTTAACCTTCAACATTTTAAGGATTAAAATCAATTGGCGAAATTTGATATAACTAGATGCGCTGTCAACCGTACCACCGTTAAGCGGGATTGTCCGAAAGGGTTACCGCTAGCCCGGAACATAAAGGGCTAAGGAAGGAACATGGATGGGTTTTAGTCAGTAAGAGTCTGACACTCCTTTCTGCTCCACCCAGAGCGGTAGAAGTCATTGGATGATTTCCCACCCTTAAAATAAAAAAAAACCGTACCACCGAAAGTGCTCTACCGTGACATTGTAGCTGTAGTTTCAGTGTTATGCAATTGGCTAGCCTGATATGGCTAGGAAGGGAGTGACAACCGAGATGACGACTAATAGAGCAGTATGGAAGAAAAAGACATGTTGCGCCGACCCCAAATATATTGGGATAAGGGCAGGAGAATGATGATTATGCAATTGGCTAGTCTCTTGAGAAAGAATGTTCCACAGTTCTCCCACGTTGCACGTCAGCACGTGACCACTGCGAGCCACCATCTTCCCTTGGGAAGTGTACGTGACATTTCACAATAGGTGGGCTGGTTAAGATAGAAGTAATAACATAAATTTTATAAGAGGAAAATTAAACCAAAACAAATAAATACAACCTGTGTCGCTTTTTCAAATTACATTTTTATTTGTATCTATTTTCTTGTTGGATTAATGTGAAACAAAAGCGTGACGAGTTAGTCGTGTTAAGCACCAGCTTTCAACTAAAAAAATAATCATTAAAATCGGTTAGTTCTGAGGTAACCAACATAAAAAATAGACTTGAATTGAAAACCTCCTCTATTTTGAAGTCGATTAAAAAAGAACCAGTTCACTTATTGAAATAAAAACATACACTAAGAGAATATACGAACTCATAAATTACAATACCTTTTTCGTACAGAGGGAGACAAAATAGATTGTTTTATTACGAAACAAACCACATCAAATTGAGGGTATATAGAATAATTATATTAATAGAATGAGCAAATAGAACAGAATGTTTTCCTCAAACCACTCTGTTGCCAATTCCATTTGCAAAAGCTTTTCAACTGAAGTAATAAATTCAATAAGTAATAGTATGCTGTCGATTCAAAAGAAATTAATAAATCATTTTATTGAATCTCTCTTTATTTTTCGTGTCAGAGTTTTAATGCTGCCCATGGGCCTCTGACTTAGCTTAACAGGCTGTTGAGAATTATCTCTGGGGCATACCGGTTTTCTCACGATGTTTTTCGACACCGATTTTTAAACAAGTGATAATTATACAATACGCACATGAATCCGTAAAATCAGAGGTGCGTGCCTTGGGGTAGAACTTGAGACCTATGACTTGGCAGTCTGACAGACGCACCACTAGGCTAGTACTGCTTTTATTTTATTAAATGAAAGGAGTATATTAACGGCTTTAGTATTAATTTTTGGGAAACATGAAATTAATATTTTTAAATATACAGTGTGTTAAGTAAACTAGGGAATTTATTTTTAGGGATGGGAAATCATTAAATGACCCCTCCCGCTCTTCCGTGGAGCGTAAGGGAGTGTGAGACTCTTACTGACTTAATCCCATCCATGTACCTTCCTTAGCTCTTTATAACAACTGATTGATATCTAATAATTTTGTAAACAACAACATCGAAAATACAATTATAATTGAACGCACAATAACTGTTTAGTAGTTGATTAGTACATTTTGTGGATGTTTAGTTAATATTTTTCAATAAAAATATTCAAAACAAAATTCTGTTTTTCTTTGAACTCCTGGGGATGGATTTTTATACGCTTTGGATTACAGATTAGTGATGATCTGAGGAACAAAATGCACTGTGTGTGCATTCTAGGCAGCACTTGGTCAAACTTCCATAAAAAAGTAGGCAATGTCCTTTTGAATATTCAATTAATTTATTTCATAGAACTTGCTGCAAAGATGCAAAAAACACAGTTTTTCTGATTGCAATAAGTTGCGATCAAAACTGGCTCTTAGCAGCAAGTACTGACAATCGCACTGTAAACATCTTTGAAAAAAAATCCTTTGACATAAATCTTCAGCTAGCAATAAAGAGAATTCAATATTCCATTCTATTTTCTCTCAGACTATATCAATTCCATCTTCCGCTAGCAAGACTTAAATCTATGGCAACTTCAAAAGTATGAAAACTGGGTATCTAGACACAGAATAGAATGATACAGAAAGTAGGGTCTGTATAACGAGCGAAACAGCACGCACACGTAGACATGCTTGACGTTCACTGAATGCAAGCGCTCTCGCGACTTGTATCCGTTTAGTGTGAAGCTTGTTTACACCGTATTAGCTGATCTGACAGCAGAAAGTCACAGTTTGACTGGAATCTGGAATGGATCTGAATCTTTAGGTTATGGTTTCCGCACTCAGTCCTTAGGCGGATCATTGTGCGTGGGCCATGGCAGCCTTCGGTGGTAACCTCGTCTGGATGTGAGTTGTTTTTTTGCTACTGACAAGTAGATTCTGCTCTAGCTGCTGCATTTAGACGTAGTAAGAGAAGTTGCCAGTGAGCACTGGTAGCCTAGTAGTATCGCTCATGACTTACAAGTTTTGAACCGTGACTTCTAACCCAGACAGGCACTTTAGTTTGTGAATTTAATTTCATCTCCCCTGCTCTTAAAACAGTGACAGAAAACATCGCAACCGCAATCGCACCTGCAAGTATTTGTTCCGGGTCTGGGTGTTTTCATATCTACGATATGTATGTATATACTAAAAAAATGTATATAAGTAGTTTATCAGCCATCTCGTTACCATAACTCAAGCATTAGGTTGCTTAACTTGGAGCTATATGGCGTTGTGTGAAATGTCCAAGGATATTATAATTATTATCATGAGGCAACCAGCATTTCATAGAACCAAAAGTTTGAAGACATGTGACATCTACCAACCCGCACTGGGCCCGCGTTATGGGTTACAATCCACTCCCTCTCGAAGACAGGAGGCCTGTGTCCTAGCAATGAGAACATTATAGGCTCAGCAAAATTATTCTCAAATATGTATGAAGCCGGCCTTCTGTATCACTATCTACTCTATGGTCTAGCGAACACGAAGTACAGTCACACACAAAGTCAAAGTAGGTCAACTGTGGTGCACTCATTATGCGAGGCGATGCCGCTGTTTTTAATTTTCTAGACTAAGATATTTTTATGCTTGCTTCGATTTTTACTTGTTCATTTTGTTTGTAAGTGAATTAAAATTTCTGGTTATATATCTGCTGTATAGTAGAAATTTTGTACAGTGGGTAGCTTGTTTAATATCCACATTTATATCTGTAAGTTTTATTAATAGTGTACTTAATAAAGAGTGTTTTAAGTATCTTTCTTGTGGTAAGCGGGATCGTATTTTCTTTCTTGTCCGAAAGGGTTACCGCTACCCCGGAACATAAAGGGCTACGGAAGGAACATGGATGGGTTTTAGTCAGTAAGAAGTTAGTCTTTCTTGTGTAGTTATGCGGCAGTTAGACATTGGTTTATTATCACATTCTAGTTCTCTCGTGGATAATTCTTAAAGATAGAGAATATAGGTTCACGCCTGTTAATTTCGAAGGGATTGACAGTTCACTTTAATTTAACTATACCTACGTTAGATTGCGGTGAGATTTTTACAAGATACTGCTGACACTAGATTTTAATTATGAAAGAAAAAAATAAGAGAAAGGAAATACGAATGCAAAAAAACCAAGTAATTTATAAAATACTAGCACTTTGTCCGCGGCTTCGCTCCCGTGGTCTTTCCCGTGGGACCCGTTATTTTTCCCGGGATAAAAAGTAGCCTATGTTACTCCTAGAAAACTAAGCTTTCCAACGGTGAAAGAATTTTTAAAATCGGTCCAGTAGTTTTTGAGCCTATTCATTACAACCAAACAAACAAACAAACAAAGTTTTCCTCTTTATAATATTAGTATAGATTATATTAGTATAGATAAACGTGAAAGAGGAACGCTTTTTTACGTTCTGCATCGTTCTCACATGTATTATTTCAACACGAATGATGTAAACCAGATTTAATAACCATATTTTGATGTAAAAGAGTGTCCATGGAGTTTCTTGCCCGTTCTTCTCCACAGGCACCTACTGCTTTGGAATTGTGGAAACTATCTTCATCTTTCTGTCTGACCGACCCGTTGACAATTAAAAAATTCTTGTAATCGGTTTATTCGAAATAAATGCTTTGAGTTTGAGTTTGATGCTAGGGAATGACACTAATGACAGCTCATTTAGATCTCACTTCACTTACGTTTTCATAGTAAGATTTTCCCGGAACAAGCTTTAGTTAACAAGTTAATAAACTTGTTAGTACGCAGCACTGAATAATAATGTGAAATTCGCCGTGAAGCGGACATGTTTGAACTTAACATAAAGTTTACGGAATGCCTGTGTTGGAGTATAAACCTTTAATAGTTTGCGGAAGTTAAACCTTATTGTTAAGTGTAGAGATTAATTATTTGAACTTAGGGAATTTCAAAGACGTCTCAAACTTTTTCGTCTGTGTGTTGCATGTCGCGTGACGGTCGGCCGTCGAAAGTGAAAGGCGCTCGTCAGAGCAACCAAGGCCAATATGGCGGCGCCTATATTGTCAAATGTCTTTAATGTGAAAAAAAGTTTCACTTTTACCGTGGTTTCATAAAACCACACAATCCTTTTTTTTATCTTGTTCTTCTGCCCGCCCTGTCAGTCGATTCTGTAAAAATCTCACCGTGGAAATGTGAATGAAGTGAGCTTAAAAAGTGCTGTCATTAGTGTCAGTCCATAGCATCGGGGCCCAGTTCTTTAAAATAACCAACTTGTCAATAGTGTGTCGGTATTATGTAAGTAGTGTCTCAATAAACTAATAATTGACTATTTGAATCTGTCAAAAATAATAATTATATGAAATCACATGGAAAAAAGACCGCTCGTCATAAAAACTTAAAAACCGTACAGAAATTGAATATAATTCAAAGATATTATAATTGTTAAATTGCATTTAATGCTATAAAGAATTCCATTTGATTCTAAAAGTCTGTGACGTCACAATGTTATATGTCATACAAATCACGTACAAATTCTGCATTTTGACAGTTCATAAAAAGTAACGATATTGACTACCCTTTCAAATACCCAATTGACATTTGGTATCCTACAAATTATTTACGGGCGGCGGGTGGACCACTCGGTGCCAACTCGCTGCTCGCATGCTTGCCTTGCGTTCACTCCACTGCGAGTTGCGAGGTCTAATGGTGGACCACGCGACGTTTAAAGGTGATAACGCGGCGTCCACCCGTGGACAACAACGAGTGGACGCCGTGCGACGAGACGATACGGGGTAGCTTTAAAGAACTGTGACCTATTATAGAGTGAGGCGATTTAACGTTACCATCAAAATGCCATTTTTTCAGTACTGAAGCGCAGAAACCTTAACACAATACGAGTGTCTATTTAATTCAGAGGAACAAATCTTTCAAAGAACAGAACGTTAATTTACTTGAAAGCCAGACAAGTAATTGTACGTTCTAATTAAGTAACTGAGGACTGAAAGTACCTATTCCGTCAGTTATTATGCTTCTGAAATTCTCTGTGTAATATAATAGATTTTTTTTTCGTGTGGTTAGTGACTAACCTGGTGCCGGAGTTTTTATGCTGCCCATGGGCCTCTGACTTAGCTTCGAATGCTGTCGAGAAATATCTCTCAGACATCCCGGTTTCCTCACGATGTTTTCTTTCACCGATTTTTATGCAAGTGATAATTATACAATACGCACATGAATCTGAAAAGTCAGAGGTGCGTGTCTTGGATTCGAAATCGAGAGCTGTGACTTGGCGGTCCGACGATCACACCGCTGGGCTATATAATACTGGCAGTCTAACATAATGTACATTATTAAGTAAAAAGGTTAGGTTTGTATATTCTGTATTTCAATGACTTTAAAGGGAAATTGCCATATTTATCCAACTTATATGTTTTAGGATAAAATACTAGGGCCATGAGCTCCGAGTGCCCGCTTTGTTTTTCACAATCTGTCAAATTTCTTTGATAGTATTTCAACTTTATTGCAAAGGAATAAGGTTCATTTTTAACTGAGAAAATTTGACAGTTAGGGATGTGCTGGCGTCTGTACATATTATTATAATATGAAAGAGAGAATAATATGTGATAGAGCATTGATGGCCCAGTGGTATCGGTCTCGACTTACGAGTTGTAGGTCCGGAGTTCGAACCCAAGCAGGCACTTTACTTAGTGTATAAAATTTCATCACCACTGCTCCTAAAATGGTAAAGGAAACCGGCATGTCCTAGAATCAAAAATTCGAAGACATGTGACATCCGCCAACCCGCACTGGGCACGCGTGGTGGCTTATGGCCCACTCCCTCTCTTAGAGAGGAGGCCTGGGTCCCAGCAGTGGTGAATATATAGCGTTTAAATTATGTAAATAATTACTGGCCGGGAGTGGTAGTACGTGGCTCCTGACGCCCGGGGCGTCTCCCGCGGCGGCTGGAACGGGAGTACCTTTCCGTCGCCCATCCCGCCACAGTTCCCTGGGATCGCGACTTAAGAAGGTGGCTGGGACAGGCTGGATGCGGAAGGCGGAGGACAGGGTGTTGTAGCGCAGCCTGGGAGAGGCCTATGTCCAGCAGTGGACTGCGATAGGCTGATTTTTTTTTAAATATTTGTTTTTGCAATTTATGCCTTTCACGATGAGCAGATGTATTGAGTGGTTTAGTAAAGTATAGAGTATGCTCTTCGATAATAGCATCCCTTCAAGAGTTAACCTACAATATATCTTTCTTCTTAGGCGCTTCACATAGTTGCACATTGTGATCTGCGTATCCCTGTATCTTGAAGTCACACTTGTCACACAAATAATGTGAGCATGGTGCTCACATTACTTGTGCGTATTTATGACGTAATTAATTTTAGCTGCCATTGTTGCATTTGTTTTTCTTTTCACCTTTTGTCTTCACATATAATTTTATAATTCATATACTTATACAGAACATTGTGAAACATTTTAAAAGAGTAACGGTGGAGTTTCTTGCCCATTCTTCTCCACACAAAACTACTTTTTGGATGGGGCGACTAGAATCAATTCTATTTCTTGTTCATTTTGACGTTCAAAAGTGCCAAAAATTTATTTCAAATAGGCACAAGAACGGCTTCTTGTGCCTATTTGAAATAAATGATTTGACTTTGACTTTGGACCTCCTCCTTCACTGTTGTAACGGAACAAATACGCCTTAAGTTCCGCGATAGTAATAGAATCAAGCTACATTACATATATGTAGTTTGTAGTTTTGAGTTTTGCATATTTGGGCGCCATGTCATGAAATTACAGGCACTCTCCCAGAGCCACATGAAAAAAAAAACTATCAAACATATTATAAACATTAAATACGAAAAACGAATAAAAGACTGACATAAAACCGGGCATTTAAGAACACGTGGTCTTGAACTAGCCTATAATCCGGTTACGCGTTGGTTCCGGGGCCGGTTAGCCGCCATCTTGGATCCGGTCCGGCCCTAATATCCGTTCAGGCAGGATGTGATGTAATATTCGAGTGGATGAGATTTTACGTTTCCTTTCTTTGTAAGTACTATGAAAAGTTTATGGTTTTGTTTTGGTGAGGTTAATTGATTTTTTTATGAGTTTTTTATAAATCTATGCGTCATGTTCGTGAATGGTCGCTGTCACTAGGGACTGGCCATCTCTTAGCGGCTATGACATGTTTTAATTTAATTTTGGAATTGTTTGTATAATTATACTTATAACGGATGCTTTTAACGTTCGGCATCGTTTTCACATGTAGGTATAGTAATAATATGAATGAACCAATATTTTGTTTAAAAGAGTGTCTTTTAAATCAGGATATGGTTACAAAATATGGGTTACATCATTCATGTTGAAATTATACATATGAGAACGATGCAGAACGTAAAAAGCGTTCGTAATAAAATATTTAAAAAAGTAGTCAAAACCAATTCAAAAATTAAATTAAATTTTAAAAGATCCGAGGCTGCTAAGTGATGACCAGTCGCTACTGACGGCGCCCGTTCACGAACATGACGCATGGATTAGCACCATTCAGCTCAACCATATTGATACGAGCTAAATGATTCAACATACACACCACCATCAGCGAGACATTAAAGGGAGCATGACATGCTCTCAGCCGCAGGGCACATTCAAGTCAATGAAGACGACAAGAAAGAGACATGTTTCTGGCGTGGCGTGTGATGCGACACCGACGCGTTTCAAAGGTTAATTCTTACAGAAACCAAAATTAAAAGTCATTTATTCAAATTAGGCTGAAAATCAGCACTTTTTGAAGGTCAAAGTTACATCAGACAGTCCCCCAAAAACGCCCACCCTTCACCACTTCCTGGTGCTTTAGATGGAAGAAGAAGTGGCGCAACAAACTCCCCAGCAGCACAGCTGTCTGTTTAGTTGGAAGATCTTGACTCTACACATTTATTTTTTATTTTATTTTTCTTTATGTAGGCAACCAACAGTGATGCTTATAGTATGTTACAGAGTTTGTTGATGACAGTATTGTATGGCTAATAATAAGTTTCCCTGTATAACTAGAATACATTTTAATATGCGAACGGACTACTAATACATATTTAGATTAAAGAGGTGAAATTTAAGGTACTTACATACTATTTATAGTATAAGAAGTAATTAACATTACGAAACACATCACATTAAAATTCAATCGTTTGCCACATGTCAGCTAGCACACGCCAATATACCAATTAAAACATTAAAAACTGACTGTACTCAAGCATAAATATAAGGAGGAAAAAAAAATACCACCACCAATTTTTTATCGGACAATTCAATTCAATTCAATTTTATTCAGTAGCAATTTACACTGCGTTCGAAATAATCCAGCATGGAACATGATTACAAATTTTACAAATTTTACATTATTTTTATCAACTCGTCCTTAATACACGAAACGTAAAAAAACTCAACTTCTGTTGATATCTGCTTTATGAGCTTACCTCGCTCCGTAACAGAAGAGATAAGGGGCATGGATTATGTTGATGTGATCCTGTGGAAGCTATCAATTGTCGCTTAGCCCTAGCTTGTGATCGCTTTTGGTATTAGATTGTATGTTTGGTAATGTAGCTGATAAAAATTCGGTTCGATGGTTGGTGCTCGATCGATTAGGAGATTCAATCTGCCGAGTCTTTTCCCAAGTATATTGGGGTCGGCTTCCAGTCTAAAGATGCAGCTGAATACCAGTATTTTACATGGAGCGACTGCCTATCTGAACTCCACAACCCAGTACCTAACTGGGAAATATGATACCCCTTGGTAAGACTAGTTGTAAGATTGACGGCCCGTAATGACTGTCAAAGATGCACAAATGACAGCCAGGACCACCGGTTTGACGTGCTTTCTGAGGCACGGAGGAGTGCCGGTATGAAAAGGTGGTCACCCATCCACGACCAACCCCGGCAAACGTAGCTTAACCTGATGGATCGACCTGTGTGGCTGTTAGTACTTAGCCACGAGCTCCTCGATTCGATTTCGATTATAAGGTTATGTTTTAAAATATTATATCACAGTCAATCTTGGTAAGACAAAGAGATGCCAGCATCATTGAACTGCCGACAATTTCTGTTTTCTGCTTGTGATTCGGTTTTATTTTTCTGTTTAAATAGAAGAATTAACTATTATCTGTATGCAGTAATTGTATTGTGTTAATGTGATAAATAAACCTATATACTTTTCTTTCGTAAAATTTGAAATTCACACAATTCGAAAGCGAACTCATTTGTTTTTAAAGTAAATCATCGCGGATCGAATTTTGAAGTGGTGTTTAGAGAATCACTACTGGCCATTGATAAATTTAGTTTTATCGTTTATTTTCTTAGAGCATTTAACCTATATAGATGGCAAGCGGCCAATCATCGAACAACTTTTTCTGCCACTTTTTGCGGGGGGCGAGGAAAACACATACAGCACACTTCTTAAATTTGACAACCACACACAGAGACATGCTTCCTATTGCTACAAACGCTCACAAAGAAATTATAGACACACAGTGAAAAAACACATACACATTGACAAATTTGTGCGTATCTATGGAATTGTCCTACGACAACAAACACAAACTACTAGTGTTGAGGCACAAGGAATGAGTGGTATTTCATTTCATGAATGAACGAATAAAAAGTTCTGTTTTCTTTTCTTGGAAAAAATACGTTTAATGATTAGTGCCTGCGAAACTACGTAGGTAGCCGCCAGTAATCACAAAACAATTTATAGTGCTCTAGAAAAAGAACGATTGTATTTATTTTTATAGTCAATTTTTTTTTCTTATTTCTCAATAATATTATATTGATTGCATATCATTCTGCGTTTAGGGTCGGCAATTCGGAATTCATACCCCATTCTTTAAAATGGGCTTTCATTTATATACACGTGTCAAAAATTTAGAAAGGGGACAATATCAATACATTGTATAAAACAAAGTCGCTTTCTCTGTCCCTATATCCCTATGTATGCTTAAATCTTTAAAACTACGCAACGGATTTTGATGCGGGTTTTTGTAATAGATAGAGTGATTCAAGAGGAAGGTTTATGTGTATAATTTGTCGGCATATTTTGCGGGCGACGCCACGGGCGGAAGCTAGTAAATAATAGAATAAGACAATCAATCAGATGTACTTTAATTATTTTGTTATGAATGACAGTTTTACACGTCGGTTTTATTGTTTTGCCGTCCGGTGTTGCAAAGCTAAATGATGTCAAAGTTAAACTCACATCATTTATGTCAAATAGGCACAAGAAAGGCACTTTTGAACGTGCTCACATATTTACAAACATTCTAAAAGTTAATAATAATAAATCAATCAATGTGAGAGGTAAAGTTATTCCAAAATGTTAAAATATGTAGTATGGTACAACATTATAAATTATTTATTAACTACCTAATTTACTAAGCAACCAGTTTGATTTTGTCTGGACACTAGATTGTCCTGTGGACCCGGACCAGTATGCTTCCAAGCATCCTTATCCTTTATATAATCCTCTAATTTGTTATAAGCTTGTTTACAAAGTACACTTTTAATATGAGTTTAAAATTTTCTGTCATTTAATTGCAATACAATTCTGTTATTTTGTTTTTCCGTGTGTACTTCACGTAGTAACATTTCTTGATATTTAGTACCATTTTGTTATCGTTACACCATCGACTTAACGCGTCGATATCGCTTTGAAGAAGTTCAGTATCGTCAATAGACTCGAAACTCTAGAGAATTTGAGATCGTCCGCGTATGTACATATTACATTCCGAATATTTGAGGCAGTGCTGGCGATTGTACTACGTTTTTTTAACAGCGTACCTACGCGGTCCGCGGTGGATTATTACATTTCGACGTCATATTTAGCTATCTATTATAATTATTGTTTCTTTTTCAAATTGCATGAGCTACAAAAACTCACTACGAGACGAACAAACTATTATTCTTTTATCATCCTAAACATACAATGAAAATAATTTAAATCGACTTCCAAAGAACTTTTATAGTTATTTTTTTTTTATTTCAAGTTGACTTGTCCAGATACATACACAAAAAACTGGTTACTGAACCTATTGACTGAAAAATCATTTAATTGGCAAATCATTCATTCGCGTTGTCTCAGCACTATGCAAATCCTACCCCTGTACTACTTTAGCGCTACCTACGTACCAATGTATTTTTTCTATCGTTATGTCAATAACGATTACTTCGACATTGTACGTAATTAAAAATATTTTAATGTATAATTTATATTTACAAGTGATAGGAAACACCATGGTTTCGAAAATTTGAAGTGGCAGATCGCTTTTTGCACGAGGATACTGCACAATTAACCATTTCTTAGGAGGACTTCCTTGCGACACAATACGATACATAATGGCGGCGGTTGGCGAATGAACTAGTTTTATAGAACGTGTATGGCCGTATGACCAATCGGTCATGGCAGAGGGGTACGCTTAGCTATGCCATCTCCATAGGTTAAATGCTCTAAGTTTATTTTGCATCACTATCAAAATCACAGTGAACCTTATTGCTATTGTGGCGACATCTATCTAGCCAGATAGGAACTACACTGACAGCGAGTGAAGTGTCAAAAAGCTGCCATACGTCAAAACAAATCCTACATCGCGCAAGCAGAGTTCACCACGCGATATAACATAAATTACTCAGCCCCAACTAAGAGTTGTCGGGCAGCAGCCCGTTAGACGCAACACCCGTAAGTTGACGTTGAGTTGCAAGTCTGTTGAGATACCGTTCGAATCTCGCATGATCCTAGCTTTTATTACTTACTTAACCTTATATCCATATCTACACACTTAAGGGCAGGTGAAAGGGGAGCGAGTGCTATCATAAAGGATGATAGCGTTTGTAAGAGTTATGAACGAACTAGTGGGGAGAAATGTACCTAGATAAGGGACTTTTTCCGAGTCGCGTTGAGAATTCTGATATGAGGCTTATAATGGCATTAGGTGAGTGTATCACGTGGTTTATAAAAGCATGGTTAGACCTTTTTTTTGAGGGTAAGAAATCATCAAATGACTACTACCTTGTCGGATATAGCCGACAGTGGCGTGATAGGTACGTTTTCATTCGTCGGCTTTATCCAACCGAGGCGCTTAAAAGCATCGCTTAGTTAAAACTGTCCCTGTTTTTTTTTTTTGAGGGTAGGAAGTCTTCAAATGACTTCTTCCGCTCCGGGTGGAGCCGAAGTGAGTGTCAGACTCTTACTGACTAATAGCCCTCCATGTTCCTTCCTAAGCCCTTTATGTTCCGGGGTACCTAGCGGTAACCCTTTCAAACAAACCCGCTTTTCCGGCAGGCTAAGGGTAGGTATAGGCTAAGTTTATAAAACATGGTTCGACCTGCCGTCTTGTATGAAACAGTGTGTTGAGCCACAAAAGGATTGAATGAAAGGCAACTGCATGCAGCTGAGATGAGAATGCTAAGAGGGATGTGTGGTGTTACGCGAATGGATAGAATGCGGAATGAGTATATAAGAAGAAGTCTGAAAGTGACACCGGTGACTGAAAAGTTGTGTGGAAATGGGTTGTCACACGGAAGGAATGAGGAAAATGTTGTCAGGAAAGTTTTGAGTATGAATGTGGATATGCTGCACTATACAAGTTAAGGAAGACCAAAGAAACGATGGATGGATTGTGTGAAAGATGATATGGCTAGAAAGAGAGTGACTACCGAGATGACTACTAATAGAGAAGTGTGAAAGAAAAAGACATGTTGCTCCGACCGCAAATAAATTAGGATGACGACCGGAGAATGATTAGAGAGATATTTCTCAACGGCATGTGAAGCTAAGTCAGAGGTCCATGGGCAGCATAAAAACTGACACCAGGTTAGTCACTAACCACACGAAAAGAAGAAGAAGACTTGAATATTCAGATTTCTTACTTGATCCTGTTGAGCTACCACTGCTCTTATATTTATTTAAAAAAATAATCTAATCAGTTATCAATAAAAGTCATCAAAAACTCCTTTTCAACACAAAAAGAATGTTATTTAGGTACCTCATGACCATGTAAAGTGGGTTTCCACCAAAGTGTTTGTAAGTAAGAAAGCCAGACGGTCTCAAGTGGCACTAAATGGCACTTAAGAGTGTATCGAGTAGTGTGGAGCCCTCTCTCTTAGCTTTTTAAGGCCTTTATCTTAGACGCGGCTTTTTGCGGGGATTTGGATAGATTTTGGAAGGCGTGTTTTTCATCATTATTTTGTTGATAGTTAGCCTGGCAATGAGCAGGGCGCATGGAATGGATGGTCAATGGCTGACTAACCAGGTGTCAAAGTTTTAATGTTGCCCATTGGCCTCTGACTTAGATTTACATGCTGTTGTGAAATACCTCTCAGACGATATCTAAAGATGGTCACCCATACACAGACCAACCCCGGCAAGCGTTGCTTAACCTGAAGCATCAATCTGTGCGGCTGTTAACTTAAAAACATAATATATATAGCTAAAAAAAAACTACTTATTTCCACTACAAAAAACAAAATCTCCTTTGACAATCCAATTTGTGAATATTCGTCTCAAGAAATGACTGAAAATATGTTTACTTTTTATGTTAATGACGTCACGGAGGCAAGAGTCACGTTCCGAATTAAAATGTCGTTGGCATTACAAAAAATTGTTCAGAAGAAATAAATTGTTTGCGTTGAGCTTAAGTAGGGACGATGGATGGATGAAGTATTTATTTAACAATTATTTTTCTTTTTAAAAACCTCGCACAATGATAGAACTTGATATTGTAGTTGAAAAACATGGTCGCCCACAGATTCCAAATTCAAATGAAATGTATTGAAAGATTAAGGGTGAATTCCAACAGTGAAACTGGTCACATAATATAGCATAATTATTCTGCTAAAGCTATAGTGTCAAAATAATCAATGAAATATTGAGACTGACTGACCGTGCAATCGGCTCTTTTGTTTTTCATGGATTTTATGTAATTATTTAAAAAAATAACTCTTTAGATTTGTTATTCTTAGTGTTTGTTGTCATGTTCATGTTCTTAAGCAATAAATTGATTAAGTTGTCAGTATATTTTATCTGTGGTCCATTCATTGACCATGGCCGAGATACTAATTGTCAAAGGTTTTTAATGTTTCCGAATACGAGGTTTTTAGCTGCTTTGCACGGGTGTATTTAATGGATTTAAGTTTCTTTTTTAGAAATATGCGTTTTGTTAGTGCAGAATAAACATTTTTCTTTCTTCGCGTTCAGTTTTTGGTGAAATTGGCATAAATCAGAACATGTTATTTTAAAACCATACACTTCTAATGTTTTTTGGAACCTATACGTACCTATAGAATTATTTATGTAAATTTGTATTTAAAATTTTAGACTGTAGTTTTGCAGATACGGGGTAAATGTTAATTTTCATATATTTTCTTAAGTAACTTAAAAACAATAAATTTTAAAATCATAAAAAAATATACTTGAGTCCCTCAAAATATTGCCCTTTTTTGATATATTTTTTTACGATGGGTTATCATCAAATGACTCTTACTGGCTAAAACCCATCCATGTTCCTTCCTTAGCCCTTTATGTTCCGCGACAGCGGTAACCTTTTTGAACAATCTCGCTGACCCGGATTTGATATGTCTGGCTTCTCTCTGCTTTTCCATTGCATGAATGTTTGACTACCCACATTTGGTCGATAAATTATGAGACCTACCATTCCAATCTGCAACCACAATCGCCAGTCCAGCCTAGGCAATTGTGTTTGTGTTATAAATTACAAAACCCTTTTCTTTAGTTGACTTAGATAAATAGTTGGGGATGACAGGTTGACATACTCGTTTAGCTAAGCTTAGAAAATTCTAAGGATTTTTTAGTGGGAGTCAGCTGCGACGTCTACATTTTTGTAAGAGAGAAACAGATGCAAATCCGGTTGTAATTTATGTGGCTAAGTAGTAACAGCTGCACTGATCCATCCATCAGGTTGAGGTACGGTAGCCGAGGTTGATCCGTGGATGGGTGACCATCTTTACATACCGAGACTCCTCCGTGCTTCGGAAAGCACGATAATGTCATTGGTTCGAGGCTGTCATTCGTGGATCTTTGAGAGTCGTTATGGGTATTCAGAAGCCCGAAAGTCTGATAGCCAGTCTTACCAAGGGGTATCGGGTTATGGAGATCAGATAGGCAGTCGCTCCATGTAAAATATTGGTATTCAGCTGTAGCCGGTTAGACTGGAAGCCGACCCCAACATAGTTGGGAAAAGGCTAGGGAGATGGATATATGTAACATATTATGGTCCTTATTTTCTTTTTATTAGAAGCCAATTCCATTAGCGGTTAATTTTCTTGAGCTTATTAATTTTGGATTTCATCTCATCATGTGAAACCTATCAAATGCTGATGCGATTCGTATGGAGTCTTTTTTTCGTAGATTTTTAATAATCTTTAGACTTCTCTTGTTATTCTGTAATCTATAAAGAGAGAAGAGAGAACAATTTTCTGTATTTTTTCAAAACTTTAGACTCAGTAGTTTCGGAGATATGGAGAAATTATAAATTTAAATAACTTTATAACTATACATTTAAAATTATTAACAAATATAGATACTTGAGACCCTCATATTGTTCTTTCATTTGATGTCTTCTTTTTTTGGTGGTAAATCATCAAATGACTCTTCTCGCTCTGGATGGATTGAAAGGGAATGTCAGACTTATATTGACTAAAACTCATCTATGTTCCTTCATTAGCCCTGTGTTCCGGGGCTATGGTGACCCCTTAAAGTTAATCTTTTCGTCAATTCATCTCTATTCTCTTTATTTTTAAAAGTCAACACCAAAACGTCTATTTAATCAAGTAAATGGTAGAGCAAGAGAGGCCACTTCAAAATAACACAACATTTCTCTACGTAGAGACGCTTTGTTATAACTTGTTCAGGAAATGTAGAGACTGTGAAAACTTTGAAACATGCTGGCTAGAGAAATTATTTCAGACCACGTATCTCTATGAACTTCTAGATTTTCATCGTTGGTTTGGTCTCTATGTAGAGTTTAAAGTTTGTCTGTCTGTTGTTTAATGAAAATGTCTACGTGATGTTGGCTGGAAGGGTTAATTTAACATCACGATTGTGTAGGTAAGGGGTAGTTAGACGTCACGGTGATTGCGGGGGTTTGCGGCCTACTCTCTCTCACATAGAGAAATAGAGACGAAGCAATAGATTCCTTCTATGGGATTAAAAGAAATCTAGCAAAACATAGGTATACTATTATACTTGTCTACCTACCCCGTTTTTTTTAGTGCTTGGGAAATCATCAAATGACCCTTCCCGCTCTGTGAGGAGGTGACGTGTTAGGGTCAGCGTCCAGTCTAACTGGACGCAGCTGAATACCAATTAAGCGATTTTATTACAGGAATAACAGATTAGGTTTAATAGTCAACCCATAAAGTTAAATCTTCCATAATTAATAACCCATTCTTCTATACGAGTTAACTTAGATAATAATCTGGAACACCCACACATTTAGGGACCGTCACCCTCAAAGTACAGAGGCCAGCACATCAAGTTACCCCAATCTGTCAAATGTCATTGATAGATTTTCAACGTTATTACAAAAGGATGAGGTTCATTTTCAATTGGCATACTTAATTTGACAGTTTGGGATGGCTTGATATGCTGATGTCTGTGCATATATCAAAAACCCTAAAGGATTGCGCACAGTTAGGTTGCACCCATATACAAAATCAGGTGTCTCATACATTATGCTCGCATAACTCGTCAAAATTTAGGAACAGCTGATTTTTTCGCGATTTCAGATTGTTTCTATAGTGACAGTTGCTCATAATGATGAGTACAATGAACCCTTTAAAATAATGCCCATGAATTCATTATCACATTACACCCTGTATTTAAGAAACGCACCGAGGAGCTCGTGGCTAAGTAATAACAGCCGCACGGATTGATCCTTCAGGTTAAGCTACGCTTGCCGGGGTTGGTCTGTGGATGGGTGACCATCTTAAGATATCGAGACTGCTCCGTGCCTCGGAAAGCACGTTAAGCCGTTGCTCCCGGCTGTCATTCGTGGATCTTTGACAGTCGTTACGGGTAGTCAGAAGCCCGAAAGTCTGACAGCCAGTCTTACCAAGGGGTATTGTGTTACCCAGTTACTGGGTTGTGGAGGTCAGATAGGCAGTCGCTCCATGTAAAATACTTGTATTCAGCTGCATCCGGTTAGTCTGGAAGCCGACCCCAACATAGTTGGGAAAAGGCTAGGCAGATTGATTTAAGAAACGCACCGCAACGCAGTAATTGTTTTTGAAAGATTCAAATTTCGAAGTTGATTTTGTTTCACATTGCTATTTTATAAACATCTCACCGTTATAGCTTAAGTCAGCTGTCAATATGTCTCACACATTGATTGATCTATTATTATTAACTTTTAGAATGTTTGTAAACATGTGAGCACCATGTACTTATGACATAATTAAGTTTACCTGCCATTGCTATATGTGTTTTGCTTTTCACCTTTTGTGGTGTAGTGTTTTTATTCTGGGTGCATCGTCTTCACATATATTGCTATAATGTATGTATACAAAACATTTTAAAAGAGTAACGGTGGAGTTTCTTGCCCATTCTTCTACACACGAAACTACCTTTTGGAAAGGGTGACTAAAATCAATTCTATTTCTTCATTTTGACGTTTAGAAGTGCCTTTCTTGTGCTTATTTGAAATAAATGATTTGACTTTGAATAGTGTCAATCCCTAGCATTAGGTGGTATCACAGCTCACTTCAGCTGAGTTTCGAATAGATCGGCTGTTTGTGTTCCATTGCAATGAAGTTCGCGCAGATTTTTGGGAGGGCTGCGCCGTAAGGCAAGTAATTGCAAAAATCCTTCTAGACCACCTTCGAACATTTTGTATGAACCAACGGACAGTCGGACACTACAGTCGGGCCGCATCATGACGCCTGTTCGGGCGTCTCCGGCAATCATCGGCAGCGGCCACTCGAGGTGCGAGCGAGACGTCCAACTTCACTTCGCAACCAATCTCCATCGACGGCACGTGCGCGCACTCCTTAGAATTACCAACATTGATGTATTATTGAACCTATTTGGATATTATAATTACTGTATGTACCTACTACCTAAAGTATGGAGTTAGGTGATGGTACTAACTAACCTTTTGAACGACAGTGACACTCGCCCCTTAAGTCCATTAACCCTAGATTCATAAACATACGTCTCGCATACACCCATAAGTAGTAAAACACTCGCAGCGCGCAGCGCGAAAGAGATAGAAATACGTGCCTCTCAGTACCTTCATAAAACGACGAGAGCTCAGTACGGCGCCAGCAGTTTTGGCGCGTAAACGTATAATTTGGGTATACCGAGCACGAGGTGTCTGAGATACGTGTGTTTATGATTAGTGTAACAACTTTATATATTGGACGGTTTTACTATTTGCCTTATAAAACGAAAGAACGCACAGTTTTTTTTTTTTAAAAGGTATGTATTTATTCTATTATATTTTACGAAAGTAGTTGTTAGTATGAAACAATGTTATCTATTGCCGTTGTTATAATTTTACTAATTAAACTGTTTTACTATGTATCAATTCGTAGTTATACTTATTTTTTATTATTAATCAAATACTTATTGTGTGTTATTGTTTTCCAGCATGGCTTTTTTGAAAGACGATGAAATTCGTGCAATATTATCGCGAGTGGATAACGAGGAAGGAGTGGATCTTCCAAATGATTGATAAAGAGTTAATGATAGAGCCTTGGTTACGAAGGCGACGCGAATCACCAACTTTGAGGCGATGCCTAAAACGGAACATCGATGCTATTTTAGGTGATACTTTGCCTGATGCACCAGTCAACCCCGAAAATCAATCCAGAAAATTATGCAACTTTTGCTGTTATAAATAAAAACGTGTGACTAGATTTATCTGCACGTCCTGCAAACGTTACATGTGTATGGAACATCGTGGTAGTTTGTGCCTAGAACGCTCGGATTGATATTTTTTAAATGTTTTTTATGTTTTAATTCTTAATAAAAGTTCATTCAAATTAATCATTGTTTTTTTTTTGCAATATTTCCTATAATAATTACATTAGGTGACATTAAAAGTAAGGTGTATCAGAGACGTATGTTTATGAACTATGTAACCAAAAATATAGTTTATGAATCTAGGGTTAAATGGGTTCCGCATAATAGGCCTGGAGCTAACCCCATAATTTCTATGACTCTATAACTACAGTCATCATCATCTGCCTAGCCTTTTCCCAACTATGTTGGGGTCGTCTTCCAGTCTAACCGGATGCAGCTGAATACCAGTATTTTACATGGAGTGACTGCTAGAACGACTATCTGACCTCTACAACCCAGTAACTGGGCCATATGATACCCCTTGGTAAGACTGGATGTCAGATTTTCATCAAGTATTATTAAAACTACAGTCCACTACTTTAAGTTAAAGGTCCTTAGATAGGTCCCTAACACGCCGCCTGTTTAGAATAATTACTGCGTAACGTTGCGGTCCTCCGCTTCTCATAATAATCTTTGGCGCATTTTGCAATATGGCGTACTGCGGCCTTCCACAGTTTATGAGCTTAAGGCATCAATTTTAAGCGGGATTGTCCAAAAGGGTTACCGCTACCCCTGAACATAAAGGGCTAAGGAAGGAACAGGGATGGGTTTCAGTCAGTAAGAGTCCGACACTCCCTTCCGCTCCACCCAGAGCGGGAGGAGTCATAAGAGATGATGTGACCCAACCCTCAAAAAAAAAATGGCAACAATTTGACATTGAAACCATCTTTATTTCCCAGCAATAAGGGCTGTTTTTGTAGTTCAAATGGTACCACTGACATGTTGTTGAGTATACCTACATTATAGGTTATTTTTATGATCGAACTTTTACGTTTTATAGCCGGATATAAAATTTATTGATAGCCATTGGTTTTGTTAACTGTTGTAGTCGTTGCGAACTTTTACTGTGGTCTGCTAGACCTCTTTTGGTTCAATAGGTTAAGTATACGAGAAATTGCCATATACAGTGTGTTAGGTTAAACGAGGGACATACTTTCAGGTTGTATAGTACTCATGGAAAATTAAGAACTTTGTCCATGGGACCAACTCTGAAATATGAAAAAGAATATCAGCTGTTCCATACATTTTAACGAATTATGCGAACACAAATGTACTGGACAGCTGATTTTTTTTTATGAGCTCGTGGCTAACTACTGACTTCCACACAGGTCGATCCATCAGGTTAAGCAACGCTTGCCGGGGTTGGCCGTGGATGTGTGACCATCTTTACATAACGAGACTCCTCCGTGGCTCGGAAAGCACGTTAAGCCGTTGCTCTCGGCTGTCATTTGTGCATCTTTGACAGTCGTTACGAGTCGTCAGAAGTCCGAAAATCTGACAGCCAGTCTTAGCAAGGGGTATCGTATTGCCCAGTTACTGGGTTGTCGAGGTCAGATAGGCAGTCGCTCCCTGTAAAATACTGGTATTCAGCTGCAACTGGCTAGACTGGAAGCCTACGCCAATATAGTTGGGAAAAGGCTAGGTCAAAGTCAAAGTCAAAGTCAAAAGGATCTAAATATACCGATCTAAAACATATTCAAAGCTTCTGAAAAGTTAAAAACCACAGTAATATACTTTAAAAACCTACTTTCTACCTTTTTTAGGATCCTAAAGTCCCAAGGCCAGGCTTGTGAGGCTAAAAATTCTCTTTTGAAACCGGTTTATGGGCCCTAAACCAGTTCTGTCCGGTTTACGACCGTAACGTTACAGAGAGAAGTTAAACGGGATTTATTCGGCCGTGACGGATGTGATATGTAAGAATTTTGTATACTTAAATAGTGGTTAAGGGCCAATTTTACCTATAAACTAAAACGCGAACAGCATGTATAAACTGCGTTCAAGACCTGTCAGTATCAAACAGACTTCGTACCCAAGTAGGTCGCAGTAAGGACAACCTCCACAAGTGGGGGTTCATTGATGGCTCAGATCTCCGATGTGTAGGTATGCGACGTCTCCCCACCAACAATGGCTCACCTCCCATCTTGCGCCGCATGCCCCGTCACATGCACACGTGAGGACCTAGTAGCTGCTTCAGGAAACGGTATTCGAGTTGCTGTATTGACTATTTGACACGGTCCAAAATAAAATATGGAATCACATAGATAAAAGACCGCTCATCTTAAAAACTTCCGTCACCGTACATAAATTATTACAGAAATTTATGAGTAGATATAATAAATTGTAAAGTCGCATTTAATGCTAATAATTATTCCATTTGATTCTAAAAATCAGACGTCACATTATTATATTTCATACACATCACGTAAAAGTTCCGCGTAACCCATTGACCCGGGAATCGAACTTACCCAGGATCCTAAGCTCGGCTGTCTAGCTTGTCATCATTAGACCAATGAAAGCAATGAGGTGGTATCCTTTACTATAAAGACTATAATAATTAATTTTCGGAAATAAATCTTCAATCAATCTGCCTAGCCTTTCCCAACTATGTCGGTCGGCTTCCAGTCTAAGCAGATGCAGTTAAATACCAGTATTTTACATGGAGCGACTGCCTATCGGACGTCCACAACCCAGTAACTGGGTAATATGATACCCCTTGGTAAAACTGGCTGTCAGATTTTCGGGTTTCTGACGACCCGTAACGACTGTCAAAGATGCACAAACGACAGCCGGTACCAATGGCTTAACGTGCTTTCCGAGGCACGGAGGAGTCTCGATATGTAAAGATGGTCACCCATCCACGGACTAACCTCAGCAAGCGTAGCTTTACCTGATTTACCCGTGCGGCTGTAAAAACTTAGTCACGAGCTCCTCCTAATAAAATAAATCTGCGACAAAAATGTGAAATTCTTGAAGATAGTCCTACAATTCTTCAAATTCCAATAGACGTTCTTTTATCGTTTTAAAATTGCAAAATATACGAAACAGAGGAGTCACGTCTGTCGGAATAAAGCGAGAGGGAAATAATTCGAAATTCAAAACGAGAAGCCACTTATCATTGTCGAACAATCTCTGTACTGAAAAAATATGTTTAGGTCACGTTATGTTAAAGATGTGACGTATAAAGTTGTTACAATAAGTTCAATTTTAGGCCTCGTGATTTTTGGGTTAAAAGACATGGATGAGAACTACGATTTTTGTCAAGGGTTTTGGTTTAACCCTTCGGGAAACAAGGCGTAATGTTACGTAGTTATGTTAGAAAATAATAAGGTACCTCCATCATCAATAATTGCTACTCACGTAAATTCACCCACCCTCAGCAGATCGACGCTCCGTTAATGCATTGAGCGTAAACCCTCATTAGTATCGAGCTTTATAATTAAGTTATTAGCTGTCGGCACACGTTAATTACGATATTATCTCATGCAGATAGCGGTTAATGACGTGAAATGTTACGTACGTAATATTTTATGTCGTGCATTATTTTGTAACTATGTAAGTTAATGATACTTTTATTTCGTACTGTCTCGTTGGTCTAGTGGTCGCAAGCGCATGAGGTCTTAGATTCGATTCCCGCGTCGAGCAAAGTAGAATTGGGTTTTTGTATATATTATTGATTCTTATAATATTATAATATCTATAAGTCATTAAATTATAATTTCGATGTACTAATATCTAACCTATAACTTGTATGTTTAGTGCACACTGTTAATATAAGTTGGTTATTAAATAAATAAATAATAAATAAATACCTATATCTAAAATTTCTCAGTAGTAGACCAGAATCGGGATTTGACGTGCTCGGTCGATGGCAATGGTTCGCCCCCTGTAATATGAGTCTCAAACATAGCAGCTTTATTGGAGGTATACTTGATCTCTTTTCCATAGTGAAGCAATATTTAAATAATAATGCTTGAGGTGGACGTTGGCACCCTGGAAAATACGTCTGGACGTCCCAAAGTATTATATGTATAAAAGACACTATTATTACAATGTTCAACCCGAGGTATCCTAAGTATTTCGGTGGCATCCACCCCATTTATCTCAGTTCACTGATGGGCTAAACTTTCCCAAGTTTGTGCCATAACTCCCAGTTTTCCGCCAAACAGTTAACTAAAACAGATTGTTCTAGTTTTTACTAAAGCAATTCTTTAAGTTTATTGGTCTATCTCACTCCAACAAACTGTTTTAATTTAAAAAAACTGTACTACGTACTGTACGTTCATGACGTACGTACGTAACATTGTGCAATAATATTATTCTTTGCCTACCTAGCTTGCTTCCAATTTCGTTGGTCTGAGCCGGCCAAAATGCACCCGTCCGTAGTATCGGAACTACGTAACACAACGCAACGTAAGCTAGGAATGTCATCAATGCATCGGGACCGTCAGTTCGAAATACAAACTCGACGAACAAACAATCTGCCGATTTGAATTCTGGGGACGTTCGAAATTCTGGCAGTCGGTACCATGGAGTTTTAAGTCGGGCGTATGTATAGTCTGAATCAATTGCACGTTCTACGTTTTTAAAGTTCCCGTGGCAATATGGCCGATAATTTTAAATTCTGTTCCATGTTTGAATATATTCAGTAAGTAAATAGTTTTTATTCAACTACGGTACGAAAAATGTGCTTTTCACCATCATATAAATAATTTTATTCCGGAAAGTTAATTATATTTTCTTTGACTGCCTCTTGGTCTAATGGTTGCGAGGGTTACTTCTGAGCGTGAGGTCTTGGGTTCGATTCCCAGGTCGGGCAAAGTGTTATTGGGGTTTTCGCTCAGGGATTTCTCAGTGTAGCAGCCCGGAGGCTGGATTGGCGTCTAGTTGATTGCAATAGGCTAGCTCCCTATTACATGGTACAGAGGCCAGCACATCAAGTTACCACAATCTGTCAAATTTCTTTGATAGCATTTCAACTTTATTGCAAAAACATAAGGTTCATTTCTAAATGAGAAAATTTGACAGTTAGGGATAGATTGATGTGCTGGCGTCTGTACTTAAATATTACTAGCAAAATGTGGGTACTTTCACGCCTTGAAAGGTTAACAGTAAATTAAAAATCACCAAGTATTTAATAGTAACTTTCTCTAAGGTAAGGTAAGATAAGGTAAGGCTCACTCAAATGCTGACAAGAAGAGCTCGCGGGTTAGTAATATCAGCCGCACGGATCGTTCCACCAGGTTAAGCTACTCTTGCCGGGTTGGTCCGTGGATGAGTGACCATCTTTACATATCGAGACTTTTTATGCTTCGGAAAGCATGTTAGGCCGTTGGTGCCGGCTGTCATTCGTGGCTCTTTGACAGTCGTTACGGATCGTTAGAAGCCTGAAACCTCTTACCAAAGGGTATCGTATTACCCAGTTACTGGGTTATGGAGGTCAGATAGGCAGTCGCTCCATGTAAAATACTGGTATTCAGCTGCATCCGGGTAGACTAGAAGCCGATGCCAACATAGTTCGGAAAATGCTAGGCAGATTGAGTAGTCTCGAATACCCAAAACTTCGTTTAAAATTTGAAGCTACAGATCCCAAAGTGAGTTTCAAAAGTAACCTCAGTCTATTGCTATTCTGCAGGCTGAAGTTTACGGAAGTTTCAGCCACGAAGCGAAAATCAACCGGAGATTCACCTGGTGTTATTGCAAACAGACACTAGGAGCTGATACTGTAGTGTATAAAGGCTGAAATAGGAATGGACGGTAAATATGTTACAAACTTTTAATTAATTTCCAATGGATGTATGTTTGTACTACTAATATAAGCCACTTTTTGACTTATATTTTTATCATTATTTTATACTATTGACTATTTGAAACCGTCGAAAATAAAATATGACATCACATAGAAAAAAATGGGCCGGTCGTCTTAAAAACTTCCATCACCGTACAGAAATTAAATAATATTATGCGAAGATGTAATTGTAAAAAACTTTTTTACAAAAAATAAAACCGACTTCCAAAACAAACACTACAAAGTGACAAATAATTTTGATTTCGGAAGTCGGTGTCTTCGGTTTTGTATTTTAATTTTTTGCCACCGACTTCTGAAATCAAAATTATTTGTCACTTTGTAGTGTTTGTTTTGGAAGCTGGTTTTATTTTTTGTAAAAAAGTTTTTATTTTTCACTTTTTAGTTGTGGTACCTACCTACACAACCCCCCCCCCCAAATTTTAATACCACTACCTGGTATGTAAACAACAGTGACAGGAACTTATTAGAACATCGTCCACATATATTAAGTAGGATTTTTTTTTAGATTTTTGTTGATTTTTCAAAAACCGCTTATTCGATTTCGATAAAAATTTTATGGGACCATTTGGGAAGTATACCCTTTCCAAAAAAAAAAGAATTTTTCAAATCGGTTGGCAAGCAACGGAGTTATGCGCGAACAAACATAAAAAAAAAAAATACAAACATCCGAATTGAGAACCTCCTCCTTTTTGAAGTCGGTTAAAAATTGCATTTAATGCTAATGAGTATTCCATTTGATTCTAAAAGTCTGTGACGTCACATTATTGTATTACATACAAATCACGTACAAATACCGCGTTTTGACAGTTCATAAAAAGTGAAGTTATTGACTACCCTTTCACATATCCAATTCTTGAGTTCGTTACGTAATACCATACCAAGCCAATCACTGTCAAAACGTTAAACTTGACATATAGTTTTAAATATGACAGTTGCGCGCATAGACTAAAAAAATGGTGAGTCGTTGCCTGAAATGTAAAAAATAATTGTTGATTGGTTTATTTCTTTCTTTCACATACTACAGAAGAGCTCGTGGCTAAGTACTAACTGCCGCTTGGATCGATCCATCAGGTTAAGCTACGCTTGCCGGTGTTGGCCGTGGATGGGTGACCATCTTTACACACCGAGACTCCTCAGTGCCTCGGAAAGCACGTTAAGCCGTTGGTCCCGGCTGTCATTTGCTTTGATAGTCGTTAGGGGTCGTCAGAAGCCCGAAAATCTGACAGCCAGTCTTACCAAGGGGTATCGTATTACCCAGTTACTGGGTTGTGGAGGTCAGATAGGCTGTCGCTCCATGTAAAATACTGCATATTCAGCTGCATCCGGTTGGACTCGAAGCCGACCCCAACATAGTTGGGGAAAGGCTAGGCAGAGGCAAGTAACAAGAAATTCACAAACTTTTGCCTTTATACATAACTAGCATCCGCCCGCGGCTTCGCCCGCAAAATATGTCGACAAATTATACACATAAACCTTCCTCTTGAATCACTCTATGTATTAAAAAAAACCGCATCAAAATCCGTTGCGTAGTTTTAAAGATTTAAGCATACATAGGGATTTAGGTACAGAGAAAGCGACTTTGTTTACTATGTAGTGATATTAGTGTGATATTTTATGTCGTTGACGCAAAGTTACCGGCAGCAACTAGTACATAACCACAGCGAGTTTACCAGTAAATAGTCAATCCCAGATCCAATCTCTAAATAGATAACTCAGCCTTGCGTCTGGCAACACCGACTGAGTTTAGTCCGCTTTATTGGTATCGGACAGTTTGAATAGTAGCAATAGGTAGTTTGGTAGAATTAGATGGTAGTTTGTTAGAAATTGAGTTTGGAAGGATTTCAAATTGAATGACAGTTCACTTCATCAAAGTTATCACAGGGGGATTTTAACAGGTAGGTAAGTAGAGATAAACTACGATAACATGGCGCGCCACTCCAAATTACTGTTTCACTGTTTGTAATGATAGCCTAGAGGTGTGACCGTCGGACTGCCAAGTCATAGGTCTCGAGTTCGAACCCAAGGCACACACCTTTGATTTTACGGATTCATGTGCGTATTGTATAATTATCAATTGCTTAAAAATCGGTGAAGGAAAACATCGTGAGGAAACCAGCATGTCTGAGAGAAATTTCTCAACAGCATGTGAAGCTAAGTCAGAGGCCCATGGGCAGCATAAAACTCTGACACCAGGTTAGTCACTAACTACACGAAGAAGAAGAAAGAAAGTTTGTAGTCACATCCTCACGAAAGAGTTTGTATGTAGTTGTAAGTATTGGTCTTCAGTAGCAGGCCGGCAGCGACATGCGTTGTTCAGTAGCAGGCCGGCAGCAACGTGCGTTGTGAGTCTTGGTGGCGCTTTGTAATTTCTTTCACAAATACTTTCTAACGTTTTGATTTTTGGTCGGGCGGGGTATATTATTGTAGTTTATTTTCTATTATGGACTGACACAATTGACTACTTGGTGAGATTTTTACAGAATAAATTGGCAGGATATTAGTTTCTTCCTATTTGGAATTGACTAATTAATAACTTTTATTTTATACCAACCTAAAAAGACCTCCCCCTCCCTGTCCCCTGTATTTCGACATCCATTAGCAAATTCTTTGTGTAATCGTAAATGTAAAACTGCATTACCTACTAAAAAAGAGTGTTCTGGGTATGCCCCCCCGTATTTACAATAAAATTCCTGACACCTTAAAAAGTTTAAATATTACACATTTTAAAAAAGAAATGAAATCTTTGCTTGTTGATAAATGTTACTATACCGTAGACGAATACCTTAATGATAATTTAATTTAGAATGGCATTGTTTAGGTACTATAATTATATTCATTTTATATTTCAATAAGTACCTAATGTAAGTGTGGCTGGAAATAATTTTGACATTTTTTAAACTTGGCATTATAATCACTTTTTTATTTTAAATTGACTTTAAATATTTTTGACATTTATTTTAAATTTGACATTTTAAATCCATTTTTATGTTTTGTTTTTAATTCATTTGAATACCAACAATATTTGTACGCCTCTTGGTATGACATAGTGCTACATTTAAGTCATTGACTGCCACGCAGCAGACACAATAGAAAAACTATTGTTTGTCGGACACACGGTGACCGCGTTGGCGACGTTGGCGTTCAACGTGTTAACCAATCTATGATCTGTATTTTCTATACACCTATGTCAACAAATAAATAAATGATTTGATGATTTGATTTGATTAGAATAAAAAAATAATTATGTCACTCCCGGACACCTCATATATATTAAAAAATCATTATAATTATATTAAAAAGCTACAAAGCATTCCAAAGAGTATGTTTGTATGTGTATGTTTAACACATACAAACATACTCTGGCAAAACATTACCCTTCTTCCGTGGCAGTCGGGTAAAAAGCACGTTACCGGCCGCTTGTAGCGTGCAATGGTTCATACAAAGTTCCCAAAAGTGTTGATAAAGGGATTTTTTGTAATACGGCCATTAAACGTTAAAATTACCTATTTCCGTACCTCATCACCAAGATAAGCCAAAACATTCAAACATAATTCGAAATTGAAACGTATCATCCACCATTTTCGAATACTTAACCTGATTTTCGCTTCGGTCATCTTCGTGGTAATTCGGGCACAATCGGATTTCATGGCCATCCGCTCAGGTATGCGATTATTCGAATAATAACCGTTGAGATATACGGAAGGCATTCCGGAATATCGAATGCTGGAACTCCGGAATACAGCGGAATAAATATCGGTTTTAGTATGTTGGTATTGGTGATTGGTTTCACGGAAATGGCGCAGAAAATGTCAATAGAAAGCTTTTCACCATTGAAGCTAAAATGTCAATGGGATTTTTTGATTTAATTACGTTTTCCGAAGAGATAACATTTAACTAACGAACCAGTAATCTAATAATAATCTACCTATCTCACACAAAATAGATCAACTACGATAACATGGCGCGCCCCTCCAAATTACTGTTTCAATGTTTGTAGTCACATCCTTACGAAAGAGTTTGTATGTATAGTTGTAAGTATTCGTGTTCAGTAGCAGGCCGGCAGCGACATGCGTTGTGAGTCTTGGTGGCGCTTTGTAATAAAGATAACTCTCACAAAGACTTTCTAACGTTTTGAATGTTGGAGGGGCGGGCCATGTTATCGAAGTTTATCTATACCAGCGTCACAGCTCCACCGAACCAAAAATAAATTTTCCTTTTACAAAAATCTGTAGGAAACTGCAAAATCATCTGAAACCGGTGAGGCTCACAAAATGTCGGTGTTTCAGCGAATGGATCGAGTATTAGGTGTTCGTTGGACTTCCTTTTGCCACAGAGTAGAAAAGAACAGTAGCTCAAGTCCATAAAACGGTAGGTGGGATTGTCCGAAAGTGTTACCGCTACCCCGGAACATAAAGGGATAAGGATGGAACATGAATGGGCTTTAGTCAGTAAGAGTCTGACAATCCTTTCCACTCCACCCAGAGCGGGAGTAGTCATTTGATGATTTCCCATCCTCAAAAGGAATAGAGTGCGCTTGCACGCGCTGTACGTGAAGCGTGTATATATGTGTGAGTGCATTCCTGCACCTGCACTAGGTATATAACCTGGAAGTCTTTAAACAGACTCCGGACCCAGGTTGGCCGAAGCAACGAAAACCTGCTCAGGTGGGGATTCATAGACAACTCCACCTAGGATTGTAAATGTGGTGCTGTTCCACAAACGATGGGACACTTAATATCGTGTCCTGCGTGTCCTGTCAGCACATTACAGGAACTGACGGACGCTAGTGATGGCGCCAAAATGGCGATGGTAGCCGAATTCTGGGCCGAGTCCATTTAGATTGCCAAAGTCACGCTTTTATTTTTTTTGAGGGTGGGAAATCATCAAATGACTCTTCCCGCTCTAGATGGGGCGGAAGGGACTGCCAGACTCTTACCGACTAAAATCCATCCATGTTCCTTCCTTAGCCCTTTATGTTACGGAGTAGCGGTAACCCTTTCGGACAATCACGCTTAGCCAAAGACACGCTAAGATGAAGAAGCGTCTTCTCGCTCATAGAATGGAACGAACCTTCTGTTCTCATCTACTCCGTGTTCCTGTGCTTTGGAAATAGGTCAGGGATATTCCGGTAAAGTCTTTTTGTGACGTCAAAATAGAATTACTTGGGATACGGAGACATTTTCGAGCTGGATTAAAAGTTTTTCTTGAAATGCCTGTCTAGCTACAGTTTTGTTTTAGTTTTATAGTTCTAAGCCTAATTTGTTTTACATATTCAGCCAATACTGTTCCCATTGCTGGGAGACAGGCTTCCTCTCTTCATCCACCACGCGGGCCCAGTGCGGTTTGGTGGATGTCACACGTCTTCGAATTTTTGGTTCTAGGATATACTGTTCATGTCACTGTCATGTTCATGAATGGGCGCCGTCAGTAGGGACTGGTCACCTCTTAGCTGCCACGGCTGTTTTAATATTTAAATTAATTTTGAATTGTTTTTTTAAATCTTGTAATTATGGACGCTATTATTAAGTTCTGCATCGTTCTCATGTGTATATTTCAACATGAATGATGTAACCCAGTTTTTGTAAACATATTTTGATTTAAAAGAGTGTCCATGGAGTTTCTCGCCCGTTCTTTTCCATAGGTACCTACTGCTTTGGAATGGGCAACTAGGTTCAGCTTTCTGACTGACCGACCCCTTGACAATTCAAAAGTGCCTGTAATTGGTTTATTTGAAATAAATGCTTTGAGTTTGAGTTTGAGTTACTGGTTTCCTCACGATGTTTTCCTTCACCGCTTTGCGTTAGGGGGTTTAACACAAAATTGTGTCCGTTTGTCAGTCTAAAGTGATTTTTTTATAAACTAAGTAGGATATCGATACGTGATTTTAGGGTATTTATTTTATTTCTTATTTTTAACAAATGCTGCACCGATTTGACGTCGTCACGTCAACACCGGCTGTCGCTGAAACTCAGCGCTGTGGCTCTGTCTCGCATGGGGTCGCAGCATTATGCTGAGTGATGGCCGATTTGCGCGGATGTGACTCATATTTCAACAACTTGTTTTTTTCTCCCAAGTGGATCAGTCAAAATGTTATACCACTTCTTTCTCTCTTTGTGTGGTTAGTGACTAACCTGGTGTCAGAAGTTTTATGCTGCCCATGAGCCTCTTACTTAGCTTCACATGCTGTTGAGAAATATCTCTCGCAGGCATGCCGGTTTCATAATGATGTTTTCCTTCACCGTTTTATAACCAAGTGATAAATTATGACGCACATGAATCCGAAAAGTCAGAGGTGCAAACTCGAGACCTAAAAATTGGCAGTCCGTCACGTCAGTCACACCACTAGGCTATCACTGCTTAAGTTGCTGCTTGCAGATTAATACCACTTATTTTTTATTAACTGACAAATCTTTTGTATAGGGTGTAACCGAAAGGGTATATACATACAAAAGCATATGAAAAAAAAACAGCTGTTCCCTACATTTTGACGAGTAACGTGACCAAAAATGTATAGGACCGCTGATTTTTTTTGTGCGATTTCGGAGTTGGTCCCATAGTAAAAGTTGTTCAGTTTGGTGATCTGTAGCATATCCTTTTGTATGTATATAGCCTTTCCATTACACACTGTATAAGGAAGTTATTTCCTCTACACAGTAATAAGGTCAAACCAACGCCACTGAATAGATTGCTCCTTCCAGCTATTTCTCTCGGGCTTTCTTACAGCGGACATGACAGCCTCCTTCCTTATTGTCATGCATTGCAATTCAGATATAGTACTGGCTCTAATTTACTGAGAAGGAAGCGATGTTTGACCTATCATTTTTTTTTAAAGTGAAACTTTTATTACATCGTCTCAAACTTTTTCGTCTATGTGTTGCATGTCGCGTGACGGTCGGCCGCGGAGTAGGGATAAAGTGAAAGGCGCTTGTCAGAGCAACCAAGGCCAATATGGCGGCGACTATAGTGTCAAATGTCTTTAATGTGAAAAAAAGTTTCACTTTTACCGTGGTTTCATAAAACCACACAATCCTTTTTTATATGTTCCCACTGCTGGGACTGGGCCGTAATCTACCACGCAGTGCTGTGCGGGTTGGTAGATGTCACATGTCTTAGAATTTTTGGTTCTAGGACATGCCTGTTTCCTCACGATGTTTTCCTTCACCGTTTTGAGAGCAGTGGTGATGAAACGCCTGCCTGGGTTCGAACACACGACCTATAAACTCGTAAATCGCGCCCGTTACCACTGGGTCACCACTGTTGGCCTTTTTTACGTATATATTACATAATAAGCTATAGTTAAGGGTACCGTTGTTTAAATAAAAACACCCGCACAGGTCGATCTTCAAGGTTAAGCATCGCTTGCCGAGGTTGGTCCTAAGATGGGTGACCATCTAAGTACATGTCGTGACTTTCCGTGAAACCAGCCTATAGTGCAAGGGCGGGGCAAGGGTGGAATGGTAGAGGGGGAATAGCTGATCTACTTGAGTATCACTATAGCAACGTTATTGATCTAAGTTTTAGCTTCAAATTCCTACTGACGTACCTAAACCTTCACAAATACATGGTGCGTTTTGATATCCCATAACTTTAGGGTATGAGTGACCATATTTATTTATTTTCTATATCAAAAATTATTCGCGTCTTAACGTAACTCAGAGTGTTCTTTGAAATGTATATCAAAGGGAGGTGCTAAGAATTAATTAATACTTATATGATACTCTAGAGCTGAGAGTTAGTTTCAGTGGAAAAGATTATTAAAAATCAATGTACCTAGCCTTTTTCACCAGCTGAATACCACCAGCTGAATACCAGTGTTATACATGGAGCGACTGCCTATCTGACCTCTACAACCCAGTCAGTGGCTGGGTTATACGATACTTCTTGGTAAGACTGGCTGTCAGACTTTCGGGCTTCTGAAAACCCGTAACTATTGTCAAAGATCCACAAATGACAGCCGGGATCAACGGCTTAACGTGCTCTCGGAGGCACGGAGGAGTCTCGATATGTAAAGATGGTCACCCATCCACGGACGAACCCGGCAAGCGTAGCTTAACCTGATGAATCGATCGGTGCGACTGTTGTTAGTTAGCCACGGCCATATCAAAGAACCAACTGGCATAAATGAATTATTATTTTTCAATTAAGTATCTTTGTTTTTGTTTTCATTTTCCATACAAAGAATTAAACGAAGTCACGGTTTTTAATGTAAAACACCATCACGTGAAATATGACAATATCAGATCTTCTCTGCTTAAAATATGAATAATTGGTTTGAATAAATATGAATTACTCGTAATTATCAATGAAACTGAGATACCAACACAAATTTCGAAAAATTAATTATGATTGATGCTATCTTCGAAAGTAAGTATGCATTTTGGAACCACTTATTCTGGGAGTTGTAAATATCTATATATATAAAAGAAAGTCGGGTTTGTTCCCTCCATTATAACTCGAGATCTGCTGGACCAATTTTCATGGTTTTTGTTTTGTTGAATTTGTCTCCACCCTGAATAGCAGAATACATTTTTTTTTTTTTTTTAGGTTGGGTAGGCAGGTAGGTAGGGTAGGGAAGGTAGGGTAGGTAGGTAGGTAGGTAGGTAGGTAGGATAGGGTAGGTAGGTAGGTATGGTAGGTAGGGTGGGTAGGTAGTGTAGGTAGGTAGGGTAGGTAGGGTAAGTAGGTAGGTAGGGTAGGTAGGTAGGGTAAGTAGGTAGGGTAGGTAGGTAGGGTAGGTAGGTAGGTAGGGTAGATAGGTAGGGTAAGTAGGTAGGTAGGTAGGGTAGGTATCACAGTTAAGACAGGACAACGTCTGTCGGGTCAGCTAGTTTTTACATAAAGCCTAAATACCCTACGTAAGCAGCCTACAATATTCCCACTGCTAGGGCCTCCTCTCTAAGAGTGGAAGTGGGCCATAATCCATCACGTGGGCTCAGTGAGGGTTGGCAATTTGAATATCCTACCCGACCCTAAAATTATAGTATATCAAAAAAACACGTTGTACAAACAAAAGACTCGAAAAAATAACCCAAAAGTACCCAACAGTACCTGATAACGGCATTGTGTCCCAACAATTTTATAACAATATTGTTCACCCTTCAATATTGTATAAGACTTCATAAAACGCGTCACTGGTCCCGAATAATATCGATAAAGACATCACTCAACGTTACAAAACCGGACAATGGGTCACAAATCAAAGAAACCAAAAGTTCCGCTACATACAACGAGCGCATGCATCAGTGGTAGCCCAGTGGTGTGACCGTCGGACTGCCAAGTCATAGGTCTCAAGTTCGAACCCAACGCACCTCTGATTTTACGGATTCATGTGCGTATTGTATAATTATCACTTGCTTCAAAATCGGTGAAGGAAAACATCGTGAGGAAACCAGCATGTCTGAGAGATATTTCTCAACAGCATGTGAAGCTAAGCCAGAGGCCCATGGGGAGCATAAAAACTCAAACACACCAGGTTAGTTACTAACTACACGAAAAGAGTTCCTCTTCTTTTCGTGTAGTTAGCGCAAATACGCGCACGCGCATATTGACTCACCTAAATAACCCGAAGTATTAGTAATAACAGCCGCACGGATCGATTCGCCAGGTTAAGCTACTCTTGCCGGGGTTGGTCCTTGGATGGGTGACCATCTTAACATACCGAGACTCCTTCGTGCCTCGGAAAGCACGTTAAGCTGTTGGTCTCGGCTGTCACTCGTGGATATTTGACGGTCATTAAGGGTCGTTCAAAGCCCGAAAGTATGACAGCCAGTCTTACCAAGGGGTGTCGTATTACTCAGTTTCTGGGTTGTGCAGATCAGATAGGCAGTCGCTCTATGTAAAATACTGGTATACAGCTGCATCCGGTTAGACTGGCAGCCGATCCCAACGTAGTTGGGAAAAGGCGAGGCAGATTTAAGCGTGTCCAACTGTTTACAATAAGGACACACATAATTATTTATTTATTCAAAATTTACGTACACACTAAAGGCATTCTCTACCAGTCAACCAAGGGTCATCATCATTCTCCTGCCCTAATCCCAATTTATTGGGGTCGGCGCAACATGTCTTTTTCCTCCATACTTCTCTATTAGACATCATCTCGGTAGTCAGTCCCTTTCTAGCCATATCATCTTTCACACAATCCATCCACCAGTCAACCAAGGGTGGTGAAGAGATTAGATGGTAGGTGCTTTATTATGTGTGTCCATTTCACTCGTTGTATGGACTAGCTCTTCTGTATCTATCTATACTGTGGCACTAGGTGCTCGGTCATACAAACGCGGTTTATTTACGGCTGAAATCTTTTGTTAGGTGACATGTGAAAGATATCGTTCGTACCTTTTTTATATTGTTGAATGGAAAACAAGCGAGCAGCCTTCCTGTGGGTCAGTGGTCACTGCCATCGACATACAGCTATTTGGTATAACGGCAGCCACTTACAACTACTGTTAAACCAGACTGCCGGAACGAAAATCTACGGGAGTCACAAAACATCGTATGTAATTACGGAAGGTTAAACAAGAATTCACTCTCATAAGTATGGCATAATGTTAATATAATATAACAGACTCAATACAAATTAATATTGGCAGTGTAAAGGATAGATACATATCTTTGCCTGTATACCGAATAGCTTGTTAAACTGTACACCTGCCATAATACCCAGGCCCGCACTTAGAGACCCAGGGCCCTTGGGCAATTGACATTTGAGGCCGACGCCATTTTGGAAAAGCAAATAAAATGCAGTACCTAGTACAAAAATTTTGCCCCGTGCAGGTTGATAGATGTGCCGGACTTCTCACGATGTTTTCCTTCAACGTTTTGAGAGCAGTGGTGATGAAATTCTTTATACAAAGTTACTGTCTGGGGTCAAACCCAAGACTTAAGTCGCGGCCACCACTCCTTCAATTACCTCAAAAGGATCACCCATGTGGCTGTTATCACCTAAACACGAGCTCTTTCTAAATACCCTGGTTAGCTAATGGCCCATTAACTTTAATAAGCATGTTGTGAATGCTCCTCTAAGCCCTTTCACGACATCCAAAATGAATGGACAACCGGTAAGAAAGCCATTTACAACCGGAATCAGCGCAACTTTGATCCGAACATTACTGAAATTATTTTACGTAAGATTATTTCAAGAATTTCAGAACCCGGAGTCAAAACAAATGCTTTAAAACCACAACGGGAGTTTCAAGAATTTTTTTTACGGAAATAACGGAAATAAGACAACTTTTTACTTTGTTGCCTTCTTCTTCTATATTTTACAAGACGGCTACTTAAATTTTAAGGCACATTAAACCATCATTCCTGCAACCCCCGAAGTTTTAGGAAGACATCCACATTCCAAAGATAAAAAAAATCTAACGTCACAATTTTTGCTATTTTATGAAAGGTGTTTGAAAAAACGAAACTATAATAATTATTATTTACGAAGCTAAACATCACGCCTGTGGTCTTTTCAAATGCGTTGATGGTATGGTGTTTTAGTGATTACTAATGCTACCACTGCACTGGTCACTCTCTTAGCGTGTCGATGGCAATCTAAATAGACTCTGTCCAGAATTCGGCTACGTGTTTTACGCCATCACTAGCGTCCATCAGTTCCTGTAACGTGCCGACGACCTGTCGTATGGTTAGATTGGTACAGGAACTGCGACGCTGCTGGTGCTGCTAGATATCGTGTCCTGATACGCAGGACACGATATCAAGTGTCCCATCGTTCGTGGAACAGCACCACATTTTACACTCCAAAGCGGAGTTGTATGTGAATCCCCCACCTGAGCAGGTTTTCCTTGCTTCGGCCAACCTGGGTCCGGAGTTTGTTTAAAGACTTCCAGGTTAGCAAAGGCATCTCGTGTGGAGGTGGGAGATATTCAGCAGGTGGAACGAATAGTGTCAGTAAGGAAGCACTGACTCGTTTGGAACCAAAAATTCGAAGACATGTCATGTGACATTTAGCAACCCCCACAGGGCTCTCACAGAGAGAAAACCTGTGTCCCAACTGTGGGAACCTTGAAAGCTCATTATGTTTTGAGGCAGGTAAATCTCTCGTTTGTTACCATTTTATAATGTAGGTTAATTAACCACCTAGAAATGGTCGTACGTCATATAAAAAGGTTTAAAGGAGAAAAGAGGGCAAAATTGAGGTTCTCCAAATATAAAGCTTACTGTGTAAATGTACTGTGGTCACAGTTACATGACCAACCTCACAGAAAAACTAGGCCAATGAGGTATTATTCTAAGCAGTTCCTTTATCCTAACCAGTAGAGGTATAAAAATATCAGTTCTAGAATTCGTAGGAGCAACAACAACTAGCATTTTTTTGCAACAAAAGTTCGTGTTCATTTGACCATCTTCTCATTTCTTTGAGAAAACAATGGCCACTGTTTAAACAAACCCTAGAAACGTGCTGCAATACTTTTAGAATTTGAAACAAAGATCTTTATCTAAAGAAAAATACAAAATTCTGCTATAACCGAGGCTCGAGTGAAAGCGGCCACAAATATAGCCCGGAATCGTTGGAATTCATAGCCCGTTTCCCGAGGGAGGGCAATGTCAAAGCCTCTTTATGAATGCCGTTGGAAAAGTCGAAATATTCCGGTACGAAATTACCTCAACGTGTAGGTATATTTCAACTGTTTTTATCAGCTCTGGTGGCTGAAATTGGAGTTAAAAATAGCGCCACCTGTTGCTTTTTTAAAGCAACTGTTGGCTATAAGACGGAACTGTGAAACACTTCAGTGTTTAACACGAATTTTCACTAGGTGGCGGTTCTGTGTAATAAACTGTTTGATTCTTCAACTATCCGTTAGATGTCGCTGTTAGTAACTTTATGTCTTAATATCGTTAAGTTGTCAACAGATGGCGTTGTTTACAGCTTCTAGAACACATCAATAGATGGTAGCACTTGTAGCTAAAAGATTTTAGTAGCGTTTTACTTTACTCTTCGCACAAAGTTTTCCCTCTAGTCAGAAGCTAGTTTCTTTGCTTGTTAATACTGCCGCTAGATGGCAGCATCGAAAGCTTAGAGAACCAATTTTGATAACCAGTGCTTCTCTTGCTGTATTTTCCGGCAGTTTTTTTTTTATAAAAGATAAACAGCTACCATGAAGCTGGGTGGCTACAAATTGGCAACATGCTGTTTCCTTATCGCTCGTTCAATATTATTTATTAGTAAATTGTATTGCAATATTTTTAAGAAAACACATTCAAGTAAATTGGTTAATATTTTCCTTACTTTCCGATATTAGTTTTCTGTGGCATGTTGTTTTGATAGCAAATTGGTCGGAGCTATGTTTTTATAAACATTTAACATTGTTTTGGCCACTTCTTATCAAGTTTTTCAAACTCTTCTAATTATGTATTTTATAATTGTATCTTATTGATTTTTTCAATGCAATCTTACCAAGAAATATCATGTTGCTCAGTAACTGGGATTTGGAGGTTAGATCGGCAGCTCCATGTAAAATACTGGTTATTTAGCTGCAGATGGTTAGACCTGAAGCTGACCCCAACATTGGTAAAACTTAGGCAGATGGTTTAATGGTCCATACCGTGCTTAATAAGCGGCTGACTAATTTGTCACTGTTTACCTGTTTACATGTAAGTGGTGTTGCTGATCGCTTTGTAATCAGTGGGCACCTCTTATTCTAGTATTATTTTAATATTAAGAGTATAATATCTAAGTATTAAGTACAGACACCACCACATCAAGCTATCACAAACTTTTCCCAGTTGAAAACGAACCATACACTTTTGTAATAAAGTTGAAAAACGATCAAAGACGTTTTTTTTATTTAAGAATAATTCTATTAACTTCAGTGTGAGAATGAGACGGAGCGATACAGAACATATAGCTCCATCTCTTTTCTACATACAGGCGGGGTAATTGCATAACACAGCAATAGCTTACATTTTGACAGTTCAACAACATTCATTGCGTTATCTACGTTGTTGAGCAACTTTTTGAACATATGAAGCAATGGATCAGCAATATCCTTCAAAAGCATTTAGATCGTGATTCAAAGTAAATTAGGGTGCTTTCACCCTGAATCTGCGATTGTTTATTTACTTTCAACAAAGTAATTTCATAAAACTTGTCTAAAAAAACAAACAACGATAAATAGCGAATTGTTGTTTTATAAAAAAATTGGGTCACGGTAAAGTTTGTGTACCTTCTTGTATATAAAATAAATCTTCGCGACCAATTTCTAAGAGGGGAGTCGCTAATAGGAGCAATACCTATTACTGAAATAACAGCGATTATTATAATACGGAAAAGATTAATAACGATAACATGGCGCGCCCCTCCAATTTACTGTTTCAATGTTTGCAGTCACATCCTTACGAAAGAGTTTGTATGTAGTTGTAAATATACGTGTTCAGTAGCAGGCCGGCAGCGACATGCGTTGTGAGTGTTGGTGGCGCTTTGTAATTACTTTCAAAAATACTTTCAAACGGTTTGATTTTTGGTCGGGCGGGGTATGTTATCGTAATTTATCTCTGATAATGATCTTAGCCAGATTGTTTAAATACTCATTTCTTTCCATTATCATCTGCCAAGTCTTTCCCATCTTGGGGTCGTCTTCCAGTCATACGGTATGCAGCTGAATACCAGTTTTTTACATGGATCAACTGCCTACCTGACCTCTACAACCCAGTTACTGAGTAACACAATACGATACCCCTTGGTAAGACTAGATGTCAGACTTTCAGGCTTTTGACAACCCGTAACCACTGTCAAAGATCTACTAATGACAGCCGGGACCAACGGCTTATCGTACTCATTTCATCTTATAATATAAAAACTCTTTGGAAGAATCGCCTACATAGTGTCATTCTCGTTGTGGATCCGCGATGATTTACTTTAAAAACAAATGAGTTCGCTTTCGAATTCTGACTCATCCGATCCAGCCTGTCCCTTGCTGTCGTCCCACAGCGACGCCAAAATAAATATTATTTTGAAATTCGTCAAATCGGCCCAATGGTCCGAGTTTGTTTTGGGACGAGCTGACGCACGAGCCAAGCCGAGGGGTGCCCTTAGCGTGTAGTCGCTTTGTGAGCTTTGTCTGTAAGTTTTTTAGCCCTGGCTGGTGGCCTTAATTTATTGAGGCATCCACAGACAAGCCCTTATAAGCAGCAGTCAACCTCCTTCGTTGAACTGCGAGATGCCCATTTCCTAATGGGCATTTGGAAATTAACTCAAATAATTAAGTGATTGAGTTAATTTCCAAATCTACTTTAAAGAATTATACGATGTGTATGTTTTGTCAGCCAGTACATACAATCACACGCAAATAAAATGCAGGTATTTCATAAATTAAGTCATAATATTTAATTCTACCATTTCACAAAAAAATTCATGCCCTTAATTACACCAATTAATAACCACAATATTTTACCGACACACCAAGGTGTGTTTTTAAATAATAATTAATTAACAACCAACACTAAAGTTTTGTTACAGGAAATTGCCAGTTTACAGTAATTTGTTGTATTACGGCTGTTAAAATGGCCGCTTCATATTTTGTTCTGGACTCTTTATGGCCCATTTTGTGTGATGTTGTTTTGTTTTTAGTTTTATTTCTTTTGTTTTATTGCTTTATGTATTTTAGTACCTTTGTCACTTGAGACCAAACATAAGTTTCGTGCAGCAGTGTAGCCTGGTGATGTGACCGCCGGTCTGCCAATTCATAGGTCTCGAGTTCGCACCCAAAGCGAAACCTCTGAATTTACCGATTCTTGTGCGTATTGCATAAATTATGACTTGCTTAAAAATCGGCGAAGGAAAACATCGTGAGGAAACCAGCATGTCTGAGAGATATTTCTCAACAGCATGTGAAGCTAAGTCAGAAGCCCATGGGCAGCATCAAAACTCTGACTCCAGGTTAGTCACTAACCACACGAAAAGAAGAAGTTTATTAATTTACTAATAAACGTTGTTTAGCTTCACAGTAGCACACAACGCTTTGTCTTCTTCTTACAAAAGTCAAATTTCTGACGACTAAAAGAAAGATATCGGTGTGTAACTATTCACCTGATGTAATACGTTTATTAGTCCCTTACTATTTTACTGAAGATTGTGTTATTCATATTGTTCATTTTCTTTATTTCAGGTAAGTTGAATTGAATATTATTCTGCGTACCGGAATCATCTAAAAACAAGTAAGACAATAATCATTTATAACTTCTTTGGCCTACTTATTAACTGACTTCCAAAATACGGGAGGTAGTGTGTGCGTCTATAAGTATGTATTTTTTTAATGTAGGTAGGTATATTGATCGATATTTTCGCCAATACTGTACCCTTTAAAAAAAATCTTTCACTTTGTAGAGGAAGCTTGGACGGTGGTCCCATATAAATTTTATTTAATTTAGTAAGTAAGTAAGTATATTTTATTTTGCAAATATAGGTACAGCACATGGTGGATAACAGATAAGAGGTAGGTTCAGCTATATTTTACCCTATTGGTAAAATATAGCTGAACCTGCAAGCATGCAAGCATGCAAAAGTTATAGTTTGACGCTAACACAATAAAGGCAATTAATAAAAGCAGATAACTGAATATGATTTGAAAACTTAGATCATCATTACATTAAAATTAAATTATAAAACATTAAAATTACAAATAATATAATAAAATTGAATACTATGGAACAGATTAATTATATAAGAAAAAGATTCAGTAATGTCAAAAAGATTAATAGGCAAACACATAGAGCAGGCATTTAGGCTGAACAGATTGAATATTATGTAAGTCAAAATACAGTAATGTCAAAACGATTAAATATGTTAACAAGCAAATACATATGTCAAACATTTAGGTACAACCAATTAAACACATAAGTCAAGATTTTAATGATGTCAAAAAGATTTAGTAAAATTATAGGCAAACATGTCAAATATTTATATAAATTTATCATTCATAAAATCTTTCTCATTGAGGAATTCGCTAACAGTATAGTATGCTTTATACGTTAAAAAGTTTCGGAGCCTGTTTTTAAACATTGACAGCGGCAATTCCCTCCATTGATTAGGTAATTTATTATAAATGGTCGAAGCCATGCAGTAAACACTCTTGCGCATCAGTGCCGTTTTGGCGGGATAGGAACATATTAAGTTATTGTCGCGTCTATTACGTGGAACTACGTCAGACAGACGTTTAAAGCGACTTGGGTTTGACTTCACAAACAAAGCTATTTCCACTATGTACAGACTAGGTAGTGTCAATATTTTGTGCTGTTTAAAGTATGGCATGCAACTATCAGTGGATTTAAGCTTAAACATTTACTTGGGTAGTTATTGAGTTAGGTTCGATAGAACGTATTGAATCCAATTTGGGTATCTTTATGATGTTTTAATACATATTTAGACTGATGTTACTTAGCAAGTAGTGGTAAAAGCCTTGGTGTGGAGACTTAGGAGTTAACGCCATGATATTTAGAAGATCAGCTCTATAAAATAATTTTGTAGTAAAGGTTTACCTCATGGTTCACCACGCGAACTAAAAGATGTCAGCGTTCGTCGACAGTAAAAGGACAACTCTCCTCCAAGAAAGTAACCCAGCCACCAGCACTTTTAGGAAACCCTACAGGTCCTCGCCGTCGACGCTCGTCGCGACGTCCCTGTCCATCCCCGTCCCCCCGACCCTTGCTCGAGCCTGCCCGCGTTGCCGCTGAGCCAGTAGTTTTAAATACCCCTGATCCAGCTGTCCCTTGCTGTCTTCCCCCAGCAACGCCCTAAGCCAAGGTCCATACCCCACAGGGGGTGTACCCTTCGCGTGTAGTCACTTACTTTGTAAGTTTTATTAAGCCCTTCCTGGAGGCTACAATTTTATTGTGGCATCCACAGGCAAGCCCGGTTAAGCAGTTGGACAAACCCGCAGTTGAACAGCGAGATGCCAATTTAAAAAAAAAGTATGTATTTTTGGATTAACTTCCTACTTGTCGACAAAAAGGATTACATAGATCTTCGATGACCAGAAGTAAAAAAGTGAATAAAAAACAACTCCGAAACAAAAATTTATAGGACTTTCACTTCCAATAAAAAAAATCTTTATTTCGGGAGTGTTTAAGTATTTTTGTTTTCTGCCGAAATGAATTGTTGTTGTCTTTTTTTTCACTTTGTTGTTTTTTTGTAAGCCGGTTTTTTTTATAATTATATTTCTCGTCCTTAGCAATTAAACATCAAGCTGTCTAGCAACAGAGGGCAGCACATCAAGTTACTAGTTTCCTAACCCTTTGAAGAATACAAGGGGAATGTTTTGTAGGCTTGTATAGCAGTAATAGTGTAAATAATACCTAAGTACTAACTATTAAATATTATGACCGCCATGTAAAAGGTAATTTCCCTAGGGATGACTGCCCTTCGAAATGAAGAGTTTACGTACAGAGGCCAGCACATCAAGTTACCACAATCTGTCAAATTTCTTTGATAGTATTTCAACTTTATTGCAAAGACATAAGGTTCATTTTTAAATGAGAAAATTTGACAGTTAGGGATAGCTTGATGTGCTAGCGTCTGTACGTAGTGCTTGATAAAATTGGAACAGGCGGCATTTCTTAATATTTCCTCGTATCAATCTGCCTAGCCTTTTCCCAACTATGTTGGGGTCGACTTCCAGACTAACCGGATGCAGCTGCATACCAGTATTTTACATGGAGCGACTGCCTGTCCGACCTCCACAGCCCAGTAACAGATAAAATTGATACATTGTGTTAAAATGTGGCAAGACGTCACTTCTATATAGATTTTACACTGAGTTGTGACGTAGCGCGCCGTGGGAACTTTAACGCGTTTTATCTAATTAATTTTGTATAGGATGTTATATAATTCTATAGGATGTAACATCACGCTACGACCTATAGAAGCCGAGCAGCGAGTGAAACCGCACGGGAGTAGCTAGTAATTGATAAAGCAAAAAAAAGTGTCAAATATTTTTTTATTACTTATCTGATTGACGAAATATATATTTTTTTACCTTCTCATCATCCTGCCCTATAATATATATCCTATTACCTATGAAACTAAATGTATGTGCAAGTCTTAGTATGGACCCACATAATGTTTGCAATGTTTGGTTTACAAAATGTACGCTTTAATAATATTGTATTATAATAACATAAGGTAAGTAGCGGGTAGTTTGCGCAAAAATCGTAGTTAAACGGCCGCTCAGGCGGCGTCGGCTAGTAAGCGAGCTATCGTCATGATACGTCACGGAGGATTATATTACCTATTATTATAATTATATCGTCGCTTAATATTTAATTTCTCTATGTGATTTTTTCTATGTGATTTCATACTTTTATTTTTAACCATGTCAAATAGCCAATTATGTTTTATTCAAAATCCTCATGAGGAAGACACCCACCGCCCAGGGTAGAGGAGGACGTCAGACTCTTACTGACTAAAACCCACCCTGGTATTCCATCTCATACTTACTCCGGAGCTCGCGAGAACTTACGATATTTCCTCTTGACCTAGACTTGAAAGTGACAGACAATTACTGTCCATCTTATATCCGGCAATCGTTCGACAGCTAGATGGTTGAAAAGGTCAGCATTCAGTCTGAACTTTGAAAATGAAGGTTTTATTTGACAAAGCTGACCTATAAAGTTATGAAATGGCACATTTATCTCAGTTTAGTATTTGCTGCAGTATTTGAGAAGTGGTAGTCCAATGGTATTAATCTCGACTTACAAGTTGTAATTCGTGAGTTCTAAGGCAAAGTCAAGAAAGCCACTTTTGAACGTCAAAATGAACAAGAAATAGAATTGATTCTAGTCGCCCCTTTCAAAAGGTATTATCGTATGGAGAAGAATGGGCATAAAACTCCACCGTTACTCTTTTATAGAAAACTATACATGAATTATAACATTATATGTGAAGACGATGCACCCAGAATAAAAACACTACACCACAAAAGGTGAAAAGAAAAACACATTATAGCAATAAACTTAATTATGTCATAAGTACAGAGGCCAGCATATCAAGTTACCCCAATCTGTCAAATTTCATTGATATTTTTAAACTTTGACAACAATAGCATAAGGTTCATTGTCAATTAGGAAATTTTGACAGTTTGGGATAGCTTGATATGCTGGCGTCTGTACAAACAATCTAAAACTTCAAACCCAAGCAGGCCCTTTACTTTGTGTATTTAATTTCATCACCACTGCTCTTAAAACGGTGAAGGAAAACATCGTGAGGAAACCGGCATATCCTAGAGCCAAACATTCGAAGACATGCGTGTGGTTCATTATGGCTCACTCCCTCTCTTAGAGAGGAGGTCTGTGTCCCAGCAATGGGAACATAATTGGCTGATTATTTTAGTATTTGATACAAAACGCTGTACCGCGCCGTGCGAGTCGGGGACCGGGGGACGCCGTCAGCGTTGACAGCCGGGACCAACGGCTTAACGTGCTTTCCGAGGCACGGATAAGCAAACAAACTGGTCCCACGTAACGTATGCAATGCAACTTGGGAGAATGGGTATGCACACTTATCAACTTGGAACAAGTATGCACACCAGACACTGTTGTAATATCTCAGAAGGTTATGTTTTTTTTTGTGAAGGTGGGAAATCATCTAATGACTTCTCCCACTCTGGGTGGAGCGGAAGGGAGTGTTAGACTCTTACAGAATAAAACCCATCCATGCTCTTGCCTTAGCGCTTTATTTTCCGGGGTAGCGGTAACTCTTTCGGACAATCCCGCTTACCCAGCAGGCTCGTCCCTAACGGGGCCCTTCCTTGATGCTGATATCTCTTTGAGGTGCGCGTGGAATACGTGCGCGCCGTCCGGCACGGGCCTGGTCCTGATCGGACGGTGAGCTAACACGTAGTCACCGTCCGCAGGCCCGAGACGGTGATCCCTACGCGCAAGTTCTAGAAACACAATGGTCACACGCGTGGGATAGCAAAGAACATCCCCTCAACCTTTCCTAGTCGATCTGGACATCGCAGGTCTACGTTGCGTGGGAGGCGTGTTATTGCGTTGCATACGATAAGTATAATATAATATCCTTGGCCATTTCACACAACGCCATATAGTTTGGGACTATATGGCGTTGTGTGAAATACAACGCTAAGCAACCTAATGCTTGTGTTATGGTAACGAGATGGCTGATAAACTACTTATATACTTTTTTTTTGTAAATATATATACGTATTCATATTATAGATAGACGAACACCCATAAGTGTGTTTCTATTGCATGGTTTTTCATATAAAATCAAGTGTCTACATCATTATGCATTGTATACGTTGCGTACGGTCAGTCTGTCTCTAGCTTTAGTCTCGGTTAATAAAGATTACCCATCCACGGACTAACCTCAGCAAGCGTAGCTGAACCTGATGGATCGATCCGTGCGGCTGTTTTTACTTAGCCAAAGCCTATAGACCTATTTTCCCATAGACAAAGCTGGAAAATTATGATGAGAAAAACGGACAATAGTCTAGGAAACAATAGACGAAGAAAAACATTATTATCCTGTCTTACAGTATACGTAGTGAGTAGTGGTAGGTAGATTAATTAACCATCTTCAAGAGGGAGGTTCCGTCAATTAATCAAATGCCTTTTATAAATGAGTTAATCTGACTGAGTAGTAGTCTTGTCAAAAGAAGAAATGTTTATTCACAACACAATAAAATAATACTAATAATGAGAGCGAAAGTTTTGTTCGTGTATCGACATTATCCAAAGATTACGTTGATACATTGTGTTAAAATGTGGCGTGACGTCACTTCTATGTAGATTTTAAACCTAAATTGTGACGCAGCGTGCCCCCACTCCCCAACTATAATACGTTTTATCTAAGTCATATTTTATTAATATGATAAAGCAAAAACGTGTTGTGAAAAAACATGTTTTTTTATTAGTCCTAGCAGTGGGAACTACAATGTAGTATCATACAAAAATATGCCCCTTGTCTATACAGAATCAATCAGCAATTCGGTTCGCCCTATAACATCTTTAAAGATAAAATCCGAAATACATTCATACAATAGGAATAACGACTATTTTTTTTTCTTATTTGAGACTGTAAGGTAGATTATTAAAAAAATATTGGACACATATATTTTTCTTTTTTTAAGTAATCCAAAGATTACGTCGAGACATTGTGTTAAAATGTGGCATAACGTCACTCGTTTGTAGATTTTATACTGAGTAGTGACGTAGCGCGCCCCCATTCCCCAAGTATAATGCGTTTTATCGAACGGATTTTATCGAAGGAGATATTGAAATTATGGATAGAGAAGCGTCCACCAACTCTCGACTTCGTTAAACCCCAGGAACATTTTCCTCCCGAACGTGATCTGCAGTGGCCTATATGGAAAGCTCTCAATCGTCTGCGTACCCATTTACCCCCGATCCAGGTGTCCCTTGCTGTCCCCCCCAGCGACGCCCTAAGCCGAGGTCCGAACCCCGCAGGGGGTGCCCTTAGCGTGTAGTCGCTTAGTTTTGTAAGTTAGTTTTAGTTTTTATTAAGCCCTGGCTGGAGGCTACAATTCTTTTGTGGCAGCCACAGGCAAGCCCGGTTAAGCAGTAGACAACCCTTTGGATGAACTGCGAGATGCCATTTTCAAAAAAAAAAATCTGCATACCCAAGTAGGCCGCTGCAGGCGCAAACCAGAAACCTGTCGAAGTGGGGGATTACTGATCCACCCAACACTTGATTTGATTGCGGAGCCTCTAACCAGATCATGTCCCAACTGCTGGAGTGTCCGAAGTGTCCATTCGATGACCTAAAGAATGCCACTGATTCTGCAATCAATGTGGCAACCTATTGGGCGCATTTATTTTAAAAACATTAAAAAAAGTACCTGTCAATGCAGCACGCGAGTCGTTGCCCTAAATCTTTGTATATCATTTTTGTTTTGTTTGTCACCGATTTGACGTCATCACGTCAACTCCGGCTGTCGCTGAAAGTGATAGCCTAGTGGTGTAACTGTCGGACTGCCAAGCCGCGGGTCGCGAGTTCGAACCCAAGGCACGCACCGCTGATTTTACGAATTCATGTGCGTATTGTATAATTATCACTTGCTTAAAAATCGGTGAAGGAAAACATCGTGAGGAAACCAGAATGTCTTAGAGATATTTCTCAACAGCAGGTGAAGCTAAGTCAGAGGCCCATGGGCAGCTTAAAAACTCTGACACTAGGTTAGTCACTAACCACACGAATAGAAGAAGCGCTATGGCTCTGTCTCGTATGGGTTCGAAGCATAATGCCGAGCGATGGCCGTTTTGCGCGGATGTGACGCATATTTTCATCTTGTTTTTTACTGCGTCATGTTTGCCGCAAAAAATCGTATTTTCTTACTTTCTCTTCTTTTTTTTATCGACTCGAAAATATGAAGAAGATCTAAAAAACGTGTATAATATTTTTCTATTATCTGACTGATGGACTGAATATACTTATGTAATTTATTTTTATTACTCTTGTCATCATCCCAATGGGGTATTTGAAAGGGTAGTCAATAGCCTTACTTTTTATGAACTGTCAAAACGCGGCATTTGTACGTGATTTGTATGAAATATAACAATGTGACGTCACAGATTTTTAGAATCAAATGGTATACTTATTAGCATTAAATGCAATTAAAAAATTATAACTGCCTATCATGGATATGCTGCTTCAATCATACGCTACGGATTAATTTTCTGGGGTAACTCAGTAGAAAAAGAGCGTGCCTTTAGAGCTCAAAAACGCTGTATTAGATCGATGTGCAATATACACCAAACTGATTCATGTAGGCCATACTTTATAAGTTTAAAAATATTAACTCTGCCTAGTGTTTACATACAGGAAATTAGTATGTTCATAAAAATGAACCCCAACTTATTTAAATTTTACACTAGGGCCAGACACAAAGAAATGCTACGCACAGTTGCCAGTAAAACAAACCTTATGCACCAAAGCATCTTTTGTATGGGCCCACGTATCTATAATACTCTTCCGCCACCTTTAAGAACAATGAGCAATATAAATACCTTTAAAAAAAACTCCACGAATTATTGATAAGTAAATGTTATTACTCTGTTAGAGAATTTCTAGATGACAAGACACTGAAACAGCCGGTTTATTACAACAAACTATTAGGTAAAGATACTCACAAACTGTAAAGTGACATTGTCTAATTGTTTTTATTAATATTCTATAGCATGTATAATTAATAATTTGACATTACCTATTATTTTACTTATTGCATGACAATTTGATATTTATGTTTTTTTTTTTTAAATTAGATTAATGTGCTGAATTTTGTATGCCTAAACGGCGGGACATAGCAGATTTACCTGTAACCAACTTAACATCCTATGAACCTATGATCCACAATAAATTATTTGAATTTGAATTTGAATATTTTCGCATTATATTTAATTTCTGTACGGTGATGGAAGTTTTTAAGCCGAGCGGTCTTTTTTCCATGTGATTTCATATTTTATTTTTGACCTATTCAAATAGTCAATTGGGAATATTGAAATTGACCTCTATTCCATTGATTTTCTCAGAAATTGTATTCTCTTGTCTCCGTTGTACAGATGTATGTTAGAAGTTAATTGGAGCAAGTTAACTTGCTTAGTCAACTGTAGTTCACTATGATTGACTGTTAGTTCAGTCAACCAGCGCCAACTGCTTTGATGAGAGATGTTGACAAGATTTCAAAGGCTCTGTATTTACGAGACTAGAATAGTCGTACAATTCTAGTAATATCATTAATACAGACCAGATCGATCTGGTTAAACTACGCTTGCCGGGGTTAGTCCGTGGATGGGTTACCATGTTTACATATTGATACTCATCCGTGCTTCAAAAAGCACGTTAAGCCGTTGGTCCTGGCTGTCATACGCGGATCTTTGACAGTCGTTACGGGTAGTCAGAAGCCCGAAATTCTGACAGCCAGACTTACCAAGGGTTATCGTGTTACCCAGTTACTGGCTGGGTTGTGGAGGTCAGATAGGCAGTTGCCCTATGTAAAAAAACTAGTATTCAGCTTCATCCAGTTAGTTTGGAAGCCGACCCCAACACAGATAGGAAAAGGTTAGGCAGATTGATTGAAGCAGTGATATCCTATTGGTATAATCGTCGAACTGCCGAGTTTTAGGTCTCGAGTTCGAACCCAAGGCACGCCTCTGGCTTTTCAGATTCATGTGCGTATTGTATAATTTTCACTTGCTTAAAAAATCGGTGACGGAAAACATCGTGAAGAAACCGGCCTAAGAGATATTACTCAACAGCATGTGAAGCTAAGTCAGAGGACCATGGGCAGCATGCGAACTCTGACACCAGGTTAGTCACTAACCACACCAAAAAGAAAGAAGAAGTGTTATTATGAAAATTTTGTATGGAACCCCATTCAATCATTTGAATGAGGAAAATACAAACAAATGAGTGTGATTTCGATTTGTGTGCACTCACTTGAGTGAAGTGCCAAGTGAACTTAACAGAATAGCACATGTAATTAAGATTAAAATGATCTCCCAACTTTAGAAATAAACACAATATAACTTCCATTCTAAACAAAGTTGCAACGGAGCAAAAGTTTTACCAAAACCTGTCTAGCGGTTTTCGCATTCTGCACAAACAAACAGACAAAGCGTTTGATGTGGCGGTTGAACAATCTCAAAGTAACCTTCCTACGTGTATTTAGCAAAACAACTTGCATTTAAGGTACAAGTTAGCTACTATTTAAGTACCTAATATCTATTTATTTAGGATGTGCAACAAGATTATGTTCGCAATACAAGACAAAGTGCAATATCTGATATCAATAATATTTATTGTAACTAAAAAACACAAATTACAATAAAATTATGTACGATAATGACTGCATCACTACATAATATAAAACAAAGTCGCTTCCTCTATCCCTATATCCCTATCTATGCATATGCTTAAATCTTTAAAACTAGCCAACGGATTTAAATGCGTTTTTTTAATAGATAGAGTGATTGAAGAGGAAGGTTTATGTGTGTAATTTGTCGACATATTATGCGGGCGAAGCCGCGGGCGGAAGCTAGTTAGTTATAAACTGTGTCTCCCATACAAAAATGTTATACGTTAGTGCTCTAGCGTTGACATTATTAACATATAAGAAAATTACAGTTTAAAATAATAATAATACTCACTCACTCACTCTCATCCTCAGTGTCACTCCTTAGCTGTGAGTTGTGTTTAAACGCAACCACTACCTATGCAAAAAAAAATCGAAGTGCGAGGTAATAATTTTTCTAAAAAAGTAAAATACACTGCCTATAAATTACAAACTGAAGTAGCGACACTCAATATTGTACAGACGCCAGCACATCAAGCTATCCCTAACTGTCAAATTTTCTCAATTAAAAACGAACCTTATATTTCTTGCAATAAAGTTGAAATACTATCAAAGAAATTTGACAGATTGTGGTAACTTGATGTGCTGGCCTCTGGTACGTAACCATGGTACGTAAGTCGTAGTTGAAAAAAATGGTCCTACCTAGGTATTCTGATCGTCAAACCGAAATGGCTCCGTGAAGATGAAAAATACCAAAAAGGATCAAACAGGACCTACAAGTGGTGTAATTGAACTCATGGGCATTATTTTAAGGGGTCATTGTACTGATCATTATAAACAACTCTCACAATGGGAACTAATCTGAAATCGCGAAAGTTCCCTACATTTTGACGAGTTATACGGATGTGTGGAACAGCTCCAAGGATATTATTATATTATATATTATACGGATGTGTGAAACAGTTAATTTTTTTTTACATATTTCAGAGCTGGTCCCATGAACAAAGTTCTTGATTTCCATAAGTACTATACAACCTGAAAGTATGTCCCTCGTTTACCTAACACACTGTATAACCCATGCAAACGGTTTCACCAATATCATCTGCCTAGCCTTTTCCCATCTATGTTGGGGTCGGCTTCCAGTCTAACCAGATGCAGCTGAATACACGATTTTTACATGGAGCGACTGCCTATCTGACCTCTACAACCCAGTAACTGGGCAATACGATACCCCTTGGTAAGACTGGAAACCTTAAGTTGTGAGTATGAATGTGGATGCCTATACAAGTGGAGGGAGACCAAAGAAACGATGGATGGATTGTGTGAAAGATGATATGGCTAGAAAGGGAGTGACTACCGAGATGACGACTAATAGAGAAGTATGGAAGAAGAAGACATGTTGCGCCGACCCCAAATAAATTGGGATAAGGGCAGGACAATGATGATGATGATGTGGAAACCTTAAAAAAAAAAACCGGCCAAGTGCGAGTCGGACTCGCACACCGAGGGTTCCGTACAAACCTGTAGGTATATAAGTAAAAGTTCACCCATCACGAGAATCGAGTCATAGTTATGGTATTTTTATATTTTGATAAAAAAAACTTTTTTTTTTTATTATATGATGTAACTAAAAATTTACGGTTTTCGCAATTTTTCCTTTATCTGCACTGTAAGACGTTACTTTGTACCAAATTTCAAGATTCTAAGTTCACGGGAAGTACCCTGTAGGTTTTGATTCCCGTGCGAGTTTCGAAAATTTGCGGCATAAACAGCTGTATCTTTTGATTGCTTTGGCTTAGAAGTTTGATTTTTTCACAGCTCCAAGGGACAGTAGACCTGAGTATTAGATATACATTTCAGTTTGATACCTCTACGCGTGCCTGAGAAAAACGGTCTTGACAGACGGACGGACGGACAACAAAGTGATCCTATAAGGGTTCCGTTTTTTCCTTTTGAGGTACGGAAAAGTAAGTTTAAGTATAATCCGCCCGGAGTGGGCCATAACCCACCACGCGGGCCCAGTGCGGGTTGGCGGATGTTACATGTCTTCGAATTTTTGGTTCTAGGACATACCGGTTTCTTCACGACGTTTTCCTTAACCGTTTTGAGAGTAGTGGTGATAAATTAAATTCACAAAGTAAAGTGCCTATCTGGCTTTGAAATCAAAGCCTATAATTCGTAAGTCGGAGCCAATACTTCTGGTCCTACTCCGTCTACGGAAAGTAGTCAAAATTGAGTATATATGTGGAGGTGGTATATACTGTAGAGCTTAAGTGAAACCTCATGAAAACTAGAGCCTGATAGAATATATAATATAACTGTCAGCATTCGACCTTTCAAAATAATAGAATAGTTTGATAGTGACGACACGGTTGGCGCACTGGTTTAGCGATTGACTGCTGCACAGCATGTCGCGGGTTCGGTTCCCGCACGGAACAAATATTTGTACGATCTGCAAGTATTTGTTACGAGTCTGGGTGTTTTTCTACCTATAATATGTAGGTACTATGTATTTACAAAAAAAAATGTATGTAAGTAGTTTATCAGCCATCATATCATCTCGTTACCATAACACAAGCATTAGGTTGCTTAGCTTGGGACTATATGGCGGTGAGTGAAATGTCCAGGATATTATTATTATTAAAGAAATGAATAGGAGTCTGACAGTAGCCGTGCTGCTTGACGCATGTATTTGTTAAAGGCAATATAATTCAGTTGCTTCCGCCCGCAGCTTCGCCCGCATAATATGTCGACAAATATACACACAAACCTTCCTCTTAAATCACTCTATCTATTAAAAAAAACCGCATCAAAATCCGTTGCGTAGTTTTAAAGATTTAAGCATACATAAGGATATAGAGACAGAGAAAGCGACTTTGTTTTATACTATGTAGTGATTAACTGCTACCCCGTGTGTTTGTATTTTGTAGGATAGAAAGGCCTACTAAACTAGTGTTTAGTAGGCCTTTAGGCAAGGCGGCGTAGGCAAGCTCTAACTCTGAGCTCCCTAAATGAAGGTCCCTCTGACCTTCGCAGTACTTACATATTTTTTTTTAAAGAAAAAAAAGTATCACGATCCTTTTTTTCTTAACTAAGACTTTCTATGCTTACACGGGCAATTTTTCCAGCAAGGATTGCCTGCAAGAATCGTCGGAGTAGTCGAGCAATTTCTGCAGCGATAATTACTTTACCTAGCGCAGATTGAGGCGGACCGCGCCGCAAAGCAACGCGTTGCGAAAGTTTTATTCTACTTCTTCATTTAAAAAAATATTCATGGACCAACGCATAGTAGGCCTCACCGCACTTTAATGTATTGAAATTTTTTTTAAGAAAAAAAACAAATGAGTCCAAATAAACACTAGAAAGTGAAAAACAACTTACCCAATTAAACATCGAAACTCCGTGTCTCTAGTTTTTTTATTTTCGTTTTTACTATCGACTTCCGAAATGAAAGCAAGGTGAATTTAATAGGTGTAATCGACAATAACTAACCCTTAAACCCTACCCATTCCTGGAGAAACACTATTACTACCCAGGGGTTTTAAGGACCCCAATACAAAAAAAAATATACTTACAAAATAAAAAACAATTTAATTAAAATTATTATTTAATATTATTAAGGGCTTATTTAACAATACAAATAAAAACTTAATTGTTTTTGGTAACACATTCTTGGCACATAGCCTCAGTGTGTTCACCGCAAAGATGTTTTTGGCACTTGCCACAGGTGACCTTGGTTTTCCGGTCCTTACCCCTTGGGCACATGGCACATCTTTTCTTCGCAGTGGGAGCAGAACTTGGTTCTTGCAATGGCCGCTTCTTTTGCAAGATTCCACCTAGGAGAACTTGAAGATTCATGGGTAAAGAGGGCCATGTAAATTGTTCTTCCATTTGAGGGGTGATCAGATCTTAGGCAAGTTTTTTCAAGAAATGACGTCTTTTTGTAGCTCTTTCGTGGCCATTTTTAGCATGACATATGAATTAACACCTACTATATTCAGGAAGCCATAAAAAATTGCCATTGGCCACCTTTTTGATCTTCTAAACACGCTGTACTTGTGGCATAGCTGATCCATCAAATCAACTCCGCCTTTAGTCTTATTATAATACTCTACCATCTCTGGTAATTGAATCGTTTCTAAAGAATGAAATACCAGTTATTGTAATAACTACATCAAAATATTAAACTTACCCTTTATAATATTATATAAAAAATAACAGCATTCACCAACATATCGACGAAAAGAAATGACAATATATTGCGTTATTACTACCCTTGGGTCTGACAAACCCGTAGATAGCAATAAATCCGTCAAAACAGTGAAAGCGCTGACGCTCGACTAATGACAAGATAGCCGCCGACGTCACTAGAGATTAGACTCGAGTGACATAAAAGTGCGTTCATTTATTGCAAAAATATTTAGAAATATTCATCCTCTGGGGTTTGCTGGACCCCTGGGTAGGGTTTAAGGGCTAAGAAACTACTCATTTTATATAGGAGTATCGCGCAAGCTTCTTTAAAATAAAAAAAATCTAAATCGGTCGGTAATTATTGACACTATCAAAAAATATCATTAAAAATATATACAACGTGTCCCAAAATTCAACAATAAGTTGCCACCAGAGGATGAACATGGTTTTAATAATACAACATTTAAAAATATCTAAGGGGCCTCTGAGAGTTGAAAATAATAATAATTTATTTAGGTTCTTTGACAAAGTACAGTTACAAACTTATAAATACTTAGGGGGCGTCCATAAATTACGTGAGGTGTTTTTTTTAATTTTCTGTCCCTCCCTCCCGCCCTGGTGAGATGTCGTGAGATTTTATTCCCTCCCCCGTCCCCCAGTCTCACGTGAGATTTTTCAAAATGTGGGTTTCTTACGTAAACGCGTTGGATTGCTATTGTAAAAAGAAAAAAAAAATTGTGAATGATCTTAATCGTATTATGATTACGCTTAAGATTAAATCTTAAGCATGTACAATCTGGATTAAATGGACCAAAATAGTATATATTATTTTTGTTTCAATCAGAAAAAAAATTGCGTGATATTTGCCGAGACCCCCCCTCTCTCCAACGTAAGATTAGATGAGATTTGACTCGACCCCCTCCCCCTCTAAAATATCTCACGTAATTTATGGACGTCCCCTTAGTAGTACCAAGTTCTTAACAGATTGGCTTAAATAACTTTAATTTACACATTGAAATTACCTCTGAAGTTTCTCGCTGTTTTCTTTGGCCTAAGAATTAGCATTGCCATTCAACATGGCAATGCTGCCAGTCTTCTGCGCACGTTTCCGGACGACAGCGATGCGGATGAGTACTTCGACGCCTAAGTGTCCTTTTTGTTTTTGTATTTATGTATTTGTATATACTTAGTTGTATAGTCATTTAATTAAAGTATGTACCTATTTATTATGTAGAAATGTAATAAAATAAAGCTATGAAATATTATAATTTAAAAGAAAATCATTGTGTATATACCAGAAAAGTCAAAATAATACACAATATCAAAAGTGCTTTTCAATTTCAAAAACAATAAAAAAAAACAACCTGCAAGCTCCAATTTCGAATAGTAACCGCGCGACAAGGACAGTATTACACGCATACAACAAAGTGCAAGCGAGAGAGGTACAACTGTATCATCAATCGATCAGGTTGCCATGGTAACGGTACAGCTTACAACACAAGTTTAACACCAGTTACAGTCGGTAGCAAATGTTTAACCTGCGTAATCTTAAGGGGAGGTTGTTCAGTAATCGGGGTGATTTATAGGACTCGGATTTGAGTTTGGTTTCACTCGTATTTTCGCTGAAATATATTAATATCTACTTATTATTTTACTTGAAATATGAGTACAGTGGTAATTTGGGAAATAATTGGGTATTTGAAAGGGAGGTCAATTTATAACGTTACTTTTTATGAATTGTCAAAACGCGGAATTTGTACGTGAGTTGTATGAAATATAACAATGTAGCGTCACAGATTTTTTGAATCAAATGGAATACTTATAAGAATTAAATACAATTTTACTATTAGATCTTCGCATAATATTTAATTTCTGTACGGTGATGGAAGTTTTTAAGACGAGCAGTCTTTTATCTATGTGTTTTCATATTTTATTTTTGACCGTTACAAATAGTCAATTGTCACTATTTTGCGATTTTTTTTTAACGATATGTTATTGGATTGGATATCAGATAGGCAGTCGCTTGATGTAAAATACTGGTATTCAGCTGCATCCGGATAGACTGGAAGCTGACTCCAACATAGTTGGGAAAAGGCTAGGCAGATTGATTGATTGAGACGATACATTATTGGAAATGGATTTTGATCATGATTTACTAACAGATAACCCATCTTCTGTTAGTAAAATTACAGCCGCCTCTAAAATAGAAACTTGTAACAAAGCTTATGAGATAAAACACAAATTACACATACATAATATCACGCCTTGCCCGCAGGGATAGGCAGTGTTCCCAGTACACTCTACTCTCCACACGAAACTACCTTTTGGAAGGGGCGACTAGAATCAATTCTATTTCTTGTTCATTTTGACGTTCAAAAGTGCCTTACTTGTGCCTATTTGAAATAAATGATTTGACTTTGACTTTGACAGTCAAATATTGCCCGTTATGTTACAATCCCATGTAATAGAGGCGAGTCTTTTGTCGTCGATTTCAAACTCCTGGCTGCTACTACGAAATACTTATTGCAAAAACGTATGAATACTTTTCCCGAACTTTTTTTTTTGAGGGTGGAAGATCATCAAATGATCAAATGACTCTCTCTGGGTGGAGCGGAAGGGAGTGTCAGACTCTTGCTGCCTAAAACCCATCCATGTTCCTTCCTTAGCCCTTTATGTTCCGGGGTAGCAGTAACCATTTCCCCGACCTGAGAATTGAATCCAAGACCTCGCAGTTAATGCCAATTTCACGAATGAAACTGAACGCGATAAGTATAGAAAATAATGACACTCGCTGATCGGGTTCGAATTTCATTGTTGAAACTCGCCCTTAATTAAAACTTCACTATCGTTGAACTATCTAAGATACTATCAAATTGATCTTCTTTACAATGTTAGAATCTTCAAAAAAAAATCTTGAATACAACTCAAAGAAACCTGACAATTCTTTCTGCAAAAATTGATTGTTTCCGCCCGGGATCGAACCGGGGACCTTGTGCGTGTGAAGCACACGTGATAACCGCTACACTACGGAAACTTATTATCCATGGCGAAATAACAGCTTGCTTTGTACAGAGGTCATCAAGCTTCTCAATCTGTCAAAGGTCATTGGGCACCTTAGTATGGAAACCATACCCATGGCGGACACAAACGAAATATAGCAAATTGTATTCATAAAATGCTCTGATTTACGATGTAATTAGTCACATTAATGTGAGCCACGGGAATGTCGATATAGGGAAGATGAATAAAATCATCAAAATATGTTTTATTCAATTTGATCCAAATCAAGCATAAGATCATTTAAAAAGGCAGTGGGTGCGTCTGTTGCTTCCTGATGTCTGGCCCAAGACAGATAATAAACTATGCTAGTGATATGGGCGCAGCTCCCGACAGTGCGGCGGCCGTGTATACATGAGCAGTAGTACTCATCTATACTTTGTATTCCATGTTGTGTTGGGTTTCACAAAAAATATGTATAGTACTGTTTCAACCGGATATGACTTGAGGGCGGTGAGTGCATCCATTTTTAATTAAATAGTTATATGCAATGAAAGTTCATATTATTGCCCTTAGTTTAAAACTATTTTGGTTAATGTCCGCGACCACAGAACAGAACTGTTCTGTGTCCGCGACCCTTCGCAAAGCGGGTCAGATATGCCCAATGACCTTTCTTTGATACATTTTCAACTTTATTTTAAAAGTATAAGGTAATGGAACATGAACCTTGGTAATATTTGACTGTACTTTTGAATACGTTTGTACCTTATATCGCTTAGTAATAAGTAGACCATTAATCACTTTAATGTTAGGTACTTACTAAGTTAAACTAACTGTCGTACTTAGTCACTTTAATGAATGTTTTACTTTTTCAATTATACAGGGTGGATGCGACGCCGGTTACCAAGGATTTGGTGAATGATTCTGAACCTCGGTCAATCTGCCTAGCCTTTTCCCAACTATGGGTCGACTTCCAGTCTAGCCGGATGCAGCTAAATACCAGTATTACATGGAGCGACAGCCTATCCGACCTCCACTACCCAGTAACCGGGTAATACGAAACCATTTAGTAAGACTGGCTGTCAGATTTTCGGGCTTCTGACGACCCGTAACGACTGTCAAAGATGCACAAATGGCAGTCGGGACCAACGGCTTAACGTATTAATATGAACTTATTAAAATATAATTATCTCATAATTTGTTCGACTGTTCTAAAGAACCATCATCATTAATATAGAAATTTATAAATAAGCGTTTAATTCAAACTTAAAATTGTTTCCAAAAGTTTCGAAATCTCACCCAACTTTGACAAAAGCTAACTAATTGTCTACCGTTTCGAAAGTTGCCTTTCAAAGTCTTTGATAACTTTGAAGCTAAGACAGGAATTAAGCTAGTTTTGAGTAACAGATGTAATTGCTATCAATAGATTATTTTGATAGCCGTAAACTTCATCTTTTTTCGAAATGTAAAGTACTACAACTCCTGATTCAAGGTGCTACTGAGAAATTCCTGATGAAACAACCCATAAACACTTCATCTTTGACAGTCGTTTCTGGTAGTCAGAAGCCCGTCTTTCGAAGTCTAAGGGATATCGTATTACGCAGTTATTGACCGGGTTGTGGAGGTCAGATAGGCAGTCGCTCCATGTAAAATACTAGTATTCAGCTGCTTCCGGTTAAACTGGAAGACGACCCCAACATAGTTGGAAAAGATTGATTTGATATTACGACTAGCTTATCAATTCAACTAAAAAAATATTTTGGCTAATATCCCATCGATTTTCAACCACATCAAATTGATAACAAAACCTCTTTGAGATAACTTTTTACTACCGGATCAAAATAAATATTTTAGTACCGTATTCACACCTTCCAGTTAAGCCGATCGGCTTAAAATTTGACGGTACACAAAATGTCCCTAGATAATACTCTTAAGCGGCCTACACTTCATTTTATGCTTAGGATGTTTGCAAATAATAATATCAACGTTTTATAATCCCTCTCAAGGGCAAAACATTATTCTATTCGTATAGAGAAAAAAAACTTGAGAGGTGTCAAGGGACACCCGGATGGAACGAAGTTCCTTTCGATTAATTAGTGAAGGAATTGTAATAAAATTTTATTTCTTTTAAGTCATAATAATCAAAAATTAACCAATCAAAAAATACTGATTAAAACGACATCATATTTTACTCTAAAAAAAAGTGTCGTTTTGGTCTTAATTTCCGTCTAGCCCCCTTTCGCAACTCGCGATAAGGAACTTCGTTCCTGAAGCATTCATCATCACAATTGCTCACTGCATGTATAGCAATAGCAGTGATAGCCAAGTGGTGTGACCGTCGGACTGCCAAGTCATAGGTCTCGAGTTCGAACCTAGGCACGCACCTCTGATTTTACGGATTCATGTGCGTATTGTATAATTACCACTTGCTTAAAAATCGATGAAGGAAAAGATGGTGAGGAAAACTGGCGTGCCTGAGAGATATTTCTCAACAGCATGTGAAGCTAAGTCAGAGGCCCATGGGCGGCATAAAAACTGTGACACCAGGTTAGTCACTAACCACACGAAAAGAAGAAGACTGCATGTTCGTTATATCAAACCAGTGTCATTCTCTATTAAAAACAAATGAGTTCGCTTTCGAATTGTGTGCGCTCACTACAGTTCCAGGTGAACTTTATAGAATTGAACAAGGTTGAACTTCAAATTCATCATCTGCCTAGCCTTTTCTGAACTATGTTGGGGTCGGCTTCCAGTCTAACCGGATGCAGCTGAATACCAGTATTTTACATGGAGCGACTGCCTATCTGACCTCCACAACCGTGGTAACAGTAACTGGGCAATACGATACCCCTTGGTAAGACTGGCTGTCAGATTCCTCTTGAACTGAAATCTCGTGAACTTCAAACTATACGAAATTATGTCGAAGGTGCCATAGGCTCAGTTTTGACTACACCAGAGTGCGGACGGTGAGTAATGGGTAGCTCACTGCCCGATTAGGACCAGGCCCGTGGCGGACGGCGCGTACGTGTTCCAACCGCGCCTCAAAGAGATGTCAGCAATAGGAATGGGGCCCGTTAGGGCAGACGCCCGCCGTGTCAGTGGGATTGTCCGAAAGGTTTACCGCTACCCTGGAACATAAAGGGAAGGAACATGGATGGGTTATAGTCAGTAAGAGTCTGACACTCCCTTCCATTCCACCCAGAATGAGATTTGATGATTTCGCACTCACAAAAAAAAAATTAAAAAAGTGTTTTCCAAGGCACGAGAATATAGTTTTAAATAAATGCTTTGGTGTACAATTCAGCCAATTTTCAGTATTACCGAGTTTTCTATAAATAATAGTTACGTTACATATTTTATCAATAAAGTAATATCCGCCAGACATATTAAAAATACTCTTGAGCTCTTCATATGAAAGCTTCATGCGTGTGAGTGACGGCAAATAGATTTAAAAATCCTACGTGACCTGAAAAGCTCTTCAAATATCTACTTGAGACATCTTATAAACATAGTCGACACGGTTGGCGCAGTGGTTGAGCGATTGACTGCTGCGCACTATGTCGCGGGTTCGATTCCCGCACGGAACAAATATTTGTACGACCTACAAGTATTTGTTACGAGTCTGGGTGTTTTTCTATTTATAACATGTATGTATTTACGAAAAAAAATGTATATATGTAGTTTATCAGCCATCTCGTTACCATAACACAAGCATTAGGTTGCTTAGCTTGGGACGATATGACGTTGTGTGAAAATGTCCAAGGATATTATTATTACAAGGATATTATTATAGTCTGCCTATCCTTTTCCCAACTATGTTAGGGTCGGCTTCCAGTCTAACCGGATGCAGCTGAATACATTTACATAGAGCGACTGCCTATCTGACCTCCACAATCCGGTCAGTAACTGGGTAATACGATACCCTTTGGTAGGACTGGCTGTCAGACTTTCAGGCTTCTGACCACCTGTGACGACTGTCGAAGATCCACGAATGACAGCCAGAACCAACGGCTTAACGTGCTTTCTGAGGCACGGAGGAGTGCAAATACCTAATATCATGAATGTTTACATTTTAAAATACTTCAGAAATCAATTTTGTAGCCTTTTCTCAACTGTGTTAGAATCGGCTTCCAGTTTACAAGTATTTTTACAGAGAGAGAGTCTGCTTATCTGGTCTCCAAACCTAGTTATTGTATGATATAATTCCATAGCCCTTTGGTTTTGCTTAAGTATGGGAAATCCCCTCCTACTCTGTATGGAGCGGAAGGCAGTGTCAGACTCTTACTGACAAAAACTCATCCATGTTCCTTCCTTAGCCCTTTCTGTTCCGGGGTAGCGGTAACGCTTTCGGATAATCCCGCTGAAAATCTTAAAGTTGATCTGTTTAAAAGGCGTCAGAAATCAATCTGCTTAGCATTTTCTCATTTATGTTGAGGTCGGCTTTATGAATGTGGATGGGTATACAAGTAGAGGGAGACCAAAGAAACGATGAATGGATTGTGTGAAAGATGATATGGCTAGAAAGGGAGTGACTACCGAGATGACGACTGATAGAGAAGTATGGAAGAAAAATACATGTTGCGCCGACCCCAAATAAATTTGAATAAGGGCAGGAGAATGATTATGATGATGTTGAGGTCGGCTTCCAGTCTTACCGGAGTAGAATGAAAAAGTTCAAACGGAAACGTTTGCAAGCAGGTGTAAACTCCAACAAAAGTGAGTAAAATAAATAAATGATTCCTCAAAGAAAATCACCCTCTGTTGACATAAAAGGTGTTCGGAATAAGAATTGCTTATCATACAAAGTTTTTCTTGAAAAACTTTTCGTAACTTGAAAATGGCAATATTTTTTGTGAAAAAGGCTTTTAAAGAAACAACAGAATAGGGATGATGACTGAAATATTTATATAAGTAGATTATTAAAAAAATATTGGACACGTATTTTTTTTTTACGTAATTGAAAGATTACGTCGACACATTGTGTTAAAATGTGGCAAAACGTCACTCCTATTTAGATTTTAGGTATACAGATTTGTGACGTAGCGCGCCCCCAATCCTCAACTAACGCGTTTTATAAGTCATTTTTTAATTACAGTAATATTATAAAGGCGAAAGTTTATGAGTGAGTGTGTGTGTGCGTTTGTATGTTTGTCCGACCTTCACGCTCAAACGGCTGAACGAATCCGGATGAAACTTGGCACAGAGGTAGTTAATGACCTGGATTAACACATAGGATACTTTTTATTCCGGTAGTACAGACGCCAGCACATCAAGCTATCCCTAACTGTCAAATTTTCTCAATTAAAAATGAACCTTAGGTCTTTGCAATAAAGTCGAAAATCTATCACTTGGGATAATTTCCGACATCCATACGGGCGGAGCCGCTAGCAGCAGCTAGCAAAAAATACGTGTCTAATATTTTTTCATTTTCTGACTGACGGACTTAATATTATTTCTTTTTTTACTCTGTTACCATCCCTATTACATCACGCTTGTATTCGGCGAGGGGTAAAGCAGTGTATAGTATGTACGAAGATAAGAAAACAGGGTGCGATATCGGAAAATGTCAAAGGACGGACTGAAATATAAACAACTAGCTTCCGCCCGCGGCTTCGCCCGCATAATATGTCGACAAATTATACACATAAACCTTCCTCTTCAATCACTCTATCTTTTAAAAAAATCCGCATCAAAATCCGTTGCGTGGTTTTAAAGATTTAAGCATACAAAGGGATATAGGGACAGAGAAAGCGACTTTGTTTTATACTACATAGTATAAAACAAAGTCGCTTTCTCTGAGCTGAGTGATGCTAGATTTATATAATGATAAATAAATGAAGGAAGCCGACGCCTCCATTGATAGCTAAGTAGATAATAATTGTATATAGTTACTATTGTTGTATTGTATATAATATTTTATAATTAACACCAATAATTGTGGTTATTTGGACGGAATAATCTAATAGTAAGATTATATAGTTGATATTGTGCATCTTCAACAGTCATTATGGGTAGACAAAAGCCTGAAATCTGACAGTCAGTGTTACCAAGGGGTATCAGGGGAGGTCGGATAGGCAGTAGCTCCTTGTAAAACACTGGTATCCAGCTGCATCTAGTTAGACGGGAAACCGACCCCAACATAGTTGGGAAAAGGCTCAGTAGATTGAGCAGATATTGTAAGGAGTACCTTAAGCTAATTTTATTTTAGAGAAAATGTAGGGCAGTTAGTCGCAGCTAGTTACTCATAATTATTCAAAAGTGACGCAGAACTGTTATAATCAGAAATTAAAGTCCTTGAGAAGATCCCACCTTAATAAGAGTAGGTTAATTATCACCTAATATAAAACTAAGTATGCTCCATTTATTTTAACATTCATTAAAACAAAAATATTAAGTAATAACTATAGTTATTTTGAGATTATTTTTGTAATACTATAAAACAAAATCACTTTCCGCCGTCTGTCCTGCGCTTAGATCTTTTAAACTACGCAACGGATTATAATGCGGTTTTCACCAATAGATAGAGTGATTCAAAAAGAACGTTTGTATAAATAGTGTAACTAGCTTTCTTGCGATAATATCAACATTGAAACGGTACAAAGTCTTGGCGGATCGCTAGTGCTATAACAAAAGGATTCCATCTACAATAGAATCGTTGAAAATAAGAGCTAATGAGTATCCATCAGTGGCGAACAAAGCGGCTTTGGAAAAATTATTAATGTCCTCAATTAATGTACCATAATCAGCCTATAATCGGTGAAAGAAGACATCGTGAGGATACCAGCATGTCTGAGAGATATTTCTCAACAGCACGTGAAGCTAAGTAGGCCCATGGGCAGCGTAAAAACTCTGACACCAGGTTAGTCACTAACCACACGAAAAGAAGAAGAAGCCTATAATATTCCCACTGCTGGGACACAGGCTTCCATACTGTGAGAGGGAAATGTGGGGTGTAATCATTCACACGGTACCAGTGCGGGTTGCTAGACGTCACATGCCTTCGAAAGACAGGCAGTCGCTCCATGTAAAATACTGGTATTCAGCTGCATCTAGTTAAAGGAAGTAGGAGGAGCTCGTGGCTAAGTACTAACAGCCGCACAGGTCGATCCACCTGGTTAAGCCACGCTTGCCGGGGTTGGCTGTGGATGGGTGACCATCTTTACATACCGAGACTCCTCGAAAAGCACGTTAAGCCGTTGGTCCCGGCTGTCATTTGTGTATCTTTGACAGTCGTTACGGGTCGTCAGAAGCCCGAAAATCTGATAGCCAGTCTACCAAGGGGTATCGTATCGCCTAGTTACTGGTTTGTGGAGGTCAGATAGGCAGTCGCTCCATGTAAAATACTGGTATTCAGCTGCATCCGGTTAGACTGGAAGCCGACCCCAACATACTTGGGAAAAGGCAGCCAGATGATGATACCCAGTGCCTAAAATAGAAAGCTTTATAAAGTACCAGGCTCCCATAAAGCGCGAAGAGTGTAAACACTCTTTGGTAATAAGCCAAGTAATACGTCGTTTATCTCGAGACAAATCCCTTATTCCTTGAAAACAAGACTGTTCATTGTTGGTACTTCCCTCCTTACATTTGTTGCCCGTTCAACAAGTGACACTTTTTAGTGGCAACATATTTTATGTGACACGGTTAACTAAAAATACTTTTTTTTTGTATCTCTGTCTACTGGGCTCATCACACTAATAAAGGTGAAAGTTTGTGTATATTTCTTACTTCTTCACGCAAACAATATGAACGGATCTGGATTAAATTTGGTAGGTACAGAGATAGATTATAACTTAGATTAACACATAGGAACAACTTTATTTATCTAAGTTACATGAAGAATTAATTACTATAATAATAATAATAATCATTTATTTCAGGTCTGAGACCCATATAAAATAACGACAGATAAATACAAATACAAACACAGAAATTATTGCTAAAACTCAATTCCATATAAAAATAAAACATATAAAATCATAAAAACTATATACAACCTAAAACTAAAAAATTTAACATTATATACAAGTGGTAAAAAAGGGGGAAAACGTCATAGGGCGTCACAAAATTCATCCCTATCGCTGTCAGTGGGACATGTGCCCAAAAGGCTGGCAGCGTTACCACGTTGAATGGCAATGCTGATTCTATGGCCTAAAAATTGACCAGCCCTCTGGTCACGTGTAGAGTCGGGTTATATCCCGAAATACTCGATGAGCACTCGGACCCCACGGCCCTAGTGTTTCAACCCCAAACGGCTCGAACATATAACTTCCAAAAAGGTTGTTATATTTGCGCCGTTTGAGGTTTTCCGCTCCTGCAGCAGCCGCCCCAGTACAGCCCGCCGTGCTAGGAAGATGGGATGGCGCAAGGGTGTCGACACAGGTTGCATCCCACACCAAAGGCCTACCCAACTTCCAAGGCATTATAGTCATTCCGTAGGATACATAGGAAACTTTTTATCCCGCTAGTTAGTTCCCGTCGGATTATTTCCGATATCCACGCGGCCGAAGCCGCTGTCAGAAGCTAGTTTTATATAATAAAATCGTAGGAGCGTAACATCGACATGAAAAGACGAAAAAGATCGCATAGGATAACTACTTCTTCCAATTCTTCTTCTTTTCGTGTGGTTAGTGACTAACCTGGTGTCAGAGTTTTTATGCTGCCCATGGGCCTCTGACTTAGCTTCACATGCTGTTGAGAAATACCTCTCAGACATGCTGGTTTCCTCACGCTGTTTTCCTTCACCGATTTAAAGCAAGTGATAATTATACAATACGCACATGAATCCGTAAAATCAGAGGTGCGTGTCTCGGGTTCGAACTCGAGACCTATCTATTCTTCCAAACTGTAATAACATGAAAACAAAAGAGTTTATAACTCGTTACAAAAGAGAAACAACTGGCCGTCATTATAATGAAGTGTCACAGACTAAGTAGGTACCTTGAAAGTTTGTTACAAAGCGGTTTGTTTCAAGGATGAACCGAATGGTATTGTTTACGTTGCTTGGAAGCAACAAGGTTTCTTGTCTTCTGTTTCTCAAACTCGTTTCGCACGTCATTATAATCAGCCTATAATGTTCCCATTGCTGGGAAATAGGCCTCGTCTTCGAGAATGGCCGTAATACACCACAAAGGCCCAGTGCTGGTTGGTGGATGTCACATGTCTTCGGATGTCTAGTTATAGGACATAGGACACGAACGTGAGTTGTAAACATAATGTATATTCGAAAAATTTGTGTAATTGATAATACTGCCGCATTATAGCAATTTGATCTTTTAGCATTATCATTGGCTTAAAAATCGACGAAGCAAAACATCGTGAGGAAACCAGCATGTCTGAGAGATATTTCTCAACAGCATGTGAAGCTAAGTCAGAGGCCCATGGGCAGCATAAAAACTATGACAGGTTAGTCACTTACCACACGAAAAGAAGAAGATAGCATTTTGGTTTAAATTTTTGCGACAACCACCATTTAGATACGAAATAAAGTTATAACATTAAGTAAATATTATGTGTTAAAGCAGTAGCTGCCCCTTGCGAGTTGTTGGTTGTTGGTTCGAACCAGGCACTTTACTTAGTGTAAATAATATCACTCCATCCTTCCAACTAAGTACAACATTGACAAAAAACCTTTTCCGTTTTGACGTTTCACCTGTCAAAACAAAAGAGACGAAGAATAACGTCATAACCAATAAATAGTTCTTTCGAAACGTAACTAGTTGATTGATGTGGCAGTGTGACAGTTACTGAGTCTGCTTAATGGCGCTCACTGAAGCAAAAAAAGGTATTATTTTCTCGTTGAAGTGCGGTTATGAAACAGCCAATTAATAATGTTAGAAGAAAACGGAATAGTATTTCGTATACTGGGTGTAACCGAAAGGGTATATACGTACAAAAAGATATGTTACAGACCAACTGGACAACTTTTACTACGGAAACAAATCGTAAAAAATAAATCAGCTGTTCTATATATTTTTGGACACGTCGAAATGTAGGGAACAGCTGATTTTTTTTTCACGATTTCGGAGTTGGTTGGTGAGTTGGGAGTAAAAGTTGTTCAGTGTGGTGGTCTGTAGCATATGCTTTTGCATATATATACCCTTTTGGTTACACCCTGTATAACTGTAAGTGCCACCCTGTAGGTAACTAGTTCACTGTTCAAGTGAGCGCACACAATTCGAAAGCGAACTCATTTGTTTTTAAAGTAAATCATCGCGGATTCATAACGAGACAGCGTTCGAATTTCGGGGTGATTTTTAGAGAATGACACTATTTTACTTTAAGAACTAAGTATTTTTTGCGAATAATAAAAATCCGGCCAAATGGGAGTCTGACTCGCGCACGAAGGGTTTTGTACACACGGCTACACATCAAGCTATACATTTCCAGTTTAAGCTGATCTCGCATTGTATAGGATTTCCGTACAATGCGAGACCAGCGTAAACTGGTTTTGTATAGCTTGATGTGTAGCCGTGTGTACCATCACTACATAGTATAAAACAAAGTCGCTATTTTTGTCTGTTTGTCTGTATGCTTAAATCTTTAAAACTACGCAACGGATTTTGATGCGGTTTTAATAGATAGAGTGATTAAAGAGGAAGGTTTATATGTATAATTTGTCGACATATTTTGCGGGCGAAGCCGCGGGCGGAAGCTAGTTATCTATAAAAACGTCAAAAAATCACGTTTGTTATGAGAGCCCTCTTAAATATTTATTTTATTATTTGTTGTTATAGCGGCAATAGAAATACATCATCTGTGATCATTTCAACTGTCTTACTATCACGGTTCATGAGATCCCGCGGTTCATGAGAGCCTGGTGGCAGACGGGCAGACTGACGGGCATACGGACGGACAGCGGATTCATCTTAGTAATAAGGTTCCATTTTACCCTTTGGGTACGGAACCCTGTAAACCACACACTTCACAAAGTTCTTGTAAAGTAACTATCATACTAACTTTATACGTTACATTACCTTTATATGATTCTAATAATTTTATTTCACATTTCTTATAAATTGTAAATATTCAAATAATTGTAATTTTATTTCAAATAATTCTTGGAAATTAATTATAATTTTGCATGCCCGTAATGAGGGTGAAATATGTCCTGTTCTATAATTTAATTTAATATCTTGTGTAACCATGTTTCAGGCAAATAAAATGACTCATGATTATGATTATGATTAAAAAACAGACGGGAAGTGAGCCATTGTCTATGGCGAGGCACCGCATACAGATCGGAAATCTGAGTCGCTCATAAACCCCCACTTGTGGAGGTTGTCTTTGGTTTTCCCCGTCTCGTACACCGTACACATTCATAACCAAATCTCTTCTCTCGACATTTTCCTCATTCCTCCGCATAACATGCCCATACCATGACAACCGATTTCCACGCAACGTTTCTGTCACCGGTGACATTAATAATGTAATCCTAAACCCATTTATCTTACGTCTCTTTCTACGAGAAGTTTTTAATCTTTTGAACGCCAGAGCATAAACGCACGCGTGTGCCCTCCACGCCAAGCTACAAATTTATTTCTTCTTGTTATCATGAATTTCCCAATATCCATGGTGTCTTTTAATTTGTTACATGTCATTAAATACGTACGAGAGCTTAAATTTTTCAGATATCTATATAAACACACACTAAAATAATGACTTAATTGTTTTTTTCGTGTTATAATGTACGTTGTTACATATTTGTGTCGTTGGCATACAGGGCATGCGCTTGCTTGTCACAATGTATATGTGACAATGGCGTTCAAAAGGTTAAAAGTAAATGCAGAGAGTACACTCCACATTTTCCTAGCACTTCTGAATCAATGCTTATACATTCTCTTTGTTTTTAAATCCCAATACTCTAGCAGTAGCAATACGTTCCGTATGTACGGAAAAGAAAAGTGGCTAAGTGCGAGTCGCATTCGGCTCCGTACCACCGCACAATAATTTTAACACTACGTGTTTCTGTGATTTTTTTTTGGTATGGCATCTCAAACTCAAAGCATTTATCTCAAATAAAACAATTACAGGCACTTTTGAATTGTCAGGCCTCGGTCCGTCACAAACATAAAGCTAGTTGCCCATTCCAAAGCAGTAGGAACCTATGGAGAAGAACGGGCAAGAAACTCCATGGAGACTCACTGAATCAAAATATGGTTACAAAAACTGGGTTACATCATTCATGTTAAAATATACATGTGAGAACGAAGTAGTTCAACCTAGGAGGTTGTCTTTTGCTACATCGGGCTTGTATGTGGATGCCTCTATACATTAAGACCTCCAGCCAGAGCTTAAATAAATTACAAACTAGGCGACTACACGCTAGCCTGTGGGGTACGGACCTCGGCTAAGGGCGTCACCTGGAGGAGGACAGCAAGGGACAAGCTGGATTTGAGTCGTGATTGTTATTTGGGAATGTATTTAAAGCAGGCTGTAGTTTGAAATAGCGGCTAAGCGGGCTAACCTGAGCAAGGGACGGGGCGGGTTCTTTATCAAGTTTCTTATGTGGATTTTATTCTTTTGCAATTTCTTTAGTTTTATTATTCTTAGTTATAATTATAATAGTAGTAGTCTTCTTCTTTTCGTGTGGTTAGTGACTAACCTGGTGTCAAGTTTCTATGCTGCCCATGGGCCTCTGACTTAGCTTCACATGCTGTTGAGAAATATCTCTCAGACGTGCTGGTTGCCTCACGATGTTTTCCTTCACCGATTTTTAAGCAAGTAGTAGTTATAGTTGCAATATTTTTTTAGTTCAACATGTTTTTTTAAAATTATTTTTGTAATAACAGCCATAGTGGAACACACTATGTGAATATCAAATGTCTAAGTACCTTTTTACGGTTCAAAATATAAGTCCTGTGACGGACGGACAGCTTTAGGAGCTTTAGTAATAAGGTCTCGTGGGCACCCTTTGGTCACGGAACCCTAAACAGATACTTGCCGCAGGGTAAAACTTTTTAATGGCAAGGGAGAGTGCTTATTATGGTTTTTCCGAAGTACTGTTGGTAAGACTGGGTGATGTTTTCGCTCGTAACTTCATATGTATGTTTGTGGTATTATTCTGGAGCTAGGAGCTCGTGGCTAAGTAATAATAGCCGCACGGATCGATCCATCTTGTTAAGTTACCCTTGCCGGGGTTGGTCTGTGGATGGGTGACCATCTTTAGACATCGAGACTCTTCCGTGCCTCGGAAAGCACGTTAATCCGTTGGTCCCGGCTGTCATTGGTGGATCTTTGACAGTCGTTACCAAGGGATATCGTATTACGCAGTTAGTGGGTTATGGAGCTCAGATAGGCAGTTGCTCCATGTAAAATACTGGTATTCAGCCGCATCCGGTTAGACTGGAAGTCGACCCCAATATAGTTGGGAAAAGGCTAGTTGGTAAGACTGGCTGTCAGACTTTCGGGCTTCTGGCTATCCATAACGACTGTTAAAGATCCACGAATGACAGTCGGGACCAACGGCTTAACGTGCTTTTTGAGGCACGGAGGAGTCGTGATATGTTAAGATGGTCACCCATCCACCGACCAACCTCGGCTAGCGTAGCTTAACCTGATGGAACGATTCGTGCGGCTGGATTACTTAGCCACGAGCTCCCCAAAAGGGACAGACATTGCGCCATAAATTACTCAAACTGCCGGACCATCATTAAATTAATGTCTGTTAAAACCTGTTTAGTTTAAAAAAAGAGAGCTGTGGCTTAATTAATTTTAATTTAGATAATGACTTGGAGTAAAAAACAAACAATATGGCGACCATTTTCAGATGTTATTTTGTCGTTAGTGTATTTTATTTCTTTCCAAATATTGCTTAGAAATGCTTAGCTAATGCTGAGCCAGTGTCATTCTCTAAACATCACTTCGAAATTCGAAAGGTGTCTCAACAGACTTGCAACTCATTGCAACTCAACATCAACCTTACTGTGATGGGAATAACGATCGCAATGATTTTGACAGTGACACAAAGTTAAAGGTTAAACAAAATTAAATATGAATGGCCAGTAGTGATTCTCTAAACATCACTTCGAAATTCAAACGCAGTCTCGTTGTGAGTCCACGATGATTTGTTTTTAAAAACAAATGAGTTCGCTTTCGCATTGTGTGCGCTCATTTAAATGGATTTCCAAAAAAAATTGACAAAATAGCACTTTCACAGTCATCCGAAGCACAATTTCGTATTAATTACTTTGGTATCACTGACACGTGCAGCCTTACACGTGCTGAAGCGGTTAATTTTTAATCGATTGCAAATGCGATCGTTCTCATTTCGTTTTTCAATTCATTTGCTAGAGTTTCTATCTTTGTCAAGGGTCGGGTTCATAAGGCATAAAACTAGCTATGTCTTATGTAACAAAGCTTGAATTCATCTCGCCTTTATACCAAAAAAGCGTTGGCAGAGGTGTTTAGTAATCCTTCATAAGGTCAGGTAGGTATGATATCCATTTCAAAGGGGGTAGGACTATTACATAAATCTACAATCCAGCATGTTTGACTCAGAGGGATTGTCTGCAAGGGTTACCGCTACCCCGGAACTTATAGGGCTCAGGTAGGAACATGGATGGGTTTTAGTCAATAAGAGTCTGACTTTCCCTTCCACTCCATCCAGAGCGGGAGGGGTCATTTGACGATTTTCCACCCTTTAAAAAAGGGGTGTTTACTATAATTAATCCTTCGTTAAGTTAGGCAGGTATGATATCCATTTAAAACTCGGTAAGACAATTTGACAGCCTTACAATCCAGCATGTTTGACTACTTAGTTACTTACTACAAAAAGTGCAAAAGCTACTGAACAGAACTGGATGCAATTTGGCACACAGATAGTTTATAACCTGGAAAGTTACAATTTCGCGGACTAGACTGGTGCTTTCACTTTGTATTCTTTTAAAACAACTTTTCGAAATTATAACGAAAAATTGAATCCTAGATGATTTATTTTTAAAAACAAATGAGTTTTTGTTTTCGAATTTGTAGGCGCTCACTTTAGTGGGGCTCCAAGTGAACTTTACAAGATAGCAGTACTATTTAGCTTTTGCCATCAATACAAAAATGGTTTACTGAAAAGATTTATACCGAACGAGTTCAGTCGTTCGGTATAAATCTCACGAGTGAGACTCAGTGAGTGAGTTCAGTCATTTAAGTCTGAAATAAAAACGTGAGGAAATTGGAAGCACGTTTCACAGAAATACGAATGAAAAGAAAAATGAAATAAAAAGATTTTCGAATGTAACACGGTGTCCGGATAACACGTACTTCAATGTAAGCAAGTATTATAGGAGAATTTAATATTTTAGTTTAATCAAAACATTGAAGGATTACGGAGGAGGAGGATGAGCTCGTGGCTAAGTACTAACAGCCGCACAGGTCGATCCTCCAGGTTAAGCTACGCTTACTGGGGTTGGCCGTGGATGGGTGACCGGACGGAGGAGTCTCGGTATGTAAAGATTTACATACCGAGACTCCTCCGTGCCTCGGAAAGCACGTTAAGCCGTTGGCCCCAGCTGTCATTTGTGCATCTTTGACAGTCGTTACGGGTCGTCAGAAGCCCGAAAATCTGACAGCCAGTCTTACCAAGGGGTATCGTAATGCCCAGTTACTGGGTTGTGGAGGTCAGATAGGCAGTCGCTCCATGTAAAATACTGGTATTCAGCTGCATCCGGTTAGACTGGAAGCCGACCCCAACATAGTTGGGAAAAGGCTAGGCAGATGATGATTGAAGGATTACTTACGTACATGTTTTATACATAACATCACGCCTGAAATCTCCGTAGGGTTAGGCAGAGCTGTGCCTATAGAACACCGACATTTCGTCAGTTATGTTTTAGTCCCATGTAATAGGGGGCGAGCCTATTGCCATCAACCAGGCACAAATCTCTGGGCTGTGACTGAGAAATTCCAGATGGAAAAACCCAATAACACTTTAGCCCAGCTGTGAATCGAACCCAGGACCTCCTGGTCAACAGTAGTGCTTAGTGCTATAAAGAGACCAATGAGGCAGGCGAGACAGTAATTAGGATTAATTAACCTATTGACCGCTTGGTTTTATATCAATAGCCATGCCCCCAAAAAAGAAAACTTTTTTTCAGACAAATTTGGTCTTGCAACAACATAAAAAACGAAAAACGAACATAGATTCTCAGTCGTTTCAACACGACTCAGGTGGCACGGGCACTAATATAATAATTATAATAATATATCCTTGGACATTTCACACAACGCCATATCGTCCCAAGCTAAGCAACCTAATGCTTGTATTATGGTAGCGAGATGGCTGATAAACTACTTATATACATTTTTTTTTTGTAAATACATACATATTATACATAGAAAAACACCAGACCCGGAACAAATACTTGCAGGTCGTACAAATATTTGTTCCGTGCGGGAATCGAACCCCCGACATGCTGCGCAGCAGTCAATCGCTCAACCACTGCGCCAACCGTGTCGTCAAAACGCATTATTGCCATCAACCGGGCACAAATATAGACTGTAGGCTGCTACTCATAAGGAGTTGTAGGTCTTGAGTTCGAACCCAAGCAGACACTTTACTTTGTGTATTTAATTTCATTACCACTCTCAAAACGATAAAGGAAAGCATCATGAGGAAACCAGCATGTCCTAGAACCAAAAATATCACAGCACTGGCAGCCTAGTAGTGTGACCGTCGGACTGCCAAGTCATAGGTCTCGAGTTCGAACCCAAGACACGCACCTCTGATTTTATGGATTCATGTGCTTATTGTATAATTATCACTTGCTTTAAAAACGGTGAAGGAAACCAGCATCTGTCTGAGAGATATTTCTTCACAGCATTTGTAGCTAAGGCAGCCCATGGGCAGCATAAAAACCAGGTTAGTCACTAACCACTGCTGGGTAAGCGGGATTGTCCGAAAGGGTTACCGCTACCCCGGAACATAAAGGGCTAAGGAAGGAACATGGATGGGTTTTAGTCAGTAAGAGTCTGACACTCCCTTCCGCTCCACCCAGAGCGGGAGAAGTCATTGGATGATTTCCCAGCCTAAAAAAAGCCACTAACAACACGAAAAAAAACAAAAAAAAAACTAATTAAACTAAAAATTCATACAAAATATGTAAGCATTTTAGTAATAAGCAAATGAAAACAGACCAATCGATAGATAAGTTAGTGAAATAGAATCGTGTAAGTAGTGTAACAGTTAGCGTACCCCCAAGGGAGTAAAAAAAGCATAACTTTATGTATGTATACACAATATTTGTACATAATATTACTAACCACATAATAAGCTATAATATTCTTTCAACGCTACATCACTATCGCATCCCCGCACAAAATAATAAAAGGCTCCATCTTACTAACAAAACATTTTCACCAACTATCTTACATAACAGCCGAATAAAAGATCCGTATAATAATATGACCACGAAAAATACACAAAACCAACTGTAGCTTCGAATGCCTGCCAGCATTTCTATATGACCGGGATAACCAGAACTCACTGACCCCTCATTTTGTACCAGACCTCATCGGATAACTCAACGATAGTACTGACAGAGAGAGGGGTCAGAGGTCTCGTGTACTGGTCACTGTCTATACAATTTTGTAAGGCACATGCGCAGAATTCTCCCGTAAGTCCAGTCGCTGTTAGCCGGTTGTACGGCTCAAACGCTTACCACAGCGCCCGGAAAATAAAACAAAAATTTGTATCTGAGAAAAAAATCGTAAGTGAAAAAAAAAACTGAAAGTGTTATTTTAAAAAAAACTGTTATTGTTATTTTGTTGATTTGTAAAGTGTTATGTTATTTTTTGTGTAAGTGGGTCAATGCACCTGTTGACTACGGCGTAGCTGCGTAGGTGTGTAGCGTACTACGGGGTGAAGAAAAAGTAACAATTTCGTAGCGGCTTAGGCTTAAGCGGTTTAATGCTTTTATGTGAGAAATATAGGTGTTGAACACAACATAGGTAATGATTTTGGTACATTTTCAGGTGTAATGTGATGCTGTTTTTTGTCTCAATTTTGACACGAATAGGGCAAAATTACCTTTTCACTGATATAAGATAAATTCTTTATAGAGAATTCTTTTTAGAATTGGATGTCTTTGGATGATAAAAATAAATAAAAATAGCTTATAAAAAACATACCAAATTTAAAAAAAAGAAAACAATTTCCTGTCTAATATAATGTTTTTACTATCTAATCATCATCTACCTAGCCTTTTCCCAACTATGTTGGGGTCGGCTTCCAGTCTAACCGGATGCAGCTGAATATAGTTTTTACTATCTCATGATACCTAGTTCAAATAGATCAAATTGAAATAATATCCTATTTCAACTTTTGATGCTTTCATATTAATTAAGTTCTGTGAATATTAACTTAACTTAAATCGATTCTGAAGCCCAGTAACTGGTATTAAGTTCGATTCCAAGCTTTGTTTAGGTATAATTAACTTAATTACAAAGCCACGAACATAAATGTAATTGCAACATGACAAGCACGCAATAAAAAAATAAATCAATCTCCCTAGCTTTTTTCCAACTATGTTGGGATCGGCTTCCAGTCTAACTGTATGTAGCTGAATACCAGCATTTTACATGAAGCGACTGCCTACCTGACCTCCACAACCCAGTTACTGGGTAATACAATACCCCTTGGTAAGGCTGAGTGTCGGAGTTTCGGGCTTCTGACGACCCGTAACAATTTTCAAAGATCCACAATTGATATCAGGGACTAACGTACTTTCCGACGGAGGAGAAGCACGGAGGAGTCTCGGTATGTAAAGATAGTCACCTATCCACGGACCAACCCCGGGAAACGTAGCTTAACCTGATGGATCGACCCGTGCGGCTGTTATTATTTAGCCACGAGCACGTCTATAACAAAATAAATAACATTAAATGTGACACTTTAACGTAAAAAACCATAACTAATTTTCCCTCAAACAAAATTCGCGATTTCAAGTCAAAAATGATAGTATTTTTATCAAACGTTTATCCGGGTTTTTGGCTCCGAAATCAGGACTTTAACGTGCATATATATATTATTAATTATATTGATTTAATGAGTATTCATGAAGTTTCTTGCCCTTAAAAACCTACTGTAATGACCTGGCTTCATATTTAACAAGATTGTCCGAAAGGGCAACCGCAAATGACATGAAACGCAAAGGGCTAAGCAAGGAACATGGATGGATTTTAGTCAGTAAGAGTCTGACACTCCCTTCCGCTCCCCTCAGAGCGGGAGGGGTCATTTAATGATTTCACATCCTTAAAAAAAAAGCTTCATATTTCTAACATACTCCTTGACAATTCATAAATACCCAGTAATTAGTTTAATTAAAATAATTGCTTTGAGCATTTTTAGGTTGATTTTTATAGATATTAATTTTTTTTTCGAGGAGCTCATGGTTAAGTAATAATAGCCGCACGGATCGATCCATCAGGTTAAGCTGCGCTTGCCGGGGTCGGTCCGTGGATGGGATCGCCGTTGGTCCCGGCTGTCATTTGTGCACCTTTGACAGTCGTTACGGGTCGTCAGAAGCCCGAAAGTCTGACTGCCAGTCTTAGCAAGGGGTATCGTATTACTCAGTTACTGAATGGGTTGTGGAGGTCAGATAGGCATCAGTCGCTCCATGTAATGTACTATTACTGTATTCAGCTGCATCCGGTTAGACTGAAAGCCGACTCCAACATGGTTGGGAAATGGCAAGGCAGATTGAATAATGATAATTATTTATTAACACATCAAAAAGATAATACCTATCTACATCAGTTGTGCGATGAAAAAATAATTTCGAAATTCGAACGCTGTCTCGTTGTGAATCCGCCATGATTTACTTTAAAAACAAATGAGTTCGCTTTCGAATAGCGTGCGCTCACTTGAATGAGGTTCCAAGTATAGTTTACGCAATAGTATCATTAATTTAATTTGGTATAAGGTCTAAAATCGCTTACACGCTAGTTAGCATGCTGATCAATGCTCGTTCTATTTTCAAAAAGACTCCTATTATGCCAAAAGTGAAGCAATACAATTACTGACTTCTAGTATAATGATGCAATTGAAAATGTGCTCTAAAATACTAAAGATAAATACCATTCTACGCTACGCTCTATTCGCTTTGTTTTGAATGCAATATTTTGCTGAGGGGAATTAAACTTTCATTCGTTTAAAAGCGTCTTCGACATTGGAATGCTTTTATGGTTTCCATTGGAGCGAAAACTGTGATGACATTTTTTTATTAAAGGCCTTTATCAAATAAACTATTTGAATACCAGTATTTTACATGGAGAGAATGCCTATAAAAAAAAATAAAAAAAATATAGCAGTGATAGCCTAGTGGTGTAAACCTCTGGCTGGACTGTCTCGAGTTCGAACCCAAGGCACGCACCTCTGATTTTTCAGATTCATGTGCGTATTGTATAATTATCACTTGCTTAAAAAACGGTGAAGGAAAACATCGAGAGGAAACCAGCATGCCTGAGAGATATTTCTCAACAACATGTGAAGCTAAGTCAGATGCCCATGGGCAGAATAAAAACTCTGACACCAGGTTATTCACTAACCACACGGAAATGAAAGTAAAAAATCAAATAGTTCTTTTTTCGTAAGTACTTTTATTTTCTTTTGTTCTTCCCATCCTCTGTATGTACAGGCGCCAGCACATCAAGCTATCACTAACTGTCAAATTTTCTCAATTAAAAATGAACCTTATGCCTTTGCAATAAAGTTGAAATACTATCAAAGAAAATTGACAGATTGTGGTAACTTGATGTGCTGGCCTCTGTATGTCTTTATTGGGTATGTTGGGGTCTGGTACAATAGGGATGATGACTAAAATTCTTTTTTTAGTCAGTCAGCTAGATTATTAAAAAAAAAATAGACATGTATTTTTTCTCCTTTCACGTAAACAAAAGATTACGTCGATACATTGTGTTAAAAAGTGGCATGACGTCACTCCTGTGTAGATTTTATACTTACTTGTGAAGTTGTGACGTAGCGCCCGTACTTTAAAGCGTTTTATCTAAGTATTTTTTTTGGGTTCGTCACCCGAAGGGTGAAACGGGACCCTATTACTAAGACTCCGCTATCCATCCGTCCGTCTGTCCGTCTGTCACCCGGCTATATCTCATGAATCGTGACAGTTAGACAGTTAAAATTTTCGCAGATGATGTATTTTTGTTGCCGCTATAACAGCAATACTAAAATAGAATAAAATAAACATTTAAGAGGGAAAAAGTCACGTTTGTTATAATCCCTTATAAAAAACGTGACTTTTGCCGTTTTTATAGATAATGGTACGGAACCTTGCGTGCGCTATTCCAACTTGCACTCGGCCGGTTTTTTTTAAACATATGCTACATCAGAAATAAAATTCATTACAAAAATAGTCCATGTGGGGTAAAAATATGGTACATTTCAAGAATATGCTTGATTGTTAATGAAATACATTTAAAAATAATCCATGTGTGGTGAACATAAGGTACATTTATATCTAACCCATATGCTTGACGCAACAGCCTGAAACGACCTTGCGACACAAAAAAAAATCTGGGCATATATATTCTCTGCTGCCCTTACGAGCCTGAGCGGAGTGCTAGTAAGAAATATTTGCATACTTTACATTTCTCCCAGACAAATTAAAAAACACGATGTTTAAAAAAAAACAGTCTAGCCCAAACAAATACATGTAAAGACAGAAAAAAATGGGTTTTTTCATGAACGTAATGTTCTACGAACAGTACTAAAAAATAACGGTCATGTAGGAGTCCGACTCGCGGAAGAAAGGTTCCGTACCACCCTGGAATATTTAACAAAAGAGGAAAATACGACTAATTGGGGCAAACATGACGCAGTAAAATAAAAAAAAACAAAATATTAAAATCAAGTTTTTGGAAAATATGCGTCACATCCGCGCAAAACGGCCATCGCTCAGCATAATGCTTCGACCCCCAAAAACACGCTCCTCGCATGGTCAACTCAGCTTATCGCAGTCCACTGCTGGACAGAGGCCTCTCCCAGGCTGCGCCACAACACCCTGTCCTCCGCCTTCCGCATCCAGCCTGTCCCAGCCACCTCCTTAAGGTCATCGGTCCATCTAGCTGGAGGCGTCCCTATGCTTGCCGATGCGCGGTCTCCACTCCAGGACTCGTCTGCTCCACCGGCCATCGGTCGTTCGACAAAAATGGCCAGCCCACTGGCACTTCAGGTTGCTTAGTCTGCAAGCTATGTCGGTAAATCCGGTTCTTTTCCGGATAATTTCATTCCTGATTTTATAGGGGTACGCGACCCTTTTTTTCGTGAGGGTGGGATATCGTGAAATGACACATCCCGCTCCGGGTGGAGTGGAAGTGTCAGACTCTCACTAAAACCTATCCATGTTCCTTCCTTAGCCCTTTATGTTCCGGGGTAGCAGTAACCCTTTCGTACAATCCCGCTGACCCGGCAGGCTTTGGCCCTAACGGGTCTCTTCCCTATTTCTGATATCCCTTTGAGGCGCGCGTGGAACAAGAACGCGCCGTTTGGCACGGGCCTGTAGTGCTATTCTGTACAAATCTCACCGTAAAAGCATAAGTGAAGTGAGTTTAAAGTGAGCTGTCAATCTCTAGCATGTCATAGAGCGGCAGTTCACTTCACGCTTAAGCGGGATTGTCCGAAAGGGTTACCGCTACCCCGGAACATAAAGAGCTACGGAAGGAACATGGATGGGTTTTAGTTTTAGTCAGTAAGAGTCTGACACTTCCTTCCGCTCCACTCAGAGCGGGAGCAGTCATTAGATGATTTCCCAGCCTTAAAAAAAAAAAGCTTACATCACGCTTACTTCACTTTTGTTTTCACGATGAGAGATTTACAGAATCGATTTGCTAGTCCTACGCAACCCTAAAAAGAGGTTTATAGCAATTTTACATCTCAAGTTTTCTTTCATTGTGTAAAATTTTCAGTAAGGAATGAATTATTTTGTTCCGAATAACCTTGGAAAGGTGACAAAAGGTTTTTTTTTAAAACCTTTATTAAGATTTGACCTTCGCCTCGCATTTTGGCTTTATTAACCGACTTTGAAACTGGAGATGGTTCCCAATTCGTTTTTGAAGGTATCATTTTGTATCTTTGACGTTTTTGTTTGTTATTTATTTGTTGATTTTTTTGAGCTCTTCTCTTCTACTTTTATATTCTGATCTGTTTGCGGATGAATGGATGAAGATTTTACTGGTATGTCAGGAGTTCTGTGAGAGGGATTTATGAAAGCATTGCAAATTTTATTTTATTTTTGTGTTTTATTGAATTTTTATATTTTCTTTTCTTTTGTACATTTAATTATTGTAATTGGTTTACCGTTATAATTAAAGTTAAATAAATAAATTTACTTCTACATAGAATATATTTTTGTTAGTGTTAGACTGTATAATGTATTAAGAATTTTACTTTTTAATATTATAGTCAAGATATTCATGTGGCCAAGTACTAACAGCCGCACAGGTCGGTCCACCTGGTTAAGCTACGTTTGCCGGGGTTGGCAGTGGATGGGTGACCATCTTTACATATCGAGACTCCTCCGTGCCTCGGAAAGCACGCTAAGCCGTTGGTCCCGGCTGTCATTTGTGCATCTTTGACAGTCGTTACGGGTCGTCAGAAGTTCCAAAATCTGACAGCCAGTCTTACCAAGGGGTATCGTATTACCCAGTTAGTGACTGGGTTGTGGAGGTCAGACAGGCAGTCGCTCTATGCAAATTACTAGTATTCAGCTGCATCTCGTTAGACTGGAAGCCGACCCCAACATAGCTGGGAAAAGGCTAGGCAGATAGATCTTTTTCGTGTGGTTAGTGAATAACCTGACCTGGTGTCAGAGTTTGTATGCTGCCACCGAACATAAAGGACTAATGAAGGAGCTTGGATGGATTTTAGTCAGTAAGAGTCTGACACTGTCTCCCGCTCACCCAGAGCTGGGTAATTTTAATGATTTCCAAACCTCAAAAAAAAAGCTAACACTAGGCTTTTATTGCTTTTATTCAACGCCAATTTGTTTTCGTCACACGAGTTTTCTAAACCATTAATGAAGCTACACGTTGTATCATGCATCCCTTTGAAAACAAGTTTCTCAAATTGTATAGAATAACAAATACAAAGTAAATATGGTAATGGTGGAATTTGCATGAGAATCGGTCTAATCTAACTTACAAAGAAAGTAATGCGCATGCGTTTTATAGCAGAACTAGCTTCCTGCCCGCGACTTCGTCCGCAAACCTTAATAAATTATACACCTAAAACTTCCTCTTGAATCACTCTATCTATTAAAAAAAACTGCACCAAAATCCGTTGTGTAGTTTCAAAGATCTAAGCATACATACATACAGACATTTGCTTTATACTATGTAGTGATTAAAAAACCGTAAAACTCATAAGTATCCCTTCTCCTTCATCATGTAGACAATAACGTAAACCTAATAAATTTTTCTTCTAATTTCAAACTAGCTATACGCGCCGGCTTCGCTCGGATAGAAGTACCTACTTATGTACGCCACACTGGCCTACCTACCCTAGCCTACCTACCTATCCCATCTACCTACCTATCCTACCTACCTACCCTACCTACTCAGACTCAAACTCGAAGCATTTATTTCGAATAAACCAATTACAGACACTTCTAATTTGTCAAGGGGTCGGTCAGTCAGAAAGATGAAGCTAGTTGCCCATTCCAAAGCAGTAGAATGGAGTTGTTACGGGTCGTCAGAAGCCCAAAAATCTGACAAGGAGTATTGTATTACCCAGTTACTGGGTTGTGGAGGTCAGGTAGGCAGTCACTCGTAACATACTCAGTACTAGTAGGTAGGTATTCAGCTGCATCCGGTTAGCCTGGAAGCCAACCCCAACATAGTTGAGAAAAGGCTAGGCAGATTGATATTTTGAGCTCGTCAAAATGTAGGGAACAGCTGATTTCGCGATTTTAGATATGTTCCCATAGTGGAATTTGTTCATAATGATGAGTGCAATGACCCTTAAAATAATGCCCATGAATTCTATTTCACCTGGTTTTTTCTTTCTTTGATTTCTTTGATAGTATTTCAATTTTATTGCAAAGACATAAGGTTCATTTTTAATTGAGAAAATTTGACAGTTAGGGATAGCTTGATGTGCTGGCGTCTGTACAATACAGAAACTCAACATCTTAGAATTTCCGTCTAAACGTGTTGGATTAAAACCTCAGTTTTAATCCCTTCCGGGGTTAAGCAGAACTCTTTAATAAGGTGTGAATGTAGCCAGAGATTATAATAATAATATTATCTTTGTTGTGTTCGCGGTTTCGTTTGCGTTTTTTTAATATTTTGCTGGAAAAAGTGAACCTTTTACTTTTAATCTTTCTGAATTACGTAACATCAAGACTCGTTTCTCCGAAGGGTTAAGCAGTGTTGGCACTTGTTTTTTTTTTTTTTGCTGCATCTTGTTTGCTGCTAATAATAGTTATTTGTTATGCAAGGCTGGAAAGTTGATTTTTGGCGCGAGTACTTCTATTGAAACCTGAGTAAGCGAAGGATTCTACGGTTGAACCATGAGCGAAGCGAGTGGTTCAAATATAGAATCCTGAACGTAACGAAGGTTTCAAAGGTACGAGACGCAGAAAAGCTTTGCTACCGAGCGCAACACACAAATTTTCACCTCACTACAGCGAGGAAACTGCTAGGTGCAAGAAAACAGGTGTTATATGTTGAGTTTTATTTTGTTCGAGCGTCTCAGATACATTGACTCATGTGAAGAAAATAACAGATACTTGGCAATGTATCTTATGAGTTACATAGAATATCTCCAAAATTAAATACCCTGTATTTTGTTCTGTATCCTACTTGTCCTCTAAGGAGAATGAAAGAAAAAACTAATTTAATACAAATAACTAACTAATTTAACTTAATACATATTTATTTTTGCCAAGCAAAGGATTAAATAACATATTATATTAGTATTTATTTTATTTAAAAAATTAAACTTAAATTACTACACAATTGGGTATTTGACAGGGTAGTATTTTTATGGCATATTTAACTGTGACGTCACAGATTTTTTTAATCAAATGGAATACTTATTAACATTAATTCCGAATTTAACAATTATATCCTCGCAAAATATTTAATTTCTGTACTGTGATGGAAGTTTTTAAGGGGAGCGGTATTATTTAATATTTTATTTTAGACCGTGTCTTGCATTTTCAGTGGACTGGATGTATAGAAAATTATTAAATAGAAAGGTTCTAATTTTAAAAACTCTTTCCACGCTAGAGAGCAAAAAGCGATTTTCGGCTCAGATTTCGAATGACAAACAAACTCTTTCCGAGCCTGTGAGGTGAAAACATATTTTCTTTTATTTTAGTGTTTTGTTCGTACATCCATTTTGCCAGTTATGTTTAAGTCCCATGTAATAGGAAGCCTCCTTAGGACTCAGACGCCAGGCTGTTTACTGTAAGCTGGTTTGTCCGAAAAGGTTACCGCTACCCCGGAACATAAAGGGCTAAAGAAGGAACATGGATGGGTTTTACTCAGTAAGAGTCTGACACTCCCTTCCGCTCCACCCAAAGCAGGATCATTTGATGATTTCCCACCCTCAAAAAAAATCTATAAACTCAATAAACAGTTAATCACTAATAAGTTCTGACACGGAAATAGCTAGGTGATGGAGTTTTTCCTCTAGGATGCGAGTTAGACTGCGGTGTATAGCTAGCTTAAGAATAAATTCTTCTCCTCAATATATTCCTGACCTAGTTCCAGTTTTTCCATTGGCGAAGGAATCCAACTAAAGCGCTGAGTTTTTCTATTGTTTTGCGGTTTATTCCTCGTATATGTAGAAGATAATATGTAGCTCACATTCTAGTTTCCTTTCAATACATAGTAATAGTGCATTCTTTGATCCGAGGCGATTCTCTTGTGTTTTAAATCTTTGCAAAAACTGCAGGAATTTAAAGGAAAATTTTCTAACTATACGTATTCTTTGACTGTCTCATTGGTGTAGTGGTTGCAAGCGAAAGAAAGAATTTGCCTTTATTTGCGGTAAACATGACGCATACAAAAAAAACTGGGAAAATACTGTTTTCGAGGAAAACAACAATAATGTACATATAGATGGCGCCACGTGTACGTTCCGTTCTGAACCGATAATTGTAATGGCCAAACAACAACCTGAATTGATTGTCAAATTATAAAGTAACGCGAGCAAAGCTTGCTATATTCTGCTTTTCCCTTCAGGGATTGAAGTCGTGATATTGTGTTAGCGTTACTTATTCTTTATTCTTTCTTTTTCTTATGAAAGCTTGTCAAAACTTAAAATAAACAAGCTGCCACGCTGAAAAATATACAATGTAAAGTTTTTTTTTAAATTACTAACGATTCTACCTGAAGAATTTCATGTTTTAAGGAAAACAAAACTTTTTAAATTAATTTATGGCAGCCGTGTTACTGAGGGGCGAATTTATAATTGTGTCGCCGAACGACGCACGCGAATGTTTTTTGTTAAGATATGACATCATCCTTGTATTTCCCTATGGCGTAGATAGAACTGCTGTAGAGGGCAGTGGTGGCCAGTGGTATCGGCCTCGATTTACGAGTTGTAGGTCGTGAGTTCGAACCCAAGCAGGCGTTTTCAAAGTCAAAGTCAAAGTCAAAACATTTATTTCAAATAAGCACAAGAATGGCACTTTTGAACGTCAAAATGAATAAGAAATAGAATTGATTCTAGTCGCCCCTTCCAAAAGGTAGTTTCGTGTGGAGAAGAATGGGCAAGAAACTCCACCGTTACTCTTTTAAAATGTTTCACAATGTTTTGTATACATTTATTATAACATTATATGTGAAGACGATGCACCCAGACTGAAAACAATACACCACAAAAGGTGAAAAGAAAAACACATGTAGCAGTGGCAAGTAAACTTAATTATGTCATAAGTACATGGTGCTCACATATTTACAAACATTCTAAAAGTTAATAATAATAAATTAATCATTGTGTGAGAAGTTATTCCAATATAATAAAAGAATATGGTACAAAATTATAAATTATTACCTAATTTACTTAGCAACCAGTTTGATTTTGTCTAGACACTAGATGGTCCTGTGGAGCAGGACCAGCATGTTTCCAAGCATCCTTATCTTTGATAATAGCTTCTGCCCGCGACTTCGTCCGCGGAAAATTGCGATATACTGTAACTGTTTAGGCAGCGCATGCAAATAATTCTGTTTTCGGAGGTATTTCTTTCCGACTTGCTAGACGAAAATTGCGATAGCTCGGCTAATATGTATGATATAAATATAATTTATAGCCTATAGCACTCAGGAATAATGTAGCTTTCTATCAGTGATTTTTTTTTTGAAATTGGATCATTAGCTCCGGAGATTATCCCCTACATACAAACTTACAAATTTACAAATTTTACCTCATTATAATATTAGTATAGAAGTATAGATAATCCTCTAATTTGTAATAAGCTTATTTACAAGCTTTACTTTGTGTATTTAATTTCATCACCACTGCTCTCAAAAACGGTGAAGGAAAACATCGTGAGGAAACCAGCATGTCCTAGAACCAAAAAGTCGAAGACACCCGCGTGGTGGTTTATGGCCCTTTCCTCTCTTAAAGAGCAGACCTGTGTACAGACGCCAGCACATCAAGCTACCCCTAACTGTCAAATTTTCCCAATTAAAAATGAACCTTATGTCTTTGCAATAAAGTTGAAATACTATCAAAGAAATTTGACAGATTGTGGTAACTTGATGTGCTGGCCTCTGTACCTGCAGTGGATACATTATAGGCTGATTATGTAGACAGAACTGTTTATATCACACCCACATTTCGCCACATACCCATGTTATAGGGGACGAGACTATTGCTGGACGCGGACCCAAACTTCGAGCTAGTAATGAGAAATTCCATATGCAAAAATCCAAATTTTCCTGACGAGGGAATCTAATCCAGGACCTCATGCTCAGCAGTAGCGTTTGAGACCACTAGACCAACGAGGCAGTCGGGTAGTCATTCAGGGTGGAGATTATTATTATAGATATTACTTGGCCACGAACTCAGAAAGTAAAGAGGCCAGCACATCAAGTTACCCCAATAAGTCAAATTTCTTTGATCGTTTTTCAACTTTATTACCAAATTATAAGGTTCATTTTCAATTGGGAATATTTGACAGTTTGGCATAACTGAACCTGCTGGTGTCTGTAAATCATTGAATAAATCCTTTTTGTTACTTGCCCGGATTTTAACCCACTACCTCGTGAATAAGAGGCTCGCCTTAACCACTCTACCATAAAACGGGATTGCCCGAAAGGGTTACCGCTACCCCGGAACATAAAGGTCTAAGGAAGGAACATGGATGGGTTTTAGTCAGTTAGAGTCTGACACTCCCTTCCGCTCCACCCAGAGTGGGATCATTTGATGATTTCCCGCTCTCAGAAAAAAAAGCCACTCTACCATCGATCGATACCTACTTTCGATCATAAATTTATTCCGCAGCGAAATAAGTGGCCACGAATTCTGTCGGCTTTTTCCCAAACTACAGCAAAATATCATAATTCTCTTGAAGACCCGTCTCATGAAATATTTTTCCGATACTCGATAAAATATTGGGATTAAGAGGATTGCCTTTACTTTTTTCTGACACGATCTTTTCTTATCTTAGATACGTCTTTACGTCTATTGTGAACTACTCTTTAGGGAGTTGGGAAATTTATTAATTAGATATTAAATTATTTTCTTTATATATTTCATTTTAAAAAGAGGGTCATAGAATTGTGTATTTGACAGAGTAGTCAATAACGTTACTTTTTATGAATTGTCAACGCGGAATTAGTACTTGCGTGATTTGTATGAATTATAACATCGTGAGGAAACCGGCATGCCTGAGAGATATTTCTCAACAGCATGTGATGCTAAGTCAGAGGCCCATGGGCAGCATTAAAACTCTGACACCAGGTTAGTCGCTAACCACACGAAGAAGAAGAATAACAATGTGACGTCACAGATTTTTGAAATCAAATTGAATACTTATTAACATTAAATACAGAATTATATCCTCGCATAATATTTAATTTCTGCACGGTGATGGAAGTTTTAAGACGAGCGGCCTTTTTTCTATGTGTTTTCGTATTCTATTTTTGACCGTGTCAAATAGGAAATTTTTTTATTAATTATCACTATCTTAATTTAAAGTTCCTCTGTATTTTAACCACTTTTCATTAACAGCTAGGCTAATTATCGCCAATCTATTAAATAAAAAACATTACTCCCTTTAGGGGTAATTTAGAAAAAATAAAAAAGTCTTTACAGTGATGAGATCGATTCCCAGGTAGAATATTTTAACGTACGTTTTTATGTAACACTACTTAGGTCTATCAAAATCCTTTTTGATAAATTGGGTAGGTTTATCTTCAAGTACGATTTCGGACCAATGGATATCTAATTTTGTATGTAGTGGGTTGTTAACTTAGGTCAATAAATACATTAATATAAATCAATCAATATGCCTCGCCTTTTCTCAACTATGTTGGGGTCGGCTTCCAGTCTAACCGGATGCAGCTGAATACCAGTATTTTACATGGAGCGACTACCTATAAAAAAAACATAAATAAAAGTTTAAAAAATAGCAGTGATGTGACCAGCCTGCCAAATTTGAGGTCTCGAGTTCGAACCCGAGGCACGGACCTCTGACTTTTCGGATTGATTTGCATATTGGAAATCACTTGCTTAAAAAACGGTGAAGGAAAACATTGTGAGGAAACCAGGCATGCCTGAGAGATATTTCTCAACATGTAAAGCTACTAAGCTATCACTATTGATGTTTTGGTGTTAAATACTTGAACATTTAATGCTGTCTGGCATTGTTCCTATAAAATTTTGGAATAGAAAGGAAAGCCTGTATATTCCAGTTTATCTGTAATCAGTGCTTACCTCTGTAGACCGCATTACCACATACCGTCGAATTTCGGCTTGCGGTTGCGGTAGACACTGATCTATATTTCATTTCTCCGGTTTTCAACGATATACTGGCATATTAATTAATACAATTGGGTATTTGACAGGGTAGTCAATAACGTTACTTTGTGATTCCATATTTTATCTTTGGCCGTTTCAAATAGTCAATACCGATATTATACTGTACAATTCACTTGGAACCTCAATTCAATGGCGAATTCATTTGTTTTTAAAGTACTTAAATGATCGCGGAGTGACAACGAGACAGCGTTCGAATTTCGAAGTGATGTTTTTAAAGAATTTATAGGCTGTTCTTCATGTCCAAATCTCACCACATTCGAATCGATTTTGAATATTTGGTTTTCCTAATTTAATTCTCCTAAACTTTGGTTTCGTAAGAAAGCGTCCAAATACCTAGCATTTTTGGACTCCTTAAATTGAAATATTGGTAAAACTGACAGATCTTCATGACGGTCGTTATAATTATGACGGCACCGCTCTCCTAGCAAACCTAACAATTTAGTAAAGAAAACCTCAATGAATCTCTTTCTACCCTCAAATACAATAAATAAATATATTTAACATCTGTAAATATACATCATGCGTTGTATACACGTGGTGACAAATTAACATCGTAATCAAAACGACAGGATGGGGTGAAAAGTAATAAATAAACGTCAGAAAACATCTGATACGGCCCGTTTATTCCAACACCTGTATCCATTGAATTATTGATAAGGGATACAGTGAAAGCCTTTTAAAAACAGCCTTGTGACGTCACTAAATATTTAAAAAGGGAAAAGGGATTTTAAATCGGGAATAGGGATTTGAATGGCCTGAAATGATTTTGTGGTGTTGATCGGTTTCGGACTTAATTGTCTATTGTTTTTCATAAACCATAGACACGCTTTAAATCGGGCATGACTTCCATTTTTCCAAAGCAAGGCGACGGGCGTGTTTAGCAAGCTATTGACGAGCTCGTGGCTAAGTAATAACAGCCGCAGCGGTCGATCCATCAGGTTAAGCTACGCTAGCCGAGGTTGCTCGGTGGATGGGTGACCATCTTTACATACCGAGACTTTTCCATGCCTCAAAAAGCACGTTAAGCCGTTGCTCCCGGCTGTCATTTGTGAATCTTTGACAGTCGGGACCGGTCCTGGAAAGCCTGAAAGTCTGACAGCCAGTCTTACCAAGGGGTATCGTATTACTGGGTTGTGGAGGTCAGATAAGCAGTCGCTCTATGTAAAATACTGGTATTCAGCTGCAGTTAGACTGAACCTCCATCATAGCTGGGAAAAGGTTAAGCCGATTGATTGACTGGTTGCTAGCATTAGGTGGAACGATAGCTCACGTCACTTTAGTATTCTTATTGAGATTTTTACAGAATTGACCGACTGGTCCTGATCAGACTGTGAGCAACCCATTACTCAACATCCGCAAGCCCGCTCCTTCTTTATATGAAAGCATAATTGTGCAATTCTTTATATCAATCAACAATCCATAGGTAATGCTTTTCCATAGGTACCTACTGCTTTGGAATGGGCAACTAGCTTCATCTTTCTGACTGACCGACCCCTTGACAATTCAAAAGTGCCTGTAATTGGTTTATCACTTCACTACATAGTATAAAACAAAGTCGCTTTCTCTGTCCCTATATACCTATGTATGGTTAAATCTTTAAAACTACGCAACGGATTTTGATGCGGTTTTTTTAAATAGATAGAGTGATTCAAGAGGAAGGTTTATGTGCATAATTTGTCGACATAATATGCGGGCGAAGCCGCGGGCGGAAGCTAGTTTGAAATAAATGCTTTGAGTTTGAGTTTGAATAATACACGTAACTCCCACGATTATTAGATCATAACAAAAGGCATTATCAATCAATTGGGTACATAATAGTTCCAATTTATTTAAATAGCTTAAAGAGAGGTCGAAATTAATTTGATATCTCATGCAAACACAATGTTATGTTTAATGTTTTATTGAATTCTGTGTTCGGATTACACGGGACTGAACATGAAATTTTATTGCCTGCCGCTACTGCCTTGCAGAGTAAAATTTTAACACAGAAAATATCCAGTTCTATAAATTCTGCTGAAGAATTTGCAGAATTTATAGATTATGGCCAAGTTTGTACAGAGGCCAGCACATCAAGCTACCACAATCTGTCAAATTTCTTTGATCGTATTTCAACTTTATTGCATAGACATAAGGTTCATTTTTAATTGAGAAAATTTGACAGTTAGGGTTAGCTTGATGTGCTGGCGTCTGTACGAAACCATCCATCTCCCTTTTTTTAATGACCCCTCCCGCTCTGCGTGGAGCAGAAGGGAGTGTCAGACTCTTACTGACCCATCCATGTTCCTCCCTTAGCCCTTCACGTTCCGGGGTAGCGGTAAACCTTTCGTACAATCCCGCTAAAAACCAACCCCCCTCCAACAGATATTTTATGTGATATGGTAGGTTTTTAAGGATCTTTATGCGAAGATCATCATCATTCTCCTGCCCTTATCCCAATTTATTTGGGGTCGGCGCAACATGTTTCTTTCTTCCATACTTCTCTATTAGTCGTCATCTCGGTAGTTACTCCCTTCCTAGCCATATCATCTTTCACACAATCCATCCATCGTTTCTTTGGTCTCCCTCTACTTGTATAGCCATCCACATTCATGCTCACAACTTTCCTGACAACATTTTCCTCATTCCTCCGCATAACATGCCCATACCATGACAACCGATTTCCACACAACTTTTCGGTCACCGGTGTCACTTTCAGACTTCCTCTTATATACTCATTCCGTATTTTATCCATTCGGGTAACACCACACATCATTCATAGCATAGCATTCTCATCTCAGCTGCATGCAATTGTCTTTCATCCATTCCTTTTGTGGTCCAACACTTTGATCCATACAAGACGGCTAGTCTAACCATGTTTTTATAAATCTTCCCCTTTATGCGAAGATATAATTGTGAAATTGCATTTAATTCTAATAAGTAAGTATTCCATTTGATTCTAAAAATCTTTGACGTCACATTGTTATATTAATGGGTAGATCACAGTCTGATCAGGACCAGCCGTGCTATTTTGTAACAATCTCACCGCGAAAACGTAGTTGTTGTTGTTAATTGTTACTTCAAGATGGCGTGACAGATTATATTATTACTGGGTGTCTAATAAGATTACGGATTACGGCGGCTAAGCACCTCATACATATATGAAATCATCTAGCGAGGCGTGGGTGATATTAATGTGACTTGACGGAAGGTTGGGTAACATTAAAGTTGCTGTAAGCTTGTGAGGTGCCAGTTTGGAGGTTTCTTAACCAGAGTTTATTTATTCTATATTGAAAATATGAGGAGCACGTGGCTAAGTAATAATGATCGATCTATCAGGTTAAGCAACACTTGCCGGAGTTTGGTCCGTGGATGGGTAATCATCTTTACCTACCGAGACTCCAAGACTCCGTGCCTCAGAAAGCACGCTAAGCCGTTGGTCCCGGCTGTCATTCGTGGATCTTTGACAGTCGTTACGGGTCGTCAGAAGCTTGAAAGTCAGACAGCCAGTCTTACCAAGGAGTATCGTAGTCGCTCCATGTGTAATACTGGTATTCACCTGCATCCGGTTAGACTGGAAGCCGACCCTAATGGGAAAAGGCTAGCAATATTGATAATTTATTCTAAAATGCTATTTGTTTGATATCTTATTTCTGGACACACTTAGTTATGGAAGACTTTTTTCTATGATTGATAACTTTTTTGAATGTAATAAGAGTTTATCGACGACCTCGGGAACCAGGCATTACAGTGTGCAAATATAGGTACAGACGCCAGCACATCAAGCTATACCTAACTGTCAAATTTTCCCAATTGAATATGAACCTTATTATTCAAGTCTCAATGTTTTGCATGTTCCTACTATTTAAAGCACCTGCCATCTAATCTCTTCACCACCCTTGGTTGACTGGTAGAGAATGCCTAAGGCATTAAGTCCGCCTTTGTACCTTTATTGTGTGCGAAAAGTTTAAATAAATAAATAAATAAACCTTATTGTTTTGTAATAATGTTCAAAAACTATCAAAGAAAGACAGATTTGGGTAACTTCATGTTCTGGCATCTGTACAATCAGAGTCAATCATATAGCGGTGAACGGGCTGTTCTTCTAAACAACAAAGAAATTACATCGCAATCAAAGACTTAAACATAATATTGATTAAATGTGGGAATACTACTTAAAGGTACAACTCTGCCCATCCCTTTGAGGATACAAGGCATGATGTTATGTTTTTTAAACCAATCAAAAGTCAACACGTGCAACGACCCAAGCATGCCTTAAATAACAGACCTATTTTTAAAATATATTTTTGTTCTTTTTTGACTAAATAAGTGCTTAAATAAAAATCCAACAGTTTTCATTTACCATTTTAATTTTCAGAATAAATCATAAAATAAATCCTATCATTAAAAAAAAACAAAAAAGGTGACGTCAAAAGAAAAACAAGTGAAGTGATCCAATACCTACCCTAGTGTTTGAATAATTTTGTGCGTAAAATAATGTAAGGACCCAATACTGCTAAATGTCTGAGGGGCCGTCTCGTTTGCCGTCTGCCCTGACCCCAAAATGCAAGCCGCACGAGATGTGGGCTGCCATGACAAGATCCATTGAAATACTGGTCGCTTTCTTCGAATATTATGCACAGAGGTAAGATTAGTACTAAGTTTTGATGACAAGAGTCCTGGGGCTCAATTCTGTAACTTTGAGTTTATTAAGCAACACTATACACACATTGTCACTACAGACATTATGTTGCCACTGTTGCTTTGGTATTCCGCAAAAACTTTGACAAGAGACCTTTTTTTTTTTTGAGGGTGGGAACTTATCAAATGTCGCCTCCCGCTTTGGTTGGAGCGGCAGGGAGTGTCAGACTCTTACTGACTAAAACTCATCCATGTTCCTTCCTTAGCCCTTTGTGTTCCGGGGTACGGTAACCCTTTCGGACAATCGCGCTTATGGCAAGAGACCTGACGGCATGTCTTTGTTTCCATGGGAGGTGGGTACACTTCTAGTCTGGGTCGCAACGTGTGTCGATCTCATGCCATCATATTTTAAGGGCTCGGTGTACTGCCCTGGCGCTGCTGCTTCGGCTGCGGAATGCCTCAAACCTCCGAACCACCGTGCAGTTTGGGGTTGAAACCCTCGGGGCGTGGGTTTCAAAAGCTTATAGTTTATTCCACCCAAGGAAAAGCGTTTTCCTTGGACAGAAGCTAAGCATTGCCATACAACAGTGCCTTGGGTACATGAGTTGACAGCGATGCGGAGGCATTTTTCGACGCCATATTACGTTATATATATTTTTTGGTTTTAGGTTGTATATGGATTTAATAATAGATTTAAATCATTTATTCTGGCTAAATCATTTATTATGGCTGCGAAATTCAAATTTTTGTACAGATAAAGGAGATTTTGTAAAGCGTCAAGTTAGACCGAGAAATTCAAATTTTCTTGCGTTTTTTTTTTGCCATTTGCAGGCAAGTATCTAAACTATTTAAACATCCCATAAATAACTTCAACACACCAATACATTTAACCAATACAACTTATCCCATTAAAAACACACTTAAACCCACCACATCACCAGACAGAAGACAGATCTAATTTAAATTCCCTTTAGATAAACACGGTCATAATTCTACAGAAGTTAGTATTATCTTCGTGGCAAGCGAATAAACATCGTACTGTCGAGAATAAACATACTCGCAGCTACATTGTTTTAAGACAGAGCTTTACCTGTAAGTTAGGTTCACACAAGGAGTGTAAAGTGTGCTTACAGGCTTTATAGAAAGGCGACTGTACTTTGGTATCAAGTTCAAAAAAAAAATTGTCTTTGAAAAATTGTGATGTCATTCTTTAAATATTATTTCGAAATTCGAACGCTGTCTCGTTGTGAATCCGCGATGATTTACTTTAGAAACAAATGAGTTCGCTTTCGAATTGTGCTCACTTGAGTGCGGTCACTGTATAGCACACTACTAATATATTTTACGGACAACAAAGTGATCCCATAAGGGTTCCTTATTCCTTTTTAACTACGGAACCCTAATGCAACTTCATGTGTTGCTTTCACACCCATACTAAAATGCGATTAGAGATATAACTACGACTATATGATGGTCCACCCCTCCAAAATACAAAACGTTTGAAAGTATTTGTGAAAATAATTACAAAGCGCCACCAAGACTCACAACGCATGTCGCTGCCGGCCTGCTACTGAGGACGAATACTTACAACTACATACAAACTCTTTCGTAAGGATGTGACTGCAACCATTGAAACAGTAATTTGGAGGGGCGCGCCATGTTATCGTAGTTTATCCTTCCAATGATGACTGTAGTAAAAACTGACTATGCTTTTCTGCAACACGGGCCTTAGCTGGCTTATAAAGGGTGTAACCGAAAGGATATATATGTACACACAAAAGCATTATGCTACAGACCACCAAACTGAACAATTTTTACGCAAAAAAAAATCTGCTGTTTTATACATTTTTGGTCACGTGACTTGTCGAAATGTAAGGAACAGCTGATTTTTTTTTCACAATTTCGGAGTTGGTCCCATACTAAAAATTATTCAGTTTGGTGGTCTGTATCATATCCTTTTGTATGTATATACCCTTTCAGTTACACCCAGTAAACTTGTCAACGTCCCTCTGAGAGATGTTCTATATAAGTGACATTCCTGTTTTATGCAGCCACGCGTCTGACCTTCACGACCCGTAGGGAAATCAGTTACGCAATATGCTAGCATTATGCAATACAGGTGTGTTGGGTATAAATCTTTTTGACATATTTTGTGACGTTTACGGAAGCATGGAGTGACATTTTTGACAGTCGAACGTAAATAATATGATGATATTTTTATATTCCATTATTTTATGCTATAAGTAAAATAACCGCAATTTTGTGTAATATTGTTAGACACAATACCTTCAGCGGGATTGTCCGAAAGACTTACCGCTGCCCCGGAAAATAAAGGGCTAAGGAAGGAACATGGATGGGTTTTAGTCAGTAAGAATCTGACACTCCCGTCCGCTCCAACCAGAGCGGAAGGCGTCATTTGATGATTTATTATCCTTAAAAAGAAGGCTTGTTCTAAGAAATTCTAAACACAAACCCAATTACACTTTACCCGACCTGGGATTTGAACCTAGGACCTCATGCTCAGGAGACGAGCTGAGCAATTTTCAACGGCAAATATATTGTATTTATTTATTCAATAAGGTATATACAATATATTATAATCTAACTCTAAAACTAAAAATAATAAAGGTATTATGTACAGAGGCCAGCACATCAAGTTACCCCAATCTGTCAAATTTCTTTGATAGTATTTCAACTTTATTGCAAAGACATAAGGTTGAAAGGTTCATTTTTAATTGAGAAATTTTGACAGTTAGGGATAGCTTGATGTGCTGGCGTCTGTACAAGTATTTAAAACTAATAACTAACCAAAATATGGCGTCGGCAAATTCCTCCGCATCGCTGTCGACTGGTAATGTAGGTACCCAATTTAAGAGACTGGCAGTATTGCCACGTTGCATGGCAATGCTAAGCCTCTGGCCAAGGTAAAAGCCAGCCCTTGGGTCACGGGAAATATATTCTAAATGGCTGTAATCATTTGAAAATTCGGTTTTACTAAGAGTAGGACCGTACCTAACAAAATAAATAATTATATAAAGAAAGATCTACTATTTTTACAACACAAAAATAAACATTATAACAGTTAAACACAATTAAAATTAAACACTAGTCTATTTTACCACAAGAAAAACCATTTAGAGAACAGACTAAGTATTTATAAGCCACTTAGTATGAAATATAACCACTTACTAACAAAATGTAGTGATATTATAACAAATTTATATCTCAACTGAACAGAACCATTAAGCAATAAGCTTTTTTAAAACCTAAATTTATGACACAACTTAAGGTGAATACGCCAGGGTAGACCGTGGGCCCCTCAGGGCCAAGTGGGCCCCTCAGGGCCAAGCCTGCCGGGTAAGCGGGATTGTCCGAAAGGGTTACCGCTACCCCGGAACATAAAGGGCTACGGAAGGAACATGGATGGGTTTTAGTCAGTAAGAGTCTGACACTCCCTTCCGCTCCACCCAGAGCGGGAGCAGTCATTGGATGATTTCCCAGCCTTAAAAAAAAAAAAAAAAAGGGTAGACCGTGGAATTCAAATTTTCTTTTTTGCCATTTGTAGATTGCTATTGAGTTTTATGTTGATCAAAATATTATTCTCCTCCGTAGCACGTACAGAGGCCAGCACATCAAGTTACCACAATCTGTCAAATTTCTTTGATAGTATTTCAAATTTATTGCAAAGACATAAGGTTCATTTTTAATTGAGAAAATTTGACAGTTAGGGTAAGCTTGATGTGCTGGCGTCTGTACATATACAAAGTGGAGACTACATTACGATCATAAATTAAACTGCGTATATCTAATGCTGTCCCAAGCCTACATACGAAAATTCAATCAAATACTTATATCCAATAGTTTAGTCACTATAGCTAGTCAAAGATTGGCAAAACCCATAGTCGGTCCACCACTATTATTTAGTTCGTTTGAAAAAATCACTTTTTTAATTTCGGTTTTAGGATTTATTTGATAGTTATTCATTAGTATGGTCAGTGTTTTCATTTATGGTCGTATTGTTTTCTCTACATTGTATATAGAACAAGGTGCCTAGACAAGTTTTAATTGCTCCGCATCGATTCGATTCGGATTGTCAAGAAGCCCACTTGTCAACGCATTTGTATGAGAATATTGATCGAGTTTCGTTACACAATTTGACATTGTCTAGCTCTAGGCGATCGAAAACGATTGATCACGTGATATTTCGAAAGCTTATGCCAATTTCATACATTTCGGATTTATCCAACTTCGCTATCGTTAATGAAAATGTGACTTTGTCTTGGCTCCCTGTTATCATTAAAAACATACAATCCTCTAAGTTGGAAGAACTTGACTCTAAGTCTACACATTTATCGTATGAGAAGTAACATACTCGTACAAATACAAACTGACATTGACCTGAAAATCGCAAAAAACTTTTGACAATTCTAATTTCCCACCACCCTTAAAAACTAGACTTAAAAGCTAGGCCCCACACTAGAAACTCCTTCCATGTGAAAAATCCATAAAATGGATTCGGGTTACAGTACACTAGGGTTGCCTGATTTTAGCTGGGAATTGAATTCGATAAATTTTCCGTCTCCGCTCCGTTCCGCGTCAGTGGACATAGCTACAGTTGAATGAAGATTGGAGTAATAGGGAGAGGTCAGTTTTTTTTTTATAAAATGAAATTAAATGGCCAACCTCTGGCGAAGCGATTCGTATAAAGCCACGTTCCCACGGCCTTTTGACTGACAGAGCTGTCGCGGCCCGTGATGATAATTCCGACGGCAGGCCCCATCAGATGGGAATGGGCTGTACGCATCGGCCTGTCAGTCCGCTTTCTCGCAGGCCTGTTCGCGCATCCTATAGGACCACAGCTTTACACAACTTGCTATGTCAACTAGCATGCTTGGGTGAAGCATTATGCTGAGCGATGGCCGTTTGGTGCGTGACGCATTTTCCCACAACTTGTTGTTTTTTCCTGCGTCATGTTTGTCGCAAAGAAACATATTTTCATTCTTTCAACAACAGTGCCAGGATGTTTTATAACGTGATCAAAGTGGGTTACGTAGTAAGCGGTATGTTTGGAAAGGGTTACCGCTACCCCGGAACATAAAGGGCTAAGGAAGGAACATGGATGGGTTTTATTCAGTAAGAGTCTGACACTTCCTTCCGCTCCATTCAGAGCGGAAGAAGTAATTGGATGATTTCCCAGCCTCAAAAAAAAGTGGTATAAATAAACGGTAGAAAAAACTGAAAATACAAAACCAAAGACACACAATAAATTATTTTTCACTTTGTAGTGTTTAAATATATAAAAGGAGGGAAAAAAAAAATCAAAGGGCATCAAAAAATTCGTCCACAGGTCAACAGGAAAAGTTCTCAAAAGGCTGGCAGCATTGCCACGTTATATGGCAATGCTGCCATACAACGTGGCAATGCTAAAAGTATACATATTATACTATATTATACTATATTATATTATATTATACAGTGTTTAAATGAATGAATTCAAAGTTGTAACCACACACGTTCACACGATTGCCTTTAGTCCTCTCACCGCGCCTTCGCACTCCGCCTCAGTGGACAGGCAGCCTAAAGCCGCCATATTGGTTAGTTTCCATTTTAGAATCAGCCGTGCGAAACTTTGGTATGAATAAAGCTATCCCCTTTTTCTTGTTGAATGCATTGGAAATGGCGAATATTTTATTTATCGGATTCAATTTAAATTGTCTGGTTTCTGTTTCGTTTCCAGCAAGAGAAGTGATGATTTATTTAATGTTAGGAGTTTTTTCTTAGAGAGGGATCCTGTCCCTGTATTGCACAGAATTGACAATTTGAAACGGTCAAAAATAAAATATGAAATTACATAGAAAAAAAAAACCGCTCGTCTTTAAAACTTCCATCACCGTACAGAAATTAAATGTAATTGTAAAATTTCATTTAATGCTAATAAGTATTCCAATTGATTCTAAAAATCTGTGACGTCGCATTGTTATATTACTAATCACGTACAAATTCTGCTTTTTGACAATTCATAAAAAGTAACGTTATTGACTACCCTTTCAAATACCCTATTCGAAAACGAACTCATTTGTTTTTAAAGTAATCAATGCATACCTATTCAAAACGAGACACCGTTCGAATTTGTAATTTCGTTCGATGTTTAGACAGAACAGAACTACTATGTATATTCTGGCCACCGACAGAATGCGTTTCTGATACGTCTCATTTGGACAAGATTGGGAACAAATAAAGTTCAAATTCGCAAAGCACGTTTTCTTCTGTGACAGGAGCGAATTTTCACATTGGCTGGAGTGTACAGTGTAACAAAAAATTATCGGCGCACGAATGACGTTGATATGAATGAATGTCAGTTTCTGCGTGATTGTCCGATAGGGTTAGCGCTACCCCGGAACATAATGGGCTAAGGAAGGAACATGGATGGATTTTAGTCAGTTAGAGTCTGACACTCCCTAGCGCTTCACCCCGAGCGGGAGGGATAATTTGATGATTACCGACCCTCAAAAAAAATTGTCGGATTCACGATGTCCGATTTTGACCACGCGGGAAGAGAACTTTGTAGCTTTACCCAGTAACTGGGATGTAGTAGTGGATGTCAAATACAAGACACAGCCACACACTAGACAAAATCAAACTGGTTGCTAAATAAATTAGGTAATCACTACATAGTATAAAACAAAGTCGCTTTCTCTGTCCCTATATCCCTATGTATGCTTAAACCTTTAAAACTACGCAACGGATTTTGATGCGGTTTTTTAATAGATAGAGTGATTGAAGAGGAAGGTTTTTGTGTATAATTTATCAACATATTATGCGGGCGAAGCCGCGGGCGGAAGCAAGTAATATATAATTTGTACCACACTGTTTTATCATTTTGCAATAACTTTAACTCACACATTGATTGATTTATTATTATTTACTATTAGAATGTTTGTAAATATGTGAACACCTGTATGTATTTATGACATTATTAATTTTACCTGTTATTGTTTTTGTAGTAAGTATTTTTATTCTGGGTGCATCGTCTTCACGTATAATTCAAATATACAAAACATTGTAATAAAGCTTGCTTGCTTTGCAGTTTGGCAGAGGTCTTTTAAAAAAATATGTCTGTGAATAAACACTTTTTCATTTTATTTTTTATTAAAAGAGTAACGGTGGAGTTTTTGCCCATTCTTCTCGATACAAAATTGTCTTTTGGAAGGGGCGACTAGAATCAATTCTATTTCTTGTCCATATTGACGTTTAAAAGTGCCTTACTTGTGCCTATTTGAAATAAATCATTTGACTTTGACATTAATGTAAAATACAACACATAGCCACATTGTAATACTGAAAGATGACCAAAATCTAGAACTCAGAAAAGCTAGACGAATGGTCTGTATTTGTTTCCGTTGGAACAAAACATGACGATGAGTTATGGCACTTGAAATTTGGGGCAAAATTTATCGTTTTTGTTATGCCAAAGTGTTACACTTAGGTAAAAACCTGCTATTCTCGGCGTATAATAAATTAACTTTCGAGGTCGCAAGTCAAAGGTTACAAAACTAGTATTAGCTTGTTTTTAGGGTACCGTAATCCAAAACGTAAACGAAACTCTTTAGGATCACGTGAACCTTTCTCTCAGGAACGCGTGAAGATATCAAGTTAAAACTTATAAAAAATACCTGTGTCTATGGTCTCTTCCAGCTGTGCAATACAAAACAAACTTTTAAGTCAACGCGATCAATTTATATGACCGTTTACGTTGATTTTTTTGCGATTTGACAAGGGAATGAATCAATCAAGACGTAATGTTTTGGCATAAACCGAAAATATGTAGTTTGACAAAAAAAAAGCGCATACTTAGTTTTACATACTTACTGAATATTGCCGGTTGATGCAATATCCGTGTCTACAGATCAAATTACTAAGTTATTTCTCCCTTACATTGATTTGACTTTTAGTTTAAAAAGAAAGAAAATATGTTTATTCTGCACAAACAAAACGCACGTCTGTAAAAAATGTACTTAGTCACTAAATACAGGTAAGCGGGATTGTCCGTAAGGGTTACCGCTACCCCGGAACATAAAGGGCTAAGGAAGGAACATGGATGAGCTTTAGTCAGTAAGAGTCTGGGACTCCCTTCCGCTCCACCCAGAGCGGGAGGGGTCAAATGTTGATTTCCCACCCTCAAAAAAAAAGTCCCTAAATACACCCGTAAAGCAGCTAAAAAACCAAAGCAATAATGTTTATACTGAACCCTCGGTGTAAGAATCCAACTCGCAATTGGTCGGTTTTTATTTTATTAAAATTCTGTACCCTACGCTAGGCTAGGTAGGTAGCCACCGACTAGCGGTCGACTTTGCGTTGATGGAGGCTATTTTAATGTACTTTCATTTTGCTTTTCTGCTAATCCACTACATCAACAAATTAGCCTTTTAACCCTGTGACTACGAGTTACACGACACGTGTTTTGCTATAGCAAATTCTAAGAGAGAAAAAAAATTAAAGTCTAGAGCAACCCAGAGTCACCCCAACGCGGCATGAGAGCCTAGACAAGTGTCAATCGCTCCGTGTCGATTCGATTTCAAAATTTGTTGGTCGAACAATTCGTTGTATCAGCGATTCAGATTGTCAAGAACGCCACTTGTCAACGCATTTGTATGGGAATGTTGATCGAGTTTCGTTATACAATTTGACATTGTCTAGCACTTAGCGATCGAAAAGGATTGATCACGTGACATTTCGAAAGCTCATGCCAATACAATACATTTCGTATTTATCTAATTTCGTTATCGTTAGTAAAAATGTGACTTTGTCCAGGCCCCATGCTCAAACAAAAACTATTTATTTATTTATATTAACTATTTATTTTAGGTATTTATTTGTAACTAGATTTAACCCGCGACTTCGTCTGCGTGCAGTTCGGCTATGTCGCAATATCGGGAGATATTTTTGAGACATAAAGTAGCCTATGTCCTTCCTTGGGATGTAATCTATCTCTCTGCCAAATTTTATTGAAATCCGTTCAGCAGAGGTTTAGTCGTGAAAAGGTAACACACAGACAGACTACTTTTGAATTTATAATATACTAGCTTCTGCCCGCGGCTTCGCCCGCATAATAAGTAGAAAAATTATACTCATAAACCTTCCTCTTGAATCACTCTATCTATTAAAAAAACCTCATCAAAATCCGTTGCATAGTTTTAAAGATTCAAGTATACATAGGGATATAGGGACAGAGAAAGCGACTTTGTTTTATACTATGTAGTGAAGAAGTATGATACATGAGTAAATCAATTACAGGCACTTTTGAATTGTCAAGGAGTCGGTCAGTCAGAAAGATGAAGCTAGTTGCCCATTCCAAAGCCCCTTTTGCACTTAACAACGGGAGGGGCGTCACAGCGCGACGGCAATAGTTTCTTCAAATACCTATTTTTCAAATTCCTCGAGACTAGAGTCCCCTCTTAAAAGCTGACGAACAGAATCAGGCAAAGAGCGTACGTGTCGTTTGACACAAGACACGACGCAAGTCGCATCACTCGAGGCCGTGAACGTGGGCTCGTAACCATAAACCCCCAAACTCAACTCAAACTCAAAGTATTTATTTCAAATAAACCAATCACAGGCACTTTTGAATTGTCAAGGGGTCGGTCAGTCAGAAAGATGAAGCTAGTTGCCCATTCCAAAGCCCCTTTTGCACTTAACAACGGGAGGGGCGTCACAGCGCGACGGCAATAGTTTCTTCAAATACCTATTTTTCAAATTCCTCGAGACTAGAGTCCCCTCTTAAAAGCTGACGAACAGAATCAGGCAAAGAGCGTACGTGTCGTTTGACACAAGACACGACGCAAGTCGCATCACTCGAGGCCGTGAACGTGGGCTCGTAACCATAAACCCCCAAACTCAACTCAAACTCAAAGTATTTATTTCAAATAAACCAATCACAGGCACTTTTGAATTGTCAAGGGGTCGGTCAGTCAGAAAGATGAAGCTAGTGGCCCATTCCAAAGCAGTAGGTACCTATGGAGAACAACGGGCAACAAACTCCATGGACACTCTGTTAAACAAAATATGGTTATGGTTACATAATTCATATTATTATTAGACTATGCAGAACGTTAAAAGAATCCGATATTAAACATGTAAAAACAGTACAACAATTAAATTAAAATAAGCTATACCCGTTAAGAGATGACCAGTCTCTACAGACAGCGCCTGTTCACGAACATGACGCATGGATTAGCACCATTCAGCTCAACCATTTTGAAGGGAGCTAAATGATCCAACCTCCTTCAACACGTACCCATCGTATGGTTGTATTTATAATTGATACCTCTGTTCTCAACGCTGGTGTAATATTTATGAAACACCCTTATACCGAGGGAGATAAACGACCTTATTACGGCTTATCATGTGGGCTACATAAGGGTTGGTAAGATAGCGACCTAGTTGTAGCGTTTTATTTATATCTTTTTGACTTTTTGGGTTGTCCTGGGGCAGCTGCTGCAGGTGCAGAAAATGGTGCAAATACTCCAATCTGTACCAATTAGTACTTAAATTAAAATTAATATAAATATAAGTCATTTATTCAAACTAGGCTGAAAATCAGCACTATTTGAAGGTCAAAGATGTATGTTCGAGCCGTTTGGGGTTGAAACACTAGGGCCATGGGGTCCGAGTGCCTACTATGTTTTTCGAGACATCGCGAACTGGTTGGTTGACTCTTCACGTGACCAGAGGGCTGGCCTATTTTTTGGTTTAAGAATCAACATCGCTATACAACGCGGCAATGTTGATTCGATCGCGATGTGGACGAATTTTTTGATGCCCTTTGATTTTTTTTCCTTCCCGTTTTATATACTTGAACATATGTCGTTATCTATAATTATCTATATCTATACTAATATTATAAAGAGGAAATATTTGATTTTTTGTTTGTTTCTTTTGGTTGTTTGAAATGAATAGGCTCCGAAACTACTGGACCGATTTAAAAAAATCTTTCACCGTTGGAAAGCTTGGTTTTCTAGGAGTAACATAGGCTACTTTTTATCCCGGGAAAAACGGGTCCCACGGAAAAGACCACGGTAGCAAAGCCGCGGGCAAAGTGCTAGTTATTAATATTTTAAGTCTTTTTAGGTATTTAAATATTATGTGAATAATGTAAATACTTTCTATAGATTTTATTTTATTTTGAAATAGAAAATGAGATTCCTGGCACTGGTTGTTTGTGTCAGCATACTGCTTTACTCTTAGTCGCTTTTAAAATAAATAATTCCATGACGGTAGACATCGTATTCATGTCAGGCAGGGTAAAACGGGACCCTATTACTAAGACTCCGCTGTCCATCTGTCACCACGCTGTATCTCATGAACCGTGATAGTTAGACAGTTGAAATTCTCACAGATGATGTATATCTGTTGCCGCTATACAAACAAATGCTAAAAAACAGAATAAAATAAAAATGTTTTAGGGAGCCCCCATACAACTGATATGTTTTTTGTTGCGGTATTCATAGATAATGGATGGATGGTGCGAGTCCAACTCGCACTTGCACAGAGGCCAGCACATCAAGTTACCACAATATGTCAAATTTCTTTGATAGTATTTCAACTTTATTGCAAAGACATAAGGTTCATTTTTAATTGAGAAAATTTGACAGTTAGGGATAGCTTGATGTGCTGGCGTCTATACAATATAATCGGCCATCAACTCGACCTAACGCAGTCCACTGCTGGACATACGTCTCTCCCAGCTGCGCCACAACATCCTGAAATTCAGACACAAACTATTGTTAGTGAATACATGATTATGATATTTAGAAAGTCCCTCATCCTAACCACCCGTCACGTGCGCCTCAAAGAGATGTCAGCATTAAGGAAGGGGCCGGAAGCCTGCCGGGTCAGCGGGATTTTCCGAAAGCGTTACCCCGCCCCGGAACATAAAGGGCTAAGGAAGGAACATGGATGGGTTTTAGTCAGTAAGAGGCTGACACTTTTTTCCGATCCATCCAGAGCGAGAGGGGTCATTTCATGATTGCCCACCCTTAAAAAAAAAATTTGGGTCAAAATGATTCAATGCCACAGAACCCTAATGCGGCATAAAATCTATTTTTCACGGGATTACATAAGGCGCGATATCTTTGGGCTTTCGTACAATAAGATATTATGAATGTTAGTGCTATTTGTCTCAAGCTAAGAGGTTTTGTTTTATTATGGGTATTTTTTTGGTTCCTTTACAGGTAAAAGGAATGAGAACTAAAGATTTTTCTTATCTTTTGTATCTTATATTTTTGTATCTTACAGCAGTGGTGGCCCAATGGTAACTGGGCCGGCTTACGAGTTGTAGGTCGTTAGTTCGAATCCAAGCAGGCGCTTTACTTTATGTAAATAATTACATCACTACTGCTCTCAAAACGGTAAAAAAAACATCGTGAGAAACCGGCTTGTCCTAGACCAAAATTCTAAGACATAAACACACAAATAAATACGTGACAATAGCAACACTATAACACGAAATAAATACCTGACAATAGCAACACTATAACACGAAATAAATACCTGACAATAGCAACACTATAACACCAAATAAATACGTGACAATAGCAACACTATAACACGAAATAAATACCTGACAATAGCAACACTATAACACGAAATAAATACCTGACAATAGCAACACTATAACACGAAATAAATACCTGACAATAGCAACACTATAACACGAAATAAATACCTGACAATAGCAACACTATAACACGAAATAAATACCTGACAATAGCAACACTATAACACGAAATAAATACCTGACAATAGCAACACTATAACACGAAATAAATACCTGACAATAGCAACACTATAACACGAAATAAATACGTGACAATAGCAACACTATAACACGAAATAAATACCTGACAATAGCAACACTATAACACGAAATAAATACGTGACAATAGCAACACTATAACACAAAATAAATACCTGACAATAGCAACACTATAACACGAAATAAATACCTGACAATAGCAACACTATAACACGAAATAAATACCTGACAATAGCAACACTATAACACGAAATAAATACGTGACAATAGCAACACTATAACACGAAATAAATACCTGACAATAGCAACACTATAACACGAAATAAATACGTGACAATAGCAACACTATAACACGAAATAAATACCTGACAATAGCAACACTATAACACGAAATAAATACCTGACAATAGCAACACTATAACACGAAATAAATACCTGACAATAGCAACACTATAACACGAAATAAATACGTGACAATAGCAACACTATAACACGAAATAAATACCTGACAATAGCAACACTATAACACGAAATAAATACCTGACAATAGCAACACTATAACACGAAATAAATACCTGACAATAGCAACACTATAACACGAAATAAATACGTGACAATAGCAACACTATAACACGAAATAAATACCTGACAATAGCAACACTATAACATGAAATAAATACCTGACAATAGCAACACTATAACACGAAATAAATACGTGACAATAGCAACACTATAACACGAAATAAATACGTGACAATAGCAACACTATAACACGAAATAAATACCTGACAATAGCAACACTATAACACGAAATAAATACCTGACAATAGCAACACTATAACACGAAATAAATACCTGACAATAGCAACACTATAACACGAAATAAATACCTGACAATAGCAACACTATAACACGAAATAAATACCTGACAATAGCAACACTATAACACGAAATAAATACCTGACAATAGCAACACTATAACACGAAATAAATACGTGACAATAGCAACACTATAACACGAAATAAATACCTGACAATAGCAACACTATAACACGAAATAAATACCTGACAATAGCAACACTACCTATAACACGAAATAAACAATTAAATCATTACTTTAGTGAGTGATTATTTATAAAGATATCTTAAAATTGAAGCTCTCGTACGAATTTAATGACATGAAACAAATTAATGGACTTCATGGATATTGGGAAATTCACGATAACAAGAAGAAATAAATTTGTAGCTTGGCGTGGAGGGCACGCGCGTGCGTTTATGCTCTGGCATTCAAAAGGTCAAAACAACGGATAAAAGTCGTTACCTACATTTTATCTGAAGTAGGTATAATATTATGATAAGATCGCTCTTAAGCGTTTTGCTCATAAACTCACCCTAAACTTATACAGTCTTTTAACGATAGATGTTATCTTCTGGTACTGATAACCTACCGGCTTCTATAAAAGATAAGCCGTGTATTAACCGTTTTTATTCGCTAGGACCCTGTTCTTGCTTTGCTCGTGTGGTTAGTGACTAACCTGATGTCAGAGTTTTTATGCTGCCCATGGGCACAATATAAATATGAACAGTATGGAAACTAGGCCTATTTGTTGAAATAATTACCTACGCTCCACTGCAGCATTAGGGTTGTCACTCTTAATGTTTTTGAAACTGAACTGTATTTATTAAAATATTTGTGTTCTCAAACAATCAAGTTGGAATTAGTTATTTCAACTCGATTGTTTTTTCGATTGTTTACTAATAACATTTAAATAGGTAGGTAATCTCATGGCTTCGGTTAATACCAGTAAAAGGAGATTGTTTATAACACGGAACAGTTTAAAATCAATACACAACAACTTGTGAGCTTTATCAATATGGCGTAACCTTTTACAAGTTTTGGAGTGAGCCGCGGAAAGACGAAAACGTTTCGTGCGATCCTTGTCGGAAGGGCGCGCGGAGGACACCCGCCGCAAACAGCGCGCGGCATGGCGCATAATATGTGGCGCCGATGCCTGATTAACCCGGCGCGGCCGCACACCGTACTATGCGTTTCAACTAAGGATAGGATGACCTTGGCACCATATTGTGACAACAATTAAGATTAACAAAAAAATACTTTATGCAAATCAAAAAAAAAAAAAAACCTCAAAGTCAAAGTCAAAGTCAAAACATTTATTTCAAATAGGCACAAGAATGGCACTTTTGAACGTCAAAATGAACAAGAAATAGAACTGATTCTAGTCGCCCCTTCCAAAAAGTAGTTTCGTGTGGAGAAGAATGGGCAAGAAACTCCACCGTTACTCTTTTAAAATGTTTCACAATGTTTTGTATACATGTATTATAACATTATATGTGTACCTATCTTGTTCATGTAATTTTCATATTATGATTATTGTTTATCTAATATAGGGCCAAGGTCATCCTATTCTTAGTTAAAACGCAATCGCATAGTAGGTACCACGTGTTAACCCGAAAATGTGTGTGCATTAACCATTCGTCTTGACGCGGCACTCACGACTGACAGCACCGCGACAACCGCTTAGGGGTCTCGTCAATTCGCGTGTTTGTGTGAGTGTGCCGTTTCGAACGTTAGTTCGTAGTTTCCGTACTGTTCATATTTATATTGTGCCATGGGCCTCTGACTTAGCATCACATGCTGTTGAGAAATATCTCTCAGGCATGCTGGTTTCCTCACGATGTTTCTCTTCACTGTTTTTTAAGCAAGTGATAATTATACAATACGCACATGAAACTAAAAAACTGATAGGTTAGTCTGTAGAACTGGTCAGCAGGATTATCCGAAAGGGTTGACGCTACCCCGTAACATCAAGGGCTAAGGAAGAAACATGGATGGTTTTGAATCAGTAAAAGTCTGACACTCCGTTCCAGTCCACTCAGAGCGGGAGGAGTCATTTGATGACTTCTAACCCTTAAAAATAAAAAGGTGTTAATTACACAATACGCACATGAATCTGAAAACTCAAAGGTTTGAGTTTTCGGATTCATGTGCTGTTCCTGGGGTTCGAGCTCGAGACCTAAGACTTGGCATTCCGGCGGTCACACCACTAGGCTATCATTGCTAGAACCCTGTTGAGTAGCTCGTTCTGGTGATACGTTCAAAACAAAGCGAACTTCTCTCAGGTGCTTAACATTACTTTTTGGTGGAATAATCTTCTATTTTTTATTTATTGAGGAATGGGCCTGCTCTTGACTGATGGATGGATGAGGTCTATGATGGAGTAAGCATGCCCAGAAGATGCCTGATCACTTTTGCTCTAAAGGCAGATGGGTTATACACGGTGAATTTGAATTCATGGACAGTATTTTAAGGGGTTATTGTACTAATCATTATAACAACTTTAACGATGGGAAAACACACATGAAATCGCGAAAAAAAATCAGCTTTTCCATACATTATGCTCGCTTAACTCGTCTAAGTGTAGGGACCAGCTGATGTTTTTTTCGCGACTTCTGATTTGTTCCCAGGAACTCAGAAGCTAGAAGCTAAAAGCAGATAGTTCCACTGTGAAGTGTAGTCATTTGTTCTACTTCGGAGAAAAAATAAATGAAGTTCCAAGTATCTCTCGCTAAAGAACTTTCCTACTTCGATTCCATGTCATATTATTACACGGTAACTTTGTGACGTCAGCCACTTCTCCAAGATGGCGTCCGGCAGGAAATAGAAACGTCAAACGGTCGCGCCATCGCGCCGAAGCTGTAATGTTTTTAATTAAGTTGATTCAATGTTTAGACCTTGTAGGGTTGCAGCTGTGTTGTACCTAATTATGATTTACGGGTGTTGATATTTTGGGTTGATTTCTATGAAATAACTCGGATAAATGGCCAAAATGTATTATTGTTCTAGAAAATAAATGTTGAGGAGAAAGAAGTTGGCAACTTATAATGTAAGTGCATTATATTAAAGTAGGGCCAACTTAAAATAAAAATATTAGGTTGCGTTGTCTATCAATTTCCAATAATTGGGTATTTGTCTATTCAATTCAAACGAGGTATTCGTACGTGATTTTGTATGAAATATAAAAAAATGACGTCATAGATTTATTGAGTCAAATGGAATACCTATTCACATTAAATCCAATTTTACAATTATTTGTCATGGCTAAGAGATGCGACTCTTTGAAGATGCATAGCATTATTAAGATGTGTATCTCTCAGAATAATATTGTCGCAAAATAATAATACTAAACTTTAATAACATAGATAAGATTTCTGCTTACTAACCCAATATGGATGTTACTTGTCCGAATTTAAGGTTTTTTTTTATTTTTATTTGTGTACTGTGATGGAGAGTCTTAAGACCAGCCATCTTTTTTCTATGTATTATCGTAAAAATTTTTTTTGACCATGACAAATAGCCATGGATAACGGGTGTTTGTTAATATAAAAGTAATTAATTTAAGGAAGTGTAAGGAATTAATACAGGATCGATTCTTAATTGGTGTGACCGTCGGACTGCCAAGTCATAGGTCTCGAGTTCGAACCCAAGCCACGCACCTTTGATTTTACGGATTCATGTGCGTATTGTATAATTGTCACTTTGCTTAAAAATCGGTGAAGGAAAACATCGTGAGGAAACCAGCATGTCTGAGAGATATTTCTCAACAACATGTGAAGCTAAGTCAGAGGCCCATGGGCAGTATAAAAACTCTGACACCAGGTTAGTCACTAACTACACGAGAAGAATTCTTAATTCTTAAGCTTATTGCTTCTAGTGGAAAAGACACGGAATACTGCTCCGCGCATCATATACATAAGATAGGTACGAGTAAATAATAAGTGGAGTTGTGTCGTGGTATATCCGATTGGCACCAAGTTTTTCGGTTAACATCATCATCTGCCTAGCCTTTTCCCAACTATGTTGGGGTCGGCTTCCAATAGAAATACCTACATTAACAAAGTTTGAGAAGAACTCATTAAAAAAAATGATGGAATGGTAAGCATATCTATTTTATTTTTTTTAAGGCTGGGAAATCATCCAATGTCTGCTCCCGCTCTGGGTGGAGCGGAAGGGAGTGTCAGACTCTTACTGACTAAAACCCATCCATGTTCCTTCCGTAGCCCTTTATGTTCCGGGGTAGCGGTAACCCTTTCGGACAATCCCGCTTAATGCATAAGCATACCTAATCAGCCTGTAATGTTCCCACTGCTGGGACATATGTATGTCTCCTCTCTGTGAGAGTAGGCCATTATCCACTACGCGGGCCCAGTGCGGATTGGTAAATGTCACATGTAATCGAATTTCTGTCCTCTATCCATTGATCCGTTGCGTAGTTTAAAAGATCTAAGCGTACAGAGAGACAGACGGCGGGGAGCGACTTTGTTTTATACTATGTAGAGATGAGGAAAATACTGCGTCAGATATTAACAACCTCCATTTTATAAAGTCGTTCGTTTGGGGTACAAGTGGAGAAGACCCGGCAAGAACCTACACAGATACTCTTTTAAATCGGAATATGGTTACAAAATATGAGTTACATCATTCATGTTAAAACAACACATGTGAGAACGATGCAAAACGTAAAAAGATTAAAAAAGAACGAACAAATTTAAAAATCAAAATTAATTTTCAAAAGATCCGTTACAGCTAAGAGATGACCAGTCCCTACTGACGGCGCCCGTTCACGATAATGACGCATGGATTAGCACCATTTAGCTCAACCATTTTGAAGGGAGCTAAAGGATCCAACACACGCACAACCCATAGTCTTCTTCTTTTTCGTGTTTTGGTTAGTGACTAACCTGGTGTCAGAATTTTTATGCTGCCCTTGGGCCTCTGACCTAGCTTCACATGCTGTTGAGAAACATCTCTCAAGCATACCGGTTTCCTCAAGATGTTTTCTTTCACCGATTTTTAAGCAAGTGATGATTAATACAATACGCACATGAATCCGAAAAATCAGAGGTACGTGTCTTGAGTTCGAACTCGAGACCTATGACATGGCATTCCGACGGTCACTCTACTACGCTATCAGTGCTTATAAAGTCGGTTAAAATACGTGAGGGATGTATGAGACCAAATTAATGACATTGACGTAATAAAAACAGACATAATGTCATAAATTGATGTCACAAATAGCGTCATTAACGAATGTCTGTGTTGAGCCGAACATTTTAGTGATTTCGGCTCGTTTCATCCAAATTGTACTAATTATGTCTATTATACGCCATTTTCGGTGCTGTGGGGTGAGTAGGTATAATTTGTAAATTATAGGCATTCATACTATAAGGCCTATGGAAATAAATAGATTTCTTATTGGATTATTTGATTTTTAAGGCGGATTCACATCGGGATTTCCCAAAAGGGTTACCGCTACCTCGGAACATAAAAGGGCTAAGGAAGGAACATGGATAGGTTTTAGTCAGTAAGAGTCCGACACTCCCTGCCGCTTGACCCAGAGCTGGAAGAGTCATTAAATAAAAAAAAGGGAGGATTTCACCAATGAAACTGTACGCGATCAACATAATCTAAACCATTCAAGAGTTGTGTTGGATCATGTAGCTCCCTTCAGAATAGTTGAGCTGAATTGTGCTAATCCATAATAATCTATTCGTCATGTTCATGAACGGGCGCCGTCAGTAGGGACTGGTAATCGTAGCGGCTATGGCCTGTTTTAATTTAATTTTTAAATTGTTTTTACGTTCTGCATCGTTCTCACATGTAAAGTAATAATATGAATGATATAACCAATATTTTGTAACCATATTTTGTTAAAAATAGTGTCCATGGAGTTCCTTGCCCGTTCTTCTCCATAGGTACCTACTGCTTTGGAATGGGCAACTAGCTTCATTTTTTATGACCGACCCTTTGACAGTTCAAAAGTGCCTGTAATTGGTTTATTTGAAATAAATGCTTTTAGTTTGAGTTTGCTCAGTGTCTAATTCGAAAATAATTATTAATTGCGGAATATTTACACTGACATCTGTTTAACGCTTGTTTTGATGTACAGACGCCAGCACATCTAGCTATCCCTAACTGTCAAATTTTCTCAATTAAAAATGAACCTTATAACTTTGTAATAAAGTTGAAATACTATCAAAGAAATTTAGATTGTGGTAACTTGATGTACTTACTGGCCTCTGTAGTCGCTGCTTTGGTAAAGTTTTCCCACTAGAAAACTCAATATACACCTTGCCACCTAAAAAATAAATTCAATAAACAAACATTTTCTATGCTGGCAAACAATTTTCCTTCCAACCCCTATCGACAACGTTTCACCATAAATTAATAGTGAGGTGCCTTCTATGTTAACGATATTCGATGCGGTGACCCGTGGAAAATCATGTTAGCTAGGGGTAATCGCGTGGGGGTGACAGCGTTATATAAATTATCGATAAACACACAATATGACGTGGTATGTCGGCCGTACGAACACTTATACCTTCAGTCGTTGCCCGAAATGTAAGTCTTTATAAATAATTTTTGTTTAGTTTAATTCTAGGATATTCATTTCTTACTTTTTATTAACACACTTTTATTAGCTCGGGTTGTATCTATGTATGTATGTATGTAAAGGAATCTTTGAGCTTAATTTTCACCGGTTTCTAAAAGTCTGATCAACTTGAAACTTTGCACACGTCTCAAGGACCGATGACAATGCAATAATTTGATAATAGTTTCCCATTATACTTATTTTTACACGCTTTATATTAGCTTCACTTGTCTGTATGTTTGTAACCGACTCATTTGGAAGCGATTTTGACCCACTTTAAACGGCCAGATTTCGTTCAAACTTTGTAGATTTATCGAGGACCGATGACAATACATTAATTTGAAAGCGTGGGGTGCATGGTGGTGGTGAATATTATCATAAAAAGCACCCCACGCTTTTTAAAAATAAAATTTATTTTCTATTTTTAGTTCGGTTTTCTATAAAAAGCGTGATTTTTAGTTTTTTTAAACTATTTTTTATTTTTAATATATGCTGCACCGGTTCGACGTCATCACGTCAACGCCGGGTGTCGCTGAAAATAAGCGCTGTGGCTCTGTCTCGCATGGTGTCGCAGCATTATGCTGCTCTCAAAACGGTGAAGGAAAACATCGTGAGGAAACCGGCACGTTCTAGAACCAAAGATTCAAAGACACGTGACATCTACCAACCCGCGTTTGGCCCGTTTAGATGACGGCCCCCTTTCCCTCACCGAGAGGACGCCTGTTTCCCAGCAGTGGAAACAATATGCTGATTATGACCTCAGAACCAGTACTACCAAAAAGTTGACCTTTCTCTATAATACTAATAGATAAGACAGAGGTCTAATGACGTCATTACAATGTTAATTTCAACTGTTTTCATAATTCTGTCGACTAACGAAGCTCAAATAAAATCGTACCCTACTATCTCCGAAATTACATGGTTTCTGATGCCGCAGATTGGGTATCTATAGTGTATTTCTTTTACAGTGTCCAATTTGGTAAACAAACACTGGACGAAAATTCTGATTTTTCGTATCAATCAAACACTTTGAGTTAAGCATAAACGTCTTGAACTTTGAATAATACACTTAAGGCATGAATTATTTTAAAAAAATGCTTCAGAGACACATACATTACCTAGTCAATCTTAATATTAGTCGCGACATTTGTTTACCAAATGAGACAACTAAAGAAAAATACACTATAGATAGCTTTTTGTCCCTGAGAGATTTAAAACAGACTTTTTCATGAAAACCACCACGCTGGTTTAGTGGTCGCAAGCGCTTTTACTGAGTATTTGGTCTTGGGTTTGATTTTCATATCGGGCAAAATTTTATCAGATTTTTAAGTCTGGAATTTCTCAGTAGCAGCCTTTTTAGGGTTCCGTACCTCAAAAGGAAAAAACGGAACCCTTATAGGATCACTTTGTTGTCCGTCCGTCCGTCTGTCAAGACCGTTTTTCTCAGGCACGCGTAGAGGTATCAAACTGAACAAATTTATATCTAATACTCAAGTCTACTGTCACTTGGAGCTGTGAAAAAATCAAACTTCTAAGCCAAAGCAATCAAAAGATACAGCTGTTTATGCCGCAAATTTTCGAAACTCTCACGGGAATCAAAACCAGGGTACTTCCCGTAAACTTAGAATCTTGAAATTTGGTACAAAGTAACGTCTTACAGTGCAGATATAGGAAAAATTGCGAAAACCGTAAATTTTTAGTTACATCATATAATAAAAAAAAAATGTTTTTTTTCAAAATAGGTATAAAAATACCATAACTATGACTCGATTCTCGTGATGGGTGAACTTTTACTTATATACCTACAGGTTTGTACGGAACCCTCGGTGTGCGAGTCCGACTCGCACTTGGCCGGTTTTTTTTTATTAGGGTTGGTAATCATTAACTGACTCCTCCCGCTCTGGGTGAAGCGGAAGGGAGTGTCAGACTCTTACTGACTGAAACCCATCCATGTAAGGAACATGGATGGGTTTATGTTTAGTTTTCCGCCCTTTATGTACCGGGGTAGCGGTTACCCTTTCGGACAATCCCGCTGAACCGGCAGCTTTGGATCTAACGGCCTATTCCTTAACGCTGACATCTCTTTACGGCGCGCTTGGAACACGAATTGGTGCTCAGGTGATAATTATACAATTAACACATGAATCCGTAAAATCAGACGAGCGTGCCTTGGGTTCGAACTCGAGACCTACGACTTAGTAGTCCGACGGTCACACCACTAGGCTATCACAGCTGTCAAAAAAGAAACAATAACCAATCTATTCATCATTCATCAACATTCTAATTCCTTAGAGAATTTTCCCGACGAAAACTTTTTTAAAAAAGAAACTCTATTTTAAATCGAACACTAAAGAAACGATCGACATTTTTATCTTTTATAAGAAGGCTTTAAAAATAATGGATCTTCATCCTTCAGACAAACCAATGACCTTAAAGAACTAGTAATTAATCTTGTCTTCAATATTTTTACAAGATTTCTAATACCCTTAGTATCGGCGTTGAATAAAAATTACATAATATCATCACGCCTGTGTCCAAAGAGCTAGGAAGAAGAGTACTTATAATAGTAATATGAGTACTTATTTAAACTAAAAACAGTGATAGCCTAGTGTTGTGACCGTCGGACTGCCAAGTCTTAGGTCTCGAGTTCGATCCCAAGGCACGCACCTCTGACTTTTCGTATTCATGTGCGTATTGCGTAATTATCACGTGCTTAAAAAACGGCGAAGTTTTTGGTGAGGAAAAATGCCTGAGAGATATTTCTCAACAGCATGTGAAGCTAAGTCAGAGGGCCATTGGCAGCATAAAAACTCTAACACCAGATTATTCCTAACCATACACAAAGAAAGAAAGAAAGACCCAATTATAAATTGAAACGCCGGGCTGCTATATATAAAGTAAGCAAAGGTTTTATATATATATCGCTTTTAGCGATAAAACTGCCCATTTTTCATACCTTGTAAAATATGTTGTAATTATGTAATTCATATGGTGTATCTACAGAATAAAGAGTATTCAATTATATTTTACCAGCCTTTGCCCGCGGCTTTGCTTGCGTGAGTTTAGAATTTGACAATCAATTCGGGTTGTACTCTGCTTGTTGGGCTCAGAACGGAACGCAAATGTGGCGCCATCTATTATCATAATCATCTAATGTTGTTTTCCTCAGGAATAGTACTTTGTATCGGGATGAAAAGTACCCTATGTCCGTTTCTGTAAACCTCACAACGTATATACAAAATTTCAGGATGACCGGTTCAGTGGTTTAGGCGTGAAAAGGTAACAAGCAAACTGACAAACTTACTTTTTTTAGATAAAATTAGAAAGTTTGGATTCTTTAAAGCAATTTCAGATGAAAACCCCAATAACACTCTGCCAGGACCCTGGACATCATGTTTAGCAGCGCTTTCGACCAGTAGACCAACGAGGCGAATAAACATTAGAAGACTTGTAAATCTTCAGTACCCATTGCTGAGCTGGCCCTAATTTATTGAGAACTAAGCCTCAATAATTAATGTTCTCGATTTATCCTTAGGCTATTCATAGACAAGACACTCTAAAGTTATTCAGGCAATCGTGCTATGAAAACATAATTGAAATTCGAACGGTGTTTCATTTAGAATCCGCGATTACCTATTTACTTAAAAAAAAAAGGTTGAATTTAGAAGTCGGTGTCTTTGGTTTTGTATTGCTGTTATTTGCCACCGACATCGGAAATTTCAGTTAGGTATTGTATATTTTGAAGATTATTTGGGAAGTCCGTTGTTTAGTTGTGAAGACAATGAATGGCGGAATGACAGCCGGGACCCGTTGGTCCCGGCTGTCATTCCGCCCTTCATTGTCTTAGCGCGCTTTCCGAGGCACTGAGTAGTCTTGATATGTAAAGATGGTCACCCATCCACGGACCAACCCTGACAAGCGTAGCTTAACCTGATGGATCGATCCATGCGGTTGTTATTACTTAGCCAATCTGTGAATTTGACTGTCTAACTGTCACGGTTTTTGAGATACAGCCTGGTTACAGATGGACAGATAGACAGCGGAGTCTTAGTAATAGGGTCTTAGTAATCCATTCTACCCTTTCGGTACCGAATGCTAATAGTATAAATACATCCTTTTTTAAAGTCTGTTAAAAACAAATAATAATAATAATATCCTTGGACATTTCACACAACGCCATATCGTCCCAAGCTAAGCAACCTAATGCTTGTGTTATGGTAACGAGATGGCTGATAAAATACTTATATAATTTTTTTTTGTAAATACATACATATTATAGATAGAAAAACACCCAGACTCGTAACAAATACTTGCAGGTCGTACAAATATTTGTTCCGTGCGGGAATCGAACCCGCGACATAGTGCGCAGCAGTCAATCGCTCAACCACTGCGCCAACCGAGTCGTCAAAAAAAAAAATGAAGATAAAAAAAGAAAAGAAGTGAGAAAGAATGAGAATGAGAATGAGTTTGCTTTTCAAATTGTGTGCGCTCACTTATGATTTTGTTAAAAATATCACTGTGTAAACTTAAGTGAAAAGAACTGTCAAGAGTGTAAATCTTCAAGCATCAAGTGGAATGACTCACTTGAAGCTAACTTCACTTTATCGATTTTTCCAGTCCCTCTCCCTCTTTCGTGTAGTAAGTGACTAACCTGGTATCAGAGTTTTTATGCTGCCCATGGGCCTCTGACTTAGCTTCATCATCATCTGTCTAGCCTTTTCCCAACTATGTTGGGGTCGGCTTCCAGTCTAACCGGATGCAGCTGAATACCAGTATTTTACATGGAGCGACTGCCTATCTGACCTCCACAACGCAGTAACTGGGCATTACGATACCCCTTGGTAAGACTGGCAGTCAGATTTTTCGGGCTTCTGACGCCCCGTAACGACTGTCAAAGATGCACAATTTTTGCAAACTTTCCGTTCCTGCGGCACGAGGTTTTATCGGCCCGCACCGTGACCAGACGTTAGGGCGATACGCGGTCTATTAGACCCCACCTCCTTTAACAGGCTAAAAACCATTTTCTGGCGCGAAATCAAAGAAAATTGAAAAATTTGGTCCTTATCGATATAGACAGTGAATTGATGAACCCTAATCTACCGTCGCCCCGGGATCTGATAACTAGTTTAGGAATTATTGGCAAAACAAAATATGGGATCTTATACACCTCGTAACGCACTGAAATAGGGTAAATTTTCGCTAAGATTAGTGATGGGAAAAATAATATCGACGCAACGACGTTTATCTATTTTTGTGTGAAAATCTTAATGCGGTTCACAGAATAGAAAAAAAAGAAAACCAGAAGTAGAAAAGAAACTATCCTATGTATTCTGCCTCGGGCTTTAAAAATTAACATACAATAACAATATTAGAACTAGAATTAACATAAAAAAATCAGTAACAATATAGTAATCAGTTAACTTACCTGTTTTGGTTCTGTTTCTGGGTTTTTTAAAATTAACTTCTTCCGACATCGTTTAGACATGTTCGGCGATGTAAAAGGACGTGCTCTCCTATCGACGTGATGCACAACACTAGTCGCGGGAAGCTCGCGTTGGGTGCGGTACGAGGTCCGGGTGGATATGGGACGTTTTAGCCTCGTCCCGCACTGCATTAAAATTATATTAATTCAGTGCGGTACGAGGCCTAAAACATCCGGTACCAAGGTAGGTATACCACCGAGTCCGGGACCATTAGCACGTCTCAAATATACATTTATCTCTTTTCTATACTGGACCAAACTAAAGCTATGCCCTTCGCACGACAGAGATGTTCACGTTTTTCCTTGCCGCACCACAAGGAAGTTGCATGCGGGGTGATTTAGGCCTCGTTTCGCACTTAACGTGTTAACGTGCTTTCCGAGGCACGGAGGAGTCTCGGTATGTAAAGATGGTCACCCATCCATGGCCAACCCCGGCAAGCGTAGCTTAACCTGGTGGATCGACCTGTGCGGCTGTTAGTACTTAGCCACGAGCTCCTCCTGACTTAGCTTCATATCTTTCATATTTTTACATAACAGATCGGCTATACAAAATAGCACTATGGACAAGATATGTCATCGTTTGCGTGGGGGCTCTGCAATCACTCTGAAGTGAACGGTCCGACGATGCCACACTTAGCTAGATTGCTTCTGCAGCGACGATATAGCTGGGAACTACTCCATGATAGTTTTTTTGTTAAACCTGTCGGTCGTTTTTTTTTAAATCTTAACGTGAAAATTTAGGTTAAGTGAGCGTGAAGTGAGATGTCGTTTCACCTAATGCTAGAAATTGACACAACTGACACCTTACTTCACATAAGTTTTCACAGTGAAATTTTTACAGAATAATAACTGGGTAATACGATACTCCTTGGTAAGACTGACTGTCAGATTTTCGGGCTTCTGACGACCCGTAACGTCTGTCAAAGATACACGAATGACAGCCGGGACCAACGGCTTAACGTGCTTTCCGATGCAAGGAGTCTCGGTATGTAAAGATGGTCACCCATCCACGCACCGACCCCGGCAAGCGTAGCTTAACCTGAAGGATCGACCTGTGCGGCTGTTCTTAATTAACCACGAGCTCGTTGCGAATCTTATTTCAATCAATATAAAACGTTATACTGACTGCAATTTGCAAAAAATTTGGAAATTTGAATTTCACGGGCTATCCTAGCTTTTACGTTAAGATGCCGATTTTACGAAAGGGTTTTACTATTGGGATAAGTATTTTTGTACAAAAAAATTGTTGATCCGTATAAAAATGTGAATGCCCACGAGTTTATTCAAGCTTTAATATTATGAGAAGTTTTACTTATAAAGCTTTGACCAGCGACTTCGCTCGCGTTATTTTAAAATTTGACAATCAATTTGGATTGTCAAAGAGTGTCCATGGAGTTTCTTGCCCGTTCTTCTCCATAGGTACCTACTGCTTTGGAATGGGCAACTAGCTACATCTCTCTGACTGACCGACACCTTGACAATTCAAAAGTGCCTGTAATTGGTTTATTTGAAATAAATACTTTGAGTTTGAGTTTGAGTTGTACTCTGCTTGTTGTTTGGCCGTTGCAACCACGAGCTCAGAACGGAACGTACCCGTGGCGCCATCTATCATCATAAGAATGTTATTGATGTTTTCCTCGGGAACAGTACTTTTTATCGGAATAAAAGGTACCCTATGTCCGTTTCTGTACACCTGACAACGTATATGCAAAATTTCAAGATGATCGGTTCAGTGGTTTAGGCATGAAAAGGTAACAAACACACTGACAAACTTACTTTCGCATTTATAATAAAAGGATTTTATGGCAGGTCGAATTTATGATAAGTATTGGTCTTGAGCAGTTAAAATGGTCACAATATCAAGTAGTCTGGAAAGGTCAACTGCTTCAATTGAAAGGCAATATTTTTACGGTTCAACCAAATTGATTCGCTTTGATGTGGTACGTAGCAATGCTGCCTTTTGGGTACTTTTGCTCTGGTCAGCGATGCAGAATAATCTTTAGATGCCCCATCGTTCCTTTCACCCTATTTTATATATTATGTATGCAAAAACTAGATGCTGCCAGCAGCGGATGTTGGAAATTATCCCAAGGGTTAAAAAGTGTCCTGTGTTAATTCAGGTCATAAACAACCACCGTAGGCGCGGGCCTGCGGGCGGTGAGTAATGGGTGACTCACCGTCCGATCAGCACCAGGCCCGTGCGGGGGGGGCGTATATGTTTCACGCGCGCCTCAAAGAGATGTCAGCATATGAAGGGGCCCCTCAGGGCCAAGCCTGCCGGGTAAGCGGGATTGTCCGAAAGGGTTACCGCTACCCCGGAACATAAAGGGCTACGGAAGGAACATGGATGGGTTTTAGTCAGTAAGAGTCTGACACTCCCTTCCGCTCCACCCAGAGCGGGAGCAGTCATTGGATGATTTCCCAGCCTTAAAAAAAAAAAAAAAAGTTCATACCTAAACAATCTCTGTGCCAAGTTTCATCCAGATCCGTGCAGCCGTTTGAGCGTGAAGGACGGACAAACATTTAAACTGACACACACACTCACTCATAAACGCCTTTATAAAATTAGTGTGAAGTGTGATTTTAATTTTACCATTTAAAGCTTTTAAATTCTAGATTGATGACTAGCAATTCGCCTGCGATTACGCCCGTGTTTTTTTTTTAAATATAGCCTGTATCACTCAGGGATAATGCAGCTTTCAATTAGTGAAAGACTTACCCCCAATTATACAGCAGTGGGAGAAACAAGGCAGCCAATGATGATAAATGGCAATTAACATAATTGGCGAAATACTGCCCACGTGGAATTGATTGTCATGGCATGGGCATGTTATGCGGAGGAATGAGGAAAATTTTGTTAGGAAAGTTTTGAATGTGGCTATACAAGAAGAGGAAGAAACGAGCGATGGATTGTGTGAAAGATGATATGGAGATGAAGGGGTTAACTACCGAGATGACGACTAATAGAGAAGTATGAAAGAAAAAGACATGTTGCGCCGACCATACATACATTAGGATAAGGGCAGGAGAATGATGAGTACTGTGAAGATCAGAGAGACCTTCACTTAGGGAGCTCAGTGGTAGAACTTTATGTAATGTATTGTAGGGATTACTATCCTAAAAAATACAAACACACGGGGTAGCAATATAGAATTGACTATTTGAATCGTTCAAAAAAAAAATATGAAATCACATGGAAAAAAGCCCGCTCGTCAAAAAAACTTCCATCACCGTACAGAAATTAAATATAATGCGAAGATATAATGATTAAATCGCATTAAATTTTAATAAGTATTCAATTTGATTCTAAAAATCCGTAACGTCACATTGTTATATTTCATACAAATCACGTACAAATTTCAGCGTTTTGACAGTTCATAAAAAGTAGCGTTATTGACTACCCTTTCAAATACCCAATTATATTGCTTTTAACGAATGTTAAGCAGCCCTTCTACTGACGGAGTCATTTCTTAATTTCTTTTATAAAAAGCTATCAAACTATTCTATTAATTTGAAAGGTCGAATGGTGTCAGTTATTTTATAATCGACCAGCCAGGTTTAACATAAGGTTTCACTCAGGCTCTACAGTAGTACCTACCGCTTTGGGCATACAAGCGTGATGTTAGGTTAAGTCGCCTAGGTAGGACTAACCACAACAAACACTATTTCTATTTCGGGCCATAAATAGATTTCAAAGCGGCCATCACTTATTAATTTACTAAACCAGCCCACTACCGTGACAATGAATAAATTATTGGTATGACCATGTCATTAATATTGGATTAGACAGTATTTTCCTGATGGATTTCTGTAGCTATACTTACATACTTGCCGGGACGGCTCGTGTCTAAAATAAAACAGCCGCACGGGTCGATGGATGGTTAAGCTAAGCTTGGCGCGGTTGGGTCTTGGATGTGTAACTGTCGTGACCTCTCCGTGCCTCGGAAAGCACGTGAAGCCGTTGGTCCTTGCTGTCATACGCAGTTCTTAGAAGGTATCCAAGGGGTATTTGTTGCTTAATAATTTTTTTGTAGAGGTTAGATAGAAAGTCGCTCTATAAAAATGTCAAAAGTTGTCTATCACCCCTTTGGTTATTCAGGTTCTTATTTCATTTCGTGTGGTTAATGACTAACCTGGTGTCAGAGTTTTTATGCTGCCCATGGGCCTCTGACTTAGCTTCACATGCTGTTGATAAATATGTCTCGGTTTTCTCACGATGTTTGCCTTCACAGATTTTAAGCAAGTGATAATTATACAATACACACATGAATCCGTAAAATCAGAGGTGGGTGCCTTGGGTTGGAACTCGAGACCTGTGACTTGGCAGTCAGGCGGTCACACCACTAGCCATCTCAGGTGATGCATGACTTACATAGTGCTAAGCATGTAGCACCATCTATACCACCACATAGGAACTAAGCGTCACACAAAATCCTGCATCGCGCAAGGAAAGTTTACCGCGCGACTAGGAGTATCAATCGTCTGGCAGTAGCCAACAAAACTCAACACCCATCAGGGCGTAGAATCGTCCCTTTTCTATGGAGGATGACTGAACTTCACACTCTATTCCTGATATCTATACAGGTTAAAATTGAATTCGTGGGCAATATATTAAGAGGGCAAAAAAAACTCGTCAAAATGTAGGGAACTGCAGAATTTTTTTTTCACGATTTCAGATTTTTTCCCATAGTAAAAGTTGTTCATAGTGATAAATACAAAGACCCCTTAAAATATTTCAGTCTGTATAAGCACTTCCCATCAGAGACATTCTTTTTGTATCAGTGACTCCGAAATCAACACCGTATTAAAATGCATGGATTCTATGAATACTTAAAACTCCGCTAACATTTAGAGTGCTTTAATAGCTGTTATAATGTATACGATATTTTGCATTTAAATCTGAAATACTGAAATACGTGGATAAAATCGTAATAAGATCGGATGAAAAATGTGATAGTTAAAGAAAATATTATTGACACACCGCGCAGGACCCGCGTAGATTTTTGAGGGTGGAAATCATCGAATGACCCCCCTCTCGCTCTGCGGAGCGGAAGGGAGTGTCAGACTATTGCTGACTAAAACGCATCCATGTTCCTTCCTTAGCCCTTCATGTTCCGGGGTAGCGGTAAACCTTTCGGACAATCCCGCGTACCATCCTACAGGCTGATTATATTATCACTTTAATAATCCCTTAGGGTTAAGACAGAGGTGTGACTATAGTTCACCCGCAGGCACAATTTCTGGTTATAACATGACAAGTCAATAGTAATGTTCACACAGCTCGAATTTGGCATCAATGTTGGTCAATAATGGACGCGTCCCAGTTGCTTATTATTAGCGGTATGTATACAGATTTCTGCAAATTATCCCGCTTGGGAATGTTCTCTGTAAATGCCCCATTTTAGAGGACAAATAGTATTATGGATGAATAACGGTTGGATTGATTTCTAGGATATGTTCGAATGATAAATCCTTACTTATGTACCTATTATAAATGTGAAAGTTTGGATGGATGTTTGTCGCTCGTCAGAACGGCTGAACGGATCTGGATGTTTGGCAAAGAGAAACTCAAACTCAAAGTATTTATTACAATCAAACCAATTACAGGCACTTTTGAATTGTCAAGGGGTCGGTCAGACAGAAAGATGAAGCTAGTGGCCCATTCCAAAGCAGTTGGTACCTATGGAAAAGAACGGGCAAGAAACGCCGTGGACACTCTTTTAAACAAAATATAATTAATTGTATTTAATTATTTTTGTATTGAAAGTAGGTCTGTTTGTAAGTAGGTTTGTCTGAAAGTAGGTTTGATGTTGGCGTTTCCTATCTGAGGCGATTAACGTTAGTGTACGTGTGTTAGGTATCAACGGTTTTCTTAAAGACCAATGCGACATAAGATCCGCTTCACCGCCTACTGCGGCGGAGCGCGGTTCCGTGTGTAAATCGCCTGACTCCTATACGAAGAAAAGCTGAAACAAATTCAGAAGTCACAGTCTCTTTTAATGTCCAGACATAAACTTGGTCAGATCATGCGAAGACCATTTAGGTTGGTCTGAAATGGTCTTTTGAGGAAAGTACTACACAGATTGAGTTGGTTTTTAAAACATAATTTGCAAGTGCCCACTATGTTTTTCGAGATATCGCCAAGCGGTTGATCGACTCTTCACGTGACCAGAGGGCTGGCCTATTTATTGGTCAAAGAATCAGGATAGCCATACAACGCGGCAATGCTGCCAGCCTTTTGGGAATTTTTCCTGTTGACAGCGATGTGGACGAATTTTTTCATGCTCGTTGATTTTTATACATTATAATTTCTCTGTAGATATTATTATGAATTTAGCTTTGAAATGTAAATGTGATTATAATTCATTATATTTGGAAGTTGAGTTCCTTATAATAAAATCTCCACCTTTTGGTTTGAAAATCGAATCGCTGAACCGTAAAACCTCGCGAAGTCTTCCAGTGGAGCAAAAGTGGTATCTCGGTTATTAAAAACCTTAAAAGCAATTTTACCGCACATTCAAGAGATTTCTCAATACATATCTTTCAAAGCTCGTTGCACGGTGACCTTGGATGCAGCGAGCGTCCGTACAGCGGCACATATTTGCACAGACCTAGTTAGGGTTGCCAGGCGCAAAAATCGAAAAGCCGGACACAGATTTATATTTAGCCGGGCGTTTTCCTCTCTTTACTCCCCACAGTTCAGCAGTTCATGAAACGCCTCTCGAAGCGTTTCTTTGACACTGCCATAAAGCACCGCAATCCCCTGATTGCGGCCGCCTCCCGATACACCCCGTCCCGCATAAGTAAGGTTCGCCGTCCACGGCATACCCTCATTACCCCCGACGATGCCACCACTCTCCTCCAGGAGAGCAGCCCGGCTACTAGCACTGTTAGATTAGCACACAAATACAAATTTCCGTCGTTCCGTCCTCGCCGTCGAGGCCCGTCGCGACGACCCTGTCCATCCTCATCCCCCCGACCCTTGCTCGAGCCAGCCCGCGTTGTCGCTGAGCCAGTAGTTTTAAAAACCCCCGATCCAGCTGTCTCTTGCTGTCCCCCCCCAGCGACGCCCTAAGCCGAGGTCCGAACCCCGCAGGGGGTGCCCTTAGCGTGTAGTCGCTTAGTTTTGTAAGTTAGGTTTAGTTTTTATTAAGCCCTGGCTGGAGGCTACAATTCTTTTGTGGCAGCCACAGGCAAGCCCGGTTAAGCAGTAGACAACCTTTTGGTTGAACTGCGAGATGCAAATTCAAAAAAAAAAAAAAAAATCCTGTCTTTCTATCTTCGTGTAGTTAGTAACAATTTTCCTGAAAAAGTCAAATAAACTACTGTTTCCGTCATTGACATCAACGAAAGGGCAGTTGTAGTGTTGTACTCTTTAAGTCAACTGCCACGCAGCAGACACAATAGAAAAACTATTGTTCGCGGTCACCGGTGACCGCGTTAGCACATCAATTCAAAATTAGAACGGTGTCTCATTGTGAATACACAGTGATTGTTTTTAAAAACAAATGAGTTTGATTTCGAATTGGAGGACTCATTGGAATAAGGTTCCATACAAACTTTACAGAATAGCAATTCTTCTTTCTTTTTCGTGTAGTTAGTGATTAACCTGATGTCAGAGCTTTTATGCTGCCTACAGGCCTCAGACTTAGCATTACACTGTTAAGAAATATCTCTCAGGCATGCCGGTTTCCTCACGATGTTTTCCTTCACCGTTTTTTAAGCAAGTTGATAGTTATACAATACGCACATGAATTCGAAAAGCCTCACAGATTGATTTCGTCCAGAAATCCTGACTTAATCGGTTTTTTAAACGAAAAAAAAATTATACAATTATTTGTGTATTTTTTGTATTATGGCCCACTCAGCAAGAGGAGGCCTGTATCCCAGCAATGAGAACATATTAGCTGATTATAAATATGATAATAATTACTACCCCTACTACTAACGTAAACATTGCATTTCTCATTCAAATGCGTAGACAAGTGGGGTTCTTCACAATCCGAATCACTGGGATAACAAATTGTTCAATTGGTCATATTAGCACAAATGATATCGTTTTTCGAAATCGATTCGATTGACACACAGCCCTATGAGCCGCCATAAAGTTTGAATCAGGCTGTAGTCGCATGATTGGAAATCCCATCGCTACGACTTTGATTTTTGAACATTCTTTTTTTAAACTTCGGATATTATTAGGTATCCGATGTTTTTAAAATAATTCTATGCTCTAAGTTGCCAGTGTTTCCATTTATTGTCACAGAAACTGTTATATTGGAGCCTCGTCGCGCCTAACTCCACGTGGTATAAATTAAATATTTAATAAATTCAATCGACACTTTCCAAGAGAATCGCTTCTGAATTTCGCAACGTCCACCTTCTTTTGAAAAGGGACATTTCTCGTGAATTATTAAAACTAAAGTGTGCCAAACTAATAATATTTTCTTTTGTTTTTTCAGGTAAGTTTTGAAATCTTCTCGAGTTGGGTAAGATAAAGCAGTGCCAAGAATACGTTCATAATACATTTATGTCAATTCAGTGTGAATTATTTACTAAAACGCCTATCTCGGCCCTTTACGATCTAAATTCAGGAATATTTAAGACTAGCACTTTGCCCGCGACTTCGCTCCCGTGGTCTTTCCCGTGGGACCTGTTATTTTTCCCGGGATAAAAAATAACCTATGTTACTCCTAGAAAACTAAGCTATCCAAGGGTGAAAGAATTTTTTAAATCGGTCCAGTAGTTTCGGAGCATTTCAAACAAACAAACAAAAAATCAAATCTTACCTCTTTATAATATTTGTATAGAAATATTAATTTTCATTGTATTTATTTTATCAAACTGCGTAGTCTTTTCCCAACTATGTAAGGGTCTACTTCCAGTCTAACCGGATGCAGCTGAATACCAATATTTTACATGAAGTGACTGCCTATCTGACCTCTACAACCCAGTCAGTAACTGTGTAATACGATACCCCTTTATCGAAACTGGCTGTCAGACTTTGGGGCTTCTGACTACCCAACGACTGACAAAGATCAACAAATGGCTGCCGGGACCAACGGCTCAACGTGCTTTCCGAGGCACGGAGGTGTCTAGATATGTAAAGATGGTCACCCATCCTCGGACCAACCTTGGCAAGCGTAGCTTAACCTGATGGATCGATCCATGCGACTGTTATTACTTAGCCACGAGCTCCTCTTTCTCCTTTTTATTTTAAAACATACAATTTACAAACATCGTTCCATTCGAAATGCTAGTTTTCAAGGTCAATAAAGAAGAGAAAGAAATATAAAATCCACTGAAACCCAATCTTTATCTCAAAGCACCCCAGGAAAATGTCGAAGAAAACACGAAATTCACAATAAATTGTAATAGCATTTGTTACGTTTCGGCGACATATCTCACGATGATGTATGGAGACATGTGTCGCTTTATCATGAAATATGAAAGAGACGTGGAAAATTCAGGTGAAAAAAAGTCTTGTTAAGCCTCATTTACACGTAAGCGTAAGCGGTAGCGGGATTGTCCGAAAGGGTTACCGCTACCCCGGAACCTAAAGGGCTAAGGAAGGAACACGGATGGGTTTTAGGCAGTAAGAGTCTGACACTCCTTTCCGCTCCACCCAGAGCGGGAGGAGTCATTTGATGATTTCCCACCCTCAAAAAGAAAAGCCTCATGAACACGATGTAAGTTGCAAAGGGGTATCGTGTTACCTAATAACTGGGTTGAAAAGGTCAGTTAGACAGTCACTCCATGTGAAATACTGGTATTCAGCTTCATCCGGTAAGACTGGAAGACGATCCTAACACAGTTGGGAAAAAGCTAGGCAGATTGAACATCTCTATCAGTCGTCATCTCGGTAGTCACTCCCTTTCTAGCCATATAGTCTTTTACACAATCCATCCATAGTTTCTTTGGTCTCCCTCTACTTGTACCATCCACATTCATACTCAAAACTTTCCTGACGACATTTTTCTGATTCCTCCGCAACACATAACAACCAAGTCCACATAACATCCTACTCTGTACGCATTCAGTTGAATGCGAGCTTTTTCAAAGAACTTTATTCACGTGCTTGTTAGATCCTAAGTTCTCTACTACTTATCCTATTTTTATCCGTGGGAACCTGTTATTGGCTCTGTGTTGCATGTTACCACTGTTATCCATTTGTTATAGCTGTTGGTTCTCCTACAGTAAATAAATAAATAAATAACTTTTCAGACACCGGTGTCACTTTCAGACTTCCTATTATATACTCACGAGCTTTTGCACACAACTTCTACTTCATGAAATTCGGTTATATCGCTATCGATTCATCCCCTTTATCCCCCCCCCCCCTCTTTAGAGATGTTTTTGAGACAAAAGTAGCCTATGTCCTTACGCGGGATGCAGTCTATCTTTTTGGCCAAATGTTATCGAAATCCGCTCAGTGGTTTAGGCGTGAAAAGGCGACAGACAGACACACAGAGTTACTTTCAAATCTATACTAATATTATAAAGAGGTAAAAGTAAGTTTGTATGTAGGGGGTAATCTCCGGAACTAATGATTCAATTTTAAAAATATATTTATATCACACATATTAGCCAAGCTATCGCAATTTTCGTCTAGCAAGTCGGAAAGAAATACCTCCGAAAACAGACTTATTTGCATGCGCTGCCTAAACAGTTGTTTAAAATTGAAAGCAATGTCTGGAATAGCATATAAGCTATCCCGGAAAAATGTACGGTTCCCATGGGCTAAATTCCTACATACACGCGGGCGAAGCCGCTGGCAAAAGCTAGTTTATAATATTAGTATGGATTCCTTGTTCTATCCCTTCGCGTAAGTTCACACAATCTCTTTGCCACCACAACATGCATTACACCATTGCATGCATACACGCATGCATTTTCTTTAGATGGAATGACGACACGGTTGGCGCAGTGGTTGAGCGATTGACTGCCGCGCAGGATGTCGCGGGTTCGATTCCCGCACGGAACAAATATTGGTATGCAATTGCTTTTCATTAATTTCTATCTTCTCTCACACTGCCCATCCATCGTTTCCTAAATCGTGATAAACTGTCACGCTTCCAACCCTCCATCTCTCTAATCGGGTTGTAAACCACGCTTCCAACCCTCCATCTCTCTAATCGGGTTGTAAACGACCGGTTTTTTCCTATCATCCTCAAAACAGTCCATTCCGTTCGGCATGATCTAAATGATGACTCTCTTAGTCCAGTTCATTAATCAAATTAACTCCGTCGTAATGACAAAGCTTTTTGCGGGTATTCGGTGGAAATGATCCGTCTAAAATGTCTGAACAAGGCATGCTTCCCACTGTAGCGGAGAGGATATTTGAATTTGGAATTTTATTTTAATCTGTGACGCTATTTATTTTATGTGAATTCTTTTTTTTTATTCCGCAATACCACACCACTGCACCTACCTATTAAAATATACGTAATTACTTTTTTTTATTTTTGATATTTTGTTATCTGTGACATTATTTATTTGAAATAAAAACATGTCTTTTTCTTCCATACTCCTCTATTAGTCGTCATCTCTTTAGCCACTTCGTTTCTTAGTTTTTTCTCTACTTGTATAGCCACATAATCCACATTCATACTCAAAACTTTCTTGACAACATTGTCCTCATTCCTCCGCATAACATGTCCCATACCATTTACCAACAACCGATTTAAATTCGAATTCAACAAAAATAAATAAAATAAAATAACACAAGACAAGACATTGAAATCGAAGAAAGTGTGGCAACGGTTTACCTACTGTTGAAATGTGTAAGACACTCCTAGGTCACTCAAAGAGACTCACGCCAGGTCCACTCAAAGTCGTAGCCAGGTCCACTCAAAGTCGAAAAAGTCATTCTCGCGAAGGTGGTGGCGGGATGGGATAGAGGAAGCTCCTCCCGTCCCAGCCGCCGCGGGAGATATCCCGGGCGTCGGGAGCCACGTGACGACTCCCGGCCACCGTAGGCGCGGGCCTGCGGATGGTGAGTAATGGGTGACTCACCGTCCGATCAGCACCAGGCCCGTGCCGGGGGGGCGTATATGTTCCACGCGCGCCTCAAAGAGATGTCAGCATATGAAGGGCCCCTCAGGCCAAGCCTGCCGGGTAAGCGGGATTGTCCGAAAGGGTTACCGCTACCCCGGAACATAAAGGGCTACGGAAGGAACATGGATGGGTTTTAGTCAGTAAGAGTCTGACACTCCCTTCCGCTCCACCCAGAGCGGGAGCAGTCATTGGATGATTTCCCAGCCTTAAAAAAAAAAAGGTCCACTCCAAGTCGAAAGTAGACTCAACTCAGTGGATTGTTACTGGCCAGTATTTTCTTGTTTAGCTTTGGTCCGCTCCGCACCACTCTAATTCTTCATTTCGTATGGTTAGTGACTAACCTGGTGTCAGACCTTTTATGCTGCCCATGGGCCTCTGATGTAGCTTAGATAGTAGCACATGCTGTTTAGAAATATCTCTCAGATATGCTGGTTTCCTCACGATATTTTCCTTCACCGGTTTTAAGCAAGCGATAGTTACATGAATCCGTAAAATCAATCGCCTAGTGGTGTGACCATCAGACTGCCAATTCATACTTCTCGAGTTCGAACCCAAGGCGTGCACCACTCCATTTGACAAGCAGCCTAAAATATCCGTTGGAGCGGGTTAGGATTAATTATTACAATTGATTTCAGTGATAAACGACCATCGGCGAAGGTCTAATACAATTTCGTAATTGAATTATATTTGTTTCAATTAAATTGAATTGAGTTATGAATTTTCATTTAGTGAAATTACTCCATTTTGTAAATCCTCAAAGGATTTCATATTTCTTGGTACCTGTCTTTCCAATTTCCTTCGTAAACTTTGAATTTACTTCTTTAATTAAGTTCAAAGGTTGACGTAGAAAAATTTGAAAATCGGTACGGTTGCCCTCGCATCAAATAATAATACCACATAATCAGCCTATAATGTTCTCACTGCTGGGACTCAAACTCAAAACTCAAACTCAAAGTATTTATTTCAAATAAACCAATTACAGGCACTTTTGAATTGTCAAGGTGTCGGTCAGTTAGAGAGATGAAGCTGGTTGCCCATTCCAAAGCAGTAGGTACCTATGGAGAAGAACGGGCAAGAAACTCCATGGACACTCTTTTAAACAAAATATGGTTACAAAATATTGGTTACATAGTTCATATTTAATATTATACATGTGAGAACGATGCAGAACGAGGACACATGCCTCTTCTCTAAGAGAGGGAGTGGGCCATAATCCACCACGCGGACCCAGAGCGGGTTGGCGAATTTCACATATCTTCGAATTTGTATATAAAATTTCATCACCACTGCTCTCAAAACGGTCAAGGAAAACATCGTGAGGAAACCGACATGTCCTAGGACCAATATTCCAAGTTCAAACTGTCAAAAATGTCTCCAAATGATTTTAAACCTTAATGCGTTTAGTATTAAGTTCGAAATTGATTGAGAAAATTTGACAGTTGTTTGTACTTGATGTGCTGGCGACTATACATAATTATTTAGGTACTGCTTCTGAAGGAGTTATTTTTAACACTAGGGTAGGCTAGGTTGATTCAATTGATTTTCTATTTTAACCATCCGTAAGCAGTAATTACAGACACAATTAAAAAGCCATAGTGTCTCGCGTTGATCTCCGTTCCGGCAGTCAATGGGTTAAAAAAAGTGAAAAGTCACTAATTCACACATTCACTCACTGATTAATCTCGAGAAAAAAAAAAATAACTGGACCTACGAAGATGCAATTTGTCACAGAGGTAGATTATAAGCAGGAGACGTCAGGTTTTTGAAGTATTTTAGGAAACTTCTCTCGTAAAGGATTGAAATAGGGGGTGGAAGTTTGTATGTTTTTTTTATTCTTAGGCGACTTTTCAACCCGGAAAAGTATATACAGGGTTATTTGTAAAACACCAGAAACCTCTTAGGGCCTATGCACACCACGTTTTTTAAACGCGCCGTCGACGCGCGTTTGTAGCGATACAGACGCGATACGCACGCAAGTCAGACGCAGCCTGTAGACCTTTGCACACCTGACGCGCTTGTGTAGCGATACAGACGCGATGCAAACGCGCGTGTGTAGCGATACAGACGCGATGCAAACGCGCGTGTGTAGCGATACAGACGCGCGTGTGTAGCGATACAGACGCGATACAGACGCGCTCGATTGCTAGTAGCGTATCGATACACACGCGCCGGTGCCGCGCGTTTGTATCGATACAAACGACAACAAACTGCTCTGCAGGATAAAAACGCGCCGGCGACGCGCGTTCCCGAAACGCGCGTCGACGGCGCGTTTAAAAAACGTAGTGTGCATAGGCCCTTAAGTGGTCATTGTACTCATCATTATGAACAACTTTTACTATGGGCCCAAACCTGAAATCGCGAAAAAAATATCAGCTGTTCCCTACATTTATGTTCGTATAACTCGTCAAAATGTAAGGAACAGCAGATTTTTTTTAATGTGGGATCAGGTTCTTGAGCCAAACAAATTGCGTAATTTCGAGCATAAATCGGTTTATTCAACTTTAACTTTTAGATAGGTACACTTCGTCTTCACACCGTAACGTCGTTCTGCCATTTTTATTGTGTTCCTTTCTCTTCCTCAACATTCACGTCATCTCAAGCATACATCACCGGTCTCACTCACACTTATGCTTCTGTCTCTTTCGCACATCTCATGCATCCGTCACTTTCCATTCCTACATTGCCCTTTGGATTATTTTCAACGGGCAGAGCTACCGGCAGCAGCTAGTTTTATATTAAATTGAAGGTTTGCAAATATTGGAGTAGCCATTTTTAGGTCTAAGTATTAATAGCTTTAGACCGTTTTTAGACTGAAACTAGAAGTCAACATAGAATATTACTTTTAAAACCGGTGGGCTGAAAATTTTAAGTACACTCAAACTCTCTTTTTCTTTCATTTATTATAATATGAAAAGGTATATTATTTTCGCTGATTCATTTACATCCTTATTTAACACACAAATGAAGTTTTTGACAATCCGTATCGCTCAGATAACGAATTACGAAATCGAATCGATACGGAGCGATTGACACTTCTCGAGACTAATAAAAAATCTATTGTGTCTGCTAATAGGTCTGATAAGTAACATGTTATTTTATTCGTACGTCAGATAGATTATTAAAAAATATGGGACATGTATTTTTTCTTCCTTAATAATAAGGACATCAAAAGATTTCGTCGATACATTGTGTTAAAATGTGGCATGACGTCACTCCTATGTAAATATAATGAGTAGTGACGTAGCGCGTCTTATTCCAAAATGAGTTTTATCTTTGGTCACTCAAGCATCCCGATGAAGACCTGAATCACCTCTCAAAGCAGTATTATTACAAAAATTAACAGTTCAAAAATTAAAAAACATCATAATTTGGCATTGTAATAAGACCTGGGGGCTAAGTTGTAACTGCTGTATGGAACGATTCATCAGGTTAATCTACACTTGCCCGGGTTTGTCCGTGGATGGGTGACCATCTTTACACATCGGGGCTCCTTCGAGCCTCGGCAAGCACGTTAAGCCATTGTTCCCGACTGTCATTCGTGGATCTTTGACAGTCGTTTCGGTTCGTCAGAGGCCTGAAAGTCTGACAGCCAGTATTTTTAAGGGATATCGTATTACCCAGTTACTGGGTTGTGGAGGCTGGACAGGCAGTCGCTCCATGTAAAATACTGGTATACAGCTGCACCCGGTTAGACTGGAAGCTGACCCCAACATAGTTGGGAAAAGGTTTCCCCTCCTTCTGCGAAAAAGTCATGCTCGCGAAGGAGGTGGCGGGATGGGAGAGAGAAAGGTCCTCCCGTCCCAGCCACCGCGGGAGACGCCCCGGGCTTCGGGAGCCACGTGACGACTCGCGGCCACCGTAGGCGCGGGTCTGCGGACGGTGAGTAATGGGTGACTCACCGTCCGATCAGCACCAGACCCGTGCCGGACGGCGCGTAACTGTTCCACGCGCGCCTCAAAGAGATGTCAGCATAATTATGAAGGGCCCCTCAGGGCCAAGCCTGCCGGGTAAGCGGGATTGTCCGAAAGGGTTACCGCTACCCCGGAACATAAAGGGCTACGGAACGAATATGGATGGGTTCTAGTCAGTAAGAGTCTGACACTCCCTTCCGCTCCATCCAGAGCGGGAGAAGTCATTGGATGATTGCCCAGCCTTAAAAAAAAAGGCCGATTGATGGTTATAATGCTAGATTCTAAAACGATACTGCCCTGTTATTTGCAATAATGCAACGAATACTTACTGTTTATCTTTCGATACTGTTGGTTCTGATATTCCGATATTATAATAAGCGCCGCCATCGGTTATAAAATAATATTGTTATGTGAAGCCGAGATCGGCCATAATGATGTTTAGTCTAACGGCTCTGATCGGCTTTCATTGTTATTTCGTTACCTAGGTTACTTGGAATCGGTTGCCAAGTCATAAGTACCTACTAACATAACAACACCATCATCATACACTTTGTTCGAAATAAACTTTTTGACTTTGACTTTGACTTACTCAAACTGAAAGAAACTGAAAAATCGTTTTCCACCAATAAGATTTTTTTATTTTAGAGAATCTCGTGGCTCAGTCATAACAGCCGCACAGATCAATCCATCAAGTTAGGCTACGCTTGCCGGGGTTGGTCCTTGGATGGGTGACCATTTTTACATATCGAGACACCTCTGTGACTCGGAAAGCACGTTAAGCCGTTGGTCGTGGCTGTCATCCGTGGATCTTTGACAGTCGTTACGGGAAGCAGAAGCCCGAAAGTCTGGCAGATAATCTTACCACGGGGTATCGTACTACTGACAGAAAGAAAGAAAGAAAAAAATGTTTATTCTGCACAGACAAACAAAGCGCACTTATCCAAAAACAAAATTGCTTAATAACTAAATACACCCGTGCAAACCGGCTAAAAAACCTCGTATTCAGAACCACGATTGACAATCTGTATCTCGGCCATGGACAATCTGTATCTCGGCCATGGACAATGGATGGACCTCAGACAAAACACTGACACTTATTGTCTGTCTATAAACATGAACTTATCAACAAAAACTAGAATAACAAAACTAAAAAGTTTTTTTTTTAAATAAAAACATAAAAAATGCACGAGAAACTAAACTGCCGATTGCAGAGTGATAGCTACTATTTATTCTTACAAACTAAACTAACATAATGAAGCCGTGCGTCGCATCTGCGCAAGAACAGGTCGTTGCTCAGCAAAATGCTGTGATCTCAGACGAACCTATCGTCAACAGCGCTGATTTTCAGCAACTACCCCTCGAATGACGTAATGACGTCCCCCTGTGTGACTGAATTATTCGGGTAAGTGTCATTATTCTTGATTTCCACAGAAACAAATGTGATTCTATCTGCACATAGTTCAGACAGGGTTGTGAAGGTCAGATAGGCCGTCTCTCCATGTCAAATACTGGTATACAACTGTATCCAGTTAGACAGCAAGCCAACCCCGACAGAGTTGGGAAAAAGCTAGGCAGATGATGATGATTGAAGAATAATTTTTTTCAGGATTCTCGGACCTGGAAATTTAGGCACCCAGCATCATCAGGCCCAGGTGCATCCAGACGATAGCCCTCGGGTAGCAGTCCTATTCGTATTTTCTTCGATCTTGTCTCCATGTTAAATGGTTATTCAGAGTCACGTTAGCCAGGCGACCACGCCAGTTATTTGACATTGTTGTCCGATGGTCAAATTGTATGCCTTTCTAATGGATAAAATATCTACACGTACAGAAATAATCATTTCATTTAATTTCAGCAAGTAAAATACTCAGCAACATCCAAAAGATGAATCCTCCCTTAAAATGTTGAAATCAACATCTGCCGCCCAAAGCAGTGTTTAATGAAAATACTAAAATTTAAATCGTTTGTGAAAATTTATAAAACTTTACCAGATAATAGCTAAAGTTAGGAAAACGAAAACTCGAGGCTATAAAAATGAATGAATTCATTATTTTTCGTAAACAAAAGATGTTGATTATGGATTTTACCTGGCGGGAATTTCTTCGTAAAGTGGATTCTGTTTGAATTTTAAAATCAGTAGCAACACCAGTGATAGCCTAGTGGTATGACCGTCGGATTGCCAAGTCATAGGTCTCGAGTTCGAACGCAAGGCACGCACCTCTGATTTTGCGGATTCATGTGCGCGTTGTATAAATTATCACTTGCTTAAAAATCGGTGAAGGAAAACATCGTGAGGAAATCAGCATATCTGAGAGATAATTCTCATCAGCATGTGCTAAGTCAGAGGCCCATGGGCAGCATAAAAACTCTGGTTAGTCACTAACCACACGAACAAGAAGAAGATTACTAACAATTCATGGATTTTTGTATCGGACTAAAATAAAATGTTACTAAGGAAAGTAAGACTTTGTATTGTGAAGTTTACCCGAAAAGTTAACAGTGAATTAAAAAAGAAATAGTGCAACAAACTCCCCAGCAACACAGCTGTCTGTTCAGTTGGAAGAACTTGATACACGGTAATTTTTTACCGTGTTTATCAATCACTTGGTTACCTATACAACGCGAACGTCTTCTTCTTCGGGTCACTGCCACTTTCCTTCACCGATTTCTAAGCAATAATTGTTAGTAATGCCTTAAAACTATTATAGGTATTTTTTTGTTAATTTTGATATTTGAATTTATATTATCTATTAATGATTCGTAATTTAAGTAATTCTTAATATTATTAGTTGACTTCACTATTTTTAATTTTCGAATATCCAATTAATTATTTTATAATAGATATTAATCTGTTATATGTTATTATTTTATTTTTTTCTTGACTGTTTACGCTTTGTTTGTTTGTTTTTTTTTTTTGTATCTTTGTATAGGAATATTTCACACACAATTTTATTGTTATTGAATAAAATGAAATGAAATGAAATGATAGTTTTTATCTAAATTAAAAAACTTCTGGCCTAGAACCCGTGTTCTATGTTAATCCTAAAACAGTCCTCACTCACTAGACAGTTACATCAGTCAACAAAATTAAACTTTTCCCATTCCAAACGCAGCAATTGAAAATTCGAATGTGCTCAAACGGTTTTCGAGCGCTCAACAGTGCAATAAAATCATGGAAACTAGTTCCAAACTCAAATCTCTCGTTCATTGCTTTGTAGGAAGGAATTGAACGAGAGTCACTGAACAATATCTTTGATTTCCAATCGGATAGACAATTGAATGACTCAGTGAAATTGGTAAATGTTGATGCTTCGTAGCGACTTCTCTAATGAATGACGTCAGATGGGCCGCCATTTTGTTTTTGTACACTTTCGTTCATTTGTTTTGGTTTTCAATGATTTTTTGTAAGTATAATGACGAACTAATTTAGGCGATTAACACACGCCACCACTCGACCGCGCGGTAGATGCAGTTTGCGGTAGAAACGGTGTACGTGTGTTAGGCATCAACGGATTTCTTAGAGGCCAATGCGATGTGAGATCCGCTTCACCGCATACCGCGGCGGAGCGCGGTGCCGTGTGTAAAGCGCCTTAGATCTTGAAGTTCCAAGGTGAGATTGTTTGTTTGTTATGTTATCACGCTAAAATAGCTGAACGAATTGACATTGGGACATGGGTAGACCTGAGATAGAAGATAGTATGTGATGATGATACTAATAATTATAATTCTGTAAATACTTATTTGTAGCGGCCGTGAATCATATTTTAATCAACAAACAACCTGATACTAATCAATCTGCCCTGTGTTTTCACAACTATGCTGTGGGCGGCTTCAGGCTAACTGGATGCAGCTGAATTATATGGAGTGACTACCTATCTGATTTTCATAATACCATACCCTTTGGGTACTTGGACTGGCTTCCAGTCTTTCGAGTTTCTGACGACCAGTAACGACTGTCAAAGATCTACGAATGACAGCCGGGACCAACTTAACGTGCTTTGCGTCGCACGGAGGATTCTAGTTATGTCAAGATGGTCACCCATCCACGAACCAACCTCGGCAAGCGTAGTTTAACCTGATGGATCGATCCGTGCGGCTGTTATTACTTAGCCACGAGCTCCTATCTGACACTTACATAACACGTATATCCATACCGTAATATAATAAGCGGGATTGTCCGAAAGGGTTACCGCTACCCCGGAACATAAAGGGCTAAGGAAGGAACATGGATGGGTTTTAGTCAGTAAGAGTCTGACACTCCCTTCCGCTCCACCCAGAGCGGAAGAAGTCACTGGATGATTTCCCAGCCATAAAAAAAAATACCTATTACGGTATTTTTTTTTATGGCTTAAATGTTTAATTTAACCTTATATAAAAACTGTAATCAAGTTTTTATATAAGGTTAAATTAAAAAAATAACTCTAAGAATTTCGTGGGTGCATTGTAATCATCGTTACGAACAACTTTTACTATGGGGTGAACCCTGAAATCGCGAAAAAATACATACATTTTTATTGAGTTACGTGTGCATAAATAACAAATAATAATAACATCCATGGACATTTCACACAACGCCATATAGTCCAAAACTAAGCAACCTCATGCTTGTGTATGGTAACGATATGGCTGATAAACTACCTATATTTTTTTTGTAAATACATACATATTATAGATAGAAAAACACCCAGACCCGTAACAAATACTTGCAGGTCGTACAAATATTTGTTCGTGCGGAAATCGAACCCGCGACAAGCTGCGCAGCAGTCAATCGCTCAACCACTGCGCCAACCTTGTAGTCAAATGTAAATGTATGGAACAGCTCATATTTTTTACGTATTTACTTCGGCCGCGAATCCTAATTCGTCCAAAAAAATTATTTAATACTTACCTGAAAATTGAAAAAGGAACGGAAAAAAAATTGAATTTCGCGGCATCTTAAGTTTCACGATGTATGCGCAAGCGCCAGTTTTCGCTCACGAAGATTACCTACTGAACCTATTTAAGGGGCATGAGGAGAAATAATAAAGTAAGGTGGGGTCGTCCCTTTGTCCCTTCCAAATCAGAGTTTCAGGGCCGTAATTGCAAAACTTAAGCCGTTTTGCGACTACAACTTGGAATAACTTTGGATGAAGACTGATTATGTTTGGGTGACGAGGCAATGGTATTAAAAAGCAATTGTATATCGCTCAGATTGAGTAACGAGGGCTTAGTAGTCGATTCGCACGAATCTACTCGCCTTAAGGTGCGATTCTACACTTTGATTTTTTTTTTCTATAGCCGATTCGCACAAAGTTAGTAGTTTCTTTATCGGCGAATTCGATTTGTTTCGTCGATTCGTCCCCAAAAAAAAATTACTTCATGCGAGTTGTCTACAGAAATCAATCAATCTACCTAGCCTTTTCCCATTTATGTTGGAGTCGGCTTCCAGTCTTACCGGATGAAGCTGAATACCAGTATTTTACATGTATCCTATCTGACCTACACAACCCAGTCGGTAACTGGGTAATACGATATCCCTTGGTAAGACTGGCTGTCAGACTTTCGGGCGTCTAACTACCCGTAACGATTATCAAAGTTTTGCGAATGACAGCCGAGACCAACGTTTTAACGTGCTTTCCGATGCACGGTCCCGATACGTAAAGATGTTCACCCATCCACGGACCAACCCAGTACGGCTGTTGTACTAACGTTACGTTACGTAACGTTAGCCAAGAGCTCCACGGTATTAATAATATTAATTGATAGGGTCGATTCGCACATTTCAGGCGAAAATGTTCGTGCGAATCGACTAATAAGCCGTAACGAGTCGCCAATTTATTTGAATTTTCCAGTTTAAAGTTTTTTGGCACTGGTCACGTCTTGAGGATTGCTCACGTCAGCCCATAATATATTCTATAGAGCTCACTTTTGGAGCTATTCTCGAGTGACAGCGCATAATTCGAAAAATAACTTATTTGATTCGCAAAGATTCGATTTTCAAAGTCATTATAACAAGTTCTGATTGGCTGTAACTGTTTGACAGTAAATTAAATTGAATAATAGTCTGTCTTCTCTTTCGTGTGGCTGGCACGACTGTACAGACGCCAACACATGAAGCTATCCCAAAATGTCAAATATTCCCAATTGAATATGAACCTTATTGATTTGTGATAAAGTTCAAAGTCTATCGAATAAATTTGACAGATTGGGGTAGCTGTGCTGGCCTCTGTGCTTCAGATCATGTTTGCCCAAAACTTGGCCACTTTCACAGCGTCTTCGGTGGCAGCGCAGAGATCACTTAGGCTGCAAGTTTTGGGACACAGAGGGCAGGATATAATATAAATTTATGAATATCCTTGGACATTTCACACAACGCCATATTATAGTCCCAGTAAGCTAAGCAACCTAATGCTTGTGTTATGGTAACGAGATGGCTGAAAAACTTCTTATACTTACAACATTATTTTCAGAATATGCGAAACCTGAATATACATAGTTTGTTCAAAATGAGGAACTGAATCGATTCCAATAATTTTTATACCATGCCATATTTTTTCCCAAAAATATTTAAAAAAGGTTACAAGTTGGACACCGAATATTATCAATGAGCGCAAGACGATGCTGGAGGCGCGCGTCGCTCGCGTAGGGACCATGTTTTTATACGGACAACCAGGTAACATAACAAGCTTATAACTATGTGGTTTTTAATAATACAGTTTTGAAAGGACCATGCCGAAATTAGGCCCAGAGACGCACAAGAAATTGGTTTCATTCAAAAACTATGTTATTTTTTTTCCTATGTCTTCCACGTATTCATTATTCTGTGCAAGTCGGCACAATTTATTCAAAATATTAAATATTGAAACGACTAAAGTGATTGAACTTGAATAAAAAATCGTTACAAAAAGTTGCCGGTACAAAAAATGTTGACAATCGGAATTATCAGTCATCATTGCTTTAATATTTATTATTGAACACCGTTCATTTTGTTCCGAGCAAACGATACATAATATTATAAATCACAAAAAACTCTTTAATAATTATTGTTATTTCTATCTTTGATGATTTTCGTGTAAACAAAAAAAATCAAATATTGATCAACCTCTTTTTTGCATTTTTTTATGGCAGCACTAACTTGTCCGCTAGCGGATAACGTAAATGTCAAATGTTGCTTGTCTTGTAACTTGTGACAGCTTGTGTATATTTATTTCGGGTTAAATTGACTATTTTTACCCATGAATACTGAATCTGACGATTCTGTCCTATACCAGACGACCATGACACTGGCAATAACTTGGATTTGATATTAGAGGCTTCCATCGACGAACCCGGCATTCACTCTGGACTTAGTCTTTCACAACAGTCATCATCTACTGCTGGAAGTGGTGATCTGCGTTGTGTAAACTGAGGTTTAAATGTATATCCAGAATGAAGACATCCGTTGGAAATCGCTGAAGTTCAATGTCTTATACAACGATGGGTTGGCCAGATAAATGGGTTGGCAAGGTAAACAAGCTCACCTTCAGGACCAGGACTTTAATTTTCCTACAGTGTATTTTGCATTATTTGACTATGCTAATTATGCTGATAAATAAATTAATATAATGTATTAAGTGATCTTTCACTTATTTAAAATATACTTAACCTTACATGGATGAAATATAATCTTAAATAACTTCGAAATGCAACGTTTTTGGTACATCATTTCTTTTACTAATTAATTATTGGAATTGCCTCCCATCATTATAATTGTTTTTTATATGTGTGCACAGTGGGCCTAAATTACTATGGCGGCCTGGCATCCCCCTTTTGTACATAGATTCTTTACATAAAAATACACATACATATAGACACGTGTTTCGGGTTTCGCATATACTAAAACTAATGTTGAATAATTTGTTAATATACATACATATTATAGATACAAAAACACCCAGACCTGGAACAAATACTTGTAGGTCGCAGAAACACTTGTTCCGTGCGGGAATCGAACCCGCGATATGCTGCACAGCAGTCAATCGTTCAACCACTGCGCCAACCGTTTAGTGGAAGGATAGGAGGAGAAACATAGTTTGCGATATCACTCCACATCCGCACCCTGCTGCCGTACTGTTAAGGTAGCCCCACTTTACCAGGTTGGAGTTACAGCTTCCTACTTGTGCCTGGAGACGGTTCAGGGACTTCCAAGTAGAACACGAAAGGTGACACCTGCAGGGAGATGCTCCTATGGTGGAAGATAGTAAGTAGAATGGGGAAGAGTCTCCTGCCTATTATTTGCGGTTAGCGCAGTAACCGTATCTCCACTTCTTCTTCCCAGCTAAAGCACTAGGAAGTGGTGAAGGGTGGACGTTTTTGGGAGACTGTCTTATGTAACTTTGACCTTCAAAAAGTGCTGATTTTTCAGGTATTTGATAAGCGTAATTGTGTAGAGTCTAGTTCTTCCAACTAAACAGACAGCTGTGCTGCTGGGGAGTTTGTTGCGCCACTTCTTCTTCCCAGCTAAAGCACTAGGAAGTAGTGAAGGGTGGACGTTTTTGGGACACTGTCTTTAGTTCAGCCTAGTTTGAATAAATGACTTTTGATTTTGATTAAAGGATCTAACGGCAATGTAAGTTCGTCCCTTAACCTAGTTTGTGTTTTAGTTAAAGCAATAATATTTGTACGGAACCCTCAGCCTGCGGGTCCGGCTCGCACTTGACCGGTTTCTTTCTCTATGATATTTATGAAAATATTTCACAGGTACTTACGTAAAATTGGACACATTTAATGCCGCTATTTTAAGATCATAAAAATAGCGGTATGTCATGACGTAACGGGCAACAAGTGTTGCCACATAAAACTACCCTCATCCGTACCTTTTCAGTGAAGGTCATATTAACGAGTATAAAATATGAAAACCTACACAGTTATGCGTAGTTCAAGCTGAAACGTCTTCCGGAGACCGGACTCAAACCCACGGACCCTTATTTTAAATGTAACAATGGGGTACGGGTCGCGAACTTTTACAATGCAACAATGAAATTGAGAAGGCAGTTTAAGAGTATAATTTCACATGTTAAAGTTTTGCTACGCTTGCCGGGGTTGGTCCGTGGATGGGTGACCATCTTTACATACCGAGACTCCTCCGAGCCTCGGAAATCACGTAAAGCCGTTGGACCCGGCTATCGTTTGTGCATCTTTGACAGTCGTTACGGGTCGTCAGAAGCCCGAAAGTCTGACAGCCAGTTTTACCAAGGGATATCGTATTAGGCAGTTGCTCCATGTAAAATACTGGTAGTCAGCTACATCCGGTTAGACTGGAAGCCGATCCTAACATAGTTGGGAAATGGCTAGGCAGATTGATTTTTGACATCTATCTTAACTTCTATTTTCCGTAGAGACCTAGGACTAGTCTTTTAGGCTCAAATTATCCCTTATTATCGCCTAGAAACCTTACTTTCTACCTCACAAAATGTAACCCTATATTTTCTTTCATAAATTCTAAGCAAACTATGATGTAGTCGGCTTCCAGTCTAACCGAACTGTCTGTTCTATTACAATCAATCAATAATCTGCCTGATTTTGATATGAGGCAATAGACAAAAAATTTCAAAGTTTTTATTTCCATAATAAAATTAAATATGAGGCATTTTAGCTGTAAAGGTTTATTTTTAAGTGTCTTTTAGATATTATATTCTTTTATTGTGTGTTTTGTTTGTGTAGAATAATAATTTTTCTTTTATTTTTTTGTTTATTTCCCGAAAAAAAGACAGCTGAGTTTTCATTTTATTTTATTTCATTATGTTTAACATTTAAATGTTAATCTTACTAATTAAACAATATACTAATTACGTTTGGCTCAGACAACTCAGTTCGCATTGCAGCTTCAACGGTCGACCTCTATTTACACAAACTAAAGCCCACAAAGTTAATTGAACACAAACTACCGACAATGGTACTTAGACCCCACTATCTAGTGCCATTGGTACTTCAATCCCAATCTTGTTAAGTGTATCCAAATATAGTGATACGCTGTAACTATGTGAACGGCCTATTATGTACCTACCCTAAAACTTACTATTTGTTTTAGCTTCCAGTTGGGCTTCCAAAGGCTGGTAGTTATAACTGATGTACAATTGATTGCATGAACAAAATGACAACTTTTAGTAAATGCACTTTTTATTTAAGGCGTGTATCCGGCTCGAAGGACCAACTTTTGACGGTTTTCTTATCTCGGGTTGTTCAATAGCAGCTAAGTTGATGGCAATAGGCTTGCCCCCTATTACATGGGACTGAAACATAACTGGCGAAATGAGGGTTAACTATAGGTACCTCTCTGCCTACATCTTCGGCTAATACGAGCGTGATGATAGTTCTTGGCAAAAAATATTCATGCCTTATCTACCTGGAGCCTTTCAAAAGCCACATAAAATCTTATACACAAAGAAAATAAACTCAAATAAACATAACTTTTACTCTTAAAATATTTCACTCTAAGTAAGTTCGTGATATGAGAAGTTATATTCTTTTTACTTCAACGACTTTTTTAGCGTTTTTAAGATAACGTTAAAAGCCCTAGGGCATTAACCCTTAATAGGGCAAGATGAACATTATTCCCACATACATTTTTGGTTGTAACTTTCTTGCCCCTACTACTAGATGTGAAAGAAATATATTTTCCATCTGTAGGGAAAGAATTTCCCACATGTGATGATCTACATGGGCAAGAGTAATAATTTACCCATAAGTTTTCCTGAAAAACTAAAACCACTTGGAATTAAATAATTTTCAATCCTACAACACTAAACACCTTTCTTATCTTCTCACACTGCGTTTTTGTTTCAAACACCCACCGTTTGCCCATGCCCTATTAAGGGTTAATACATATACTGTGAATACAAGAAATCTTTACGGATTTAGTTGACGTGATGATTGCAAAATAATCTTTTCATACTTGCCAATTTGAACAGCGAGTATTTGTGTTCAGAACTCTAGCATGAACGCGTGACGTAATCATTACGTAATTCTTAAATTTTTTCAATCGAAACTACAACTATCACACTAATATTATAAAGGCGAAAGTTAGCGATTGTGTGTGTGTGGGTGTGTTTGTATGTTTGTAACTCACGCAAAAACTACTTGCTGAACGGATTTAGATGAAATTTGGTACATTGAGAGATTATATCCTGGATTAACACATAGGATACTTTTCACCCCGTTAATACGTTCCCGTGGGAATAGTTGGATGAGTTCAGACATCTACGCGGGTGAAGCCGTTGGCAGAATCTAATCGTATATAATTTTCGTTTGAATTTTTGCGACAAGCAGAATTTGTATCACCAATAAATTGACTTTACTAAAAGACTTTATTGAGAAATAGCATGCTGCACAAGTGCGAAACAATAACAGTAATTTCAATTTTTCGATGCCATATTTTGGTTTATTATTAGAATTAGTTAAGCTAGACTCCATTTTTGCATATAAATTGGGTATAAGTTGTTATTTATGTATATTTCAAATTAATTTTGAATAATTGTTTAACTTCGAATTAGGCTGAAAAACGAACGTCGAACAAATTTTGAACTTCAAAATTCCATTAAACAGTCTTCGAAAACGACCGCCCTTCACCACTTCCTAGTGCTAGAGTGTCCGTGGAGTTTCCCGTTTATCTCCATATATACCTACAGCTTTGGAATGGGCAACTAGCTTCATCTTTCTGACTGACCGACCCCTTGACAATTCAAACGTGCCTGTAACTGGTTTATTTGAAACTAGCACTTTGCCCGCGGCTTCGCTCCCGTGGTCTTTCCCGTGGGACCCGTTATTTTTCCCGGGATAAAAAGTAGCCTATGTTACTCCTAGAAAACTAAGCTTTCCAACGGTGAAAGAATTTTAAAATTAAAATCGGTCCAGTAGTTTTTGAGCCTATTCATTACAACCAAACAAACAAACAAAGTTTTCCTCTTTATAATATTAGTATAGATAAATGCTTTGAGTTTGAGTTTGACTGTGCCGTTAATTTCGATAAGAAGTGTAATATTCCTGGTGTATTCATACGGCTAAGTTTTTTTTAACTTTGGTCCATTTTACTGAAGGTCCTGTAATTTTGAAAGGAAGTGTTATGTGTATTTGCCATATTATATGTACCTATAGATTTTGCACTTGGGAGGAAAATAACCTCTTTTATTTTTATGGGGTAAGGCGATTATTTAATTATTTCAGGTGGGAAATGGCTTTGGGAACGTAGTGATATAAGTTGTTACTTTTTATTGATATTCAAGGAGCTTGGGCATTTTTTTCTGTAAAAACTTTCGCAATCAAAGCCTGTTTCATAATGTCCAGAAAGTAGGCTTCCGAGTTGCTTGCCATGCTTTTGAGATATATCTCTCAGGCTTCTGGTTTCCTCACGATGTTCTCTTCACCGATTTTAAGCAAGTGATAATTATACATTACGCACATGAATCTGAAAAATCAGAGGTACGTGCCTTGGGTTCGAACTCGAGACCTATCACTTGGCAGTCCGACGGTCACACCGATAGGCCCACCCACCAGGTCCATAGGACCTATTTATGAACCCATTTTATTCCAAAATGTCTCAATGTTTTAATAATAATAAAATAATATATCATTTATTTCAGGTAACAAAGACCCATAACATAAATACCTTACAGACTATCATACATATTTATAGAAAACCGATAATAACTATTGTACATGAAGTAACGGTGTCGTGTTGCACTGCGTGGTGTCGCGTAGCCTGGTGGTGCGTTTTGCATGTTGCTACTCTTTAAAACACCTGCCATCTAATCTCTTCACCACCCTTGGTTGACTGGTAGAGAATGCCTGAGGCATTAAGTCCGCCTTTGTACCTTTATTGTGTGCGAAAAGTTTAAATAAATAAATAAATAGGCTACCACCGCTTTTTTTGAGTATAGCACCCATAGTAAAAGGAGGCAAGTAAATAAAAGTTTATAAATACCTACAAAGAAGGCAGATTACACTTCCTTTCAAAATTACAGGTACTACACAGTAAAATGGGGGCGAACAATAAGGGGCGAAGCTGCGTCGTATTCCAACAGAATGTTTTATGATATTCCGTACAATTGAGAACAAAATAATTGGGTTATCTTGTGTAGACTTTTGAAGTGTCGCCCCCACAGTTCGTCCCACTTATAGTCGACGTTTCAGTGTCAAAGTGAATATAAGATGAGGTGCTAATAGTGTCAGTAAAGTGGGGTCTTCTGTGCGGTCACTTTAGTTTCATAAAACCTATGATTTTTCCTATAAGTACTTCAAAATATCAATCTGCCTAGCCTTTTCCATACTACGTTAGGGTCGACTTCCAGTGAGCGGAATTGTCCGAATGGGTTACCGCTACCCCGGAATAAAAAGGGCTAAGGAAGGAACATGGATGGGTTTTAGTCAGTAAATGTCTGACACTTCGTTCCGCTCCACCCAGAGAGGGAGAAGTCATTGGATGATTTCCCACTCTCAAAAAAAAAGGGTCGACTGCCAGTTTAAACGGGATGCAGCTAAATACCACTGATTTACACGGAGAAACCGGAAACTGGACAACCCTAGTTGGTAAGACTGGCTGTAAGACTTTCGGGCTTCTGACGACCCGTAACGACTGTCAAAGATGCACAAATGACAGCCGGGACCAACGGCTTTACGAGGCACGGAGGAGTTTCGATTTGTAAATAGGGTCACCAATCCACAGACCAACCCCGGCAAGCGTAGCTTAACCTGATAGATCGATCATTGCGGCAGTTATTACTTAGCCACGAGCTCCTATTCCTTTAAGTACTTATAGTAGGAAAATAAATATTGACGCCCAAAGACAACCCACGTTTCAACTAAAACGAATTTGATTGGTAGGGCCCACAAGGTACGACAAGGCTTTTGTCTAATGTTTCACCTACGCCATAATCGATATTGTTAGCAGTAGTTAGGGGTGTCTTTTAAGGACAATCGACCTCGTAATGGGGATGTTGACATTTTTTTTTTAATTAGTCCGTAAGCTAGGTTATTAAAAAATATTGGACACGTATTTTTCTTTTTTTACGTAATCCAAAGATTACTTCTATACATTGAATTATAATGTGGCATGACGTCACAAGTTTGTAGTTTTTATACTTACTTGTGACGTAACGAGCCCCACTCCCCAAATTTAATTCGTTTTATCTAAGTCATTTTTTATTAATACATAGGATAAACCAAAAAACACGAGTCAAATATTTTTTTGTTATCTGATTAACGGACTAAATATAACTTTTTTTTACCAAGGCATCATCCTTAACGCAGTATGTTAGGTTAAACGATGGATACTCTACTAATAGCACTCATGAAAATGAACAACTTTGACTGTAGGATCAACTCTGAAATATGAAAAAAATAATCAGCTATTCAGTAGAGATACATTTATGGCCGCATAATTCGTCAAAATCTATGGAACTGCACATTTTTTTTAGTCGCCAGCACAATGTGCTACCATCAAGTTACCAAGAACTGTCAAATGTTCACAATCGATTTCGAAATTAATAAAATAATCAACGTGTTAAAGTTTAAAATCTTATAGATAACTTTTTTACAGTATGGTATTATTACTGAAATGAAAAAAAAAACTCTTAGATTAAAAGTATACTTTGGGTTACGGAGTTCAGCTGCATCCGGTTAGACTGGAATCTGACCCCAACATAGTTTGGAAAAGGTTAGGCAGATGATGGGTTACGGAGATTTTGATGGTTGGAAGTTTCAATTTTTTTAGTTGTGTATTCTCTTTGTCCGAATACCTAGAGCCAAAGAAAAAAAAGCCTTCTTTCACCCATGTCGTCTGCGAATGAAACCAGTGAGTTATAAAGCTGGGGTAGGTTGGACCTTTTTTTTGCTATCTGCAATCCATTTTCCGAGTCAGACCTGTCAAGAGCAGGGTATGGCACGTGCATTCTAGGTTATTGTGTTGTGTGTGTGTGTGTATGTCTATGCGCGGGTGCTCACGTGTGTATTGCACAGGTTTTTCTTATACAAATATTATTATCTTCTTCTTTTCGTGTGGTTAGTGACTAACCTGGTGTCAGAGTTTTTATGCAGCCCATGGGCCCCTGACTTAACTTCACATGCTGTTGAGATATATCTCTCAGACATGCTGGTTTCCTCACAATGTTTTCCTTCACCTGTTTTGTTCGAATCGTCACAAAGCGATTGAAAATTCTGTAAAAATCTCACCATGAAAATGTGAGTGAGTTTAAAGTGACCTGTCAATAGTGTCAATCTCTAGCATTATGTGGAACGTTAGCTCACTCACGTCACCTAAAGTTTTGACGGTGAGATTTTGACAGTATCAACCAGCTGTTCACTTGGAGCCTCACTAAACTGAGCGCACACAATGCGAAAGCGAACTCATTTGTTTTTGAAGTATATCATCGCGGATACACAACGAGACAGCGTTCGAATTTCGAAGTGATGTTTAGAGAATGACACCACAGTTTTTCAAGGACCATTCGGTTATTTTTTTTTTTTTGAGTTCTACCAATGTAGCCTCTTTTGTTTTGATATAAAGCCTACTCATTTGTTTTTAAAGTATATCATCGCGGATACACAACGAGACAGCGTTCGAATTTCGAAGTGATGTTTAGAGAATGACACCACAGTTTTTCAAGGACCATTCGGTTATTTTTTTTTTTGAGTTCTACCAATGTAGCCTCTTTTGTTTTGATATAAAGCCTGTAAACACACTTTGCACTCCTTGTGTTAACCTAACTCCACAGGTAAAGCTTCGTCTTAAAGCAATGTAGACCCGAGAATGTTTATTCTCGACTGTAAGGTGTTTATTCGAGTCTTTGGTCAAATGGACCCACTTTAAATGGAACCGCGGGATGATCCAACCCAATCACATTTTTAATAGGACCGGATCTTTTAGTTTTATTTTTAAGATTTTGATTGAGTAGAAGAACTTGAATGTGCTCAGGCGGCTGAGAGTATGCCATGCTCACTTTAATGTCTCGCTGATGGTGGCCTGTGTGTTGGATCATTTAGCTCCCTTCAAAATGGTTGAGCTGAATGGTGCTAATCCATGCGCCATATTCGTGAACGGGCGCTGTCAGTAGATACTGGTCATCTTTTAGCGGCGATGGCTTGTTTTACTTTAATTTTTGAACTGTTTTTATATATTTTATATCGGATCTGCATCGTTCTCACATGTATAATAATAATATGAATTATGTTACCAATATCTTGTCACCATATTTTGTTTAAAAGAGTGTCCATGGAGTTTCTTGCCCGTTCTTCTCCATAGGTACCTACTGCTTTGGAATGGGAAACTAGCTTCATCTTTCTGACTGACCGACCCCTTGACAATTCAGAAGTGCCTGTAATTGGTTTGTTTGAAATAAATGCTTTAAGTTTGAGTTTGAAGAACCGTCTAAATCTAATTAAAATGCGTTTTATTATATTACCAATTTCGCAACAACGACATCAATGTATTTTTTAAACAACAACAAACAATGTGTTTTTTTTTTGTTTCAGTTTCTGTTTTTTTTATTTGTGAACTTGATCCACAAGTTAACAAATTAAAATACAGGAAATAAATAACGTGGTAAAGTGGACCCGCCGGTCGAATAGCGAGCAGGTCCAGGTGACTGAAGATTCTTTATTCGCTTGCTACGATGATTCCGTTCAAATTTCGAGGTCATGTCTAGACATGTACTACAACCACATGAAGGAAAAGGGCCTTGTTATATATATAAAATGGTAAACTGACTGACTAACTGACTAGGTGATATATCAACGCACAGCCCAAACCGCTAGCTCTAGAGACCTGAAATTTAGCACATAGATATATCTTATACAGGGTATAAGATAATATACGGTTTATCTTTGTATAAGGTGTTAAAAAGTAACTCTAAGAATTTCGTGGGAGCATTGTACTCATCGTTGCGAACAAATTTAACTATGGGATGAACCCTGAAATCGCGAAAAAATATGAGCTGTTCCATACATTAATGCACACGTAACTCAATAAAATGTTCAACGAAATTGTTAGAGTAAATTTATAATATAGGCACCAATTATGGACGGATTTTTGGCAATTCTACCCGAAACTCAGTATTTATATCTAAAAGTAAAGAAAAACGTGTATCAGGGTTCTTCGAAAATTTACCACTAAGGGTGTCAGTAAGAGGGGGTATAGTCAGTAGAGTCTGACACTCCCTTCCGCTCCACCCAGAGCGGGATAAGACATTGGATGATTTCCCACCCTCAAAAAAATATAAGGGGGTAGAAAGGTCAAGTCAATTTTAAAGGGGATTCTACTGCGTGTCTTGTTTAACTCGAATTGATACATAAAACACTTCTTTTTATTCCGATATTGCGATATAACCGAACGCTACGCAGACGAAATCGCTAGCAAAAGCTAGTTTGGTTATAAAACGAGACTATGTGTCAGATAATTAACGTCACAATGTTAATTATGGCGTTGTTGCCACTCAATGGCCATTAAGGCTAATTCTCAATTACAGCGACCTAATGACGTCATTCGTACCATTTACTGAGTTGATGACTCTGAAGTGTGACAGTGGATCAGACAGCGAACATTATACTAATGTTTTTTAGATTAAAGTTATATACATTTTATCAGGTTACGCTACGCTTGCCGGGGTTGGCCGTGGATTGGTGATCATGTTTACATAACGAGACTCTTCCGTGCCTCGGAAAGCACGTTTTAAGCCGTTGGTCCCGGCTGTCATTTGTGCATCTTTGCCATTCGTTACGGGTCGTCAGAAACCCGAAAATCTGACAGCCAGTCTTACCAAAGGGCAAATAGGCAGTCGCTCCATGCAAAGTACTGGTATTCATCTGCTTCCGGTTAGACTGGCAGCCGACCCCGACATAGTTGGGAAAAGGCTAGGCAGATGATGATGATGTTATGTATTTTTTTTTAAGCGTTCGACAATTAATTCGCCGAAAACTTGTTATTTCTAATAATAAAAATAATTGCTACTTAAGCCATGGTCTACATGTGTGCCAAATTACATCCAGATCCGTTCAGCCGTTCTGCCGTGATTGAGGTACAAACATCCAACCAAACTTTTGCATTTATAATATAACTAGCTTCCGCCCGCGGCTTCGCCCGCCAAATATGTCGACAAATTATGTACATAAACCTTCCTCTTAAATCACTCTAACCGCATCAAAATCCGTTGCGTAGTTTTAAAGATTTAAGCATACATAGGGATATAGGGACAGAGAAAGTGACTTTGTTTTATACTATGTAGTGATAAAGTAAAATTAGTTAGCATTTTCTTATCAACCAATTGACAATACAACCTTTTTTTTGAGGATGGGAAATCATCACTCGCTCTGGGTGGAGCGGAAGAGAGTGTCAGACTTTACTGACTAAAACCCATCCATATTCCTTCCTTAGTTAGCTCTTTAATTATGTTCCAGGGTCTATAATAGAGCAAGCGAAACAAACCATTTGTTACAGAGTAATGAAACAACAGAGATATCATTTAGTTCCCGGGACTAGCTCGTTTCCTTTCCTCGTTATAACGATATTATCTCTGTCTCTTTCATTAGTCCGGTCACGCGCGTACACTCACTCTTTTATTATAACTGATTTCTTCGAGATTGTGCGTGCGATACGTTTTTCTTTGATTGCGTTTGATTCAATTTCTTATCAGAGAAAGGGATGGGAATTAAGGGTTTTATTATCAGAAAAAATGGGAAGAACAAGGCAACAATTTAATAGGTATCAATCTGTCTAGCCTTTTCCCAACTATATTGGGGTCGGCTTCCAGTCTAGCCGGATGCAGCTGAATATCAGTATTTTACATGGAGTGACTGCCTATCTGACCTCCACAACCCTGTCAGTAACTGGGTAATACGATACCCCTTGGTAAGACTGGCTGTCAGATTTTCGGGCTTATAACTTCTAACTTCCGGTCGGAGGTCAGATAGGCAGTCGCTCCATGTAAAACAGCGGTATTCAGCTGCATCCGGTTAGACTGGATGCCGACCTCAACATAGTTGAGAAAGTCTTACCCGGGCATCAGAACCAGGTCCTCACGCTCAGCAGTAACCCTTGTGACCACTAGACAAACGAGGCACAAAGTTAAATGCAACACTTGAAGTAGAACAAACTCCGCTTCTAACTTGATACTTACAAAGTATCTCAGACTAACGGATGTAGTCCATTTAAGGGGTAAGCGCCAGGGTAGCTGCGAAATTCAAAATTTTCTTTACTTTTTTGCAATTTGCAGGTAAGTGTCAGTTTGTATATTGGTCAGAGGGATTATCCGAAAAGGTTACCGCTGCCGTAAACACAAAGGGTAAGGAAGGATCACGGATGGGTTTTCGGCAGTAATAGTCTAACACTCCCTTCCGCTCCACTCAGAGCGGGAGTCATTTGATGATTTCCTATCTTTAAAAAAAAAGGTTGAATGTTGATTAAAATATGATTCGCGGCCGTAGCAAGTATGTATTTAGAAAATTATAATCAATAGAATTATCAATACAGCAAATTTTTTTAGAACTGCCCTCAAATTTAATGTAGAAAATGATTTCATGAAATGATTTGACTGTCGCTGAAAATCAGCGCTGTGGCTCCGTCTCGCATGGGGTCGCAGCATTACGCTGAGCGATGGCCGTTTTGTGCGGATGTGACGCATATTTCCCCACAACTTGTTTGTTATTGCTTGTTTTTTACTGCATCATTTTCGCCGCAAATAAACGTATTTTCTTTCTATCTTTCTAAATACATTTCATAGGGCAACACGGAACTTAAAAGATTGTATTGGTGATTTTAATGATTATACGTTCTTGTTACGGTCGCGAATCATTATTTTGATTATTATAAGACCTACAAGTATTTGTTCCGGGTCTGGGTGTTTGTCTGTCTATACTATGTATGTATTCACAAAAAAAAATTGTACATAAGAAGTTTATCCAGCCATCTCGTTACCATAACACAAGCATTAGGTTGCTTAGCTTGGGACTATATGGCGTTGTGTGGAATGTCCAAGAATATATTATAATTATTATTATAAATCCTGATACTGACCAGCAAATTGCAAAAAAACGTAAGAAAATTTTAATACCGCGGGCTACCCTGTAGCGTTCCCCTTAACAACATGGTGGCAGGAAGTCTCCAGGCGGCCATTTTCTTGTCCCATCTTTTTGAAATGTTCTCGGTACAGTGAACAACACAAGGGCACCGGTGACCGGTGTAGCGCAATAATTTCTGCCTCATATGTAGACCCCAGTTATTAAGTACCTAGCTCTTTAGCCTTTGTTACAATGCTTGAGACAAGACTAAGTTATGTCCTAGATATTTTATCAAGCGGGACTAATATGGCGACTTGTCATTTTGAAATTGACTTTAGAAGGAGGCGGTTCTAAATAGGAATGATGACTGGGTAAAAAGAAATAAATTATAGTCCGTCACACAGATAAAAAAAATTAGACACGTATTTTGTGCTCTAGCATATTAATTAACTTTAAAAATGACTTAGATAAAACGCATTAAAGTGGCGGAGTGGGGGCGCGCTACGTCATAACTCAGTATGAAACAAAGGAGTCTACAAACATTTTAATCTATACTAATATTATAAAGAGGTAAAATTTGTAAGTTTGTAAGTTTGTATGTTTGTAAGTTTGTATGTAGGGGGTAATCTCCGGAACTAATGATCCAATTTCAATATTTTTTTCACTGATAGAAAGCTACATTATTCCTGAGTGCTATAGGCTATAAATTATATTTATATCATACATATTAGCCGAGCTATTGCATTTTTCGTCTAGCAAGTCGGAAAGAAATACCTCCGAAAACAGAATTATTTGCATGCGCTGCCTAAACAGTTGTTTAAAATTGAAAGCAATGTATGGCAACCCGGTTCGCCTTAATTATTTCTACAAAAAAGTCCGCGACACCACATTTCTATCTTTTGTATTTTAACTTTTATATTTCGTTTTATGTTTTAAAAAAGTATTTTTTCGACTTACTTCTGTTTGGATGATTATTTAAACAACAAAATATCAATTCTTATCAAATAAAATTATTTTATGATCACAAGGACATCACAGAGATAAGATTTGCCCTCTACAGTATGTCAATTGGTCATATATTTTCCGAGATAATATAAAATTACTAAACGCAAAATGCTAAAACATTCGCCGAGCTCAACTATCATTCCTACTTCCTACGTGCTTTGTGCGGACGTTTTATCGTTTTAGAGAAGCTTTAAATTAAATAGGTTCCTCACTTAAATTTTATATTTTTAACGTTAACATTTTTAAATGATGGTTTGTATTTTGTATATAGGTAGTGTAATATCTTTTGCCAGCGGCTTCGCCCGCGTGGTTGTTGGAAATTATCCCACGGGAACGGGTACGTTTTTCCGTGATAAAAATTAGCCTATGTGTTATTCCAGACTATAATCTATCTCTGTGCCAAACATCCAGATCCGTTCAGCCGTTTTGGCGTGATTGAGTAACAAACATCCATCCATCCATCCAAACTTTCACATTTATAATAGTAGCAAGATAATTATATTATTATCCGTGTTGGGTTAAAAATACATAATGCATTATTTTGCACCTTTACAATGCGAGGCAGGGTGTCGTAAACCGTCATCTACCCCGGTCGCGATGGGGAATGGAACCGGCGAGAGATGTCGTGCGGTGTCCCACAGGGATCGGTTCTGGGGCCGCTCCTGTGGGACATCGGTTACTACTGGGTGCTGCGGGCCAACCTCCCTGACGGCGTCAGCGTAGTTTGCTACGCTGACGACACGCTGGTCCTGGCGCACGGGAGGTCGCATCAGGCGGCGGCCGACGCGATGACACGCGGGGTTGCGACAGTCATTGAGAGGATCTGGCAGTTGGGTCTCGAGGTGGCATTGCACAAATCCGAGGCCATGTCCTTTCATGGACCTCGGAATAGGCCACCATCGGGATCCCAACTTACGGTAGGAGGGGTTCACATCGGCGTCGAGACCACGATGAAATACCTAGGTCTGGTCCTCGACAGCCGATGGAATTTCGTGGAGCATTTCCGACGTTTGGCCCCCAAGTTGGAACGGACTGGGGCCGCCTTCAAGCGGCTCTTGCCCAATTTGAGGGCGCCAAACGCCTCCTGCCGGAAGCTTTACGCGGGAGTCGTGCGGTCCATGGCCCTATACGGGGCCCCGGTGTGGGCGCGTTCACTGCGGTGGCGAGCCGCCCACTATCTGAACGCGCCCCAAAAGGTGGTAGCCATACGGCTTATACGGGGGTACCGCACGATCTCGGGCGAGGCGGCAAGCCTCCTTGCCGGACTGCCGCCGTGGGATCTGGAGGCGATAGTCCTCGCGCGCCTGTACGAGTGGCGCGCGGAGATACTAAGCCGGGGGGAAACTCCGTTTCCGCAGCAAATTGCGGCGGAGCGGACGGACCTCCGGCGCGATCTCATGGCGGCCTGGAATCAGCGACTGTCGCAACCCAGCGCAGGGCATGCCACGATAGTGGCGGTAAGACCCCTCTTTGAGAAGTGGCTAGAGAGGCGTCACGGCGCCCTCACCTACCGCCTGACGCAGGTCCTCACCGGGCATGGATGTTTCGGGAGGTTCCTGCACATCATCAGGTGGAAGGAAATGCCCGGGTGTCACCATTGCGAGGATCGCCCAGAGGACACGGTAGAGCATACGGTGCAAACCTGCCCCGCTTGGGCGGAGCACCGCCGTGTCCTCATAGAGCCGATCGACGGCGGCGACCTCTCGCGCCCGGCCCTGGTGCAAGCCATGGTCCGGGGCGAGAGGGAGTGGGAGGCAGTCACCTCCTTCTGCGAAAAAGTCACGCTCGCGAAGGAGGTGGCGGGATAGGAGAGAGAAAGGTCCTCCCGTCCCAGCCGCCGCGGGAGACGCTCCGGGCGTCGGGAGCCACGTGACGACTCCCGGCCACCGTAGGCGCGGGCCTGCGGGCGCTGAGTAATGGGTGACTCACCGTCCGATCAGCACCAGACCCGTGCCGGACGGCGCGTATATGTTCCACGCGCGCCTCAAAGAGATGTCAGCATATGAACGGGCCCCTCAGGGCCAAGCCTGCCGGGTAAGCGGGATTGTCCGAAAGGGTTACCGCTACCCCGGAACATAAAGGGCTACGGAAGGAACATGGATGGGTTTTAGTCAGTAAGAGTCTGACACTCCCTTCCGCTCCACCCAGAGCGGGAGCAGTCATTGGATGATTTCCCAGCCTTAAAAAAAAAAAAAGGGTGTCGTAAAAAGCGACTAAGTTGAGCAGAAAAGATCACCTCGGTAATCTTTGGAAATTCTGATCCGATTCCAAAAATTCTCTCACTAATGGGAACCTACAGTATTGCCGAGTATCATAGGATATATTTAATGTTAAAACTAGAAATTTTCCGCGGACGAAGTCGCGGGCAGAAGCTAGTACTATAAATAAATAAATAATAAAGTCTTTATTTAAGCTTCAGTTTACAAAAGGGTTTTAGTGTTTGCGCAATGCCTGTGTTAGTAGACTCCGCACTTCCATCACTATGCATCGACGTAATATTTATACGCGTATATAATTTGATTACGTGAAAAATAAAATATACTAGTCCTATTTTTTTAAATAACCTAGCTGACGTACAAAAAATAAACGTTAGTAATCATAGCTATTCGGTTGTTTCTTAACTCGATTTTAATCATTTTTGTTAGTATGAGTATAGTTTTGAGCTAGTCCCTAAATTAGTCAAGTTTCGATGAGTGGTATTTGAGTTAGCGTCAATAATAAGTCATCATCTGCCTAGCCTTTTCCCAACTATGTTGGGTTCGGTTTCCAGTATAACCGGATGCCAGCTGAATACCAGTATTTTACATGGAGCGACTGCCTATCTGACCTCCACAACCCAGTAACGGCAGTAACTGGGCAATACGATAGCGTCAAGAATATTAGTTGCTTTTTTATTTTTATTATTATTAAACCATTTAAAAACAGACAAGAAAAAAAGGAACTGAAAATACGTATAAAGGTGATGCTTATTTCTAAAGAAATCTCTTCCAGCATACCTGCGATAAAAGTAGATAAAACAGATGTAGACAACGTGTGTCAGATAAAAAGAGAAAAATATGATACATTTAATAAGTTGTGTTGTTGATAGGGCTTGTGGCTTAGTAATAACAGCCGCACCGGTCGATCGAAGTTACCTACCATATTGAAATATCGCGACTCCTCCGTGTCTCGGAAAGCACGTTAAGCCGTTTGTCCCGGCTGTCATTCGTGGATTTTTGACAGTCGTTACGGGTCGTCAGAAACCCGAAAGTCTGACAGCCAGTCTTACCAAGTATTACGTATTACCCAGTTACTGGGTTGTGAAGGTCAAGTAGTCGGTCGCTCTATGTAAAATACTTGTCGCACCTTTAGGATGAAAACGACGTAACTCAAAAAAGCGACTTATAAGGAAATAGCACAACAAGTTTTGAAATTCTGACACCTCCGTATTATTTCGTTTATTATTTCGTGACTATTTAAAGGGCCATTTTCGACCACTCTTCGGATGGTTGACACATTAGGTGCACTTTCTCTCTTGACGACACGGTTGGCGCAGTGGTTAAGCGATTGACTGCTGCGCACTATGTCGCGGGTTCGATTCCCGCACGAAACAAATATTTGTACGACCTGCAAGTATTTGTTACGAGTCTGGGTGTTTTTCTATCTATAATATGTATGTATTTACAAAAAAAAATGTATATAAGTAGTATATCAGCCATCTCGTTACCATAACACAAGCATTAGGTTGCTTAGCTTGGGACGATATGACGTTGTGTGAAATGTCCAAGGATATTATTATTATTATATTATTATTTTCTCGGCTGAAAATTTGGCGAAGTTTGCGAGTGGTTTCAGCGTAACTTTCCCCAATTCTGTAAAGAGTTTTCACAATTATAACGCGTTGTTCTTTCGAAAATAGCTCTATTTTTAATAATCAGAATAAACAGAGGTGACAGCTGTCAAATTTCAGAGTTGCCACATGCATGAAAAAAAAAACAATTTTTTAAAAGTGCACTCTTACTAAGACACCGTCAGTGACTATGTTTGTGCTGTAAATTATAAAAAAGTCGTTCGACTATTTTCGTTTTAAGTCATTTATGACGATAACTCAATATTTTTTTTCTATTGTGTCGTTTTAATCCTAATTTCAAGTGCGTGGTATTCAGTCGCATCCAGTTAGACTACCGACTCCAACATAGTTGGGTAAAGGCTAGGCAGAATTATCAACACAGTTTTCTCAAGCCATGTTTTGGCGTGCAACATTTTGTTTTCACACGCTAACAAATGCCTCATTGGGAAGCATCAAATGTACGGAGGAGTAGCCTCGGGCACGGATCGTGCGCGTGACGGCTTTACTAATATTTCCTCGTGTTTTTTTTAATATTTCGGAGCTTTTAGCTAAGCTACAGAGATTTAGAAAAAAAAACAATGAAAATAAAAGGTACAAATTTTTTGGTGTACAGAGGCCAGCACATCAAGTTAGCACAATCTGTCAAATTTCTTTGATAGTATTTCAACTTTATTGCAAAGACATAACGTTAATTTTTGATTGAGAAATTTTGACAGTTAGGGATAGCTTGATGTGCTGGCGTCTGTACAAAAATCAATCTATATTTTGAAGTTATTGTGCCGTGGTGGCCAATAGGCAACGGGTGCGACTTACGAGTTGTATGCCGTAGATTGGAACCCAGGCTTAACTTTGTAGTCAGTAAGAGTCTGACACTCTCTTCCGCTCCACCCAGAGCAGGATAAGTCATTGGATGATTTCCCAGCCTGAAAAAAAAAAGGCTTAACTTTGTGTAAATTATTTCATCACCACTGCTCTTAAAACGGTGAAGGATAACATCGTGAAGAAACTGGCATGTTCTTGAATTAAAAATTCGAAAAGATATGTCTTTAATTTTATTCTCTCACTTAAAAAGAGGAAACTTGTCTCCCAGCAGTGGGAATATTATAGGCTGATTATGATTATGATATAAATATAAGCTATCTTTCTTTTTCGTGACTCACCTGGTGTTAGAGTTTTCATGCTGCCCATGGGCCTCTGACTTAGCTTTACATGCTGTCGAGAAATATCTCTCAGACATGCTGGTTTCCTCACGATATTTTCCTTCACCGTTTTTCAGCAAGTGATAATTATACAATACGCACATGAATCCAAAAAATCAAAGGTGCGTGTCTTGGGTTTGAACTCGAGATCTAAGACTTAGCAATTCGACGGTCACACCACTAGGTTGAATATAAGCAGTAATTGCCCTAGAATAATGAACCGTTTCTAACCGCATATTATTCTATTACTAAGCAAATATCTGGAGCAGAATATTATTATATATTTTAGGCCTTATTTCTGAGAAATCCCCTATCCTATTATGAAAAGCCTACTTCAGTGAAGGGAAATTGAACAGACACCAGCACATCAAGTTACCCCAAACTGTCAAATATTGTCAATTGAATATGAACCTTATATTTCAGAAATAAAGTTGAAAATCTATCGAAGGAATTTGACGTATTGGGGTAGCTTGAAGTGCTGGCGTATGTACCTTCAATTTGGGGAAAATTCAATTTATGTTCTCGCTCTATTGGCTAAAACAGGAAGGTAGGCAGAATATCGCGAGGGCCAGAAAACTTTATACATTTACAAGGGCACTTTTCGATAAATTACTTGTGTATTATTTTTGAGGAGCTCGTGGCTAAGTAGGTACGCTACGCACCGGAGTTGGCCGTGGATGAGTGACCATCTTTACACACCGAGACTCCTCCGTGCCTCGGAAAGCACGTTAAGCTGTTGGTCCCGGCTGTCATTTGTGCATCTTTGACAGTAGTTACGGGTCGTCAAAAGCCCGAAAATCTGACAGCCAGTCTTACCAATACCGTATTGCCCAGTTACTGGCTTGTGGAGTACAGATAGGCAGTCGCTTCATGCAAAATACTGGTATTCAGCTGCATCCGGTTAAGACTGGAAGCCGACCCCAACATCGTTGGGAAAAGGCTAGGCAGATGATGACTAGTGTATTATTTTTGAAAAAAAAAAGCTTAAGAAAATTGGTATTTATTTATTTAAACTTTTCGCACACAATAAAGGTACAAAGGCGGACTTAATGCCTTAGGCATTCTCTACCAGTCATCCAAGGGTGGTAAAGAGATTAGATGGCAGGTGTTTTAAAGAGTAGGAACGTACAAAACATTGAGAATTACGAATAAATAGGTTAAAACCTTATAATAACTGTTTATACTATAATTTCATAGTCAACAAGGAACCCTTATAATTCGCCATGTCCGTCTGTCCGCAACTTTGCTCAGGGACTCTTTGTACTAGAAAGGTATAATTTAGCATGCTTAGGCAATTCAATGACACCAAAAAATTATAAAAAAAAAATTTTTGGGGTACCTACAATACACGTTAATTAGGGAAGAATTCTTTTTCTTATCTATGCCATGGTGTGTAGTATCATTGGAAAGGCTTAGGGCGTCGCTAAGGGACGACAGCAAGGAACAGGGTGAATGGAATAACCCCGGCATTAGATGCTAGTCGCGCGGTAAACTTTACTTGCGCGATGCAAGATTTTGCGTGACGTCAGTGTGATGCGTAGTTGTAATGTGGCGATGAAAATGCCGCTACTAAAATATTACGCGATGGATCTACCAAATAACTTTTTAATTTGCTCTGGCTCCAAGCTGTTAGCTTTCCAGGCTTCTAAACTAAGAATACTGCTACAAACTTGCGGCAATTTACCAGCACTTTAATATTGCGTAAAACATTTTACTGGCAAGGATCTCGTGGCTAAGTAATAATAGCCGCAGGGATCGATCTATCAAGTTAAGCTACGCTTGCCGGGGTTTGTCCGTAGATAGGTGACCATCTTTGCATAGCGAGACTTCTCCGTGCCGCGGGATGCATGTTAAGCCCTTGGTCCCGGCTGTCATTCGTGGATCTTTGACAGTCGTTACGATTAGTCAGAAGCTAGAAAGTGTGACAGCCAGTCTTACCAAGGGGTATCGTATTACCCAGTTAGTTACTGGGTTGTGGATGTCAGACAGGCAGTCGCTCCATGTAAAATACTGGTATTCAGCTGCATCTAGTTAGACTGGAAGCCGACCCCAACACGGTCGGGAAAAGGCTCGGCAGATTGACTTTTTATTGCCAAGCCGAAATTTTTTGAATGAAATTTTTAATCCATTTACTTTATATTAACTGTTAACAATGTTTAAACATTTATGTTCATAATGTTTTGTTAAATACTAGCTTCTGCCCGCGGCTTCGCCCGCGTGGATGACGGAAGTTGCATGTTATTATACATATACATTCAGTCAAAAAAGTATCGGGAATGGATGATTTGTTTATGGTTCCAAATTCAAATTTTTGTTTTTTTGTAGTTGTTAGATTGGCACAACTGTTTTCCATTTTGGCGCGGAGTTTGAGTTGCATCTGTTATTGATATTAAATACAGTGCTGGTTTTAGTAATATCATATATAGTGTGTATTGCGAATTTCATAATGGACAAAAATATCGAACAAAGCGTTTGTCTTAAATTTTGCATCGCCAATGGAATTTCGTGTTCGGAGTCACTGAAAATGTTACAGAAGGCTTACGGTGAATCGACTTTATCAAAAACTCGTGCTTATGAGTGGTTCAAAGCATTCAAAAGCGGTCGAGATGTGATGGAAGATTTGCCTCGCTCTGGTAGGCCGTCAACGTCTGCAACTGAAGTTAACATCGCAAAAGTGAAGAAAATAGTGACTGAAAATCCCCATTCAACTCTGAGAGAGATAGCCGCCGAACTTTCTGTATCTCACGAGTCGATCCGTACCATTTTAACTAATCATTTGGGTATGAAACATGTTGCTGCTCGGCTAGTCCCAAAAGATCTGAATTTTCTCCAAAAACTCAATCGCATGAAAGTCGCTGAGGACATGCTAGAACGAGTCAGTTCGGACCCAACATTCATGAAACGCATTGTTACTGGTGACGAGACGTGGGTTTACGAGTTTGACATGCAAACTAGTCAACAAGCTTCGGAGTGGCGCCTTCCAACTGAACCGAAACCGAAAAAACCACGACAAAGTCGATCAAAAGTCAAAGTCATGTTGACTGTTTTCTTTGACTATCGCGGTGTTGTGCACTCTGAATTCTTACCGGAAGGTCTAACGGTAAATGAAGAATATTATTTGAGCGTTATGCGGCGTTTAAGAGAGCAAATTCGACGAAAAAGGCCAGATTTGTGGAAAGAAAATTCTTGGATGTTGCACCACGACAATGCGCCTTCGCACAAGGCTATTTTTTCGAACGAATTTTTGACCAAACACTCAACAAATACCATCCAGCAACCACCATATTCACCAGATATGGCTCCTGCTGACTTTTTTCTTTTTCCTAAACTCAAATTACCACTTCGTGGCACCCGTTTTCAATCGATAGAAGACATAAAGGAGAATTCGCGGCGAGAACTGAACTCAATTCCGGAAGCAGCGTTTAAAAAATGTTTTGATGAATGGATTATTCGTTGGCGCAAGTGTATCGTTTCTAAAGTAGCATACTTTGAAGGTGATAAAATAAATTTGGATGAATAACAGACATTTTGTGTATTATTGATCTTTTCCCGGTACTTTCTTGACAGAGTAGTAAACCTTCCTGTTGAATCACTCTATCTATTAAAAAAAACCGGATCAAAATCCGTTGCGTAGTTTTAATAATTTGCTTTTAATGATAGGGTCTCAAAATCTCATATTGTTAATTAATGATTTTATATTATACTCCTTTCTTTTTTAAGGGTTGCAAATCATCAAATGACTCCGCCCGCTCTGGGTAGGCGGAAGGGAGTGTCAGACTCTTACTGACTAAAACCCATCCATGTTCCTTCCTTAGCCCTTTTTGTTCTGGGGCCGCGATAACCCTTTCGGACAATCCCGCTGAATATTATACCTCTTACAAGAGGTATAATATTTAGCCCATTTATTACGTTTACTGGGCATGCGGTGCTAATCTATAAGAGATTGTCACACTATGTACAGTCACGAGCACCAATATGTATACACTGAGCAACTTTAAAAAGTGATTTTCTCCTTCAGCATTTATTGGAATTTTATGTCGTTTCGGATATAGTATTTGGGAACACATACTTATATGAAATATATTCCATTATCACAAAGTTATTGTTGTTCCACGAAAAAATCGCCTATGAATGTTTCCAAGTGTATACATATTGGTGCTCGTGACTGTACGTAAGATTTTAGTAAAACATTATTCAATTATTTTAACAATGAACAATATGTGTTGGTTGGCCATTAAATAAAAAAATTTAATGTTTCATAAATTAATCTGCTCGACAGTGTAAATACCGCACTGACTGTTGTCAAATTGTCAGAATGAAAAGCATTACAATTGTGCGTGTATTACGCAACTAGCCCGCAGCCTTTTGCGAGATAACATAAAGCTTTTGTAATATTATTCTCATTTGATACATATTAATCAATACTTATTCCAAATCACACTTTGTAGCCATTTCCCAATTATGATAGGGTCGGCTTGCAGTCTAACCGGGTGACGCTGAGTACCAGAACTTTACATGGAGTGAAAGCCTATCTGACCTCCACAATCGAGTTTTGGATAACACGCTAGCCCTTGGTAAGACTGGTGTTAGAATTTGGAGCTTTTAATAATAATTTATCTTTATTTCAGACATAAGTCTATACAATAATCCAAAGAAAGGCGTTCGTAGAGCTAGTAGTGCACACGAAAATAAAAATAATAACGTGTTAGTAATTAGTTAGTAAATAAAACAAGCAACATAATAATTGCAAGTCTATTTCCTGTTCCTGAGCAAGTTTACGCTTGCCGTGTCTACAGTAAACGGACTTTCTATTTTGCATGCTAACGTTCTGAGGACAGTGTTGGTGCTACCACGGACCCTGCTCATCGTCGATGCAGTTCTTCTACTGACAGAGAAGAGATCATCGATGGAAGCATCCGCAAACTACCCGTAAAGATTCAATGATCTAAGAATTGAAACCGGGACCATCGGCTTTACGTGCTTTCCGAAGCACGGAGGAGTCTCGACATGTAATAATAATAATATTCATTACATAACCTAATCCAATTACCTAAAAGTTACCAAGAAACACGAGGTCAAAGAAAATGTTTTTCCACTGTCAATCAATTTCACCCCGGGGATCCTTCGTATTTTTATGTCATTAATTTAACTACATTTGACTAACAAACAGCCTTAAAATGATATTAGCACAACATAGGCACATTTACATAAGAAATAAATTATTTTAAGTGGTTACCATTAATTTTGTCCTCAAGTGTAAATGGTGCTCTTTGTAAAATTAAAAGGAAATGGTACGTTTTAAAGGGCGAGGGTGGGAGGGAGACAAAGGATGTGCGTTGCGTGAGCGTGACGGATGCGTGGCGATTGCGGGGCGTTTGTTAAAACGACCTTTTGGCAGATGATTTATGTTAATGTGGGAGGTACTCGCTGAGATTCACCGTCTGATAGGTGCTATTATAACTTCGGGAAACTTCGGAATGATTCGTTTTCTTTCGGGACTTTTATGTCTTTCGATTAATAAAGTAGTAAATGGAACGCAGGGCTGAGTCCATCGTCATTTATTTTGAGAATCTTTTTTATTTCGTTTTTCTTTTGTTTTTGGCTTGTTTCTATAATTATTTTTGACTAAGTAGGTTTGTGTCGATTAATGGCAAATAGGCTCGCCCCTTTAGAAATCATATCAATCTGCTTGTGGCTCCAAATTTTAATATGCAAACAAAAACCAACCTAATGTCGAAAAACCTGTTTAAGGTTTTTAGTTCCCATCACTAATAAATAAGTAGAAGTAAGTTGTTTATATTTTATAAGTTTTTTATTCTTAGTTTAGGTTACGATGGAATAGGCATATTTATATACACTTTTTTTATTTTTCCATGAGATATGGGTCTTTTTGAAAAAAACAATTTTCATGATTTTTTAGAATTGTTGGGTGACTATGGAACGGATCTTGTTAGTTATTTGAACAACTGCTTTTATGTTGGTTGTAACCTTGTCATAAAAATGTTTTATTCTGTCAAACTTGTCAGATCGGACTAAAACCCATCCATGTTCCTTCCTTAGCCCTTTATGTTCCGGGGTAGCAGTAACCCTTTCAGACAATCCCATCGCTATAAGTTTTTAACTCTGGCGACATTTATTTCGTTTTGAGTTAAAACTAGTCCTTAATTAGTGTTCAGTCTAATTTAGCGACTAATTAAGAAAGCTATCACAATGAAATATTTAAGTAAATAGCTGTTTCTAGTGTAATTTGCAGATGAAAACTTATTAAAGCCTCAATGAGGCTCTGAGAAATGTGTCACGTTGTACGCAAGTTGTTCAGTGTCGCTATAGAAACACATATTGGCTGTTTCAACTGAAAAATTCGGATGAAATTATTTTATTTATTTATCCTGTATTTCAAGCAATGAGAGCCCATAAAACGGAGTACATATATACATTTATAAAAATAATAACTTTAAACTAATGCATACTTAAAAACTACTGCACTCCATACAAAATATTCTCAGCGGGATTGTACGAAAGGGAATCTCTTTCGTAAGGTTGAAACATTGAAACAGTAATTTGAAGGGGCGCGCCATGTTATCGAAGTTTATCTTTTGACTGAAAAAGAATATACCAAACGAAAGTAAGGAGAAATTAGTGTGGGGATGTAAAAACAGAAAATTACCGATAATATACTTATCATTTCTCTCGTTCGTGTGCTTAGTGACCGACCTGTTGTCAGAGTTTTCATGCTGCCCATGGGCCTCTGACTTAGCTTCACATGCCGTTGAGAAATATCTCTCAAACATGCTGGTTTCCTCACGTTTTTTTTTATTCACCGATTTTAAAGCAAGTGATAATTATACAATACGCACGTGAATTGAACTTTTTATGACGTATATCAAACACCATAATCTATACACTAATATTATAAAGAGGAAAACTTTGTTTGTTTGTTTGGTTGTAATGAATAGGCTCAAAAACTACTGGACCGATTTTAAAAATTCTTTCACCGTTGGAAAGCTTAGTTTTCTAGGAGTAACATAGGCTACTTTTTATCCCGGGAAAAATAACGGGTCCCACGGGAAAGACCACGGGAGCGAAGCCGCGGGTAAAGTGCTAGTGTTTAATATATTGCACAAAAAAGTGGTTTTTACAACCAGCCAGTTGCATAAAAGGTCGGTAATTGACAATACCATGCAGGTTTTAATCCCCCAAACATTGCGCGCCAATCAACACAAAAAGTATTCGTTATTTAAGAAAAATACACCGTCGACACAATGCTACCGATGATTAATATACCCATGCAGGTTTTAAATGTCCATACAATGCAGTAGGTATTCAACATATTGACAATAGGGAATAATATTGTGTATGTAGTTCAAATAAGAGTTAAATATATTTTTTATTGTAACTTTATTATTTCAGAGAAGTGCCTTCATAAACATTTTTGTTATTTTTTTTAAGCAAGAATTTTTGTTTAAAAATGCGAGGTAATTTCAAATATTTGAAACGCGACGCCATTTGTCAAAGCGGATATGACGTAAAACTCTATGACAGTAAATGTCTATATCATTGAGTGCGTCACCTAACCTCTCCACTTGTTTGTTTGTTGTCATAGACTATGACGTCACATAAAGCGTGCCAAAATGGCGGGCATTTAAAGTGTCCCGATTCGGTTGGCTATTTTGTATCATAAAAAAAATACTTTTTATAACGTTTTAGGTGTTGAATATTTTTTTTTACCATTATATAATGATTTAAATAATCGAATAAAAATACATAAAATATGCATATTCCCTATTACATCACTACATAGTATAAAACAAAGTCGCTATTTGTGTCTGTTTGTTTGTCTGTATATGCTTAAATCTTTAAAACTACGCAACGGATTTTGATGCGGTTTTTTTTAATAGATAGAGTGATTCAAGAGGAAGAAATTTGTCGACATATTTTGCGGGCGAAGCCGCGGGCGGAAGCTAGTAACATACATAATCAGCCTATAATGTTCCCACTGCACACAGCCCTCGTCTAAGAGAGGGAGTGGGCCATAATCCACCACGCAGCCCAGTGCGGGTTGGCGAATGTCACATGTCTTCAATTTTTTAGTTCTAGGACATACCGGTTTCCTAACGATGTTTTCCTTCACCGTTTTTAGAGCTTATAAAAAAACAAATACCACAGTTTTTACCCCTGTTAGCCGATAGCTGAAAAAATTACAACCAACAATAGTTTTTGAGGGTTGTAATTGAAAATAAACCAGGGTTGAAAGCTGAAACGTTCAGTAATATTGGAGACACAAAGGGCTTTTGTGTCATCGCTGTGTCGTCCCTTTGGCGAGCGTTTCGGTTCAAATTACTGAAATATTTTTTGTTTTGTTTTTTTTTTGTTGCTTGTTTTTAGTGTTCTGTTGTGATTGCAGGGGATTGGGATGTTGCATATTTTTCCAAAACTCTTTGCTAATGACGTTTTTTTTTTAACATTTGAGTCTCCTTGTTACAATGCAATGTTGAAATCATTATTTCTAACTAGCGGCTTCGCTCGTGTGTATGTAGGAAATTATTCCATAGAAACCGTACATGTTTCCGGGATAAAAAGTAGCCTATATGCTATTTCAGACTATAATTTATTTCTGTGCCAAATTTAACCTTATTCTTTTGTAATAAAGTAAAAAATCTATCAAAGAAATTTGACAGATTTGGGTAAACTTGATATGCTGGTCTTTATAACTTCGAAATTGCAAATCTAGACTCGCAAGTGTGTACTTAACCTTATTCTAACCCTCTCCTACTCCAAGGGGTAAGATCAGCAAACATGGTGACAGGTGTCATAAATAACTGAATTTCGAGGGTATATTAATCAATTTCAAACTTGGGGATTACACAAGACTTGCTGCGAACGGGTTAGCAGATAGGCGACTGATTAATGACTAGTTTCAGCTGATTTAGTGGTCTGGCGGTTTTGTAGGGCAACCACCACATGAGTAGTATTATTTTTATATTACTTGAGTGTATAGCTCCATCTCTTTCCAAACGTGAATCAATCTTAAAACAATACTGCTAGAAGAGATGGTATTCAGCCCCCATGGGGCTTAGACAAGTGTCAATCGCTCCGTGTCGAATCGATTTCGGAAATTGCTAATAGAATAATTCGTTATCTCATCGATTCGAATTGTCAAGAACACCACTTGTCAACGCATTTGTATGGGAATATCATTACACCATGACTTCAAATTATCGAGTTTCATTACACAATTTGACATTGTCTAGCACTTAGCGATCAAAAACGATTGATCACGGGACATTTCAAAAGCTTATGCTAATGCCCTGGAGTTATGGGATATAAAAAAACACGTTATTATATTCTCTGCTACCCGTGCGTACCCCGGGCGACTTGCTAGCAACTAAAAGCTATCCTACTAATATTATAAATGCGAAAGTTTGTGAGGATGGATGGATGGATGTTTGTTCCTCTTTCACGCAACAGCTATTGAATGGATCTGAATGAAATTTAGCACAGAGATAGATTATAGTCTAGAATAGCACATAGGCTACGTTTTATCTCGGAAAAATGTATGGTTCCCGTGGGATAATTTCTTACAAACACGCGGGCGAAGCCGCTGGCAAAAGCTAGTTAAGCTATAAATCAATGCTCGATAACTCGCTTCTTCACTGCACAAAAACCTTTACCCAATTGACTATTTGAATCGGTGAAAAATAAAATATGAAATCACATGGAAAAATGACCGCTCGTCTTAGAAACTTCCATCACCGTACAGAAATTAAATATAATGCGAAAATATAATTTTTAAATTGCATTTAATGCTAGTATTCCATTTGATTCTAAAAATCTGTGACGTCACATTGTTATATTTCTTAGAAATCACGAACAAATGCCGCGTTTTGACAGTTCATAAAAAGTAACGTTATTGACTACCTTTTCAAATACCTAAATCCTAACTCAAATTGATAACAACTACTGAACTTAACACTCCATTCCTCTTCCAAAATTAACCCCTTTAATCCCACGTTTTAACCCGGGTCCTTTTAATAACATTAATTTAAATATCTCGTTACGTTGGTACAAAAGGCCCCGACGATTACCTACTAAGGTACCTAGCTCCACGAATGTGATGCGATAATGGTACCCAAATGACATGTAGGCTGGAAAAGTAGGGTAGCTCTGAAAAGGAGTATTTAAATGTATAATTTTCTACCTTTTTTTTTTTGAGGGTGGGAAATCATCAAATGACTCCTCCCGCTCTGGGTGGAGCGGAAGGGAGTGTCAGACTCTTACTGACTAAAGCCCATCAATGTTCCTTCCTTAGCCCTGTATGTTCCGGGGTAGCGGTAACCCTTTCGAACATTCCCGCTGACCCGGCAGGCATTGGCATATTTTTCTACCTGAATGACAGTTTTGTCTCATTTTTGGGGCGGTAAAAGAGTCTGGAAGGCCTCCCGCATGTTGGACCGATGACCAGGCCTCAGTGCTCTGATGGATGCGCTGCCCACGGGCCGCTGGACCCCCACCCACTAAGCCGGCAGTTCAGTCCATGCGAGTACCACAAGCGGGTTTACTTGTATGTGTGTAAACTTTTGAATGCCAGAGCATAAAAGCGCGCGCGTGCCCTCCACGCCAAGCTACAAATTTATTTCTTCTTCTTATCTTCAATTTTCCAATATCCATAGTGTCTTTTCATTTGTTTCATGTCATTAAATACGTACGAGAGCTTAAATTTTTAAGATATCTATATATATAAACACTCACAAAAGTAATGATTTATTTATTTATTTCGTGTTACAGTGTTGTTGCTACTGTCACATATTTGTGTCGTTGACGTAGAGGGCACGCGCTTGATTGTCACTTCGACAATGACGTTCAAATGGTTAACTTTATTCGTGTCCTTTTAAAAATATAAGTTGTCTGAGCCATCGTTTCGTTTCTCTTGTCGAACACAACCTACTACCATCTACAGTAGGTAAGCATGTCATCTCATACAATATTTATTACACAATCTAGTCGTGACAAGATTTCGTCACCTAAGTACCATACGAAGCGTGAAAAACTAACTTAGGGTCTTATAAATTTATATTCTTGGGCTTATGTAACAACTTTTATAACTATAAAGCGTCGTTTACACTGTAAGTGACGCGATACACTAGCCGAAGATGGTGCTCATTTTTTTAGTATAAAATTACGCGACGTAATTTCGGCTTATTTTTTTATTTAATATTATGTATAACTAGCACTTCGCCCGTGACTTCGTCCGTGTTGATTATTTTTTTTGTAGTCTACGACACTAAGGGATAATGTAGCTTCCCTTAAGTGAAAGAATATTCGAAATCTAGTCTGTTATTTTTTTTTATTGACTATCGGTTCACTTGTGCATTGCGATGGCCAAACAGATCGGACTGTTAAGCATAGAATTAACACTGGGTGGATGAAATGGTGGCAGGTCTCGGGAACAATTTGCGACTCCCGCATTCCCCTTAAACTTAAGGGGAATGTGGTTATAAAAGCATGGTTAGACCTGCCGTCTGCTTATAGAATACGAAATGAGTATATAAGAGGAAGTCTGAAAGTGACACCGGTGACTGAAAAGTTGTGTGGAAATCGGAATGGGCATGACGACTAATAGAGAAATGTGGAAGAAAAAGACATGTTGCGCCGAGCATAAATAAATTAGGATAAGGGCAGGAGAAAGATGATGAGGCTCAAAGCTGACCACTGCCTCACCTATTGGTAAGCGATGATGTAGTCGATGGTGAGACAAGCAAACACACAATATAAACATACAAACTTTACCTCATTATAATAATAGTATAGATTAATATGTGTTACCAAGCTCTAAAGACTTTGGCAACATTGCTGGTCAGACTTTCCAGCTCCTGACTTCCCGTAAGATGTTACTTTTTGTATTACAACCATAATCTTAGGTCAACGACTGCGTACGTTATAACTTTTTGTTCCGTTTCGACTTCATTTAAGGTCCGTTTACTTACTAACAGCAATTTATTAATTTTACACACAATTTTTAATTAAAAATGTGTTTACAGTGATGATGTAACTCGTCTGTTTCATAAATATTTGTTTGATTAATGTTTAATTTAAAATTCAGAGTTTGTTTGGAATTTTGTTGGTGATAAATTCTCGCCCCTTCTCAATGCAGAAACTACAACAGTTTTTGTAAATCGTCAGTAACCGATTTACACGGAACATTACCCAACAAGTTTAGAAGATCAGTGTGGTCACAGCAGCCTGGAGATTTGTTCCCAGTTTATGGCATTAGGCTTGCACCCTATTACATGGGACTCAAACTTAACTGGCGAAATGTGGGTATACTATAGGTCTTTTTTTCTTTTCGTGTATTTAGTACCTAACCTGGTGTCAGAGTTTCTATCCTGCCCATGGGCCTCTGACTTACCTTCACATGCTGTTGAGAAATATCTCTCAGACATGCTGGTTTCCTCACGATGTTTTCCTTCACCGATTTTTAAGCAAGTGATAATCATACTATAGGTACATCTCTGCCTTACCTTGTAGGGATTACAGGCGTAATGTTATGGTGGATGATGCTGTCAGGAAAGTTGTGAGTATGAATGTGGATGGCTATACAAGTAGAGGGAGGCCAAAGAAACGATGGATGGATTGTGTGAAAGATGATATGGCTAGGAAGGGAGTGACTACCGAGATGACGACTAATAGAGAAGTATGGAAGAAAAAGACATATTGCGCCGAGCGCGAATAAATTGGTGTAAGGGCTGGAGAATGATGAGGCGTAATGGTATGTATGTAGTGAACACCTCAACCGCTAATTTGAATGCGTCTGTCAGGCGTACTCAGTTTCATTATGCTCTAGAAATACGCCACAATGACGCCTAAATTATCCAACGCGTTGGTAGTCTCGCTAAGTAGATTCTAACTTGGGCTATTTCGAGTTTGGATTTTAAATTTTAATAAAGGAGGAGCTCGGGTTAGCCTGTAGTAGATAACTCCTTGGTACACATTAATTTCACTAAAGGAAAAAGAGAAAGTAAGAGAATACGTTTATTTGAAGTACAGACGCCAGCACATCAAGCTATCCCTAACTGTCAGATTTTCTCAATCAAAAATGAACCTTATACCTTTGCAATAAAGTTGAAATACTATCAAAGAAATTTGACAGATTGTGGTAACTTGATGTGCTGGCCTCTGTACACAAATACACCAAAAAAAGGTTGGGGAAAACACACGTCACGGGGACATGCGTCATATCTACGCAAAACGGCTATTGCTCAGCATTATGCTGCGACCCTATTCAAGACAGAGCCCGCTAGATACTGTTAAGATCAGTGAGACCTTCACTTAGGGGGCTCAGTGGTAGAACTTGTGTAATGTGTTGTAGGGATTTCTTCACTACACAGTATAAAACAAAGTCACTTTCTCTGTCCCTATATCCCTATGTATGCTTAAATCTTTAAAACTACGCAACGGATTTTAATGCGGTTTTTTTTAATAGATAGAGTGATTTAAGACGAAGGTTTATGTGTATAATTTGTCACATTATGCGGGCGAAGCCGCAGGCGGAAGCTAGTATCCTATAAAATACAAACATACGGCTGCAGTTAATGAATTATATTGCCTTTAACGAATACATGCGTCAAACCACACGGCTACTGACGGAATCATTTTCTTTTATAAAAACCTATCAAACTATTATATTAATTTGAAAAGTCGAATGCTGTCAGTTATTTAGCAGCCAGGTTCAACAGGTTTCACTTAGGCTCTACAGTACTTATCCTTACAGAGTCATGTAAAGGGGCTCGTGGCTAAGTAATAACAGCCGCACGGGTCGATCAATCAGGTTAAGCTACGCTTGCCGCGGTTTCCGTTGACCGTTTTTACATATCGTGACTCCGTGCCTCGGAAAGTACGTTAGTTGGTCCATTAGTGAATCTTTGACAGTCGTTACTGGTAACCAGAAGCCCGAAAGTCTGACAGCCAGTCTTACCAAGGGGTACCGTATTACCCAGTTCTTGGAATGTGGAAGTCAGATAGGTAGTCACATAATCATCCTACAATGTTCCCACTGCTGGGACACAGGTTTCTTCTCTAAGAGGGAGTGGGCCATAATCCACCACGCGAGCCCGGTGCGGGTTGGTAGATGTCACATGTTTCAAATATTTAGTTCTAAGACACGCCGGTTTCCTTACGATGTTTTCCTTCACCGTTTTGAGAGCAGTGGTGATGGGATTAAATACACAAAGTAAAGCGCCTGCTTCGGTTCGAACTCACGACCTATAATTCGAGGCAAGATACTACTGGGTCACCACTGATCGCAAATAGGTAGCTCCATGTAAAACACCACCGTGGTGCCGATACTATGAAGTATTCTTCTCCTTTTCGTGTGGTTAGTGACTAACCTGGTGTCAGAGTTTTTATGCTGCCCATGGGCCTCTGACTTAGCTTCACATGCTGTTGAGAAATGTCTCTCAGACATGCTGGTTTTCTCACGTATCATCATCATCATCTGCCTAGCCTTTTCCCAACTATGTTGGGGTCGGCTTCCAGTCTAAACGGATGCAGCTGAATATCAGTATTTTACAAGGAGCGACTGCCTATCTGACCTCCACAACCCAGTAACTGGGCAATACGATACCCCTTGGTAAGACTGGCTGTCAGATTTACGGGCTTCTGACGACCCGTGATTTTTCATTCATTCATTCATTTTTGTTTCATAATTCTCTCTCTATTTTTTCTTCGCACAAAAGAAATAACAATAAATCCTGAAAATCTGAAGTACCCAATTTAAACTTCCCTTTGCCAACCCCCATAGTTCTACCCTGTCGTATTAAAGTCTACCCTAGCACGTCCTTACTTACACTAAGGTGGGTTCTCGTTATAGGATATCTTTGTCACAATGATATTTTGTAACTTAATCCTACTTAGGAGAGCTCTGAACCGAATAACTTGTAATATAACTTGCAGTATAATGTTAGACTGTTAGTTAAAGGGAACTTGCTCTTATCTATATTAATAATGATTGACTCATTGGTCTTGTTAAGCACTACTGCTGAGCCTGAGGACCTTTTTTCGTTTTTTTCGCAGTCGCCCCATGTAATATACTGGTATTCAGCTGCATCCGGTAAGACTGGAAGTCGATCCTAACTCAGTTGGGAAAAGGCTTGGGAGATTAAACTTCTCTATCAGTTGTAATCTCGGTAGTCACTTCCTTTCTAGCCATATTATTTTCACACAACAAAATTTGTGTAGCCATCCACATTCACACTCCAAACTTTCCAAAAAAATGCCACCATATTGTCCATCTTTCATATTATCTCACTACGCGACAAAGATCTCACTTAGGAGAGCTTTGAAACTTAAATCTTGTAGTTTAAGTTATAACTATTGGTTAACGGAAAGTTCAACTTGTTATTAAGTTACGGTTCAAGTAGCTCATAGTCTCTTTTAAGTTAACCGATTTCCTTGAGTAATTATTGTCTAGAAAATTTGTACAGAAACGTGCTAATTGCTGCACTGCGGTAAGATTAACAATGCACATAGTGAAAGAAAGAAAAAACGTTGATTATTTACTGCGTTATGTTTGCCGCATATCGCAGTAAAAAAAACAAGTTGTTTGAAAATATGCGTCACATCCGCACAAAATGGCCATCGCTCAGCATAATGCTTCGACCCTATGCGAGACGGAGCCACAACGCTTATTATAAATAACGTAACGTATAATAAAAAGAAGAACAGAAAGAAAAAAGTTTATTCTGCACAAATAGAACGCACATTTCTAAAAAATAAACTTAGTAACTAAATACAGCCGCCGCAGGAGACGCCCCGGGCGTCGGGAGCCACGTGACGACTCCCGGCCACCGTAGGCGCGGGCCTGCGGACGGTGAGTAATGGGTGACTCACCGTCCGATCAGCACCAGACCCGTGCCGGACGGCGGCGCGTATATGTTCCACGCGCGCCTCAAAGAGATGTCAGCATATGAAGGGGCCCCTCAGAGCCAAGCCTGCCGAGTAAGCGGGATTGTCCGAAAGGGTTACCGCTGCCCCGGAACCTAAAGGGCTACGGAAGGAACATGGATGGGTTTTAGTCAGTAAGAGTCTAACACTCCCTTGCGCTCCACCCAGAGCGGGAGCAGTCATTGGATGATTTCCCAGCCTTCCTCCTACCACTAAGTTATTCCAGATGGAAAAACAAAACAATAAGTTTTTCCAGATGGAAAAACCAAACAAGTCAAAGTCAAATCATTTATATCAAATAGACACAAGAAAGACACTTTAGGACGTCAAAATGAACAAGAAATAGAATTCTAGTCGCCTCTTAAAAAGGTAGTTTTGTATGAAAGAATGGGCAAGAAACTCCACCGTTACTCTTTTAAAATGTTTTGTATACATGAATTGTAATGTGAGGACGATGCGCCCAGGATAAAAACACTACACCACAAAAGGTGAAAAGAAAAATAATAATGGCAGTTAAACATTATGTCGTAAGTACATGGTGTGTACATATTTACAAACATTCTAAAAGTTAATAATAATAAATACTTGGCCCGACCTGGGAATCGAACCAGGACCTGATCCTCAACAGTAGCGCCATGACCACGTGCCCAACGAGGCAGCCTTAATGAATAAATAAAATAAAAATCCGCCTTCATTAAATTATCCCTACTGATTGGCGGACCCATTTTATTTAGTTTGTTTAATCAACATAAATTCCAGTTGTTTATTTTAGCTGTCGTTTTGCGAGCTCCCTAACTACCTTAGTAACTTTTCTCCTTATAGTTTTAATCCAATGCCAGGCCTAACCTCTAGAGGATGGTTAAATTAAATTACAGTTTTATACTTTTCAGAATGCCACCTTTTTGAAGAGAAAACTTAAGAGCTTTTTTTTAATTGTGAACGTAACTGACACGCTCATGTCGACGACGCTGAATCGGGTATACTATTTTTTTTTTTTTTGGAAACTGCTACTCGCACTTCAAACATAGGGTTGTCTACTGCTTAACCGGACTTGCCTATGGATGCCACAAAAGAATTGTAGCCTTCAGCCAGGGCTTAATAAAACTTACGAACTAAGCGACTACACGCTAAGGGCACTGTGGGGTTCGACGGACCTCAGCTTAGGGCGACCCTGGAGGAGGACAGCAGGGGACAAACTGGCGTATATTCGGTATACTCGGCTCCAATCGTATATTATTTGTTTGGCAATCTTTCAAGAAGTAGAGTCGTGTGTCGACTCTCTTGCGCCATCCCATCGTCCTAGTACTCCGGGCCGGAGCAGCCGCTGCAGGTGCAGCAAACCTCAAACGGCGCAAATACTCCGACCTTATTGGGACTTACATGTTCGAGCCGTTTGGGGTTGAAACACTAGGGCCATGGGGTCCGAGTGCCCACTATGTTTTTCGAGATATCGCCAAGCGGTTGATCGACTCTTCACGTGACCAGAGGGCTGGCCTATTTTTTGTTCAAAGAATCAGCATTGCCATACAACGCGGCAATGCTGCCAGCCTTTTCGGAACTTTTCCTGTTGACAGCGATGTGGATGAATTTTTTGATGCTCTTTGGTGGTGTGAATATTTAGAAGTAGGTTCTCATGAATATGAACAACGTTGAATATTTACAATTCAGAAATACCGAAAACAATCAACGATTTCATACACTTATTTTCATTACACATGATTGCATTTAAGTATGATTTTTCAGACTTAGTAATGGCGCATACTATACGACATGCAACGGCGAACGCTCGGCGACTAAATGCAACAAGAGGCTACGACCGACTATTGTCATATAAATTTATTCAACGCTCCATAATCTTTGCGTTGAGTTACAGAGGCGGAACGACTCGCACTCTCTCGCTATTTATCACAACGACAAGTCGCAGATGCAAATGACAACTCTACGCCTTGTTGCAGCGACAATACACAGCTACAAAACGCAGATGCAAACAATAACTATACGACTAGTGGCAGCGACAAGACGCAGATGCAAACGACAGATCCGCATCTTGTTGTAGCGATTAGACGTAGCTATAAGACATAGTACAAACGACAACTATGCCTCCTGTTATAGCGACTTAACGCAGCGACAAAACGCATATTTTGCGCACTTAATCCCGTAACATACCCATTGCAAAAGTTGTTAAATTCAAGGTTATTTTCACCACCAATATTATAAAGTTCGCCACGATTATTCGATCCACTAATAAAAGTAAATTGCCCGACGTGAAAATCGCTTTCGTATTTTGCATACGGTTGTACCCACACCTGTACGTGACTGTACGTCAAAATGCGATGATCACGCACGATATTTGACGTCTGTCAAAATAAAAATGTTGCTATACCGGGTTATTTTTCAATGACCGGCCAAATTTTCGCAGGGTGTTCTACCCATAAATATGAACAACTTTCACTATGGGACCAACTCTGAAATCACGAAAAAAAAATCAGCTGTTTCATACATTTTAGTCGAGTAGGTATTGATATTTTGTAGGAAACAGCTGATTTTTTTTTCGCGATTTCAGAGTTGGTCCCATAGTGAAAGTTGTTTACATTCATGGGTAGAACACCCAGTGAAAATTTGGCCGGTCATTGAAAAATAACCCGGTATACATTCTTACACAATGTCACATCTGAATTTTTAGAAGGGTAATATGATTAGTTCACTTCCACATTTTGCCGATTTGGAGTACTGCAGAAGCTTTATGTTCCACGCCTCGAAGATATGTCAGCATCAGAGAAGGGGCTCATTAAAGCCGGTGCTTGTTGAGTCAGCGGGATTGTCCAAAAGGCTTACCACTGCCCCGGAACATAAAGGGCTAAGGAAGGAACATGGATAGGTTTTAGTCAGTAAGAGTCTGACACTCCCTTCCGCTCCAGCCAGAGCGGGAGGTGTCCACAGCACCTAACTTAACAGCAGACCACCGACTTGGGCATTGAACCTTTGACTCCGTGTTCAGCAATCGCGCTGCCTCAGCCTTTGTACTCATTTACTGTCAAGGTTACACTGTATGATCATCATCATTCTCCTACCTTTATCCCAATTTAGTTGTGCTCGGCGCAACATGTCTTTTTCTTCCATACTTCTCTATTAGTCGTCATCTCGGTTCTCACTCCCTTTCTAGCCATATCGTCTTTCACACAATCCATCCATCGTTTCTTTGGTCTTCCTTTACTTGAGTATAGCCATCCACATACTTCACGAAACTTTCCTGACGACATTTTCCTCATACCTCCGTATAACATGGTATACTATACCATGACAACTTTATACCAAAAGCCAACATTATTTACAGAGTTGATACGACAGAGGGGCTTTCCTTTGAACAGCTTATACTAGGGACCAGTTTCAAGCTCTGTACCAAAAATCAATCATTTAGTCGCAAATATTTTTTTAAGTTTTTGCCCCGTTTGAACACGATGTATCTTTCCTAACAGCGCTCCTAACGCGCTCGCGTCGGTGCCGCTGCGTTACAAGGTCAGTTTTTATTTACAAAGGGTGGTTGCGTTTTACTCAGACTTGTAAGCTATTTAGTTTGTTTGAAAAAATAAAAACCTCATTTTTGGTGCTTTTTATTTTTATACCGTACCGAGTTAATACTAAACACGTATAGTATACGTAGTGTAATTTAATGCCCCTCTGTCATATCACCTCTGTATAATATAATTTCGCAACAAAACACAAAAAAATGCTCTCTTCTATACATTCAAACGTCACAAAACGTGTAACGCAAGGAAAAGTACTCTTCTGCAACCCCTTTTAAAATATAAATGGAGTTTTTAATATAAAATTATATCAACGAAGGCTTTACGATGTGAAATAGAGCATTTTCCCTTCCGCTAATATTTTCTGCCATATGTTCGCGAATAAAAAAATGTGTTAAGTACATTTTTATGTTGGCAACACTTTTACTAACAAGAAAAAGTATTATGCAGATACCCAAATGGTTTTTACATGTATTGTTCACATGGTAAATGTAAACAGTCTCTGCCTAATTCATAGGATTCGTAAAGGCGAAATGTTTGTATTATACAATATGGAAACCACAAGTAATACTAGTCCATAGAATTATGCGAATATTAAAAATCTGAATTAAAAGCCGTAAATGAAAAATAAAAATGTTGAAATACAAAACCCGTTACATTATGACTAGCTGCTGCCAGCAGCACCGCCCGCGTGGATGTCGGAAATTATTCCAAGGGATCGTACTACCGGGATATAAAGTATCCTATGTGTTAATCCAGGTCATAAACTACCTCTGTGACAAATTTCGTCCAGATCCGTTCAGCCGTTTGAGCGTGAAGGACGGACAAACATACAAACTCACACACTCACAAACTGAACTGCGAGATGCCATTAAAAAAAAACTTTTTCACCTCACAGGCTCGGAGGAAGTCTGTTTGTCATTCGAAATCTGAGCCGAAAATCGCTTTTTGCTCTCTAGCGTGGAAAGAGTTTTTAAAATTCGAACCTTTCTATTTAATAATTTTCTCTACTGCCAGTCCACTGAAAATGCATGACACGGTCTAAAATAAAATATTAAATAATACCGCTCACCTTAAAAACTTCCATCACAGTACAGAAATTAAATATTTTGTGAAGATATAATTGTAAAATTGGAATTAATGTTAATAAGTATTCCATTTGATTAAAAAATCTGTGACGTCACACTTGAATATGCCATAAAATACTACCCTGTCAATTGTTTTTAATTTAAGTTTAATTTTTTAAATAAAATAAATACTAATATAATATGTTATTTAATCCTTTGCTTGGTAAAAATAAGTATGTATTAAATTAAATTAGTTATTTGTATTAAATTAGTTTTTTTCTTTCATTCTCCTTAGAGGACAAGTAGGATATAGAACAAAATACAGGGTATTTAATTTTAGAGATATTCTATGTAACTCATAAGATACATTGCCAAGTATCTGTTATTTTCTTCACATGAGTTAATGTATCTGAGACGCTCGAACAAAATAAAACTCAACAACACCTGTTTTCTTGCACCTAGCAGTTTCCTCGCTGTAGTGAGGTGAAAAATTGTGTGTTGCGCTCGGCAGCAAAGCTTTTCTGCGTCTCGTACCTTTGAAACCTCGTTACGCTCAGGATTCTATATTTGAACCACTCGCTTCGCTCATGGTTCAACCCTAGAATCCTTCGCTTACTCAGGTTTCAATAGAAGTACTCTCGCCAAAAATCAACTTTCCAGCCTTGCATAAAAAATAACTATTCTTACCTTAATTTACCACACACGCATTTGGGTTCCAAAAACAGATTATCCCCTTACCCACAAATTACCTCAACATTCAATATACCATTATTTTACATAAGCTACTTAGCCTAAAATTTTAATTGTAATATTAATATGAGCGGGATTACATGAAAGTAGACAAAGTATGGGCAGATTATCTGGTTAATTAATAGTTTTAATGGATGAAGTTTTAACCCTTTAGACCTTTCTCAAAGTAGGCGATAACGGCCCCTTATAGGCGCTGCAGGCCTAATGGGGGGACAGTAAGAGACCCAGAACAAAATGGGGGCGGTGTGTAGAGGCTTAGGGGGCGATTTGTAGTTTCAGTGGTTTTTTAGTAGGTTAAAACATGGAGGCGCTAAAAAATAATTTATACTCAAAGTCAAAGTCAAAACATTTATTCCAAATAGGCACAAGAATGGCACTTTTGAACGTCAAAATGAACAAGAAATAGAATTGATTCTAGTCGCCCCTTCCAAAAGGTAGTTTCATGTGGAGAAGAATGGGCAAGAAACTCCACCGTTACTCTTTTAAAATGTTTCACAATGTTTTGTATACATTTATGGCATCATATCTGAAGACGATGCACCCAGAATAAAAACAATACACCACAAAAGGTGAAAAGAAAAACACATGTAGCAGTAGCAAGTAAACTTGATTATATCATAAGTACATGGTGCTCACATATTTACAAACATTCTAAAAGTTAATAATAATAAATTAATCAACGTGTGAGAAGTTATTCCAATATAACAAAATAATATGGTACAAATTATAAATTATTACCTAATTTACTTAGCAACCAGTTTGATTTTGTCTAGACACTAGATTGTCCTGTGGAGCAGGACCAGCATGTTTCCAAGCATCCTTATCTTTGATATAATCTTCTAATTTGTAATAAGCTTGTTTACAAAGTGTAGTTTTAATATGAGTTTTAAATTTTCTTTCATTTAATTGCAGTATGTCACAAGGTATTTTGTTGTAACATTTAACACAGAACCCCATAAAAGATGTATGTACTTTTGACAATCGAAAAAATGATTGAATTATTTTATCTTTATTTCTAGTATTCTCACTTACTCAAAGTGGGAAGTAGACAAAATAAGTTTGGGAAAAACAAACTTGTAAGTACTAGCGACCCGGAGACAAGCTTGTGACTAAGTAATAACAGCCGCACGGGTTGATCCATCAGGTTAAGCTACGCTTGCCGGGGTTGGCGGTGGGTGGGTGACCATCTTTACATAACGAGACTCCTTCGTGCCTCGGAAAGCACGTTAAGCCGTTGGTGCCTGATGTCCTTTATGCATCTTTGAAAATCGTAACGGGTCGTCAGAATGCCGAAAATCTGACAGCCAGTCTTAGTATGAGGTATCGTATTAACCAGTTAGTGACTGGGTTGTGGAGGTCAGACAGGCAGTTGCTACATGTAAAATACTGGTATTCAGCTGCATCGGTTAGCCTGGACGCCGACCCTTACATAGTTGGGAAAAGGCTAGGCGGATTGCGTGTTTTTCGAGGCACGGGGGGATCTCGATGTACAAATTATGGTCACCCATCCGAGAATCGACCGCGCCAAGTGTAGCTTACCTTCGATTAATGCGTGTGGCTGTTATGATTCAACTCCGAGCCATTCGCAAACAGTGGCTACTCATATGTGAAAATTATATTCCATATATCTTAAATCCAATGTAAGCCTTGCACTATCAAGTTAAATTGTCTAGCTTACACCCAGGTAATCTAGACATACAAATTACTCTAATCTCTAGATATTTAGCGACCTAGGTAGTTTATCCTTAGGTATATACTCTTGACTAATTAAACCCTTTTGTTTCGTAACTGTAGTTTTGTATTTGGAGCTAGTGGCTAAGTAATAACAGCTTCACAGATCGATCTAACAGGTTAAGCTACGCTTGCAGAGGTTGGTCCGTGGATGGGTGACAATTTTTACATACCGAGACTCCTCCGTGCCTCGGAAAGCACTTTAAGCTGATGGTCCCGACTGTCATTTTTGCATCTTTGACAGTCGTTACGGGTCGTCAGAAGTCTGAAAATCTTTACAGCCAGTCTTCTGTCTTACCAAGGGGTATCGTATTACGCAGTTACTGGGTTATGGAGGTCAGATAGGCAGTCGCTCTATTTAAAATACTGGTATTCAGCTGCTTCTAGTTAGACTGGTAGCCGACCCCACATAGAAAAAAGGCTAGGCAGATAGATTTTTTGTTTAAATAAAGATGGCTGAAACTAGGTATCTTAACATATAACACCACGTAACAAAATTTTCCTTCTAAAACCAAAAAATATACAATTCAGAAGTTCACAAACTAAATGACTTAAAGTATCTTACGTTAAGGTAAGTGAAACCAAAAGTTTCGCACTTAAATCGTTGCTTGGCTCCAACTTATGTTATTTAGAATTAGTTATTTCAACACTCTCAACACCTTTGTAGCCTCAAATAATTTCTAAGTTTATCTTCAAGTGAATACGCCCCGTCCGATCAGGACCAGGCCCGTGCCGGACGGCGCTTATATGTTCCACGCGCGCCTCAAAGAGGTGTCAGCATATGAAGGGGCCCTTTAGGGCCGCCGGGTAAGCGGGATTGTCCGAAAGGGTTACCGCTACCCCGGAACATAAAGGGCTACGGAAGGAACATGGATGGGTTGTAGTCAGTAAGAGTCTGACACTCCATTCCGCTCCACCCAGAGAGAGAGACGATGTTCTAATAAGTTCCTGTCACTGTAATTTACATACCAGGTAGTGGTATTAAAATTTGGGGAAGGTGGGTAGTGTAGGTACCACAACTAAAAAGTGAAAAATAAAAACTTTTTTACAAAAAATAAAACTGACACTCCCTTCCGCTCCACCCAGAGCGGGAGCAGTCATTGGATGATTTCCCAGCCTTAAAAAACTTTTTTACAAAAAATAAAACCGACTTCCAAAAAAAACACTACAAAGTGAAAAATAATTTTGATTTCGGAAGTCGGTGGCGAAAAATGAAAATACGAAACCGAAGACACCTATATATTTTTCACTTTGTAGTGTTTTTTTGGAAGTCGGTTTTATTTTTTGTAAAAAAGTTTTTTAAGGCTGGGAAATCATCCAATGACTGCTCCCGCTCTGGGTGGAGCGGAAGGGAGTGTCAGTTTTATTTTTTGTAAAAAAGTTTTTATTTTTCACTTTTTAGTTGTGGTACCTACACTACCCACCTTCCCCAAATTTTAATACCACTACCTGGTATGTAAATTACAGTGACAGGAACTTATTAGAACATCGTCCACATACATTAAGGTTTTTTTTTAGATTTTTGTTGATTTTACAAAAACCGCTTATCCGATTTCGATAAAAATGTTATGGGACCATTTGGGAAGTATACCCTTTACAACAAAAAAAGAATTTTTCAAATCGGTTGGCAAGCAACGGAGTTATGCGCGAACAAACATAAAAAAAAAAAAATTATATACAGTCGAATTGAGAACCTCCTCCTTTTTTAGAAGTCGGTTAAAAAGTATTAATAATAATATCCTTGGACATTTCACACAACGCCATATCGTCCCAAGCTAAGCAACCTAATGCTTGTGTTATGGTAACGAGATGGCTGATAAACTACTTATATACATTTTTTTTTGTAAATACATACTTATTATAGATAGAAAAACACCCAGACTCGTAACAAATACTTGCAGGTCTTACAAATATTTGTTCCGTGCGGGAATCGAACCCGCGACATAGTGCGCAGCAGTCAATCGCTCAACCACTGCGCCAACCGTGTCGCCATGTATTAAGTTTAATGTTGATCAAAATATGATTCACGTCGTAGCAAGGACGTTTGCAGTCTGAGATTGAATTCTTGGGCATTATTTTAAGGGGCCATTGTACTCATCATCATGAACAACTTTCACTATGGGAACAAATCTGAACTCGCGAAAAAAAAATCAGCTTTTCCCATACATTACTATCTATCAGACCGTTTGTCGCGCTACTACTACTTCTTCCCAGCTAAAGCACTTGGAAGTGGTGAAGGGTGGGCGTTTTTGGAAGACTATCTTATGTAACTTTGACCTTAAAAAAGTGCTGATTTTTAGCCTAGTTTGAATAAATGACTTTTGATTTTGATTATGCTCGCGTTACTCGTCAAAATGTAGGGAACAGCAATTTTTTTTTTCGCGATTTCAGATTTGTGACTATGAATTCAATTTTAATACAAAATAATGCCTATGAATTCAATTTCACCCTGTGCATAGAGCTGCAATCGAGGAGCTCATGGCTAAGTTATAACTGTCGCACGGATTGATTCATCAGGTTAAGCTACGCTTGCCAGGGTTGGTCCGTGGATGGGTGACCATCTTAACATATCGAGACTTCTCCGTGCCTCGAAAAGCACAGTCCCGGCTGTCAATTGTGGATTTTTGACAGTCGTTACGGGTCGTCAGAAGCCCGAAAATCTGACAGCCAGTCTTACCAAGTGGTATCGTATTGCCCAGTTACTGGGTTGTTGAGGTCAGATAGGCAGATGCTCCATGTAAAGTAATGGTATTCAGCTGCATCCAGTTAGATTGGAAGCCGACCCCAACATAGTTGGGAAAAGGATAGGCAGATGATATTACCTATCTCATTTAAGTAAAAAACCTCTTTAAGTAAAGTCATGAGAAACTCTTTTACTTCTCTCAATAAGAGTATCTTTTTACGCTGCCATATAAAAGATAACTGGGAGCCACCTGAAGCTTTAAACTGAAAGGTTAAAGTTGTAAATATACTTTATAAGGGACCTTTAAATGTTTTTTTTTATGTTGTTATATACTGAAATGAAGGTTTTTGTACTGACGCGTGGCTCCTCATGAGAATATTTTTTTTTTTTTATAAATCCAATATAATATGGTATTTTAACAAAATTCTTCTGGAATGTCTAATTGAATGGACTAATCACGAAAAAGTTTATCTCTAATCACTACATAGCATAAATCAAAGTCGCATCCGCAGTGATAATGTCTGTATGTATGTAAGCTTAGATCTTTAAAACTACACAACGGATTTTGATGCAGTTTTTTTAATACATAGAGTGATTCAAGAGCAAGGTTTATATAATAACATGCAATTTCCGTGTTCCATGCGGGCGAAGCCGCGGGCGGAAGCTAGTCTCTAATATTATAAAGCTGATGAGTTGGTTTGTTTGAACGTGCTAATCTCAAGAACTGTTGGTTGGAATTCAAAAAATATTTTTGTATTGGATACTCCATTTATTGAAGAAGGTTATGGGCTATATAACATCACGCTACGACTAATAGGAGCGGAGTATAAATGAAAAATGTTGCTAAGACGGGAAAAAATATTCCTTTTTGAGAGCTTTCGTTGCGTGCGCTGCGTAAACGGTTTAAGTTACGCAAATATCATGTATCATGGAATTTTTCCTCTATAAAAGTTCTAAAAAAATGTCTGGAACGGCATGTCTATCTTTTGAAATTAACTCATTATAACCTTTTATGGTTATCAAATTTGTATAAGAAAGTAATTAGTATTTCGTCAGGAGACACTTTACAGGAGAGTGAAAAACATGAATGTGACTTACGCTTCAGGCTATATTATGTTTTATTATTTTTATGACATTCAATCAATATTATTGGGAATAAAACATCAAGATATATTGCAAATAATACCTTAAATCGAAATCTCAACATCGGAGCACTTGATGCACGACTTATTTTTACGTGAATGGTTGACATACGCAGTCTTGGGGTGACCAACTGTTATACACAATGTTACTATTTTACAAATGACGCGTTGGTATTGGTCAGGTTATCGTGTTTTGATTGGTCGACACGATGCGCGCCGCTTTGCTTTATCCAACGACATTTAAATCTCAAAACACTCATAAAATGACTTACGCACTGTTAAAACTTCACTTACGATTTAAATGTATACAAAATTGTCCGTGTCATCACTTGATTTCAATCAACATCTTAGGAAATAACTAAACCACTCTCTCTATTAAGTGACGCAGCGAAGTTGCGCGGATCACCTAGTAATGTATAAAAGTTTGTATCGAAACTCTAAGAAAAATAAATGCCAACAAAAAAACTACCAAGAATAAGATAGCGCGAGTTTTAAAACCTACCTCAACCCCTTTCGGGATGCCTTTAAGGCAAAATTATACCTAAATAACAAAAGATACCATGTCCCTATAAACGATGACATTTAAACGACCCTTGTCAAGTTAAATGTGATGACGTGTTGTACCCTTAAAAATATCTTATTCGTCACGACAATCTTGTGAAAATAGCTTTTCCGTACAAGTTTTTAGGGCTCCGTAGCCATAAATAAGAAAGAAAACATTAAATAATGTATTATTTAGGATACGGACAGTAAAAAAAAAACAAATAAAAGGTACAAAAGTAACATTAAAAGCAAAATAATGTAAGCTAATAAAAAAAAATAAAAAGCGCCCATCATTAGAAGACCAATACATTTTAAGAAAATAATATTCCGCCTTGCAACACCAAAAAAAAATCTATTTTTAGTCGCCTTTTTAATCCAAAAAATAATCCTTTAAAACGCCTTACGCAAGGTAGAAGGCATAATTATCAAATTCCGTGACTTACGTTTTTCCTCAAGACGTTTAATTAAGGGAAGCTCCAATTTGCAATAATAATTTAATTTATGAATTTAATTTAGTTAATTAAAGATAATAAGTAAGTACTGTAATGAAGGGAACGTAGTAGGTGAATTAAAATGGTTTTATTTTAGCTAGAGATACCATTTTTTTCTTGTGTTAAATCCAGTGTGTTAGGTTAAACGAGGGACACACTTTCTGGGTTTTCTATACTTATGAAAATGAACAACTTTGACTATGGAACTATACCTCAAATCACGAAAAAAAACCAGCTGTTCAGTAAATTTTTATGTTTGCATAATTCGTCAAAATGTATGAAACAGCTGATATTTTGTTTTCATATTTCAGAGTTGGTCCCATGGACAAAGCTGTTGATTTCCATGAGTACTATACAACCTGAAAGTATGTCCCTCGTTTAACCTAACACACTGTATAATACATGTTATAACTTTTATTCCAAACAATATTGACAGTCCGTATTAGTCAATCTGCCTGTCTTTTCCCAACTACGTACGGGTCAGCTTCCAGTCTAACCGGATGAAGCTGAATACCAGTATTTTACATGGAGCGACTGCCTATCTGACGTCTGATTTTGATATTCTCATGAGGAGCTTGTGGCTATGTAATAACAACCACACGGATCGATCCATAAGGTTAAGCTACGCTTGCCGGGGTTGGTCCGTGGATAAGCACGTTAAGCCGTTGGTCCCGGCTGTCATTCGTGGATCTTTTACATTCGTTACGGGTAGTCAGAAGCCTGAAAGTCTGACTGCCAGTGTCACCAAGGTGTATCTTAGGGCGTGGGGTACAATACTTCTATTCAGCTGCATCCGGTTAGACTGGAAGCTGACCCCAACATAGTTGGGAAAAGGCACATTGATTGATATCTATACTAATACAATAAAGCTGAAGAGTTTGTTTGTACGCGCTAATCTCTGGAACTCCCGAATTGAAAAATTCTTTTTGTGTTGGATAGTCCATTTATCGAGGAAGGCTATATGCTATGTAACATCACGCTGCGACCAATAGGAGCCGAGCAGCGGGTGAAACCGTGCGGGAGTAGCTAGTATCATGATGTGCACATGTAGGCCATTCTTATGCAACCTTCCCACACAGAGGGTGCATGACGGCCATATAAAGTCATATAAACAAAAGAAATACAACACATAACAGAGAAGACATAAGGAAACCTTCATTTCCCATCTGCCGATCAAACGTGTAACAATAGGCAACATGTACCTATTGTGCCTATTTCAAGAGGCGGCCATCTTTGTATAGGCGGCAATGAGGCTAGAACCGATAACTTTGAAATTACCGTGTTCAGATACTGGGTTCTTATACAACGTGTTTTTTTTTGTATACTTATGTGTAACTCTATGGTTTTTTTCTTCTCTTTTCTTTCTTCGTGTGGTCAGTGACTAACCTGGTGTCAGAGATTTTATGCTGCCCATGGGCCTCTGACTTAGCTTCACATGCTGTTGAGAAATATCTCTCAGGCATGACGGTTTCTTCGCGATGTTTTCCTACACCGTTTTTTTTTAATGTGATAATTATGCAACGGTAGGGTATATAATATAAATAACTCTAGGGTTATATTGTTTAAGTAAAAATATCACACAAATATATTCACTTGACCAGAGGGCTTTTTTTTTTAAGGCTGGGAAATCATCCAATGACTTCTCCCGCTCTGGGTGGAGCGGAAGGGAGTGTCAGACTCTTACTGACTAAAACCCATCTATGTTCCTTCCGTAGCCCTTTATGTTCCGGGGTAGCGGTAACCCTTTCGGACAATCCTGGCCTATTTTTTGGTAAAAAAATCAGCTTTGCCATACAACGCGGCAATGCTAGCAGCCTTTTGGGAACTTTTCCTGTTGACAGCGATGTGGACGAATTTTTTGATTCTGTTTGATTTTTTCCGCTCCCGTTTTTTACACGTGAACATTTTATTATTAATATTAAAATATTATTAGTCTTTTAAGTTACGTAAAGATAATGTGACCTTTCCGTACCTCGGAAATCATGTCAAGCTACGCGGCTGTCATTCGTAGATCTATGACAATTGTCGCGTACTCAGAAGCCCGAAAGCCTGACAACCAGCCTTTCATAAGGGTATCGTTTTGCCTGGTTACCGGGTTGTGGAGGTCAGATAGGCAGTCGCTCCATATAAATTACTGGTATTCCGCTGCATCAGGTTAGACTGGAATCTGACAACAGAATTTTCGGAAAGGACTTGGCAGATTGAGTAACCAATTTTAGAAGACAAATTGGTGATCGTTATTATAGCAGAATAAAGGATATGCAAAAACAATGGTATATTTATTTTTTTGTTAAAAATTGTTTGGTCTGATTAATTTTCCGCGGGAAGCTATAAAATAAATCAAAAAGGATGAAGGGAAATGTTCAATCATTACGTTTTTATCCACTTGAATAAACAAATAAATCAGAAATAATTAAAAAACAAATCTCAATTCCGATAATTAAAAATGAATCAAAAAAGTTTTGAAAAATTAATAAAAGGCTTTATTCGGCCCAGGCGGCGGGATTCAATATTTAAATATGGTAATACACACGCGAGTTTCAACCTAGTGTAACAAAATATAAAGTCGATTTTATCATGATTCTCGGTTCTAGTTTCATCTAGATTGAGCCCAAAGGATTTGAAAATCCTGACAAGCGATTTTCAACTTAAAATCTAGTTAGCTAAGACGTATTTCAGCTTGGATATGTTTTAATATAAAATAGATGGGCTTTAGATATTAAATGAAAACAATGTTCTTTGCTTTTTTAATAAAGTGTTTGTGGACACAATTTTTGGCGCGAAAAGAAAGACATTTTGAGTATTTTTATTGGATTTTAAAAGATTCTCTGATCTTTTATTAACTTTGCGGTGACGATAATATATTTTTTTTAAATAACTGGATTAAAGCACTCGGCTTTTCTTTCTTAATATTTCGCTTTGCCAGTTCTTATAATAATAATTACTTTTGATTTTAGATTATTATCCGAGATTTGTATCAAAATTTAAATTAGGTACACCTCATATTGTCATATTATTGAATCATCAAATCCCGCTGTTTCTTTTCCGAGGTTGGAATATCATCAAATGACCCCTCTCGCTCTGGGTGGCGCGAGAGGGAGTGTCATACTCTTACTGACTAAAACCCACCCATGTTCCTTCCTTAGCCCTTTATGTTCCGGGGTAGTGGTAACCCTTTCGGACAATCCCGGTGAATCTTATCCCTGCTGTGACGATTTCAATTTGGCCATCTTTTCTTCTTCTTCGTGTGGTTAGTGACTAACCTGGTATCAAAGTTTTTATACTGCCTATGGGCTTCTGACTTAGCTTCACATGCTGTTGAGAAATATCTCTCAGACATGCCGGTTTCCTCACGATGTTTTCCTTCACCGTTTTTTGAGCAAGTGATAATTATACAATACGCACATGATAATGAAAAGTGAGGGGTGGGTGCCTATTTTGAAGTTAATCAAAGGTAAAATTCAACATCCTCTCGCGTGAAGCCGCTGGCAGAAACTATTAAGAATATAAAAGTAATTAATTCTTTGTCAATAGAGTTCCGTATATTCAACAACACTGTTATTCGAATAGGCTGTTTATTCGCTTGAGTTTCTCTTCAGTTTCCGTCTCTGCCCGGATGAATCCAACACAGCATATGTCTCCATGACGTCACAAGCTGAGGGAATATGTAATGGCACGCTTGTGAACTAGCTTCGGTATTTACTTGGTATATGTATAGCTAGTAAATGCTACATAAATTACAAACATAGGCTACAAATACACAGTTGTGAGAGATTCTGCGGGATTGTCCGAAAGGGTTATCGCTACCCCGGAACATAAAGGGCTACGGAAGGAACATGGTTGGGTTAAAGTCACTAAAAGTCTGACACTCCTTTCCGCTCCACCCAGAGCAGGAGGAGTCTGATGACTTTTTCGCAGAAGGAGGTGACTGCCTCCCACTCCCTCTCGCCCCGGACCATGGCTTGCACCGGGGCCGGGCGCGAGAGGTCGCCGCCGCCGCGCCGATCGCCTCTACGAGGACACGACGGTGCTCCGCCCATGCGGGGCAGGTTTGCACCGTATGCTCTACCGTGTCCTCTGGGCGATCCTCGCAGTGGTGACAACCGGGCGTTTCCTCCCGCCTGATGATGTGCAGGAACCTCCCGAAACATCCATGTCCGGTGAGGACCTGCGTCAGGCGATAGGTGAGGGCGCCGTGACGCCTCTCTAGCCACTCCTCAAAGAGGGGCCTTACCGCCACTATCGTGGCGTGCCCAACCGGAAAACACCTGAGTGTAACTTGTTTGCCGGAAGATAGATAGATGTAACTATGTGATGAATGTTTAAGATTTTGTGAGATGATGGACGAAGGATGAATTTATTATAAGTACGGATTATTAAATTTTTGTATCACATTTTTTGTTTATTTTATTCTGTCTTATTTACGTGTTGTTTCAGCCTTTTCAAGCAAGTGTTATTTTGTTTGCGTTTTATTATTTTTCTCAATTTCACTATTTATACTGTACGATGACTTAGATATTATTACTTCAAAAAATAAATAAATAATTTTCATGGTGAAATTTTTGCAGAATAGCACTACTGTTTTCGAACCAAACACGTGGGCAAAAACATTTCAAACGTTCAAATGCAGTAAAGGTGAAAGGGTTACATTATAATAAACCCTATTACACAAAATTATAAATACAATACCCACCAAAATTACAACTCCAACACATTCACCTTCCAAACAGATCTCCAAAACCATTAAAATATTCGACTTCTAAGCAAGCCCACGTTTTGGCTATAATCCCTTTGAGCCAACCCTTACGTCCCTTCGGCTATAATAGCTGACATAACGGCCATCAGATGGACCTTCGGCCGTTTATAGCCGTTTTATTTGTTTGTGATTGGCTGTCTTTGCCTATTGGGGGCTATTTGTAGATTTTATATATCGAAAGAGCCTCATTCTGCCTCATTCTGTGTCATTCTGAATCCGGATATAGAACTTTTCGGTGGCGTGTACTTAATTGAATGTAAAATAAGTAATTCCATTTTTGTTATGCTAGATAACAAAAAGGGGAGGAGCTCGTGGCTAAGTCATAACAGCCGCACCGATCGATTCATAAGGTTAAGCTACGCTTGCCGGGGTTGGTCTATGGATGGGTGACCATCTTGACATATCGAGACTCCAGCTTGCTTTGGAAAGCACGTGAAGACGTTGGTCCCAGTTGTGATTTGTGCATCTTTGACAGTCTTTACGAGTAGTCAGAGCTAAAAAGTCTGACAGCCAGTCTTACCAAGGTCTATCGGATTACCTATAGTATGGGCAGTCGCTCCATGTAAAATACTGGTATTCAGCTGAATCAAGTTAGACTGGAAGCCGACCCCAACATATTTGGGAAAAGGCTAGGCAGATTGATTTTTGTTAAAATAATTTAATTCAACACTTCAGGTTAAATAAAAACATTTTTTTACAAAAATAAACCAATCGATTTCCGAAAAAATAGTACAACAAACCCCAAATAAATGGGGATAAATGGCACGGGAATGATGATGACATGATCATTTTGTAGCTAGCTCAAAAAACTCATCAAAACTTGTTTCAATTTATATGGGACCAATCTGGAACGAAACTAAATTCAGCATTCAGGTACAAAGATATCCTTCAATGTACTCGATTCAGTACCTCACAATTGGATCACTACTTACCCCCTACGGGAATAAGCTTGCAGATAACTGCGATACTTCGTCAGAAGTTATATAACTCAAGACCCGACTGCGACTGGTTCGTCAGTTTAGTTTAGACTCAGTACATATAAAGCCTGGGATTTGCAGTGAGCGTTTAGCTGGATGACGAGTCTTATGCTACAGCTACATCATCATTTGCCTAGCCTTTTCGGCTAGGCAAATGATGGCGGCTTCCAGTCTAACCGGATGCAACTGAATACCATTATATTACATGGAGCGACTGCCTATCTGACCTCCACAACCCAGTAACTGGCTAATACGATAGCCCTTAGTAAGACTGGCTGTCAGACTTTCGGGCTTCTGACGCCCCGTAACGACTATCAAAGATGCACAAATGACAGCCGGGACCAACGCCTTCACGTGCTTTCCAAAGCACCCAGGAGTCTCGGTGTGTAAAGATGGTCACCCATCCACGAACCAACCTCGGCAAGCTTAGCTTAACCTTATGGATCGATCGGTGCGGTTGTTATTACTTAGCCACAAGCTCCTCCCCTTTTTATTATTTTAGCATAACAAAAACGGAATTACTTATTTCAATTAAGTACCTGCATTAAATGCTAATAAGTATTCCATTTGATTCTAAAGATCTGTGACGTCACATTGTTATATTTCATACAAATCAGGTACAAATACCACGTTTTGACAGTTCATAAAAAGTAACGATATTGACTACCCTCTCAAATACCCTATTTTACTTCGGGAGATGATGGCTTCGGCCAACGCCACGTAGGCGAGTTAAAGAAGATATTTAAATCCGCTACTTCACTTAATCGCTTCCCTCGTCGCCCCGCTGTACTAAGTCCGTAGTTTTAAACTACATTGGTAGTACGCGACTAAATTTAACGACTTGTACGTGATTTCAAACTATTCTCTTTGTCATACAATAGATATTCTAGATTGTACGACGTTTTTTTTTAATATCTCATAACTCTTGGGTGTCAGTGAGACCATATCAAAGAATCAACTGGCATATTATGAAATAGCTTCTGCCCGCGACTTCGTACGCGGACCCTGTTGCTTATGCCAGCGACAACGCCATTTATGTTATTTTTTATCATTTTTCCCATTTAAATATTTTATCACACTGAGCTTTAGTTTTATTTCATTCCAAAAACCACCAAAACATACAGTCCATTTATCATCGTTTTCATTTTGGTAACCGCATTATTATATTCCCCACTTGCCTCTAGAGACCTAGAAGTCGATGCGTAGATACGGTTGGAACTCAAGCACAATTCTCTATCCGTGGACGTCTCCGACTCGCGAGACAATACATGACGTTCACGATCTGCGGTCAGTCGCACATCACGTGCCCCACTTGTCTCTCGTTTTGACCAGTAGAGTCAAATTTTCAATGATATACCATCGTCATCGAAAATCAGTCCTAAACTGTTACCGCCTTCACCGCGTGCAGGTACTCCCAGTTTATATAAAATAACACACACAGTAAAATTAGTGATAGCTTTGATTTCCACATCAGATGTTTCTGATCTTCGATTTTTATAAGTCAACAGGAAATGCCTTACATGTGTTATTTCTATATGTGTTATGGTGTAGCTAGGCTCCTAGAGTTCCACAACAGGTGTTCCAGATCTTCAATTTTTATCCGTCAACAGAGAGTGCTCATCAGGCTGAACAACTTTTGCTAAGACGTCCTTCCTATATATGTTATAGTGTAGCTGGGCTCTTGGAGCTCCACATCAGGTGTTCCAGATCTTCAAATTTATTCTCTCAGCAGAAATAGCTCATCACGTGGAACAATTTTTGGTATGGTATCATTTTTGTATCTCTTATAGTTTAGCTGGTCTGTTGCGGTTCTGCATCAGGTGTTCAAGTTTCCAAGATAAATTATAGCCTATATGTTGCCCGGACTTAATACCCATACAACAAAAATAAAATCATTCCAATCCGTCCAGTAGTTCCGAAGATTAGCGTGTACAAACAAACAGACAACAGGCAAATTTATTTTTTTGGATTCGTGCTCTATTACTGTTTCTAAACCCCCCTCAATATTTTTTTTTTTAATATATTCAATGTACAGACACAGTTTTTTACTGTTTTATTATAGGTATGTATAGATTATTTTTCAATTAGGTACTTATCTTTTTAATTAATTCGACAAAGTCACGGTTATTTTTGTATTGTGTGAAGTAATATGACAACGTCGTATTTTCTTAGCTTTAAATATGAATTATTGGTTTGAATGAAAAAGAATTACTTAAACTTAGATACCTACACACATCAAGATAAATGAATAATTATGACTGATGATATCTTCGAAACTATGCATTATAGGACGATTTCCCTGACGGATTTTTCCTTCACGGATTTTTAAGCAAGTGGTAATTTATACACGAATCCAAATACAGGGGTGCGTGCCGTGGGTTCGAACTCGAGACCTATGACTTGGCAGTCCGACGGTCACACCACTAGACTATCACTGCTGTTAATGATAATAATAATGTCAACGTTGTAGTAGAATGCACCAGCTCATCTTTTTCGAATATTGATTTACTTGTTAAGAAACATGTATAATAATAATAAAAATAATAATAAAGCCTTTTATTTACTTAATAAAAACATTAATTTTTACGATTATAATAATTATGAATAAATAATTTGATTAACATGCAATTTATAAACACAATACAATACATCATTCCATAGTACACAATTAGTTCCATTTCTACTTATAAATATTATGTTTTTTTTTTTTTTTATATATTGAATCTTTTTTTTTTTTTTTTATTCTTTATTTATTTAAAGGGGCTTTTACGCATAGCGTATGCCAGCCCCATCGTATCCTAAACAATTCACATGTACTTTCACAAGACGTGGGCCATGAATTTGAACAAACCCGCCGCATCGTCGCCATTTGGATGGGATAGAATTGCATGAAACATGCCTATATCAGTTCTGTTCAAATTCAGGGACCCAACTAAATTATTTCTGCTGGACTCATATTGGACACATTCCATCAATAAATGTTGTAGGTCCTCGACAACTCCACATTCCTCACAATTGGGTGACGCGATTTTCTTCATCATGAAGGCAAATTTTTTGCATGGAATGTGTCCAGATCTTAGTCTAAGAGCAGTAACAATCAGTTTTCTACTAAGAGTACTATTCATGAACCAAGGCACGCGAAGAGGTTCACACTGTATGGTTTTATACCATAGACCCTTCTCTAATGAACGTTTATTAAAATATTCTTTCCAATATACATAACATGTGTTTTTAAATTTTGGTAAAAAATCAGAATAATCTAATTTAATATTAATTTCTTTTCCATTAATAGCCGCAAATTTTGCCAGCGTGTCAGCCTCTTCGTTGCCCCGCAACCCAATATGCGATGGGACCCATTGCAATCTCAGTTGGATGCCTTTTAAAGTAATTTCATCAATTTTGGATAAAATAGCATAAGCTATCGATGCACCTCTGTGACCAGAGGCGCATCGAGCTAGATGTTGTAATGCACTTCTGCTGTCTGTACAAATGACAACATTTTGATGTACACAATGATTAATTATATACGTCAAAGCCTCTGAGATTGCAATGAGTTCCAACGTCATAATAGATGTAGGTTCACTTATTTTAAAACAATTTTCCTGTGTGCTTATATCTATATTAGGTATATAATATGCAGACCCATGGCCTTCTACACTCTTCGACCCATCTGTGAATATGTAAAACCAACCACTATACTTTGTATATAATTCACTAATAACTTCATATTTAAGTATATTGCTATCGTAAGATCGTTTAGGTTTGTTTATTGATTCTAGATTTATAATAATTATTTCACCTACATTAATATTAGATATCCATGTCCGTAAAGTATACATTAATAACGGACAGGAAGAAGATATTTGCAACTCTTTAACCTCATCCATACATGATACTAATAAAGGAATGTTTTTATTTTTCCAATAAAAATTATGTCGAAGAGCGTAGATATTCTCTAATAACTGACAAGTTACATTATTTTCTATAGCCATTGACTTTAGACAGAATTTATAAGCTAAATATTTCCTTCGTAAGTACAGTGGAACTACACATAACTCAGTTTCCATGACGTGAATAGGTGAAGTTCTGATAAAACCTCCTATAATCCTCATAGCCTGATTCTGAATTTTATTTAATTTCTCTAGATGGCATTTTGCGCTAGCATCATATAAATAGCAGCTATAGTCTATGCGACTTCTAATTAGTGCAATATAGATACGTCTTAGATGTCTAGGATGTAAACCCCAGGAAGCACCTGCCAAAACTTTAAGTAAATTAAGATTCCTTTGCACCTTTTCAGCAGTCATGTTAATATGTTTATTCCAGCGCAACGATCTGTCCAACCACACACCCAAATATTTGTAATTGTCTACTATCTCTAAATTTTCGTTATCTAATTTAAGTTCTATTTGTAATTTCCTAAAACCTCTACTAAAAATACAAACCTTAGATTTATCGGCCGATAATTGTAACCCCAGTTCATCTAGAATGAGACAAAATGCATTTAACGCTGTTTGAAATTCTATTTCACTCTCTCTTAGGTTACTGGCAGTGGAATATAATACAAAGTCATCTGCATACTGACACATCATTACATTTCTAATTTTCTTAAAACATTTAATTGTAATTACGTTAAATAGGACAGGCGAAATCGGGTCGCCTTGCGCTAAACCCCGATTTGTATATCTTATAAAGAACTTATTTTGATCGGTTTCATCCTTCATAATAAGGTGCCGTTCACTTAAAAAGTTCCACAGATACTGGCAGAACTTTTTTCCAACACCTATTTCGTCTAAGGTATTTATCAATGCATCTATTAAAACGTTATTATAGGCATTAGTGATATCCAAAAAACACGCTATAGTCGGAGTTTTACGCGAAAATCCTAAGTATATTTGGCTTACTAATTTGACTAGGCAGTCCTGACACGACTGTCCTCTTCTGAATCCAGCAGTAAACGGGGACAGCAGCTTATTTTTCTCTATATACCACTCTAGTCTTTTTGTCAGCATTGCGTGAAATATTTTGCATAGACAAGAGATTAAAGAGATTGGCCGGAGTTTGGTACCACTGTGAGGTGAGTGTTTTGGAATTGGTGTCACTAATATGTCGCGCCATTGTATCGGAATACTACAGGTATTAAATATAAGATTGTAAAGCTCTAATAAGTATAATTTTCCTGCCGAGGGTAAATGATATATGAGGGAATATGTAATCCCGTCGTTACCGGGTGCTGTATCCTTTCGCTTAAAACAGTTATCCATTTCTTGTAGGGTAAAATTGGCTTCAAGTAATATATTATTTGAATTAAAATGTGGGGCCCTCGAGCAGACATAGTCTGGAGCAAGATTAGAAAGGAGTTCAATTTTCTGATCGTTTGAAACGCGGGATCTGGACGAACTGACTCCCTTAATCCAGCCCATGCGTTTCCACATATCAGAACTTGACGTTTGTTCATCAATACTACTACAGTAACTTTGCCAATCTTTTGTTCTGGCTTGACCGATGGCATCTTTTGCAACTTTTGTTTTGTGTTCAATTATGGTTAAATTACTTGGTGAAGGATTATTTCTGAAATTTTTTAAAGCCAACCTACGTTGTGCGACTAAATGTGAGAGTGTTGTGTTCCAGTAAGGTTTAGGTAGAAAGTTGTTCTTTGGATTATCACAGCTCATAATCCAAGGTATGTGTTCATCGGCTGCTTTATTTATCTGCTTGATAAAATTATCATACAGAGATTGCACATTAGGTGTATCTAAAGGTTGTAATAAGTAATTGTTTAAGGATTTACTATATTCTGACCACTTTGCTAGCTTGAAATTTCGCTTTTTATTTATACGAACAGCGTTCATACTATTACTATATTTATATGAAATTTTAACAAACAGATGATCACTGCCGAGATTTTCATTCATGACACTCCAGCTTAGCAAAACAGACAGGTCGCTCGAAACAAAAGTAACATCGGGAGATGTCTTCCGAACAATGTTATCTACTAAAGTCACTCTAGTGGCACTTCCGTCGTTAAGAGGAATAAATCCAGCGTCTAAAGCCGCGTCATAAATCTGAATTCCTCTTCCATCGGCTTTAGAAGACCAGGTTGCATGGTGGCCGTTAAAATCCCCGGCTATTATGCATTTATTGGAATATAGTGAGAAAACTTGTTCCCAGTCAGCAAGGCTTGTACGAACTGAAGAAGGGCAATATAACAATACTATATTTTTAATTTCACTACAGTTTAAAAGCTTAATTGACATAACTTCGATGCCTGAGTTTCTAGTAGAAATAAAACATTGTTGTACGTTTATCGATTTACAAATAACAATAGCTATCCCCCCATACCCATCCGTTCTATCTTTTCTAAAAATATTGTACCCACTTACATTGAAATGAGATTCAGGTTCCAGCCACGTTTCAGATATTAAAGCTATATGTATTTTTTCTTGTGTCATTAGCAACTCGAACTCATTACGTTTAGGTCGTAAGCTCCGTGCATTCCACTGTACAATACGTAGAGTAGACGTTCTTATTGTAATGTTAGCCATTGTTAAACATAGATAAAAATGTAGTATAAATGTCGTCTTTCTTCAAAGCTTTAACAATCAATTGACCTAATATTTCCATAACAAGTTTACCTAGTTGTTTAAGTTTGGTATCCCAATCAGTATCAGACTTACATATATCTTTAATTCTCTGAAAGATACTTAAAAAATCTAAGCTGACGCTTGAGTTTTTCGAGCCTACTGGGTTCTTTTCTTTTTCTAAATATGTAGGTTCATAGATGGATGATGATAACGAATTCTCTTCACCTAAACTACACCTATCCAACACTCTCGTCTCCGTCGTCTTCTTTTTCGATACATGTTTTTGTTGACGTATGTTTTGCCTTGAGTTCCTCTCTTCATTGTCATTATTCAGCATCGTATTATCATCATTCTTACTGCTATTAGTCATTTGTTCCGATACCACTATATCTCTATATGTTTTCTGAGTATTCTGTTCATTTTCATGTTGTGAATTGATGTCGTTGCTATTTTTTTCAATTTCGCCCATATCAAAACATGTTTCTTGGCTTCTGTTTTCTTTTAAATATAGTTCTAATGCTTTCCTGTAGGTGTAGTTATGTTTGGTCATTATACCTCTAATATCTTTTTCTTTTAGGAAGATTGGGCATTTCTTGTACATGGCCATATGCGGTCCCTTACAATTCACACAAACAAAGTTATTTGTTTCACAGTTTGAGTGATTACCACCGCATTTGGGACATATAATTTTTTTAATTGGACATGTTCTAGAAAGGTGGCCAAATTTCCAACATCCCGAGCATTGGGATACTGGGAAAGTATAAGGTTCCACTTTGAACCTGCAACCGTACCCAAATACGTACGGCGGTAAAGTGGCGCCCTTAAAACATACTCTTATTGTCTCTGAATCTATCCATACACCGCTGTCAGACATCCTCTTTAGCCTTCTTATAGATATTATGTCATGTTCACATGACAGATTTTCAAAAATTTCTGTGTCTTCTGTTTCAAGATCTATCTGTCTTAAGATACCATAGCATAAGCTAGTTTCGTCAGTCCTCTGAACTCTGTATCCCGAACTGATAAAACTTTCACAATTCAATAATTTCAAGGCGCTTTCTGTATTTTCAAAATAGATCAGGACCCTGAATGCACTTTTATATACCATCTTAACAATTTTTTCGATTTTTAACGATCTCAAAAGCTTTGCCATACCAAATTGTTTGGGTAAAGTTTCCTTTCCTGTCACACATACACAAATATAGTTTTCTGCAGAGTTTCCACTACTGTCTCCCATTAACTTATCATTTAAAGAATCTTTTCTGTCTGCTCGCTTATGCTTTCTTATCACTGTTACAAATCCATCTTCTTCCACTATTTCTTCATCTTCTTGTCGCCCTCTCTTTGGTAGTCGTTGCTCACTGTCTTCGTTCATCTCCATTTCTTCGGTCAAATTTAGGTTGAGTTGTTGTTCTCTTTGCACTGGTTCCTGCACTATGTCATCACTACCGCTCAAATCACAAATGTCCTCATTAGTGTTTATATCAGCCATTTAAGAGTAACATACGATAATTTAATAACATAATTATTATGTGGGTAGACGTAAAAATCACGCGATAACTTCGATATAGCTAAGCGTGTGCGTTCGGCTCAACCGCTCGCGCGCGAATGATATTGAATCTTATTTATTTGTTATATTATGATTAATATTCTTACATTTAATTTATTAAGGACCTCTCTATAGAGTAAAGGCCTCCTCCATTTTTCTCCACAACCTTCTGTCACCCGCTTTTTCAATCCATTCATTGCCCGCCACTTTCAATATTTCATCGAGCCATCTCTCTACCGGTCTACCTCTGCTTCTCTTACCTATGGGTCCCTTCCAAAATGTGATCATTTTGGCCCATCTGTTGTTGTTCATTCGTGCAATATGGCCAGCCCACCTCCATTTCAGTTTTTTGCAGTGTTCCAGAGCATCAATTAAGTTTGTTATTTTTCTTATATCCGTACTTCTCTTTTTGTGTCTCAACTTTAGATTTAAAACGCTCCGTTCCATAGCTCTTTGAGTAGTTAATATTTTGTTTTTGGTTTGTTTGTTGTAAATCCATGTTTGGGATCCATAGGTGAGAGAAGGTAAGACACAGCACAGCACAGCACAGCACAGCCAGCACAGTTTTTTTCAGCTTCATTGACATATTTGACTTTAAAATTTCTTTCAGACTCCAAAATTTATTCCAGGCCATGTTTATGTGTCTCCTTAGCTCGTCTTGGTGTCTAGACTTTTTAAATGACACTTGTTTGCCTAGGTATATGTATTCCTGAACGTATTCTAGTAAGACATTGTTAACGTGTATTGGTACTTTTATGCTGTTTGTCATAATTTTAGTTATTGTTGTATTTAATTCTAGACCGATTTCATTGCTGACATTGTTAATTTCATTTATCATTGTCTCTAGTTGCGATGGGTTTTCTGCGAAGAGTATGATGTCGTCGGCGAATCTGAGATTATTTAGAGAATGACCATTGATATTTATACCTTTCTTTTCCCACTTTAGTGTTTTCATGATGCTCTGTAAAACGGCAATAAAAATTCTGGGAGAGAGGGGGTCACCTTGACGAACGCCTCTACATATATCAATTTCTGTGCCTGTTTTATCTAATATCACTCTACTTGTGCTCTTCTTGTATATGTTTTGGATGAGTTCTATAGTTTCTGCTGGCACGTCACATTCCTGTAAGGCTCTCCACATGCTGTTATGGGATATAGAGTCAAACGCTTTAGCGTAGTCGATGAACGCGAGGTAGATCGGGCGTTTCATTTCTTCGTATTTCTCTATAATTAGTTCTAATGAGTGTATATGGTCTATGGTTGAGTACGTACTTCTAAATCCTGCTTGCTCCACTGGCTGGTGCTCTTCGGTGTAATTAGCAAGGTGTTTCTCGAGGCATGAAGCAAACAGCTTGTAGAGATTTGATTGTAGGCTGATTGGTCGATAGTTACCTATTTCAGCAGGGTTTCCTTTTTTGTAGAGTAGCACTATATCTGATTTCGCCCATTCAGTAGGAATTATTCTGTCGTCTAATATTTTGTTGAACAAGGTAGTTAAGGGTTGTACTAGCAGAGATTTTCCAGTTGAAATTGCTTCGTTTGGTATGCCATCCGGACCATTGCTTTTTTCTCTCTTTATAGACATTATCTTCGTCAAAATTTCTTGAGTAGTAAATCTCTGTACTTTTTTATCATTTTCTTGTCCAGGCGAAGTTTCTATACTCGGTGGTATTTTGCAAGCGTAAAGCTCACTGTAAAATTCAGTGGCGGCTCTTATTATTTCCGATCTAGAAAAAGTTAAGGTGTTACAAGTAGGGTTCTTTTTCAGGCTTGGAATCCATTTTTTTGATATTGTTAATTCTTTCAAGCATTTTTTCACACTTCCTGATTTTCTGAGATGTTTTTCAATTGTTTTTAGTCTGAAGTCTTGATATTAGTAAGAAACATGTATATAATACATAAAATCACACCTAATTTCTCCGAAGGGTTGGCAGAGATCCAACCCACATTTCGCCAGATATGTTTAAGTCCCATGTAATAGGGGGCGAGCCTATTGCCATCAACCGGGGACAAATCCAGGCTCCGCCTGCTACTTTGAACTTCCAAATGGAAAAACCCAATAAAACTTTGTCCGACTCAGGAATCGAACCGAGGACCCCATGCTTTTTTTTTTAGGCTGGGATTTCATTCAATGACTTCTCCCGCTCTGGGTGGAGCGGAATGGAGTGTCAGACTCTTACTGACTAAAACCCATCCATCCTTCCTCAGCCCTTTATGTTCCGGGATAGCGGTAACCCTTTCGGACAATCCCGCTTAAGGACCTCATGCTTAGCAGTAGCTCTTGCGAGCAGTAGACCATCGAGGCAGTCACTACTTTCCATCATATTTTAATGTAATCCAATTACAGGTGCTTTTTTCTATACAACACACGTTTTATTTACAGCTAGCATCAAGCTATCCGAAACTGTCAAATTTTCCCAGTTGAAAATGAACCTTATGCTTTTGTAATAACTTTGAAAATCATACAAGACATGTTTTATGTTCATGCGCCAACACATCAAGCTATCCCTATCTGTCAAATTTTCCCAATTGAAAATGAACCTTATACTTTTGTAATAAAGTTGAAAATCTATCAAAGAAAATTGACAGATTGGGGTAGCATCCGTACCTTTAGCTTGCATCCGAATTTTCCTTAACCAACGGCTTGTTGTTACTTAAATCTTTGTTATTTCTAATATGCAGTTGACAGTTTTACGATCCTTGGACCCTAATGGATAAATACTATTGGATAATAGAATCTATTGCCGCATTAAAATCCTAATTTCACTTATTTACAATTTAAAAAGTGCTTATTCTACAGTGAGCATAAATAGTGCTCACTTCAGAGTCCTTTCTCTACAGTGAGCATTTTTTTTTGTTACTGTAATTGTAAGTACTTAAGTGAAATCAGGATTTATGCAGCAGAAGTAAGAGCCACAGTTTTTTTTTTTTTTTTTAAGAATATGGCATCTCGCAGTTCAACCAAAGGGTTGTCTACTGCTTAACCGGGCTTGCCTGTGGCTGCCACAAAAGAATTGTAGCCTCCAGCCAGGGCTTAATAAAAACTAAAGCTAACTTACAAAACTAAGCGACTACACGCTAAGGGCACCCCCTGCGGGGTTCGGACCTCGGCTTAGGGCGTCGCTGGGGGGGGACAGCAAGGGACAGCTGGATCGGGGGTTTTTAAAACTACTGGCTCAGCGGCAACGCGGGCTGGCTCGAGCAAGGGTCGGGAGGGTGAGAGTGGACAGGGTCGTCGCGACGGGCCTCGACGGCGAGGACGGAACGACGGAAATTTGTATCTGTATGTTACTCTAATAGTGCTAGTAGCCGGGCTGCTCTCCTGGAGGAGAGTGGTGGCATCGTCAGGGGCAACGAGGGTATGCCGTGGACGGCGGACCTTACTGATGCGGGACGGGGTGTATCGGGAGGCGGCCGCAATCAGGGGATTGCGGTGTTTTATGGCAGTGTCAAAGAAACGCTTCGAGAGGCGTTTCATGAACTGCTGAACTGTGGGGAGTTTAAAATCTACATGAAGGTCCATGTTACGGACGTAAAAGGGAGCTCCTGAGACCTTACGGAGGAACCGGTTTTGAAGTGTCTGCATTCGATGCAGATACTTGGGTTTGGCGTGCGCGAAGACGACGCAAGCGTAAGTCATGATGGGGCGGATTACAGCCTTATAGAGACGCAGTTTGCACCGGAGTGACAATTTGCTGCGTTCTGTAAGCATGAATTGGAGCCTACCGAGAGCGAAAGCGGCCCGCGAACGGACCTGCTTTATGTGCTCTGCGAAACTGAGGTGCTGGTCGAGAGTGACACCCAGGTACTTGGCATGCTTCGCCCAAGGGATCGGCTTGCCGTACATGGTGATCGGATTAGGGGGGTTGGGGAGGGCCCTACGAATTCTCCTAAAGAGAACAGCCTGGCTTTTATCGGGGTTGACCTCGATTCTCCATTTCCGGAACCAAGCGCCGAGGACGTTGGCCGCGGTCTGGAGAGTCTGAGCTATAGCTGGCGGACTGGTCCCTGTGTAGTAAATGGCCGTGTCATCGGCGAATAACGCCAATTGGGCCTTTTTACTCTTGGGGATGTCGCTAGTGAACAGGGTAAAGATTAGGGGGGAGAGAACGGAGCCCTGGGGGACTCCGGCGCGAATCGGATGGGGGGCGGAGAGAGCGCCCTCGATGCGGTAGCGGAAGGTGCGGTTCGACAAAAAGTCCCGTAAGATGAGCACGAGACGGTCGGGCACGCCGAGTTGGTATAGCTTATATATTAAGCCATTGTGCCAGACTTTGTCGAAAGCCTTCGCTATGTCGAAGAACAGGGCGCCAGTCATAGCGCCACGCTGGAAGCCGGCACTGATGTGCTCGACTATGCGGTGCGCTTGCTGGACGCACGAGTGTTGGGTACGGAACCCGAACTGCTCGTCCGGAATCAGGCTCTTCGCCTCGGCATAGTCCTTGAGACGCTTATAAATAAGCCTCTCGTAGATTTTGCCGAGCACGTTGAGCAGACTGATGGGGCGATAGCTGGTGGGGTCTGATTTGGGTTTGCCGGGTTTGGGGATACCTATAACAGAGGCCTCTTTCCAGGCTTGTGGGAACATGTTATTACTCATGGCGCCATTGAAGATGGCGGTCATGAGCATGATCAGTTGGGCGGGGAAGAGTTTGAATACCCTATTGGTAATTCCATCTGAGCCGGGGGCTTTACGAGCCTGAAGACCCTTGATGATGTCTTGCACCTCGTCAGGGGTGACGGGGGGCAGAGGATCATCTGGATCTTCGACGGGTGGGAGAGAGGCTCTACGTTCGACTTCGGCGTCGACTTTGGCGAGGTGCTTTGGGTCGACCGGAAGGGAACTGGGGGAGCATTGGGACTCGAGACTGTCGGCTAGGAGCTCGGCTTTTTCAGAGCTATCGAAAGCGATGCTCTTGTCAGGACGGATGAGTGGAGGGGTGGAAGATTCTTCGGGAGCGCGAAGCTTCCTCTGAAGGTTCCAGAAGGCATGGTGATTGGGCTCAAGTTCGCCGAGTAACTTGTCCCAGTTGTCCGAACGAGCTTCCGCAATGCGTTTCTTTACAGCACGCTGTAAATTGCGCATGTGGGCTTTGTTCGCATCGCAGGGGAAGGAGTCGTAGGCACGGATGGCTGCGTTCTTCTCGGTTATCAGCTCACGTACGTCAGCGGGTAGTTTCCAGCGGTGGTCTTCCACCACCGGGACTTCCCGTGAGCAATCCGTCAAAACGGATTGCACGTGTTCTGTAAACGAGGCGATCGCGCCGGTAGTGTCATCGACAGAGACAATGAGGTCAGGAATGGATTCCAGCTGAGGTGACAGAGTGTCGGATTTAAGCTTTTCGCTTACTTTCCTCCAGTCGGTCACCAACTGGGTGCGGGGCGGGTGGTCAGGGTCAAGCGGACCCCCCGTGTAGGGGGTGAGGTGCATGACGACGGGACGGTGGTCGGAGTTAAGCTCTTGTAGCGCCTCTAAAGATTGCAAACGAAGGTTCACATTCTTGAGGAGCGCTATGTCGAGGACATCGGGAGTTTGGTTAGGGTCGCCGGGATAGTGGGTGGGAGTCATCGGAGCGATGACGTCAAAGTTAAGGGAGGCCCCTAAGTTGAACAGTAATCTGCCTCTGGTAGAGGTGAGATTACTGTTCCAGGCGGGATGTTTGGCATTGAGGTCGCCCGCCAGGATGACGGAGTCGCTCAAGCCGAAGAGGAGTGAGAGGTCGGCGGCGATGGATAGATGATCCTCGCTACCGTTGGTCGGTGGGAAATAGCCGGAGATGATGGTGATCGGTTGATGACCGGTCATGGCGAGCCGACAGAGAGAGATCTCCAAGTGAGAGAGGAGAGGGGGGGGATCTAGCGGGATGCAATGGAGAGTCCTTCTGAAATAGATGAGGGTTCCGCCCTTGTGACAGCGTGACCGATCATTGCGAACTATGCGATAGTTGGCGATGTTCGGGTTGCGTATATGGGGCTTCAGAAAGGTCTCCTGAACTAATAGGACGTCAAGCTGATGGTCGCGGAGGAAGGCGGCGATCTCATCGCGTTGACTTTTAACGCCGTTAGCGTTAAAGAAACCTAGCTTGAGGGACCGGGGCTTTGTACATCTAGCACCTTTTGTAATATCCATAATTGATATTTAAAAGGTGAGGTTGGAGATGGCGCGCAGTACCCCGGGGTAGCTGTGGTATGCCATGAGGATTTTAATAGGGTCGCCCTTGGCGGCGTAGACCTGATCGGCCATCGCGATTGCCTCCGGGGTTTCGAACACTTGGTTCATAACCGCGAGGGTGTGGACGAGGATCTCCGTCGTGGTGGGCTTGATACCTGCTGGGGAGAGGGAAGGGACCTTTTTCGGAGCTGCCGAGGCAGGCTTCAAGGGGGCGGCGGGTGGAGTTGCCAAAAGGGCCACGGGGGAGGGGGTTAGCCCAGGGTTAACGGTAACCTTAGGCGCGGGGTTGGTAGCAGGGGGCTGAGAGATGGGGGCCGCGGTGACTGGAGCGTCGCTGCGGAATAAGTTGGCCCAGGGCATGGGTCGTTGGGGGCTGAGTCGCACTGGCAACTGCGCTGAGGGCACCTTGATGGTAGCCGAGGGGCTTTCCCTCTTCTGGCGATCGCTAGCGCGCTTCGCCAGTTTGGGGGAGGAAGCCTTGGGGGCTTTAGGGCAGCCACGGTAGTTGGCTGGGTGGCCAGATTGACCACACAGTACGCAGCTCGGGGGTTCGGTGCATAAAGCCCGATCCTTGGGGCGGGGACAGTCCGCTGTGCCATGGTCACCCAGACACTTGACGCACCTGGGGGTGGCGAAGCAGTTAGACTGCGCGTGACCATATAATTGGCAGCGATGGCACTGGCCAATTATATTAGTGCGGCGGGGTTTCTCAATAGAGATCCCCGATAGTGAACAGACCGACTTGATCTTGAAGATCGGGTGGTGCCCTTCTACAGGGTCACACACCACGAGGACCATGTCGTAGGCATGTCCGTGACGCGCCTTGTGAAGGCGGTGCACCGCTGAAACTGAGATGCCTTGGGCAGAGAGGTCATCTTTGATGTCCTCCGTAGGGATCTCCTTCGGGACTCGGCGGATGACTACGCGAGTCGGTGTCTCTTCCGGGAGAGAGTAGGTGTGGAACGAGTAGTTCCTCGTTCGCAGCATAGCGGTGAGCTCCCTGTAGTCCGCGGACGAGGGAACGGACACCTTGATGCCCTGTTGGGTTGATGTGGCGCTGGTGTACTGGATCTTACGATCCACGCACATCTTGGACACTTCGGTCCATTTGGCCTTGTCTTGGATAAAGACCGGAGGCGGGGGCTTTTGCTTCTTTCCAGAAGCGGAAGCGGGTTTCGCCTTACTGCCGCAGGGGCGGGGAGCCTGAGAAGGGGCAGGGGTGGGGGAGGATGAGGCCGCTACGGCCTTTTTGGCCTTGCTGGCCTGGGATGAAGACCCTTTCTTCCTCTTCCCTCCTTTGCCGACGACCTCGTAGTCGTCTTCCGAGGATGAGGAAGAGGCAGAGAGGGGGCCTTCGTCGTCCGAGATCGGAGCGGACGTGTCCATGCTCTCCGGTAGAGCTTGGACTGGGGTGGTGGGGGCAGCCTTTGTCATTACCGGGACAATAGAGCCCAGTGCAGCTGCGGACGGAACAATAGAAGTGGCCGAGACAATGGGTCTCGCACTAATTGGGTTCGCGGAAGCGGGCTCAATTGTCGGTAATGACAATGGAGCCGGAATTCCGGCAAGCGGGTTTGAGCAAGCCGCTTGAATAAGGCCTTGATCGGCCGGCGGGGGCGAGAGCGGGCTGTCGAGCGCGTCGGTGAAGTCGGCGACTGCCGACGATGACGCGGTGGGACTGGCACGCAAAGCACGGGCGGAATGCTGGGCCACGAATTTCGGGTCCGGGAGCAATTCCGTAAGAAAATATTTGACCCATCTCGGGTCGTAGTCCGACATTGTCGGTAGGGAAAAATTAAAACCTAAATGCGAAAACACATGGCATTCGCACCTAACGGCCCTAGAACCTAATTCCCCGGGTGGATAGGCCCGGGGATGTGTAGCCTCCCTGTCGGGCGCAGACAGGGAGGTGAGTACCTATGGTGAGCCCTAAGCTTGTAAACCGTTCGCCAATCTTATTGTGCGAACGGGCCCTGACCGGGTCTAGTGCGAAGGGGTAGACACTCCCAACCGACACTAGGTGTGTTGCTGTGGACGAAGTCAGAAACTAGAGTTGACTAGGAGATCCCCCAAGGCCAAACTTCTAGCTCTCGGCTCCAATTGACTGCCTCACCCTGAAGGGGATCGGCGGGTGTGATTGGGTCAACACCCCACTCGGCTTCGTTGACACCGTGAGGTTTCAACCGAGGACCACGAAACTGTGGTTTTACCCAGAGGGGGCCAAGACCGACGATAACGTTTTGACACAATTTCTGTTAAGAAATAGCGACTGTAACTACCTCCTTGAAAAAGGCAGTAGTATACAAGAAACACTTGTAGTCGATGACTACGAAACTGGCGTCGACAGGAACGTCGACCGGAATACACTAGCGGCGAGACAGGGTACGGCGAGCAGGTAGCGGAGAGCAGGTAGCGCGCGGCACGTCCGTCCGGGGCGAGTGTCGGGCAGCGAGTGTAAGAGCCACAGTTGAAATAGTACGACCGTTAGGTAGTTGCGTAACACAAAAATTTGGCTTATTAGTCGATTTTCGATATTTACCTTTTGCGGTGTAGTATTTTTATTTTAGATGCATCGTCTTTACCTATAATTTATGTATACATAACATTTTAAAAGAGTAACGGTGGAATTTCTTACCCATTCATCTCCATACGCTACGCTACTACCTTTTGGGAGGGGCGACTAGAATCAATTCTATTTCTTGTTAGTTTTGATATCATATACTCGCCCAAATTGTGCGAATAGACACTTTAAAAAAAAATATCGGCTTTTCGCACGTATGTAAATTTCTTCGTCGAATCGACAACTCTAGAAATACGTTGTATTTCATACATAAGAAAAAATATAAACAATTATTTGAAGGTTATTAAAAACACGTGGTTAGCTTGATTTTTTGACAGCTATCGTATAATTTAACTAAAAGACAAAGTTATTGTATTAATTCTTATGAGGTATTTTCGAAATTCGAACGCTGTTTCGTTGTGAATCCGCGATGATTTAATTTAAAAACAAATGAGTTCGCTTTTAAATTGTATGCGCTCGTTTAAGTATGGTTTTATGTGAACTATCTAGAGCATATCTAGTATCCTATCTCCACTAACTGTTAATGAGCCTACGACTTCATAAATTATCCTTTGTTTTGTATACACTGTTATTAATTATGTATTTCTCTTTGTTTCATGTATCGTCTTTCGGAAACAACAGAGCACAGCTTGAGTAAGTATTTACTAACAGCCGCACGGATAGATCCATCAGGTTAAGCTACGCTTGCCGGGGTTGGTCCGTGGATGGGTGACCATCCTTACATACCGAGAATCCTCCGTGCCTCGGAAAGCACGTAAAAACCGTTGGTCCTGGTCCGTTCGGGTCGTCCTCCGCAAATCTGACAGCCAGTCTTCCCAAGATGTATCGTATTACCCAGTTACTGGGTTGTGGAGGTCCGATAGGCAGTCGCTCCATATAAAATACTGGTATTCAGCTGCATCTGGTTAGTCTGGAAGCCGTCCCTAACATAGTTTGGAAAAGGCTAGGCTAATCGATTTTTGTAAGAAAGTTACATTAGCTCATCGTGTCTGAAGCAAGAAGTAAGATCAGAGAATATGACCTACACGTAAACTACACTGTATGGTTCGTCTGGTCTGGTAAGCGGGATTGTCCAAAAGGGTTACCGCTGCCCCGGAACACAAAGGGCTAAAGAAGGAACATGGATGGGTTTTAGTCAGTAAGAGTCTGACACTCCCTTCGGCTCCACCCAGAGCGGGAGTAGTCATTGGATCATTTCCCAGCCTTAAAAAAAGAAAAAGGTTCGTCTCGTCTAATTTAGACTGGTATTTGATAAGCGTAGTTGTGTAGAGTCTACAGACAGCTGTGCTGCTGGGGAGTTTGTTGCGCCACTTCTTCTTCCCAGCTAAAACACTAGGAAGTGGTGAAGGGTGGGCGTTTTGGGAGACTGTCTTATGTAACTTTGACCTTTAAAAAGTGCTGATTTTCAGCCTAGTTTGAATAAATGACTTTTGATTTCGTAATTATTTTATAATCTTTGACATACCACCATTTTTGCATCAAAGTTGTCACCTCACATTTAAAGGTGACTTTCACTGTAGAAACAAATCGTAAAAATGAAAAAATACCGCCACAAACAGACCTGTTTGATTTCCAACGCTCGACTCACCATTGAGAGTTGAAAATCCAACGTGCAATCACTTTTATGCATTACTTGTTTCGTCTAGTGTTAATGAAAGTGGGCATTACGCCTACCACAGGTCTTAAGCATCAAAGTTAGCAGACAAATAAAAACAAGAAACTGCGCAAGTATAAAATCCCTGGATAACCCTTAAGGGAGAAGCGCCAGGGTATACGCAAACTTCAAAGTTTCTTAAGTTTTTTGTTATTTCCAGGGCAGTGTCGGGTTGTATCATCATCATCATTCTCCTGCCCTGATCCCAATTTATTTGTGCTCGGCGCAACATGTCTTCTTCTTCCATACTTCTCTATTAGTCGTCATCTCTGTAGTCACTCCCTTCCTAGCCATATATTATCATCTTTCACATAATCCATCCATCGTTTCTATGGTCAGTGTCAGGTTGTATGTTGATCAAAATAATGATCCCGGCCATAGCAAGTACGTATTTACAGAACTGTAATCATTAAAATCATCATCTTTACTGAAAGTACTCCAAAGTAGGCCAATAAAAAAATGGCACGTATGTTTAGAACTAGTAATTTGGAGCGATAGTTAATATGGCCCAAAAGCTGTATTTTATTGTACCATATTATTTATTTTATTATATTGGAATAACTTCTCAGACTGATTAATTAATTATTATTAACTTTTTGAACGTTTGTAAATATGTGAGCACCATGTACCTGCCATTGCTGTACGTGTTTTTCTTTTCACCTTTTGTGGTGTATTGTTTTTATTCTGGGTGCATCGTCTTCACATATAATATTTTAATTTAATGTATACAAAACATTGTAAAACATTTTAGTATAGTATAGTAGAGTAACAGTGGAGTCTCTTGCCCATTCTTCTCCACACGAAACTACCGGCTTTTGGAAGGGGCAACTAGAATCAATTATATTTCTTGTTCATTTTTGACGTTCAAAAGTGCCTATTTGAAATAAATGATTTGACTTTGTAGGATTGCTCTCAGCCAAGTTTTACAACTTCGATAGTTTATCATTTTCATATTTTTATTGATTTATACAACCCTTTTAGTTCATAATCCTACGGATTTCCTTTTCATCTTCTTTCTTTTTCGTGTGGTTAGTGACTAACCTTGTGTCAGAATTTTTATGGTGCCCATGGGCCTCTGACTTAGCTTCACATACTAATGAGAAATATCTGTCAAGCATGCCGGTTTCCTCACGATGTTTTCCTTCACCGATTTTTAAGCAAGTGATAATTATACAATACGCCCATGAATCCGAAAAATCTTAGGTGCGTGGCTCGAGTTCGAACTTGAGACCTATGACTTGGCAGTCCGGCGGTCACTCTTCTAGGCTATCACTGATTGTCTGTGACTGTTGTTGTTGTGACTCATGAAATCATGACATTTGGGGGCATTTCCACCTTACAGAGTTGTATTGATGAGTATAATGATTACAGTTCTGTAAATACGTACTTACTACGGCCGCACATAACATACAACCAGACACTGACCTGCAAATTGCAAAAAACGTAAGAAAATTTCAATTTCGCGGGCTACCCTAATGAAGCCTCCTTAGTGTGCCTTTCCACCGGGGATGTGCTATGTAGCTGTGGCGACGTCTATCCAGCCACATAGGAGCTACACCGATAGCGAGGGAAGTGTCAAAAGCTGACATGTGTCGACACTATACGTCACACAAAATCCTACATCGCGCAGTTTACAGCGCGATCTAACTACTCATACTCAGCCCCGACTAAGAGTTGTCGGGCAGTAACCCGCCAGACGCAACACCTGTCTGGTTGGAGGATCCTCACTTTTCAATGGAGGGACTTTCCACCCTGTTCCTCCTTTCCCACTAAACAGCTATGCTGCGAGGATGTGAAAGCTGAGCTATGAAACTAGCTAGTAGGATGCGCTATGAAGATGCGCCACCACGAGGTAGCTGTGCGAGGGAGATGCGCAGCTCGAGCTATGCGATGTATCGACAGTAAGGAAGGCACAGGGAGCAGTGCTCTGCACTCGACTATCCATAGCACGCATCCAGAGCATGCATCCATCCATATAAAGAACATAGCTTAGTAGGACCCGATACCACCAGAGCTGTGCTATATGGGCCAATGAATATGATTGGTGGATATCGAACGCATCCATAGCAACGTAGCATAGCCTATCTCTGGTGGAAAGGTATCCTTGAACATCACCCCTTTTTTTTTAGGCTGGGAAATCCTCCAATGACTCCTCCCGCTCTGGGTGGAGCAGAAGGGAGTGTCAGACTCTTCCTGACTAAAACCCATCCATATTCCTTCCTTAGCCCTTTATGTTCCGAGGTAGCGGTAACCCTTTCGGACAATCCCGCTTACCCGGCAGGCTTGGCCCTAAGGGGCCCCTTCATATGCTGACATCTCTTTGAAGCGCGCATGGAACATATACGCGCCGTCCGGGACGGGCCTGGTCCTGATCTGACGGTGAGCCACCCATTACTCACCGTCCGCAGGCCCGCGCCTACGGTGGCCGGGGGTCATCACGTGGCTCCCGACGCCCGGAGGACGCCCGGAGGACGTTTCTCTCTCCCATCCCGCCACCTCCTTCGCGAGCATGACTGCTTCGCAGAAGGAGGTGACTGCTTCCCACTGCCTCTCGCTTCGGACCATGGCATGCACCAGGGCCGGGCGCGAGAGGCCGCCGCCAATCGCCTCTGCGAAGATACGGTGGTGCTCCGCCCAAGCGGGTCAGGTTTCCACCGTGTGCTCCACCGTGTCCTCTGGTGACACCCAGGCAGTTCCTCCCGCCTGATTATGTGCAGGAACCTCCCGAAACATCCATATCCGGTGAGGACCTGAGTCAGGCGGTAGGTGAGGGCACCGTGACGCCTCTCTAGTCACTCCTCAAAGAGGGGCCTTACCGCCACTATCGTGGCGTGCCCTCAAACATCACCTCTGGAAAGGCAAAATTGTAACTTTCGAAACTTAGTCCCAAATAGTCTTGCCCTGGACAATACTTAATGAGTCTAATTCATCACATATTCGCTAAAAGCCTTTATGTCACCTGTGGGAATGGAAGGGTGACATGGAAATTAGCTTAGTCATGACAAGGCAAAAGCTATTAGGTATAAAATAATGTTTTCACGAATATTAATTTGTAGGCTAGTTTGTAGAGCATGATAATTTTCTGTTTTTTTAATAAATTATGTTTTGAAAAAAAAAACTTATTAAAAACAAAAACAACAAAGTGATCTTTTTCATTTCGGAATTCTATGTCTTTGGTTTTGTATTTTCGGTATTTGCCACCAATTTCCGAAATTGAAATTGATTTTTTACTTTTGGTAGTCAGCTGTTTTTTGCTTTGTATAAAAGTTGTTTATAAGTATTCACTAAATGGTTTTTCACTTTTGGAAGACAATAGTTTTTTTTTTTGTTAAAAAAAATTGTTTATTTTTTACTTTTTATTTTTGGTACCTACCTACCCTATAGTCCCCACACCAATTCATATCCACTACTAAACTTGCTATGTAAACAACAGAGACCTAAAGTACTAAAATATAATCATGATAAAAAGAGTGGATAAAAATTATTTACTATCGAAGCTAAAATAAAAATGAGGAGCGCAAGGGAGCGTCAGACTCTTACTGACTAAAACCCATCCATGTTCCTTCCTTAGCCCTTTATGTTCGCGGTAGCTAGCGGTAACCCTTTTGGACAATCTTGCTGACCCATTAGGCTTCGACCTTAACGGGCCCCTTCATTAATGCTGCCTTCTCTGTGAGGCGCGCGTGGAACATGTACGCGTCGTCCGGCACGTGTCTGGTCCTGATCGGACGGTGAGCTAACTATTACTCACAGTCCGCATGACCGCGTCTATGGTGGCCGGGAGTCGTCGCGCGGCTCCCGACGCCCGGAGCGTCTTCCACGGCGGCTAGGACGTGAGGCTCTGTCCCTATGAGACCACATCTGAAATATTATGTTACACCAAACAAAAAAAAATCATCAGAATCAATTCATAATTGGAGAATTGGCCTTTTTTGAAGGTCACAGCTCATTAAAGCCACCCGACACCCACCCCGCACCGCCTCGTCGCACGGCGTCCACTCGTTGCCGACAGGTGGTCCACGGGTGGACGCCGCGTTATCACCAATAAACGTCGCGCGGTCAACCAGTGGACCTCGCAACTCGCAGTGGAGAGAACGCAAGGCAAGCATGCGAGCAGCGGGTTGTCACCGAGTGGTCCACCCGCCGTCCGCGCGTGGAGGACTTACAACCGAGGCGATACGGTGACGCCACAGAGTTGAAATAGTAAACGCATACCCATACAAGTCCATACCAGCCGCAGGAGGCGAGGCGGTGCGAAATAAGTGCCGGGTGGCCCTAATGATCTGTGACTTGAAAGGTCATATTATTTAGGGCTTGCTTTTGCCAGCAGCTTTGTTACATATAAACCTTAGAGCAAAAAAATAAATAATCAATACGAATAGCTAACATTCCCATGTCGAAATGTTTCACTGTGATTTTAGCCTGAAGTTAATTCGATTGGTTTGTGTATCGCAAAAATAACAAGCATGAAACAACTGGAGCATTTTCGTGAATATATATTTTTTTGATTGGCTACCAGTTTATCTAGCGTGAGTATTTGATACATACATAACATCACGCCTGTAATACCCAACGGGTTAGGCAAAGTCAAAAGTCAAAGTCAAATCATTTATTTCAAATAGGCACAAGTAAGGCACTTTTGAACGTCAAAATGAACAAGAAATAGAATTGATTCTAGTCGCCCCTTCCAAAAGGTAGTTTCGTGTGGAGAAGAATGGGCAAGAAACTCCACCGTCTCTCTAGAGGCACATTCCACCCGTTATGTTTGAGCCCAATGTTATAGGGAGCGAGCCTATTGACTTCAGCCGGGGGACACATCCAGGCTGCGGACTGCTACTTTGAAATTCCTAATGGAAAACCCAGTAACATTAATCTGACTGCTAGAGCCGGACAATTTTGGAAATACGGTTGAATCAGTTTGTGGAAACTTCGTGAAATTGCAAAGTTTTTCTAGATAATTTAATTGGACCTGGTAGACCAATATTCGTTGACGTTGTCCTGTCTTAACTATGACATCTACCCTACCTACCTACCTACCTACGTACCTACCTACCGTACTGTAGAGGATGGAAGATCCTCTACTGAGGGGGCTCAGTGGTAGAGCGTGTAAAGTGGGTATAGGGCTTCTATACTATGAAGAGAAACCCGTTAAACTTCAACGTAAGATAATATATTTTCACTTTGTTATAACGAATACATCTGTTTAGCTTCACTGCCGGACGTCAAGTCTAGAATATATAAAATCCTAATCTATTCTAATTGTTTGAAAGGTTCGAATGCCGTCAGATAATTTCCAGCCTTGTACAACATAAGGTTTTACTCTAACGGTACGCGTACACTAAAACCAATTTTGTCGGTCGATGGCGGACAGAACTACTCGGACGAGTAACTCGGACGTTCAACTGAATACACTGCAGACGATAACATCCGTTGTCGGTGGAACTTATGAAGTCCAAAAAAAATCCACTTGCGAAATTGGTCCCTCAGGTTACTCCATTTTTTCTTAATATCTGCCACCGGTACTTCCATTTCTGAAGCAAATTCATCCCATAGACGTTTCCCAATATCTCGATTATTGTAACATTTTGAATGTTTGTCCCACAGTGACGGTCTGTTATAAATGCAAGTAATTAATTTTTCAATATCCATTCTTGATCCAAATAACGACTCGATCGCAGAAAGAAGCCGGTAAAACGGACAAAAAATCCAAACACGTTCGGACTCGTCAGTTGATGTACGGCCGATGACGCCCGAACATTCTTCGGCCGATGACGGATTCGGTGTACGCGTACCGTAACGGTACTCGGCCGATCAAATCAAACGTAAGTAAATGGAAGAGAGCGCATACACTGCTACTACCGACGTCGTCCGATGACGCCCGAAAACGGACGATCAACTGACGAGTCCGAACGTGTTTAGATTTTTTGTCCGTTTTACCGGCTTCTTTCTGCGATCGAGTCGTTATTTGGATCAAGAATGGATATTGAAAAATTAATTACTTGCATTTAACACAGACCGTCACTGTGGGACAAACATTCAAAAAGTTACAATAATCGAGATATTGGGAAACGTCTATGGGATGAAGTTGCTTCAGAAATGGAAGTACCGGTGGCAGATATTAAGAAGAAATGGAATAACCTGAGGGACCAATTTCGCAAGTGGATTTTTTTTGGACTTCATAAGTTCCACCGACAACGGATGTTATCGTCTGCAGTGTATTCAGTTGAACGTCCGAGTTACTCGTCCGAGTAGTTCTGTCCGCCATCGGCCGACAAAATCGGTTTTAGTGTACGCGTACCGTAAGGCTCTACAGTACCTACCCTATTTACCTACCTACCCTACCTACCTTTTCACCTTTAAAACCTTCCTTGGACTTGTACAAACATTTCAAAACCAAAATTTAGCAAATTGGTTCAGTCGTCCTCAAGTTTTTCTAAGACTAACAAACGTCAATTCATTTTTTGAGATTAAAAGAGATTATTATCCTTCCCAACTCATTTAACCTAACTTTCTATTTTACAGGACAACCTCAATAAGCTCCCCTCAAGCGAAGTCACCAGCTGGAAGCAGCGCTGGAGCGGCTGCGAGCGCATCGACAGCACCTGGAGAAAGGACGCCAACAGCCCACAACAAACAGCTGCAAAATGTCAAGGGACAAGACCATCCGCCGCATCCATCTGTAAGTAGAGGTTCTTTATTTAAAATGGGTAGTTTGTGAGATTGAAGTGGGTAATTTGTAGGATTAAAGTGGGTAATTTGTGGGATTGAAGTGGTTAGTTTGTGGGATTGAAAATGGGTAGTTTGTGGGATTGAAGTGGGTAGTTTGAGGGATTGAAGTGGGTAGTTTGAGGGATTGAAGTGGGTAGTTTGTGGGATTGAAGTGGGTAGTTTGTGGGATTGAAGTGGGTAGTTTGTGGGATTGAAGTGGGTAGTTTGTGGGATTGAAGTGGGTAGTTTGTGGGATTGAAGTGGGTAGTTTGTGAGATTGAAGTGGGTAGTTTGTGATGATTTAAAACGGATTTAAATTTATATACAAAGAAGTTAATTTTGATGATGATATATTATTTTAATTATGAAGTCAGACTGTTGCGTTGTTGTTATTTGTTAGTAAAGGATTGAATGTAAGTGTAGAAGTTTGTGAAAGTGATAAGGTGTTTAGGGACGTTCTGAATTTAAAGATTGCGAAGTTACAAAATGGTCGTCGGTAGAGAGGCGATTCTTTATGAAAGTAGGAAAGAAAACAAAGGCTAAATAGTTCTCTATGATGAATAAAAAAGCTAAGAAGGGTTTCGTAATTTGGAATCTAATAATATTATGGGCTGGTCGGTACTTAGTATAAAAGTAGATATGAAAACATAAAATCATGGAAAACAAAAAATCCTCATCTACTTTTCGTCTGGTTAGTGACTAATCTGATGTCAGAGTTATAATGCTGCCCATGTGCCTCTGAATATCCTTCAGATTCTGTTGAGAAATATACCTCAGACTTGCTGGTTTTCTCAAGATGTTTTGCTTAACCGATTTTTAAGCAAGTGATAATTACAATACGCATATGAATCTGAAAAGTCAAGAGTTTGAACTTGAGACCTAAACTAGGTCCGACAGTTACACCACTAGGCTATCACTGCTCTTTATTATTGTTCATGTCATCTAGATTATAGAAAATAATCCTAACGGAAAGCTCCCATAGAGCACCATGAATAATTGAGAAGCTTTCCGCAACTGTCAGGTTGATGTGTTGTATCCAAACCACACATAAGTGGAACAATATATCCTTCTATATATGGCTGTGTATATTCCATAATTATATAGCTCTCTTACTTTGTCAAATGTAAAGGGAATTTACTTTCAAATTACGTGTATCTGCTTGGTAATGAATGTACTGTTTAATAAACATACCTATTGTTATTTTTATTCTTGTTTCCTATTATTATGAATGTAAGCAGTGATAGCCTAGTCTAGGTCTCGAGAACCCAAGACCCGCACCTCTGATTTTACGAATTCGTGTGCGTATTGTATAATTATCGCTTGCTTAAAAATCGGTGAAGGAAAACATCGTGAGGAAACCAGCATGTCTGAGAGATATTTCTCAGCAGCATGTGTAGCCAAGGCAGAGGCGCATGGGCAGTATAAACTCTGACACCAGCTTAGTCACTAACCACACGAAAAAGGAAGAAAAATTAATAATGATAATCTCGCCATGGGAAAAATTATGATTAAGATATATCGAAATTGATTGAAATATATTAAGATAATTATATTCTTTCTCTTTTAGTGTACTGATCTAAATTATATAAAAGGTACAACTATAAAACTTTTCCTATTCAAATTGAGAAATGAAAACAAATGAAAGACTCGGAAAATGAATCCCAAAAACAAATGAATTTGTGTCGTTTTTAAATGAACTGCGTTTTATCCAAATTGACACTAGATTCAGTTTTTTCTTCTGTCCGTTGATTAGTTAATACTGTTTTACAGTGTATTCAATTAAATTTGACGCGTGACGCCATTTGTAGCTCTTAATTTTTCAGTCTTAGAGGGAATTTAACCGTCTTATAGCGAATTTCACCATTGAAACTAATCGCGATCGGCGTTAACTGACGGTGTCATTATTTTATATGAATACTGACAGCGTTGTTTCTTTAGTGAAATTCTCACTTAGTTTTAATATGAATAGAGTTCAAAATAGCGACGGACAGAACAATATAACGAATCCCATGACAGCAAAATTTAGTGTTACTAAACGTGTCACACGTCATAATAAACGCAATGTAATTAAAGTTAAGACAATTGAAGCCATAATTAAAATAAACAAAAAAGACACAAAATACAAAGCACTTTCAAAATTCTAAAGAGACGCCTTAGAATTTTGAGAGTACTTTATGTTGTTTATTAGATAGGTACTTAAAATAGTAGATAACTAAACAATGGGATTTTATAAGGTTTTATAATGATACATTATAAAACGGATAATATCTTAATAGGTAGTAAAGAGGTGACAATGAGATGGCTTATGAATAATGAAGATATGAATAAGCATTAAATGATGGGAGGATTTTTTTAAATATGAAAACAGTACCTATAGTTACTAAAAAGTTTCTAAGCGATTTAAATTCAGACAAAAAGTACGAAGGCCCTTTTAAATAGAAGAGTAATAAAAATAGGGGTCAAGTTATAAAACTACACTATTTTTGATAGTTTATTAATGAATAGAAAGCTTTAGAATGAAAGAAAGACAGAAGAATGAAAGAAAAGAATCACTTTTCAGAATAGATTGAAAAATTAAATTAATAAGTGATCAATAATATTATTAAACCAATTAAGGTTCACAGTAAGTAACTGTCTAGTGATGTTCATATAATTATATGTGTTTATAATTAATTGTAATAATTATAATTATGTTTTTAGTCAATGTTCGATGTTACTGGCTGCCGTATTAATGAAATTGGTTGTTTATTATAGTATTATAGATGTTTCCTTTAGGTGTTTATAAAATATGTGTCTTGAGGGCCCACCGCCATCTCTTCAGCAGTATTTTATACAGTGTGTTAGGTTAAATGAGGGATATACTTTCAGGGGTTAATATACTCATGAAAATGAACAACTTTAACTATGGAACTATACCTGAAATCATGAAAAACAAATCAGCTGTTCAGTACATTTATGTTCGCAAAATTCGTCACAATGTATGAAACAGCTGATATTTTTTTTTCATATTTCAGAGTTGGTCCGATGGACAAAGTTGTTGATTTCCATGAGTTCTAGACAACCTGAAAGTATATTCCTCGTTTAACCTAACACACTGTATAAATTCACAGTGGGAAAGAGATGGAGCTATATGTCCTGTATAGCTCCGTCTCATTTTCACACTGAAGTAATATTAAAATGATACTGCTGTGACGTGGTGGTTCAGTCACTGTTACCTATTTAATGTGTGTCTTTAATTGTTTCGTTTGTGTAGTCAGTCACAGTTTGGAAAGAACTTGATAATAATTAAGTTTTTAAGTTCTGCACTTTAAATCGTTGGTAGATGTTTGACGTAGTCAGAAGTGCAAAATTCTGAAATCTTTCTGGGCCTCCAGGAAGATGCATCGCGTCGTCTCGCGTCGCCCACCCGCGCTTTTATTTCGTTTTCTTTCTACTTTTTTCTCGTTCTACTCTTAAAGAGTTCTTGGCTAAGTAATAACAGCCGCTCAAGTTGATCCATCAGGTTAAGCTACGCTTGCAGGTATTGGTCTGTGGATGGGTAACCTTTACATACCGAAGCTCTTCCGTGCCTCGGAAAGCACGTTAAGCCGTTGGGTCCGGCTGTCATTTCTGGATCTTTGGCAGTCGCTACGGGTCATCAGAAGCCCGAAAGTCTTTCAGCCAGCCTTACCACAATCCGTATTTCCCAATTACTGGGTTGTGGAGGTCAGATAGGCAGTCGCCCCAATAAGAGTTGAAGGTGATTCCAACATAATTGGGAACTTTAAGCAAAGCTTTAGCGCGGTCAAACAAATAAACTCTTCAGCTTTATTTTATATATAAGTAAGTATTTAATGTGTCTTTTCAAAAAACTGTGACTGACTGCAAAAACATAGATGTTTATATTTAAAAAAAAACTGTAAGGCTTTTCCTTATAATGTGTGTTTCGTTAAAAAAAAGGACATTTCGGAAACATTTATTGAACAAAGTTTCTTTTACAACCATTATACGACTTTATTTTATCACTCTTTTACGACTTTTATAGCACTCTTATAAAGCTTCGATAGTTTAACACTAAACATTCATAATTGATTATTATTTTACATAAATTAATTCTTCACTTTCTTGATCATGAATTTGTGTATGTTTAATGAACTTTATAAAATTAATGTACATACATTAATATTATGTAAACGATAATATTATTAAAAACGAACAATTTACACAAGGTATTCAATTAGAGTAACTACAATATATAGGTACAGACGCCAGCACATCAAGCTATCCCTAACTGTCAAATTTTCTCAATTAAAAATGCACCTTATGTCTTTGCAATAAAGTTGAAATACTATCAAAGAAATTTGACAGATTGTGGTAACTTGATGTGCTGGCCTCTGTACAATAAAAAATAACTAAAAGGACACTGGCGTCAACGAGTTTTTGCGGAAAGTTACTTAAAGACGTTGCTTTTTTATTCAGAACCCAAATATACTATTTTTTTTTTCAATTCTTGACAGCAACTGTCACATTAAAAAAAAAGATTAGAAGCTAATAGTAAACAACAAAAAGCAGGATGTAAACCAAAATGAGATTCAAACTTTAACAAATATTTTTATAAACAGTTCATAATAAATGTCAATATTATGATTATATTATACCTACTAATATTATACTATACATACTTGGCGTGCACCTACATTAAATTCCAAAACGAAGTCAGTAACTTCCTCGAGTTACCATCTTGGCTGCAGCATCCAGTCATATCTACGAAAAAACTGAATTAAAATTGGAATGAAATTGATATTTACACGATTTGAAAATTTTATTTAGAATTAAATAAAATGGTATAATTATAATCTAACAATAAAACTAAAAAGAATATAGGTACTATGTACAAGTATTTAAAACTAATAACTAACTTAAATATGGCGTCGAAAAATTCCTCCGCATCGCTGTCGACTGGTAATGTACCCAAGAGACTGGCGGTATTGCCACGTTGTATGGCAATGCTAAGCCTCTGGCCAAGGTAAAAGCCAGCCCTTGGGTCACGGGAAGTGCCAACTAGCGAGAGAGCTTTAGAGATTTCTTTAAACAAACTTAGAGCACTTGGACCCCACGGCCCGAGGGTTCCAACCCGAAACGGCTCTAAAATGTCATTGCCAATAAAGTTATTATATTTAATTGAAATTAAATGAATTATCAATCAATCAATTTTATTTATTTAAAGTAACCATGACTCAATTGTTAGTAAAAAACTTATCCTATGTTAGTAATTATAATAATATTATTAACAATGTATACATATAAAAACACAGCGGCAGTACTGTCCGACACACACACACATCACACACACACAAACACACACGAACACATCACACCACTCACATTACTTCGAAAATCAAACTGTACTATCGATGATTTATTTCATAAAAACAAATGAGTTCGTTTTCGAATCGTATGCGCTCACTTGCGTGAGGTTCAAAGTGAACTGTTAAGGTTTAGGTGCTCGCATATAATTTACTTCACAAAACATTACAGAATCAGTCTTCAGTAGTCAAGCCAGCATTCAAATGCTTATTGACCTAATAAGGCGTATCAAAGGCTTGTCTCAGAACAATAACAGTTGCCATCTAGTTTCGTTCCCCTTTTCTTTGAATCCATGCCTCACTGATCAATTAAGCCTTTCAGCACAACAGAGGAAATGTCAATCCCATGTCTAACTGACGTCATACTCGCAACGAAACAATTTGCAAGTTTTTGACAAAAATGACAGCTACCCTTTCTTTTGTTGTTGCGATGAAGAAGGCGAAGACAGCCGGTGCTCTGGCATTGTAGTAGTACTGCTATTTTGTAAATGGAACCTCACTCAAAAGAGGGCACAATCCGAAAGCAAACTCTTTTGTTTTTAAAATAAATCATGGCGGGTTCACAACGAGATAGCGTTCGAATTTCGAAATGATGTTTGAAGACAGTTCCGTTTGACATTTAACCTTCGTCGTTTAAACGTCACTGATTCTGAATACTTAGCATACAGCCTATAGTGTTCCCACTGCTAAGACACACGTCTCCTCTTGGCGAGAGGGTCTAGTACGGGTTGGTAGATGTCACATGCCTTCAATTATTTTTTCTAAGACATGCCGGTTTACTCACGATGTTATCCTTCACCGTTTTGAGGACTGATTTTCACCAAGAAATTCGACTAGGAACCTTTTCAAATAAATATCTGTATATATGTATAACAGTATCCTTTATTAGCCCGCCTTCAAACCGAGACACGTACGAGACGAAATAAATAATTCATCCCAAGTAATAAAGGGTACCTTCTAGAGACGCAGGTGGTGCCAAATGTTGTATATGTTTTGTTTTACGGATATCTTTATCTTGTGAGGCATAGTGAATTTATTTAAGGGATTTTGTTGTCTTACTTTCTTAGAAAGGAGCTCGTGGCTAAGTAATAACAGCCGCACGAATCGTTCCATCTGGTTAAGCTACGCTTGCCGGGGTTGGTCCGTGGATAGGTGACCGAGCATCTTTACATATCGGGAATCCTCCGTGCCTCAGAGAGCACGTTAAGCCCTTGATGAATCTTGAACAGTCATTACGGGTCGCCAGAAGCCCGAAAGTCTGACAGCCAGAGTTACCAAGGGGTATAGTATTATCAAGTTAATGACTGGGTTGTAGAGGTCAGATAGGCAGTCGCTCCATGTAGAATACTGGTATTCAGCTGCATCTGGTTGGACTGGAAGCCGACCCCAACATAGGTGGGCAAAAGCTTGGCACAGGCTAGCAGCAGCAGTACCAAGCTAGGCTTCTTAGGATATATATGCTTGCTGAGCGCTTCCTGCAGCTAGAAACTTCTAAATAAAAAAGAGGTGTATTGTAATATTGGCTATTTGACACGGTCAAAAATAAAATATGAAATCACATAGAAACAAGATCGCTCGACTCATAATCTTCCATCTCCGTATAGAAATTAAATATTTTGCGAGGATATCATTGTAAAATTGGATTAAATGCTAAAAAGTATTCCATTTGATTACAAAAACCTTTCAATATTCCCTACAAATCACGTACAAATTCCGCGTTTTGACAGTTGATAAAAAGTAAAGTTATTGACTACCCTGTCAAATACCCTATTAAAAATAAAGGTAACAATAAAAATATAAAATAGTTTTAGTTTCACGCTACTATTTCAGACTAGTTTAAGGATTTAACTCATTTAAACTTTCGGAGTTGGACCTCATTGGTTCCCTGGACATAAGGCAGTGGTGCTCCAGTGGTAACGGCTGCGACTGTCTAGTTGTCATGGGTTCGAACTCAAACAGGCGCTATACTTTTTGTTAATTGACTGAAGTCAAATTCCATATTATTTATAAATAAAAAAAAAGTCACGTATTCAAAGTAGGCTGAAAATTAGCACTAGCAATTAAGCAGTGATAGCCGTTTTTTTTTTAAGGGTGGGAAATCATCTAATGACTTCTCTCGCTATAGGTGGAGCGGAAGGGAAATGTCAGACTCTTACTGACTAAAACCCAAACCCATCCATGTTCCTTCCGTAGCCCTTTATGTTCCGGGGTAGCGGTAACCCTTTCGGACAATCCGCTTAAAGCAGTGATAGCCTAGTGTTGTGATCAACGGACTGCCTATTCTTAGGTCTCGAGTTCAAACCCAAGACGCGTGCTTGCCTACCTCTGACTTTTCGGAATCATGTGCGTATTGTATAATTATCACTTGCTTAAAAAAACGGTGTATGAAAACATCGTGAGGAAACCAGAATGTCGAAGAGATATTTCTCGATAGCATGTAAAGCTAAGTCAGAGGCCCATGGGCAGCATGAAACTCTGATATCCGGTTAGTCACTAACCACACGAAGAAAGAAAACACTTTTTGAAACAATTGAGTGTGTAGTGTAACTCTAATACCGTCCCCAACCTGCATACCAAAATTCAACCAAATATATCCAATAGTTTAGTCACTATAGCTAGTCAAAGATTAGCAAAACCCATAGTCAAACCGTCACTGGTATTTAGTTTGTTTAAAAAATCACTTTTTTTTAACGAGCGAGTGAGCACTAGTTTTAACTCAATTAAACTTTATTTCGGCTCTATCAGTGAGAATAAATTCATTTAATAATAACAATAAAAATAATATATTTATTCAGAATTAAATTGGTAAAATATTAACATATTACATATTTGTGTTCAATATGAGGGGCTTGTGGCTAGATAATAACAAAGCCGCGAAATACACTTCTTCTTCTTCTTAACGTATCGATGGCAATCTAAATGTGCTCGGCCCAGAATACGGCTACGTGTTTGGCGCCGTCACTAGCGTCTATCAGCTCCTGTAACATGCATACGGCAGGGCACGCAGGACAGGGCACGCCACGATAGTGGCGGTAAGGCCCCTCTTTGAGGAGTGGCTAGAGAGGCGTCACGGCGCCCTCACCTTCCGCCTGACGCAGGTCCTCACCGGACATGGATGTTTCGGGAGGTTCCTGCACATCATCAGGCGGGAGGAAACGCCTGGGTGTCACCACTGCGAGGATCGCCCAGAGGACACGGTGGAGCACACGGTGCAAACCTGCCCCGCTTGGGCGGAGCACCGCCGTGTCCTCGTAGAGGCGATCGGCGGCGGCGACCTCTCGCGCCCGGCCCTGGTGCAAGCCATGGTCCGGGGCGAGAGGGAGTGGGAGGCAGTCACCTCCTTCTGCGAAAAAGTTATGCTCGCGAAGGAGGTGGCGGGATGGGAGAGAGAAAGGTCCTCCCGTCCCAGCCGCCGCGGGAGACGCTCCGGGCGTCGGGAGCCACGTGACGACTCCCGGCCACCGTAGGCGCGGGCCTGCGGGCGGTGAGTAATGGGTGACTCACCGTCCGATCAGCGCCAGACCCGTGCCGTACGGCGCGTATATGTTCCACGCGCGCCTCAAAGAGATGTCAGCATATGAAGGGGCCCCTCAGGGCCAAGCCTGCCGGGTAAGCGGGATTGTCCGAAAGGGTTACCGCTACCCCGGAACATAAAGGGCTACGGAAGGAACATGGATGGGTTTTAGTCAGTAAGAGTCTGACACTCCCTTCCGCTCCACCCAGAGCGGGAGCAGTCATTGGATGATTTCCCAGCCTTAAAAAAAAAAAAAAAAAAGGGCACGCAGGACACGATATTAAGTGTCCCATCGTTTGTGGAACAGCACCACATTTACACTCCAAGGCGGTGTTGTCTAAGAATCCCCACCTGAGCAGGTTTTCCTTGCTTCGGCCAACCTGGGTCTGGAGTCTGTTTAAAGACTTCCAGGTTGGTCAAGGCAAGCCGCGCCCAGGAAGGACACCTTCAGAAGGTGGAACGAATGGAGTGGGTAAGGAAGCACTGTCTCGCCACAGCTTCAGTCTTTCTTTAGATGGTTCGACAGTGAGTGGAACGACACACTTAAAAAAACTGTTTTGCCTTTTCAGCCAATGTGGTCATAAAATACATCTTATATATAAAATTTCCATGTCACAATGTTAGTTACCGTACTCCTCCGAAACGGCTTGACCGATTTTTATGAAATGTTATATGCATATTCAGTAGGTCTGAGAATCGGCTACTATTTATTTTTCATAGCCCTAAGTGATTAGTATCATAGTTAAGGCAGGACAACGTCTGTCGGGTCAGCTAGTAATATATAAAATACACAAAACACACTTAAGAGGGCCGACTCTAGTTTCGAGGAATTTGAAAAATAGGTATTTGAAGAAACTATTGCCGTCGCGCTGTGACGCTCCACCCCCTGTAAATTTCAAAATGGACGACTGCAACTCAGGCTGGTTTTACCTACAAAAACCTTGACTAAAAGACGTTTTGTATTCCGCTGTTTTCTTCTTCAACACTGGACTGATCTAAAAAATTCTTATATTAAAAATTTAGAGGAAAAGTATGTCTCTGTTTCTATTATTTTCACTTTTGTTACAAACCTATCAATTTGGTCTAATAGTCGTCTGAACATGGCGGTAAAAACGGGCTATTTTTCGGGGTGGATTGTCATAATTCTTTAAGTGATTATGTTTTGGAAAAAGGAAACGATTTGGGCACGTATTAATTAAGTACATCTAGATTATTTTGTAAAAAATCGAGCAGCTCTAGAGCAGTAGTTCCTCTAACCTTTTCAATATAGTTACCCCTATTATTACGAAAACCGATTTTACACCGACCTTAAAATGTAACCAATATCACTACATAGTATATAAAACAAAGTCGCTTTCTCTGTCCCTATATCCCTATGTATGCTTAAATCTTTAAAACTAAGGAACGGAACGGAACGGTGTCTTTTAATCAATATTTTTTGATTGGTTAATTTTGATAATTTTTTTTTGATTATCATAACTTAAAAGAAATAAAATTTTATGACAATTCCATCACTAATTAATTGTTCCATCCGGGTGTCCCTTGACACCTCTCAAGTTTATTTTTTTACCTAGGCATCATCCCTATTGTAGCTATACTATCTTTTGCCAACCGACTATTATCGCTCATCTGGCTTCACTCGTAAACTTAAAGCAGTTTCTCTTACAGTATGTCATTTCTAATAAGCCGCACGTGCTGCCAAGTTGACGTAATCTCTTTCATTCTATCAAGTTTCAAACTTCCAGTTAAATTAAATTTGCATACTTCGTCTCTCGTATTACGTAATGTTAGAAAGAGATATAGATCTGTGTTTAAGTTTGTAATTGTTGAGGGATATTTATAGAGATGTGACCATTTGTATTAAGAAAGATTCTTTTCAATTTTATACTTATCTCATCACTTTCTTCGCATCAGGAGGAGCTCGTGGCTAAGTAATAACAGCCGCACGGATCGATCCTCCAGGTTAAGCTACGCTTGCCGGGGTTGGTCCGTGGATGGGTGACCATCTTTAAGCAGTATTTAATTTTATCACCACTGCTCTCAAAACGGTGAAAGGAAAACTTCGTGAGGAAAGCGGCATGCTCTAGATCCAATAATTCGAAAGCATACGACATCTAACCTGTGGAGTCCTGTGGGAGCATTCTAGACAGATTCTGGTACAAATTGGAATCCACATGAACGTTTTCCGACCTATTTATTTACATTACCATCAAGGCTTCTAGACCAGACCACAGCTGGTTGATTGGCCGTTGGCACGGACAATTTTAAACGCACATACACACACGCGCCAGTCGATAATTCGCCGGTCGCTTCTTTTTTTTTAATGATGGGAAAACATCAAATTAACCTCCCGTTCTGGGTGGAGCAGAAGGGAGTGTCAGACTCTAAAAAAACCCATCCATGTACCTTTCTTAGCCCTTTTGTGTTCCGGGGCAGCGGTAATCCTTTCTGACAATCCCGCTGACCCGGCAGGCATCATACCTAATAGGCTCCTTCTTTAATGCTGACATCTCTTTGAGGCGCGCGTGGAGCACGTACGCGCCGTCCGGCACGGGCCTGGTCCTGATCGGACGGTGAGCTACCCATTACTCACCGTCCGCAGGCCCGCGCCTACGGAGTGTCTCTCACGGCGGCACCGGTCACGTACGGCATCCAAGACGATTTCTCAACGAAAACATACTATTATATTCCCCGCGACGAGACATATTTTGGCATTCATATCAATTTTCTTCACCGTTTTTTGCGTAAAAACTGCCAAGATCACAAAAAGCACTCGCAAGAATCTCTTACGAAACCAAATTGATTTAAAACCGAATGTATCACCATAATATCGCGAACTAAATCAGTTCGAAAACATTGAGAAAAGATGGAGGCGAACGACGATATTCAATTGTCATGAATAATGGAGGAACCTGCACATTCATAGCGTGTAGCAAGAATATAGGGCTCTGTAATGCGATGGGAACAAAAAGTTGATCGTAGGATATGAATAGGATATTACACAGTGTGTTAGGTTAAACGAGGGACATAAATTCATGGGGTATAGTAGTGACCCAGTATATATTCAGCGGGATTGTCCGAAAGGGTTACCGCTACCCCGGAACACAAAGGGCTAAGGAAGGAACATGGATGGGTTTTAGGCATTAAGAGTCTGACACTCCCTTCCGCTCCACCCAGAGCGGGAAAAGTCATTGGATGATTTCCTACACTCAAAAAAAAAGCTTCGTAAACTACTTTACTAGCTTTTTCCAGCAGCTTCGCTCGCGTTAATTTAGAATTTCACAATCAATTATAGTTGTTTGGCTGTTGCAGTCATGAACCAAGAACGTAACTAGGTTACATGCTCTAAGCGTAACGTACACGTGGCGCCATCTATTATCATAAAAACGTGTTAAGTGGGAACATTATAGGCTGATTATACATACATACTAAAACATACAGGCCCCTTGTCGACACAGAATCCGACAATCCTGATAATCCTTGATAATCTAAATATTAATCCCCCAGTTGCCAAGGACTGCAATCAACGTTCTATTCGGTTTGCTCTATAACGACTTTGAAGATAAAATCTGAAATACCTTCGTACAATAGGGATGACGCCAAGGGATCATGTAACCAATATTTTGTTACCATATTTTGTTTAAAACATTGTCCGTGGAGATTCTAGCCCGTTCTTCTCCACTGCTTTGGAATGGGCAACTAACTTCATTTTTGACCGACCCTTTGACAATTCAAAAGTTCCTGTAATTGGTTTATCACTACATAGTCTAAAACAAAGTTGCTTTCTCTGTCCCTTTATCCCTATGTATGCTTAAATCTTTCAAACTACGCAACGGATTTTGATGCGGTTTTTTTTAATAGATAGAGTGATTCAAGAGGAAGGTTTATGTGTATAATTTGTCGACATATTTTGCAGGCGAAGCCGCGGACGGAAGCTAGTTTGAAATAAATACTTAAAGTTTGAGTTTGACTATTTTTTTTTTCAGTCCGCCAAATGTCCGTTAGATTGCCAAAAAATATTGGACACGTATTTTTTCTTTTTTTACGTAAACCAAAGATTACGTCAAAAAATTGTGTTAAAATGTGGTATGACGTCACAAGTGTGTAGTTTTTAAACTGAGTTGTGACGTAGCGCGCCCCCACTCCCCAACTTTAATGCGTTTTATCAAAGTATTTTTTTTAATTATGTTAAAGCAAAAATACGTGTCTAATATTTTTTTATTATCTGAGTGACGGACTAAATATTTTTTTTTTTTACTCCCTCGTCAGCCCTATTCAGAGACCCTAACAGAGTAACATCAAATTATGTAAGAGCTCTCGTTAAGCTGAATTGTCAATGATTTGGTAGTTAATTGACTCGTTTCATTACAAATGAATGTGGGCTTTGAATTATTCATGTACATGTTGTCACTCGGTCCGAAGGATAAGTGGTTAGCGGTTCCAACTGGATCATGAGATACTGATCCTGAAACCTGAAAGATCCAAAGATGCACAGGAACCTACCACCTCTTATCGCGGTATTATTTTATAATGACTTTTCAGTGTGCTCGTAGCTGAAAAATAACAGCCGCACGGATCGATCCATCAGGTTAAGCTACGCTTGCCGGGGTTGATCCGTGGATGGGTGACCATTTTTGCATATCGACACTCCTCCGTGCCTCGGAAAGCACATTAGGCTGTCATTCGTAGATCTTTGACAGTCGTTACGGGTCGACAGAAGTTCGAAAGTCTGACAGCCAGTCTTACCAAGGAGTATCGTATTACCCAGTTACTGACTGGGTTGTGGACGTCAGATAGGCAGTCGCTCCATGTAAAATACTGGTATTCAGCTGCATCCGGTTAGACTGGAAGCCGACTCCCAACATAGTTGGGAAAAGGCTAGGCAGATTGACTTCTTTTAACTTGTACCAAACTCAACATAAGCCCAAACTAATTAGTCTGGGACAGTGCACCAGACCAAAATGACTTAGAATACTACATTATGGCCTAACGGTTAGGGGTGACACTCTTAATTAAGGTTTTCATTAAGACTTGTATTATTTAAACTATTTGCAACATGTCTCCTCAAAAATGTATCCCCATAGAGTTGCGAGACTGTCGGAGTAGGTGATTCTTGAGGTTTTGGAGTTCGTGGAAGTACTAACAGCCGCACAGGTCGATTCATCAGGTTAAGCTACGCTTGCCTAGGTTGGCCGTGGATGTGTGTGACCATCTTTACATACCTACTATAAATACGTATAGTATCATATCATATGCTTAGCATTTTCCCAACTATGTTCGGGCTGGCTTCCAGTTTAACCGGATCCAGCTCCATTTTACATGGAGCAACTAGCTATCTTACCTTCACAAACTAATTACCGGGTAGTACGATACCCTTTGGTAAGACTGGCTGCTGACTATCCGTAGCTAGCAAAAGTTAGTAGTAAATATATCAAGGAAAAATGAAGGCATAAATCTGGTGTTTCTCAAATCTGAACCGTCAGTAAGGCTTCGACAAATACTTTATCGCCTTGGGAGTCGAAACCTAAATAAATCAAGAGCACCAGACGAAAATCAAAGAAACCTTGCAATAAAATCTCCCAAAACGTAATAGGATTAGAAATACAGGAATAAAATAAATATAAAACTAGTTTCGATGGCTGTTCTGAGTAAAAAAATAATGGCAGTAAGTAGCGGTGTCATTCACATATATTACACAGGCCAGGAGACGTGATCAACTTCTGGACGGAGGTGGGCTGGCTGGAATAACCACCACAGGCCGCCATGGCCCACGCACAATGGTCCGCCAAGGACTGAGTGCGGAAACCAAAACCTCAAAAAGAAGCAGTGTCATTGGTCTAATGCGTATGAGCAAGAGGGTTCAATTCCTGTGTTGGGCAAAGTGTTATTGTGACTGGGTGATAGCAATAGGCTCGTCCCTATTCAATGATGCACTGCTAGATATAGGCCTCTACCAGGGCGTGCCACAATACCCCTCCCCCCACTTTTCTGAGGGTGTGAAATCATCAAATTACCCCTCCTGTTCTGGGTGGAGCGGAAGGGAGTGTCAGACTCTTACTGACTAAAACCCATCCATGTTCCTTCCTTAGCTCTTTATGTTCTGGAGAAGCGGTAACCCTTTCGGACAATCCCGATGACCCCCTACATCTCTCGGGCATGCCGGTTTCCTCACGATATTTTCCTTCACCGAGTTTAAGCAAGTGATAATTATACAATACGCACATGAAGCCGAAAAATCATAGGTGCGTGCCTTGGGTTCGAACTCGAGACCTATGACTTGGCAGTCCGGCGGTCACACCACTAGGCTATCACTGCTTTTTTATAAGTAGTAGTGAAGCATAGAGACTGACTGATTGACTGACTGACTGACATATCAATGCAGAGCCGAAACTACTGGTACTAGGAACGTGACATAGGGTATTTGAAAGTACCCTTTCAAATACCCTATGTAACGTTACTTTTTATGAACTGTCTCACGCGGAATTTATACGTGATTTGTTTGAAATATAACAATGTGACGTCAGAGATTTTTAGAATCAAATAAAATATTTGTTAGCTTTAAATGCAATTTTACAATTATACATTCGCATGACGATGCGGCGGGTTTGTTCAAATTCATGGCCCACGTCTTGTGAAAGTACTTTGTTTAGGATACGATGGGGCTGGCATACGCTATGCGTAAAAGCCCCTTTAAATAAATAAAGAATAAAAAAATAAAATAAAATTATACCTTCGCATGATATTTAATTTCTGTACGGTGATGGAAGTTTTTAAGACGAGCGGTCTTTATCTATTTTGTTTCATATTTCATTTTTGACCGTTTCAAATGGTCAATTTTGCTCACAGCTTCCTTTTATAATGTAGGCTAGCACTAAGAAGGGGCTTTTGATCTTTAAGGAAATTCGATCTTTAAGGGGGTGTAAAAGGGGGTCTTTGTATGAAAAATCCGAAACCCACGCGGGCGAAGCCGCTAGCAGAAGCTAGTCTATACTAATATTATAAAGAGGTAAAATTTGTAAGTTTGTATGTAGGGGGTAATCTCCGGAACTAATGATCCAATTTCAAAAAAATTTTCACTGATAGAAAGCTACATTATTCCTGAGTGCTATAGGCTATAAATGATATTTATATCATACATATTAGCCGAGCTATTGCAATTTTCGTCTAGCAAGTCTGAAAGAAATACCTCCGAAAACAGAATTATTTGCATGCGCTGCCTAAAATTGAAAGCAATGTATGGCGGCCCGGTTCGCCTTAATTATTTGTACAAAAAAGTCCGCGACACCATATTCCTATCTTTTGTATTTTAACTTTTATATTTCGTTTTATGTTTTAAAAAAATATTTTTTCGACTTACTTCTAATGTTAAAACAAGAAATTTTCCGCGGACGAAGCTAGTAAGAAATAAATTGGTGCGATACTCCCTTTGATCAGCGTTACCAAAATCAGCATCAAATAAAAAACTTTCCCTACGTAATTCAATTCGTTTCACAATTTTTTTCTTTTTCAACTGATTCTGCTGAAAATCCATGAAGTTTTCTATTGAACCATTTCCTCTAAGTATTCAACTTAGTTACGTGTAGCGTAACTTGGCGGAAAAAGTGGTGAATTGAGAGTCGGACCGCACACTGTGGGTTCCGTATCACCGCCAACTTTTAACAGTGCATAATTTTTTTAAATACTGTAGTAAAAAACACGTTCCTTGTGTGAGAAATCAAATTGATTTTTACAAAAAAAAACCTTTTTTTAAGGTACATAATAAAGAGTATTATATTCTATTATTCGTTTCGGTGTCTGTGTGAGTTTCTTTATTCCACGCTAAACTTTTAAATGCTTGAACAGATTTGGATGTATGGCGTTTTGTTAAAATATACATCATCACGAGTGATAATGTCTATAATTTCATTTTTGTTTTCACTATTTCCGGCAGTATAACTACATTTTCAGATGTGGAAAATGTTTTTTTTCTTCAACTATAATATGGGTATGAAATGGGTATCCTATATATGTACCTATTTTATTCATAAGTCACAATGTTTTGCATGTTCCTACTCTCTAAGCACCTACCATCTAATCTCTTCACCACCCTTGGTTGACTGGTAGAGAATGCCTAAGGCATAAAGTCCGCCTTTGTACCTTTATTGTGTGCCAAAAGTTTAAATAAATGGCTTTCAGTCGTCATCAGATCAGTCCAAAACTGAGATTTAAAATTGCAGTCGAGGGACTTCCTTGATTAAAAAGTGGACCACCAAACGGTCCCCCAACAGCACTGACAACGTTATATACCTATCAATATTTTCAGATTAACTAATACAAGTAGTTTTTTCGTTTAAGTCCTTGATTAAAAAGTGGTCCACAAAACGGTGCCCCAACAGTACTGACCTCCTGAGCCTGAGTGGGAGGCAGTCACCTCCTTCTGCGAAGCAGTCATGCTCGCGAAGGAGGTGGCGGGATGGGAGAGAGAGATGATGATCTCAAAGAGATGTCAGCATATGAAGGGGGATTGTCCGAAAGGGTTACCGCTACCCCGGAACATAAAGGGCTACGGAAGGAACATGGATGGGTTCTAATCAGTAAGAGTCTGACACTCCCTTCCGCTCCACCCAGAGCGGGAGCAGCCATTGGACGATGTCCCAGCCTTAAAAAAAAAACAGTACTGACAACGTTATATACCTGTCAATATTTTCAGATTAATTATTACAAGTCGTATTTTTTTTTAGTTCGTTTTTTTGGCAGATTCGTAAAATATTTTTTCGCCGGACAGCGGAGCCTTAGTAATTTAATAATAGTAATTTCTCTTTGGGTACAGAACCCTAAAAAAACGTGGTATACTTGAGATTCTATTTGTTCGGAATAGTAATCAAACTGTAAGGAGAAATCTTAAATGTACTTTTTTGTATAGTTGATGGATATATTTTTATAGTTGAGCTATTAGTTATTTTGAGAAAAATCCTTTTGAAGGACGGCTAAGAAGAAAATGAAAAAAATTTCTCGCCGATCGAGAAATTCATGACCAAGCGGGATTGTTTGAAAGGGTTACCGCTACCCCGGAACATAAAGCGCTAAGGAAGGAATATGGATGGGTTTTAGTCAGAACGGGTCTGACAATCCCTGAGAGCGGGAGGAGTCATTTGATGATTTCCCACCCGCAACAAAAAAAAAGAAGACTGACTATTTCTTTCAATTTCAAAGGATTAACATTGCCATTCAACGTGGCCATGTTGCCAGGCTTCTGGGCATATTTCCAGATGACAGCGATGTGGACGAGTTCTTTGGCGCTTTTTTATTTTCTATACTAATATTATAAAGAGGAAAACTTTGTTTGTTTGTTTGGTTGTAATGAATAGGCTCAAAAACTACTGGACCGATTTTAAAAATTCTTTCACCGTTGGAAAGCTTAGTTTTCTAGGAGTAACATAGGCTACTTTTTATCCCGGGAAAAATAACGGGTCCCACGGGAATGACCACGGGAGCGAAGCCGCGGGCAAAGTGCTAGTATATGATAAAGCAAAAAATACGTGTCTTATATTTTTTTTATTATCTGATTGACGGACTAAATATATTTCTTTTTTTTACCTTGTCATGCCTTTTATCGGAACCCGAACCATTGGGGTACGCTTAGTGAGCAATCGAAATCTGACATAAAGTTGAGTGGTTTTTTTTTTCGGTGCTGTTTCTATGTTGGTAGAAATTAAATGTTTTTTTTTTAAACTTTGTTTAGAAGATAATACATAGAACATAAACATCAATGGTACTTACGATCAAATTAGGATATCACGCCGAACCAACATCTGACGCAAATCCGGAGCAAATAATCTTGATCCGTCACGATTTTATGCAGTCACACACTAAAACTACACAAATGTAGAACTCTAACTAAAATCGTGTAATTTTTTCGTAAAAAAAGAAAAAAAATTATCTCTTTTTTTTTGCAAAAAGTGTAATATTTTTTTGTTGTAAAGAGTGTAATATTTTAATAAAGTGTTTCCGTACTGTCCTTTTTTTCAACTGTGCTCCTTGTTTTTAGTTTTTACATTTTATTTTCGGTGGAGTTTTTTCTAAACTATGAATTCTCTTTCCATGCTTTCTCCTTCAAATATGGTAGGTAGAAGAGGTTGTATATGCAAGAAATAGAGAATTTTACGAAAAAAAACGGCAAAACGCTTTTGGAGATTCGCTTTTATTCACAATTTTTTTTTAAATATTATTAAGATGCTTAAAATTTTTCAGTGAGCCCGCTTGGTTTCAGCTGAAAAGCTTAAACATTTTGTAAATATCAGCTGCGCAAAAGACACAAAAAATTAGCTTTTAAAAATAATTTGTAGCAAAAACACAAAATTTTAAATTATTTTCTTAATCCCACACGAGCAGTGGAGTAGCATTTTTTTTATTAAAAACTCACAAACAATAAGTTAAACCAAACTTTGTTATTGAATTTCACGGTTTTTCACGATAAATCAATTTTAGATATAGAAAAGTAGTTCATAGGAAAATAGACTAGCTTAGCACATACCACCCAAAAGAAATTATTTCAATTTTATAATTAGAACTTTTGTAAAATAGCTACACAATTACATATTATTATCATAGTGTGAGATTTCAAAAAAATTACATTTTTCTAATAAAAGATAATACGTCAAGCATTTTCTTTTATTTAATTATTATATTTGCAATCTCACATTATTTTTATGAATTTTAAATTATATTCAATTTTGAACAAAATATTTAATGCTATAGCATAAAAGTCCTTTTCAGCTATAAAACACTTTTTATATAAAATCCATAAATTATAAAAAATACTGTAGTATTAGACCAAAATAGCCTAGATTAGCAATAGTTCTAATTGCTTACATTGCAAAATATTTTATTTTTATGAAAGGTCGTTTCGAAGCATTTCTTTAATCTCAATTTAAAAAAAAAACTTAAATTAACCCCGTAGTATTTAATAAAATTGTTTTATACAAAACTATTAAAGGTGTGTAAATTTAATAAAACAATTATGTCTTAATAGAACAGAAACTCCATTTTTGTAAACTATTCCCCAAGAATATTGCATGAACCGACCCCTTTGATTTCTGTGACGTCGACCCGCAAAATAAAATAACTAAAAAGTATGATTTTTAATAACTGTATAAAACCTTTGCACAAACTTACAGTACAAAGGCTATTAAAAATAACTCTTATGCACCTGTTTTATAACGTCATACTTTATTAATCATACTTTAAATTTAATTAATTAGTATATATTTATATAAGAAACCGAACCTGCAATAATTTTATTTGCACGATAAGTGGACGGAATTTTGATTAAAAAAAATACCTTTTCATCTTCTCAAATACAGTAACTCAATTATTTCGAAGCTATTTAATATTATAACTCCAATAACCAGGTATTACAATTATTACGTTAATAAGTAATGTTTCAGTCCTCTATTTTGTTAAGAATATTCAGAATTTACGAAAGAGTTTTTATCAAAATTTCTTCCCACACTCCGCTTCAAGACGGCGCCAAGCCACACAAACGCTTTAAGTGTCCGATTTGTGCTGACAGATGGCGTTTCTGCAGAACCGCTCCATCTCGCTGGTGGACATGTACATCGACAACTCCGAACCATCGGAGAATGTCGGGCAGATCCACTTCAGCCTGGAGTACGACTTCCAGAACACTACTCTGATATTGAGAATCATCCAGGTAAGTTAATTTTTCCAGGCCTTTGAACTAGTTGTGACTGTAATGTAGGTAAAAACGTGTTTTTTGACATCTTTTTTGTCAAAAACATTGTAAGTCCATGTCAGTTTCTACAGAATAAGCTATCAAGCTTGTTATTCTATAAAAAGTAACTTTAATATCACTGCACTTCAACCTGATAATAAGCTTTGGCACGGTCAAAGCAAGCATGCATGCTTGCTTATTTGTTAAGCTTATTTGTTTCACGAATAGTTGAAACAATTTGCATCCAGATATCTCTGTCATCGTCATCATGTATTTACAGCATCGTACAGATACAGCAATTAAATATAATCCATAGTCATAAATTATGTAAAAGCATACGGTAGGATGTTTCTAGATGCATGATACGGGGGCCTAGACAAAGTCACATATTCACTAACGATAACGAAATTAGATTAATCTGAAATGTACGGAATTGAAGCTTTTGAAATTTCACGAGATCAATCGTTTTCAAATGTCAAATTGTGTAACGAACCTCGATCAATATTCCCATACAAATGGCGTTCTTGATAATCCAAATCGCTGAGATAACGAATTTTTTTTCCTGAACCTTTACCATAATTTCATTTGCTATAATAAGTTAACCAACAACTTAAACGTAAAAACAAATATTTTTATTTTTATTCTTCATAATGCTTCTACTGATTTTCATAGCATTTGCCTGCTTATTTCTTATACAAATAACAATCATGTATAGTCTATTGTACCATCACGAAAAGTTGTGATAATCGCTTAAACTAATAATACTTTGTATGGAAAATCTATTGTGCTTATGTGTAATATACATGATCTGACTTTGGTTGTGTCTTACTTAATGATTGGCACTTTTGTTAATGGTATATTGGTCTTAGATCTGCGTTAGTTTTATCTATTTTGCATTACAGGGTTATATCCCTTAAGCGGGATTGTCCGAAAGGGTCACCGCTACCCTGGAACAAAAAAGGCTAAGGAAGGAACATGGATGGGTTTTAGTCAGTAAGAGTCTGACACTCCCACTCCACCCAGAGCGGGAGGAGTCATTTGATGATGATCTCAAAAAAAAGGCTAATATCCCTAAAATATTTATGCTTATTAATACTAAAACAGAATAGACTGTTTGGTATATGAGATGAGACATCTTATTTCAAAACGATTTGTCCTTGAAATGACATTTTTCTCTCTTTTGAATGTTTTCTTAATTCTGTATTTAGAATCGTCGTCGCTCATACATATCTGTTAGTCAGTCTTTGTCTAAGTACTTACAATTCGAGCTCGTGGCTAAGTAATAACAGCCGCACACGTCGATCCACCAGGTTAAGCTACGCTTGCCGGGGTTGGCCATGGATGGGTGACCATCTTTACATGCCGAGACTCCTTCGTGCCTCGAAAGCACGTTAAGCCATTGGTTCCGGCTGACATTTGTGCATCTTTGACAGTCGTTACGTGTCGTCAGACGCAAGAAAATCTGACAGCCAGTCTTACCAAGGGGTATCGTATTACAAAGTTGCTGGATTGTGGAGGTCAAATAGGCAGCGGCCACGTAAAATACTGGTATTCAGCTGCATTAGGTTAGACAGGATACCGACCTCAACATAGTTGGGAAAAGGCTAGGCAGATCGATTGATTGTCTAAGTATTTATTATTAACGCAAGATCCACTCTCAATCCGTAATTTCAATTACATAATAATAATTTCAATTAAAGGATTTGCTTTTGTATTGTCAAGGCATCGATCAGTTAGTGAGGAAGTTGAAGTTAGTTGCTCGTTCTAAAGCTTAGAATTCTTCGTAACGGACGCTCTTTTAGATAAACTTACTACGATAATCTATTGGGTATTTGACAGGGTAGTCAATGATGTAACTGTTTATGAATCACTAGTTCGTTTAGCAGTTCCTTTGAAGGAACTAGTGACAATTTGGGTATCAGTCGTTCCTTTGCATAAGTTAAAGGAACTACCGAGACTATTTTCATTAACAGTTCCCTTGAAGGAAGTAAACATAATGCTGCCGGCTGATGCCTCATGCTGGCCCACTTGGAAATGCCTATTGTGCATGTATTCATCAAACGTAATCTGAATTATTAATATCTTGTATTTCTAAGACAAGACTATAATTCTATTCATGTATATTTATTTGTTTGAGAACTGCATTTTATTTATTGTTGACATTAAATATTTCAAAATTAGTCGATTTTTTAATTTATGTACTCACTTTACTGTTTCATTAGGTCAAACTCTTTTATATTAGTAAATTTCTAGGGTGATCTCTTAACGTCGTTGGTTCTGGTTGCATTTATAATTTGTAATACCTATACCCTAAAACGGGCCAGCATGCGGCAGCATTATAATATATCTGTTTGTTTCCTTCAAAAGAACTGCTGAAGATACTTCCATTAGCTTTGGTACAGGAACTACTGATCCCAAAAATTCTCATTAGTTCCTTCAAAGGAACTAGTGAGCACAAAGGGGAATTTTTACGTGATTTGTATGAAATATTAAAATGTTACGTCACATATTTCTGTAATCAAATGGTATTTATAGACATTCAATCCAATTTTACAATTAATAAGTTTTTAATTTCTGTATGGTGATGGAAGTTTTTAAGACGAGCGGTCTTTCTTCTATGTGATTTCATATTTCATTTTTGACCGTGTCAAATAGACAATTCAAAAGCGAACTCATTTGTTTTTAAAGTAAATCATCGCGGATTCATAACGAGACAGCGTTCGAATTTCGAAGTAATGTTTAGAGAATAGTTAAGAACCCTACCAGACCTGTCACAAATTATCTCACCAGCATCCTATTCTTCCAGGGCAAGGAACTACCAGCCAAGGACTTAAGTGGCACCTCAGACCCTTACGTGCGGGTGACCCTCCTCCCAGACAAGAAGCACCGGCTGGAGACGAAGATCAAGAGACGCACTCTCAACCCTCGATGGAACGAGACCTTCTACTTCGAGGGTTTCCCGATTCAGAAGCTGCAGAGTCGGGTAAGATTTTTATTTATTTATTTATTGTAGGCGATTTTGCCTAAGTAATAACAACGGATTGATCGTTCAGGTTAAGCTACGCTTGCCGGGGTTGGTCTGTGGATGGGTGACCATGTTTAGATATCGAGACTCCTCCGTGCCTCGGAAAGAACGTTAAGCCGTTGGTCCCGGCTATCATTCGTGGATCTTTGACAGTAGTCGTTACGGGTAGTCAGAAGCCTGAAAGTGACAGCCAGTCATACCAAGAGGTATCGTGTTATCCAGTTACTAGGTTGTGGAGGTCAGATAGGTAGTCGCTACATGTAAAATACTGGTATTCAGCTGCATCCGGTTAGACTGGAAGCCGAGATAGGCAGAGAGAGAGATTTATAGTAGGCGACCTGGGCGCACAAATTCAGTGGGACAGTCCGAAAGGGCTATCACTCTATATTTCTCCAAATGATTAACTCTGTCTTTCTTTTTCGTGTGGTTAGTGACTAACCTGGTGTCAGAGTTTTTATGCTGCCCATGGGCCTCTGACTTAGCATCACATGCTGTTGAGAAATATCTCTCGGGCATGCCGGTTTCCTCACGATGTTTTCCTTCACCGATTTAAGCAAGTGATAATTATACAATACGCACATGAATCCGAAAAATCAGAGGTGCGTGCCTTGGGTTCGAACTCGAGACCTATGACTTCGCAGTCCGGCCGGTCACACCACTAGGCTATCACTGCTATAGCTCAAGGTCAATGTATATAATAATAATAATATCCTTGGACATGTCACACAACGCCATATAGTCCCAAGCTAAGCAACTTAATGCTTGTGTTATGGTAACGAGATGGCTGTTATACTACTAAACTACTTATAATATAAACTACTTATATACGGAATCGAACCCGCGACATGCTGCGCGGCAGTCAATCGCTCAACCACTGCGCTAATCGTGTCGTCGTATGTAAATACTATTTTTATACCAGAGCGCCGGAAGACGAAGAAAAAAAACAATTTTGTCTTTACAACTAGTAACGTAAAGGCGTTACTCATCAATTTATTATTGATCCTCATGTTCTAGCTTTAATATTTCATGATAAAACATTCCAACATCAATTAAAAAAATTGGTCCTAAGGTAGTGTGCAGGCGGCGTTTATTTGACGCGCCGTCGACGCGCGACAAATTGCGACGCGCGTAGCATTGAACGCGCGTATGAAAAATGCCGTGTACAATCGCCAGCATATCAAGTTAGCTTATCTGTCAAATTTATTTGTTATGTTTTCAACTTTATTACAAAAGCTTAAAGTGCATTTTCAATTGAGAAAATTTGACAGTTAGGGATAGCTTGAAGTGCTGGCGAATGTACGTATGGACATACGCATACTAGCGATTTATCATTCGTCGCCAACACGCACTAGCTCCGCTTGTTTCTCGCCAATTCGTTTTTACTCGATTCTCGTTAAGTGTCGGCGGTGAGACAGGTACCTCACTAGTGACTCAAAGACAATAATTAAAGTGCCAATAAAGGGTAGGGTGGCGAACTGGCGAGCCCCTAACTCCAAATTGATATAAATTGACATTCGCCACTTTGCGTGACGACGAACCGTGTTCCTCTGGAGAATACTAATGGCTGCTTCTTTGTTAACGTGTTTTAATTAAATTAGAATGGCTTTTTTTTGTTGTAATTTTAATGAAAAGTGTGTCAAGTTAAATACTTGAAATTCTGTGTGATGTTTTTGGTGTATGCAGCATTAGCTGTGTAAATCTCGGTATATTTGAGGGTCGATTATTCATTTATATCTGGACAGTTTTACAATAATAAAAACATTAATTAGAATTGATATAAATTTTTGTGTAGGTATCTTGAAAAAAAAATCAAAGTGATGGAAGTTTTTACGACGAGCGGTCTTTTATCTATGTGATTTCATATTTTATTTCTGGCCCGTTTCAAATAGTCATTTCTTCTGGGCCTAGCAACTTTAGGCTGTGCATTGCCCCCTAGTGAATGAATGAGCTTTTATTAATTCCATTCTTGTCTTTTGCAGGTACTCCATCTCCATGTTTTTGACTACGACCGGTTCTCGAGAGATGACTCCATTGGCGAAGTATTCCTGCCATTATGTCAGGTAGTGTACCATCATATTTGTTGTTTCTTTTTAGGTTCTCACTCTTTCACTCTCGAGCTGTAAAGAATTCTCGTGACATTACAAAATTAAATAGGTACAGATGCCAGCACATCAGGATACCTAAATGTGTCCAATTTCTTTAATAGTTTTTCAACTTTATTACAAAAATATAAGGTTGATTTTCAATTGAGAAAATTTGACAGCTTGGTATAGCTTGATGTGCTGGCGTCTGTACATAATGTAAACGTTCTAAGAACATTATCAGGCGTTTATTCTCAGAGTAGTCAGTTAGGAAACGCCGACGTCATCTAGTTTTAAAAACATTATTGTCGTGTAAAAGTGTTTCTGAAAACCTATTGATTTAACCAATGCTCCCAAGCATGGAGCAACAATGCCCTGCTACTGAGAAATTCCAGATGGCAAAACCCAACAACACGTTGCCCGACCCAGGAATCGAACCCAAGACCTCGTACTCAGCAGTAGCTTGCGACCATTAGACCAACGAGGCTGTCATGGTACAGAAACAAGATACCATCAAGACTCTTGATGGTATCTTGTTTCTGTACGTAAGATTAAGAAGGATTCAATTTAATGGAACCATAAAAACGAATCTATGTCTTTCTTGAATACTTAATTTTAATTTGTAAGGAAGGAACCTTCTCCTGTCCCTTGCAATAACAATTAACGTCTACTAAAGTAGCTCGTAAAGAATTCTATAGTCTCCTCTGAAGATAGTGTTAACTCAGTTACGTGGTACAAGAGCCGTTTTTACTTACCTACTAAGTATTCTTGTGGTATGCAACTTTCAATATCTATATACAGGTTGGAATTTTGTACTGCCATCTGGAGGGAAAGTACTCTTAATACTGTAGATAGAACATTTTACTCAAAGAAAACATTCCTTTATTTTTCAATAGAAAGACAACTGCATTCAAAGATTTTCAAAAATTCGCTTGCCACACCCGGAAATCGAACCCACTATAATCTGTAAAAATGACACCCTGTACTTTTATTGCATCGATCGTCAGGATCAATTATAAGGATGACATCTTTCTAAGAAACTTGATAAATTGAATGAAAGGAAACCCAAACCACCACCCTCTGGTCACGTATAGAAAAATGTCCATTCAAATATTAAAACAATATTTCAGCCTACCTTTTTTGTGTCATAAAAACAAGGCGTGACTTTTTCGTCTAGTCTCGTAAAAAAGTCAGAATATTATAAAATCATCATGTATTTACATCTTTACCCGCTTGCATTAATTATTATATAAACACTAGATTTTCACCAGAGCTCGTGGCTAAATAATAACAGCCGCACGGATCGATCCCATCAGGTTACGCTACGCGTGCCGGGGTTAATCCGTGGATGGGTGACCATCTTTACATATTGAGACTCCTCCGTGTCTCGGAAAGCACGTTAAGACGTTGGTCCCGGCTGTTATTTGTGCATCTTTGACAGTCGATATGGGTAGTCGGAAGCCCGAAAGTCTGACAGCTAGTCTTACCAAGGGGTATCGTATTACCCAGTTAGTGACTGGGTTGTGGAGGTCAGATAGGCAGTCGCTGCATGTAAAATACTGGTATTCAGCTGCATCCGGTTAGACTGGAAGCCGACCCCAACATAGTTGGGAAAAGGCTACGCAGATTGAATGTATGGATTTCTGGAACAGCTGGTTTTTATTTCGCAATTTCAGATTTGTTCCCATAGTGAAAGTTGTTCATAATGATGAGTGCAATGACTATTTAAAATAATGCCCATGAATTCAATTTCACCCTGTATATTATACTAGCTTCCGCCCGCGGCTTCGCCCGCAAAATATGTCGACAAATTATACATATAAACCTTCCTCTTGAATCACTCTATCTATTAAAAAAAACCGCATCAAAATCCGTTGCGTAGTTTTAAAGATTTAAGCATACAGACAAACAAACAGACAAAAATAGCAACTTTGTTTTATACTATGTAGTGATAGAACAATCATAATTTTGCCATCGCATTAATGTGTATAGTTTCCTTTACCCTAGGGACTTAATTTCCAAAGAGATATAAAGCCTATCTTACGAGTACCTTTATGTAAATAAAAGTAATTTATAAAAACCCATTACCTGTTATCTTTAAAAAATGAGGCCCTAGAATATTATTACAGGTATTTCAGGTAACTAAGGAGAAATCTCAGATGAGAGGTAAATTCAGGTAAGTATTACCGGTATCTGACGCGTAATTTCACGGAGAGTTTGCAGTGCGTTAAATTGTGTTTTATATGTACATAAATGGTCGTGATAATATAAAATATCTATTTTATGAACCAGCATCTAAAGGTGCTCGTGGCTAAGTAATAACAGCCGCATGGGTTGATCCGTCAGGTTCAGCTAAGCTTCCCGGGATTGGTCCGTGGATGGGTAACCATTTTTACAAACTGAGACTCCTCAGCGCCTCCGAAAGCGCGTTAAGCCGTTGGTCTCGGATCTTTGAGAGTCGTTACGGGTATTCAGCAGCCAGTCTTACCAAAGGTTATTGTACTACCCAGTTACTGGGTTGTGGAGGTCAGATAGCTAGTTGCTCAATGTAAAATACTGGTATTTAGTCTAACCGGATAGACTGGAAGCTGACCCCAATATAGTCGGGCAACGGCAGATGTCGTATTACTTGTAGTAACTGTAACTGATGGCTCTCAATGTAATAACATTTTAGATTGCCAATACTTTATCAGAAACAGGTTGGTAATAATAAAGCCTTGGTTTTCTTTATTATCCACTAGATTTTTCCCGCGCCTCGCTCGTATTAATTTAGAATTTGACAATCAATTCGGGTTGTACTCTGCTTGTTGTTTGGCCGTTGCATTAATAGGCTCAGAACGTAACGTACACGTGGCGCCATCTATTATCATAAGAACGTAACTACAGTTTTCCTCGAGAACAGTACTTTTTATCGGGATGAAAGGTACCTTATGTCCGTTTTTGTACACCTGACAACTTTTACGCAAAATTTCAGGATGATCGCTTCAGTGGTTTAGGCGTGAAAAATTAACAAACAAACTGACAAACTTACTTTCGCATCTATATTATTTGTTAGGATAGGTATATTAGAAGAAATATTAGTAACGATTGAGTTTTACTACCAAAGCAAGATAAAAGTGAGAGGGCTATAAATTGCGTTCATGAATTTCTTTCGATGAAATATTAATGTTTAAGGTAAATAAATCAATATTTAGATTATAATGCCTTGTTATACAATGGCACCAGCAGTAAAATTGCTCAGGAAAAACTTACTGAAGTCACCGTACACAATTGGGTGTTTGACAGGGTAGTCAATTTCGTTACTTTTTATGAATTTTCTTGTCAAAATGCGGAATTGTTCGTATTTTTTATGAAAATATTAAAGTGTAACGTCACAGAATTTTGGGATCTAATGGAATACTTATTAACATTAAATCCAATTTATATTTATATCCTCGCAAAATATTTAATTTCTGTACCGTGATGACAGTTTTAAGACTAGCGGTCTCTTTTCTATGCGTTTTCATATTTTATTTTTGACCGTGCCAAATAGCCAATTCCTAAGCGAACTCATTTGTTTTTAAAATAAATCATGGTGAATTCAAAACGAGACAGCGTTCGAATTTCAAAGTGATGTTTAGAGAATCACTACTGGCCATTCATATTTGTTTTATCTTTGATTTTGCATCGCTGTCAAAATCACACTAATCGTTATTCCTATCACAATAAGGTTGATGTTCACTTGCAAGTCTGTCGAGGCAGCGTTCTAATTTCGAAGTGATGTTTCAAGAATAGCTAAGAACCCTACCAGTCCTGTCATACAATTTCTTTTTTATCTGTATCCAAAAAATAACATGCTTATTATTCCTAATAATACTAAAATATAAGCTCGCTTCCAAATCCTTTGGATAAAAGGATGAGAGAAAATCCGTAGCATTCACAGAAAATTACCAACAATTGTTCCCAATACAAGGTGACCGTAATTTACTTAAGGGATGTAGTTACGCTAAGGAAAACATACGTTTATTTGCGGACATATTTATGTAGGTAACAATAAAATGTTTTCTGCGTGAAACAGAGAGCATTCCGCACCAAAGTAACTTATTGCTCGTTTAAAATTACAAGTAGGTCTGCGATGCCATAGATAGACAAAGCAAAGAATTTCATGTAAGTACAGGTACATGAAACATTAAGTATTTATTCAAACTAGGCTGAAAAACAGCAAGTAATAACAGCTACACAGTTTGTTCTATGAGGTTAAGCTACGCTTGCCGGGGTTGGTCCGTGGATGGGTGACCATCAAACTAGGATAAAAATCAGGTAGTAATAACAGTCGCAAAAGTTGATCCATCAGGTTAAGCTACGCTTGCCGGGGTTAGTCCGTGGATGTGTGACCATCTTCACATACTGAGATTCCTCCGTGCCTCGGAAAGCAAGTTAAACCGTTGGCCCCGGCTGTCATTCGTGGATCTTTGATAGTCGTCAGGAGCCGGAAATTCTGACAGCCAGTCTTACCAAGAGAAACCATCAATACAGCTCTCTAACTTAGAATTGTCATCAAATGACATTCAAGTCAAATCATTTAGTCAATAGGCACAAGAAAGGCTCTTTTGAACGTCAAAATAAACAAGAAATAGAATTGATTCTAGTCACCCCTTAAAAAAGATAGTTTCGTATTGAGAAGAATGAGCAAGAAACTCAACCGTTACTCTTTTAAAATGTTTTTTACACATGAATTATTAAATTATATGTGAAGACTATGCACCCAGATTAAAAAGACTATCTACACCACAAAAGGTGAAATGAAAAACATATATAACAATGGCAGGTAAACTTTATTATGTCATAAGTACATAGTACTCACATATTAAACAAACAGTCTAAAAGTAAATAATAATAAATCAACAAATGTGTGGGATAGTCTACTTCTTCTTCAAGCCGCGTTCAAAACTTCAATCCTTAAATTTTAAAATACAAATACAATCTACATTACTCAATTCCACAAATTACAGAGAAATGGGCGATCAAATTAAAGCTTTTGAATACTGAAATAAATCTGTCATTCATTCGTTAATAGAATGGTTGGAAACAAATGAATTCAATCATGCTAGTTCGACTGGATATGTTCATTCATTTAGTTCGGTCTATTTCGGTTGAAAAACGATTTTAAATGAATTAAGAACCGCATATAATGGGCACTGCAAACACAAGTGACTAAAATAACTTTAATTTTGAAAGCACGGATTGACTCGTTGAGTTAAGCTACGCTTGCCGGGGCTGGCCCGTGGATGGGTGACCATCTTTACATATAAAGACTCCTCCACGCGTTGGAAAGCACGTTAAACCGTTGGTCTCGGCTGTCATTCGAGGATCTGAGGAAAAGACATGTTGCGCTGTAAAATAGGGGTCGGCGCAACATGTCTTTTTCTTCCATACTTCTCTATTAGTCGTCATCACGGTAGTCACTACCTTTCTAGCCATATCATCTTTCACACAATCCATCCAACGTTTCTTGGGTCTTCCTCTACCTGTATAGCCATCCACATTCATACTTAAATGAAGCTAGTATAAATTGCAAATACATAAAAAAGCAGAACGCATAGGTATGGATGACCAAATTTCATCCATAAATGAAACACACGGATAGACAATGAACTAGATTAGGACATAGGATACTTTTTATCCCGATATAACAATCCCGTGGGATAATACAAACTTCACGTGAACGAAACCGCTCGTAAAAACTAATAAATATGGAGAAGAATGAAGAACAAATAAATTAACTGAAACACACTGCTCTGTGAACAAGAATGTGATAAATTATCCAGTGGTTTGGGACAAAACAAGAAGTATTCCATAACTTGGTACACGGAAAACTATCTAATGGGTTTTTCAAAGCGCAATATGTCTGCTTCACATTCCGGGCCTTGGGTAACTTGTGGAGCTGTGTGGAGCCCATCTGTCACGAGATAATAGGAATTATACATGGTGAAATTGAATTTTGGCAGCATTTTGGGACCTACCCTCTTTTTACTCTACATAGATGATTTGTGCCGCCTGTCAATACCTAACTGCGATATATTCACTTATGCGGATGACACGGCACTGATCATTTATGATGATAACTGGGATGACTGCAGATTGAGGGCGGAGCGGTCGATTCAACGAGTGATGACATGGCTCTCTGCGAATTTGTTAACCCTTAACATCGAGAAAACCAAGGTTGTTCGCTTCACTCTCCCTCACACGATCATACCTCCTGTGGGTACTGATATTGTCAAAGCCCACACTTGCCAGAACTCTTTGGATCACAGCCCAAATGCTTGCACTTGCCTAACCCTATCACTGGTTCCAAGTACCAAATACCTCGGAGTTCAAATTGATAGGCACCTTAGCATGTGGGTGAACTTAGCAGAGCAGTTCCCAGCAGAGCGCAAAAAAACAAGAGTTCTATTCGCATGCGGAAGAGTTCTAGAGTTCCTGATACTTAAAAAAAATAGTTCTGGCGTTTTTGCCTGAAAAAAAGTCGAATGAAAATATGCTCTGCTAACTTCCGTTAGCAGATCACTTTTTCCAAAATTAAAATTTCATCATCATACATCACCTTAGCTGGCGTCCCCATACTGAAGCACTCTCCTCGCGAATTAGGAAATTATTATATATTTTCAAAGAACTTAGACACTCAGCTGATCGAGAAACTCTTTTCCTCGTGTACCAGAGCCTGTGTGTCTCTGTTCTTACTTACTGCATTTCTGCATGGGGAGGAACCTGAAAAACCCACCTAATTCAAGTTGAACGAGCCCAAAGGGCAGTCCTAAAAGTTATGCAGTTCAAACGTAGAGATTATCCAACCGCTCTGCTCTACTCTGAGTCAAAGGTCCTAACAGTTCGCCAACTGTTCATTCTGCGTGCTGTTCTACGCCGTCACTCTTTGCTTCCTCTTGACGACAAAATTTTAAGGAAACGCAAAGGTCATCCAGTCTGCAATCCTACCCAATGTCGTACTTCTTTCGCGGGCCACCACTTCGGCGTACTCAGTGTTAGAATTTATAATAAAATCCATCGTCTTCTCCATATATATCCTCTCACCAGAAGTACATTGATGACCGAACTTACCAATTGGCTCCAGGACTTATCTCACGATAGTACCGAACGTGTCCTTTTAGTTAACTCCTAGTCCTTTAAGTTATAATATTATTTACAACTATTCCATATAACACCTATATCGACGCGTACAGTAATCTAACACCACACAAACACACATACACACACACACATACTTCATGTACACCTAATACACAGCCTCATATTACTTACCTCCCACAACACTGAACTTGCCGCAACTAAAGGTGTACTGACATTGTTACTCGGGGTGGGGACCTGGACGGTGTCCTATAACACAGGCCATTAGCCTAGCTTAGGCACCAGTCTCCCACAATATATTATTAGAGTTTAACAATATTCCCATGTACATAATCTCTTTAAATATTGTGGTGAGAAATAAATGAATTTATTATTATTATTATTATTCATGGCATTATTTTAAGGGGACATTGTACTCATAATTATGAACAACTTTCACTATGGGAACAAATCTGAAATCGCGAAAAAAAATCAGCTGTTCGACGACCCCCTGACCCAATGTTATTCAGCATTAAAATATCTACTTTTAAGCTTTAAAAACTACTAGCTTTTTCTCGCAGCTTCGCTCGCGTTAATTTAGAATTTGACTATCAATTCGGGTTGTACTCTGCATGTTGTTTGGTCATACACGTAGCGCCATCTATTATCATAAAGGCGGGTCTACGCTAGACGAACCGAGCACGAGCGAAGCACAAGCGGAGCCGTTCTCGGCTTCGTCATTCGCGGCGTCAAGTGTGGACGTACAACGAACCTACAACGATCACTGTCCTAGAACGTAGTTTTCTGCAGTGAGCTCGCGGCTCTTGGCGAATATGGACGATATTAATAATATTGCAGCAGTCGCTACTGTTGCAGCGATTATTATAGCGGTGGTCAGCAAAAATAGAAAAAGGTTAAGACGATGGGGATCTACATCTATATAAAATGAGATCCAATCAACAAAATTTAGATTTGCTAACCATTTTGAGAGGTCAAGAAGCAACTGGCCAATTTACTTTATTTTAACTTTCTTCGAATGACATCGACAAACTTTGAGAATCTACTACGCTCAATCTAATCCTTTTATTACCTTTGCCAGTGCCCTTAGATTAATCCTCTTTTTCTCTCTCGGCGATATGAAGCCAATAAACTAATAATTTTATTTTTTCACAATTCTACATCCTTACCCAATTCTTGGGATATACGAGACCATGCATCAATCTTCTTATTTTTTTATAGTAATCCTCATGTTTTGGCTCCCATATCAATGGATTATTTTGATATAATTCAATTAATTGTACGGAAGCATCTTCGGTCCACGTTTCCATGATGTTCGGCTCGAGCGACCGACGTCTGTCACTAAACACGTCCACGAGCGCACTGCGAGCGCGAAACAAATCCCTTTGTGTTCGTCGAAAAACCGACAACAGGCGGAACGCAGCCGAGCACGAACGAAATGCTCGCAGCGCGCTCGTTCGAGACTTGTAAGTCGGTCCACACTAGACGAATTGTGTTCGGCTCGTGCTCCGCTCGTGCTCGGCTCTCTTAGCGTAGACGCAGCTTTAGAGCGTAATTGTTGTTTTCTTCAGGAAAAGTACTTCTTTCGGGATGAAAGGTACTTTATGTCCGTTTCTGTACACCTGACAACGTATATGCAAATGTTCAGGATGATCTGTTCAGTGGTTTAGACGTGAAACGGTAACAAACAAACCGACAAACTTACTTCCGCATTACTACATAATACAAAACAAAGTCGCTTTCTCTGTCCCTATATCCCTTTGTATGCTTAAATCTTTAAAACTACGCAACGGATTTCGATGCGGTTTTTTTTAATAGATAGAGTGATTCAAGAGAAAGGTGTGTATAATTTGTTGACATATTATGTGGGCAAAGCCGCGGGCGGCAGCTATTTTATAATATTAGGATGAGGTGATTTTATTGCTGCTAACGGGGCAGAAAGCCAGACATTTTAAGACACTAGACATGTTAGCTTACCTAATAAAACAAACCATTATTAACCTTTTCATACGAACTTGTTTTTGAATCAGTTAACGTGTACTAAACTAACATGGCGCCCGTTCGCCGACCCTCGCGAACTGCCTGGGGATATTAATAAACATTTTCTTTTCACTGAATCTATTTATAGGTAGTTTATATAGGTGTATTTCTTGTGCAAAGCGATGGCGAAATAGATCGGAATGTTAAGCAGCAGGTCACGGGAGCAGTTCGCGACTCCGGCATTGGGGAAGATTTATAAAAGCATGGTTTTACCTGCCGTCGTGGTTTATTTGAAATAAATGCTTTGAGTTAGAGTTTTACTTTTTGAAAGATTACACATTAAAGGGGCTATTTAGTCTGTTAAAATGGAATAAAAAAAAACGGAAACGGAAAAAATATAAATACTTATAAGTACCTAACCAACTTATGACATAAGAGTTTTGACATATTTTGGGATTGCACAGTGCCAGCCCGGAGCCTGGATTTTATTCCGGTTGATAGCATTAGGCTTGCTCCAATCACATGAGACTAAAACATTACAAGGTTCTACCTGCTGTGGGTACATCCCTGCCTAACCCTTCCGGAAAAAAAATGTGATGTAATATTTTGCTATGTTTCAAATTTAGACAAAAACTAAAAAAACTGCCTCCTTAACATACAAGCTGCGAAAATCATAACTTTCCTCTGCAAAATGATGAAATGAGACCAATGAAAAAAATATTTATCAAAAAAAAAATATTTTTCCTCAAACAGTTACATCGATTATAAATGAGACATCCCCAGTAAGTAATTGATAAAACTTGTGTTAGGGCTAAAGATCCAAAGATCAGTAAATTACTTATAAACTGTTGCCTATGTGAAACTATATGCGCATCTTATTTTTAAACAGTGTTTGTGATGTTGTGTGTGAGGGTGCGTGTGTTCTACTGCAGCAGCCAATCACAACTAACAATTCCTTCTGCATTTTCCAGGTGGACCTGAGCGAGAAGCCTTCATTCTGGAAGGCCCTAAAGCCACCAGCTAAAGACAAGTGCGGTGAGCTGCTGACTTCATTGTGCTATCATCCTAGCAACAGTGTGCTTACCCTGACCCTGCTGAAGGCAAGAAATCTGAAGGCTAAGGATATTAATGGGAAATCAGGTATGCCTTTTTTTTTTGAGGGTGGGAAATCATCAAATGACTCCTCCCGCTCTGGGTGGAGTGGAAAGGAGTGTCAGACTCTTACTGAATAAAAAGAAGTGATAGCCTAGTGGTGTGACTGCCAGGTCATAGGTCTCGAGTTCGAACCCAAGGCCTCGAAACCTCTGATTTTTCGGATCCATGTGCGTATTGTATAATTATCACTTGCTTAAAATCGGTGAAGGAAAACATTTTTACAGAATACTTGGGAAAAGGTTACGCTGATGATGATGTAGGTACGTATCTACTTATAAAGGTCGCTGGAACCTGCTGGATGCAGGAAGCACAGAGCTGGTCGAAGTGGCGGTGCTTGGGGAAGGCTATGTCCATCAGTGGACGTCTTACGGCTAAAATATCCCATCATCTGCCTAGCCTTTTCCAAGCTATGCTGGGGTCGGCTTCCAGTCTAACCGGATGCAGCTGAATACCAGTATTTTACATGGAGCGACTGCCTATCTGACCTCCACAACCCAGTAATTGGGCAATACGATACTCCTTAGTAAGACTGGCTGTTAGATTTCCGGGCTTCTGACGACCCGTAACGACCCTCAAAGATGCACAAATGACAACCGGCTTAACGTCCTTGCCGAGGCACGGAGGAGTCTCGGTATGCAAAGATCATGGCCATCCACGGTGGTGATTAAGTTTTAAAAACGACTTCGAAGGACCTTGGTATGCGGTGAATTAATTTTATTGGGGTGTAGATTTTAGCGTGGTGAACTGTTGGACGACACAGAATTGAGCTTTCGTGTGGTGATGGTTTTCAGGAATATGGATGGATGGACTTACTTGAGACTTTCTGGACGTAACACGTGGCAAGGACAGCCCTTTGCAGACGTCTCACGTGTTCCCTGATTTCTTCCTGCTTCTCCTTGATGCACTATTCACTTGTTTAAATGTCCCACTTGTGTCGGCCAACACTTATTTTATTAGTTATACAGTTTTTGATGCGGATGCGGGTTGAGTAAGCGGTATTAGCGAAGAGCGATTTGAGGTTATGTAGCGGTTGAATGCGATGATCACACTGACGTTTCTTTGGTCGCGCGCAAATGATCTTCCAATCTCGTTCCGAACGATAAGGAATGTATGGGTAAGGAGAAAGGAATGATTAGCTCAATTCTGTGTTGTAAGCGGAAAAAACTTATAAATAAAAACTTGCGCGAGCATCCTGCCCGGCTTTGAGGATATGTAATATTCTCAAAAGGAAAGAAGTTATATTAAAGCGGACTTATAATAAACGATATTCTAAGCATATTAACTAAAGATAAATTATGGTTTAATAACGCGGTGATGTTATTGAGAAGGTAAAGGACATAGTTTGACAACAGGTCTCTTACAAGAGCCACTGCATGTCCTCACCATAGCAACGCGGGTTGTCCCATCCTTGCCGGGAAAACCTTCGGTGATTATACCTAACGGCCAACGTAAAGGAGGGACATCATCCTGATGTATGAGAACCACTGTACCAATCTTAATACTGTCTGCGGCACTCAACCATTTTTGTCTAACTTGAAGATTATGCAAATATTCTATACGCCATCTCTTCCAGAAACTACAAACCATCTGGTCTAGCAATTTCTTGCGGCAAGTCAGAGACTTCGTCGTTTCGGGAACATTCACGACAGGCAACGAAGTTAACGGAGAAACCATTACAAAATGAGCGGGAGTAAGCGGTTCTGGGTACGGATCCTCATTCAGGACACAGAGCGGTCTGGAATTTAGAACTGCCTCAATTTCAGTGAGAACAGTCGAAAGCTCCTCGTAGGTAAGAAGCTGAGAACCGATAACACGGTATAAATGCGTTTTAGTAGATTTAATATGAGATTCCCACAACCCTCCAAAATGGGGTGCGCGGGGTGGAATCATTTTCCACTCTATGCGGTAGCGGTTAACATGTAGTTCTTGTTGTTGACCCTTGGCTCCAACGAAATTTGTTCCGTTGTCGGAAAAGGCAAAATTAAATATTATATTTTTAATAGCGGTACGAGAGCAGTAAGTGTCATAAACTAATTTAATTAATTTAGACAAAAGAATAGCAGCACAGAGCTGTAAACGAGCTAGAGATATGACCTTAACAGGTGCAACTTTGGATTTAGCACACACCAAATTTACGTGTGTGTTACCATTTGTATCAATGACATGTAAGTATATGACGCAGCCATATGCATTCAAGCTGGCATCAGCAAAACCTACTATATTTGTCACGCAACCCATAGTAACGGCTACATGACGAGGTAATTTTAAAGACAAGAGTAAAGGTAGTTGCTCTTTAAATTTTTGAAAGAGCAGTATAATAGAATCGGGTGGAGTTTCATCCTCTGATAGCTGGCGCACAGTGCGCATGGCTAGGAAGGGACTAGGTTTAAGACCAAATTCAACTCGATTAAATTGAAATTCGCGAATAGGTTCAGCGGTATTAAAACGAAACAATATTGTTTGGTATTTTCGATGCTCATCAATAACAGCAATTCGAAGATACATCTGTTTTATGTCAGCTGTAACTGCAATAGGGAACAAGCGGAATTTTAAAAGTAATAAAAATATGTCAGCCTGTAAATTCGGCCCTGTGTGTAACAAGTCATTCAATGACACGCCATTATGAGACTTAGCGCTTGCATCAAGAACGATGCGAACCTTAGTGGTTTGTTTATCATTCCTAACAACAGGGTGATGCGGTATGTAATAACCTACAGTCTGATTAACAGAACTAGGTGTAGTTTCAGTTAAATAATTTTGATCGATATACTCTTGGATTATTTCATTATAACTAGCGCGCAAAACAGGGTCGCGAAGCTTAGTTTTTTCTAAGTTAATTAAACGTCGATAAGCGACAGCATAAGAATTTCCAAGTGAATCTGGATTTTTACAGAATGGTAACGCGGTACAATACCTACCACTGGAGTCACGTGACACAGTAGAAGCGTACAGCTGTTCACACTCCAGTTCAGCAGGGCTCATAAAATGTTTTGAAGGTATTTCTTCAATGTTCCAAAATTTATGTAAGGATTCGTCTAACGACAGAAAACAATGAAAATTATCTATATTTAGCGAGGTAGAAAAATATGAAACGGTATTTAATTCAGCGGGGCTATAATTGTTATTAGATAAACTAGCGGGTACCTCACCCATAAGAATGTAACCGAACACGGTTTCAATAGCGGATGGAGCGGTAGGTGAGATAATTTTATTGTTGAGTAATAAATACGGGAACAGTTTTGCCCCTAGAAGCAATTCAACCTCACCAGGTACGTGCCACAGTGGGTCAGCGAGCGGTAAATCAAACAAATGTTGCACTGCAGTAGTGTCAACAAAGTGAGATGGTAAGTTATCTGTAATGCTATCGATAACTAGTGCGGTAATGTTAAAAGAATTATTTTTAATTTTAGCAGTAACTTTTATCTCAACGTAACCTATAACAGGCCGCGAAGATGATCCGACCCCTTTTATAACGGAGTTTGAAAGTGGTATAATGTTTAATTGAAGTTTTTTACAACAAGCGGAAGTAATTATATTATTTTGCGAAGCGTTATCTATTAAACATCTCACAGAAACGTGTTTGCTATATTTGTTATCAACATAAACTTGGGCAGTAGAAAGCAGTATCGATGTAAGTGGTTTGTTTACATTATTGATACGAGCGGACGCACACAGCGCCACCTGTTGTGAATTTGCGGCAACGTCAGTTGAAACCGGTTGCGACGAGCTATGTTCTAAATGTAAAAGCGAATGATGTCTTTTATTACACGCCCTACAGTTATGTATAGATTTACACTGTGAAGCAGTGTGCGTTATACTAAGACAGTTTACACATCCACGTTTGTTTTTAATAAAATCCAAACGCGAATTGGCTGAGAGGGATTGAAAGGCTGGACAAGTGTAAAGTTTATAATGATCAACTTTACTGCAATACAAACAACTTTGATTATTATCGCAAGCAACAAAAGTATGCACTGTACTATTACGTGACTGATTACGAGAAGGATTATTTTTATTAGGGTTGTTACTCACTAACGCGGTTCGAGATGAAATAGTGCGATCCAATATTTTAACTTGCGATTTTATAAATTTTACGAAATCCGTATAAGTAGGAATTTCCTCATCTCTCATATGCGCTTCGAATAAATTTACGATTGCGGGGTCTAATTTTTTCAAAGCTAAATTAAGCAAAATGAAATCCTTTAAATCTTTTATTTGTAATTGTTCTAAAGCAGAAACGGACGCGTGAAAACTTTCAATAAAAACATTTAAAGATGCGGAGTTATTAATTGCGGGTTTAATATTTAGTATGTTAGACATGTAATGTGAGCCTAGTGCTCGTTTATCTTGGTACTTTTGAACTAAACTGTTCCAAATAGCGGCATAGTTATCTCCTGAGGGAATAATTCCGGCGGTAATTTGCAATGCGTTTCCCTTTAAATTACCCATCAAATACTGCACACGTTGAGAATCTGTAAGGTTCAAGTTACTATGGATATTTGATTTAAATGATTCATAGAAAACAGGCCAGTTGTCAATCCTACCATCAAAGAAAGGAATTTGAATCGGTGGCAGTTTGACCGTGCCTTTATATTGTTTAGCGTTATCATTAGAATCGCATGAATGTTCTAATGACCTTGTACGGTTCGCGGTGATTAACGAACGCACTCTCTCTATACGAGAATAAACTTCGTAGTAAGATTCCTGACTGCTATAATCAATATTATGATTAGGATTTAATTGCAAGGAGTATGTATTTATTTTATCTAAATTGTTACTAAATTCTTGACGAGTTACTGAGAGAGCCTCAGAGTCTGCCATAAATGATTCCACCGAACGAAGCTCAATACTAGTCGTATTTATTTTCTTAGAAGCCTCGTATAGCGATGTTAAATATTTGAGGATTGAATTATTTTTCGCTTGAAGTAATTTAACTTTCATTTTAAGATCTTCCATGTTGGAGTAGTTCTAGAAAATATAGCGTACAAAATAATAGGTATAGCGGGTAGACTTAGAATAATTGTTTTATTCTAAGCGGGTATACAAAGAAATAAAGTTGAATAAGTTAGTTATACGAGACCAACTCACGATAATAGGTATAGCGGGTAGACTTAGAATAATTATTTTATTCTAAGTGGGTATACAAAAGGAATGCGGATGAATATACGTTGTAAGTAAGTTAGACAAGACTAACTCACGATAATTAGCGGATTGAATATTTACCTATGCTATTTCAATGCAGCAGGCGAAATATTAAGTTGATACAGTAATTCTCAATGAATAATGTACCTAGCGGGGAATGTACGAACGCAAGTAGGTTTGTTCAATATGGCGATTTTACGAACGTTGTATTTTAGGTATTTTAATCTAAATCCTAGGTATGACCTATATTATGATCGTTGATTCTTTGAATCCGACTCGATTGGACCAAATAACTTATGGTGATTAAGTTTTAAAAACGACTTCGAAGGACCTTGGTATGCGGTGAATTAATTTTATTGGGGTGTAGATTTTAGCGTGGTGAACTGTTGGACGACACAGAATTGAGCTTTCGTGTGGTGATGGTTTTCAGGAATATGGATGGATGGACTTACTTGAGACTTTCTGGACGTAACACGTGGCAAGGACAGCCCTTTGCAGACGTCTCACGTGTTCCCTGATTTCTTCCTGCTTCTCCTTGATGCACTATTCACTTGTTTAAATGTCCCACTTGTGTCGGCCAACACTTATTTTATTAGTTATACAGTTTTTGATGCGGATGCGGGTTGAGTAAGCGGTATTAGCGAAGAGCGATTTGAGGTTATGTAGCGGTTGAATGCGATGATCACACTGACGTTTCTTTGGTCGCGCGCAAATGATCTTCCAATCTCGTTCCGAACGATAAGGAATGTATGGGTAAGGAGAAAGGAATGATTAGCTCAATTCTGTGTTGTAAGCGGAAAAAACTTATAAATAAAAACTTGCGCGAGCACACGGCCAACCCCGGCAAGCGTAGCTTAACCTGGTGGATCGACCTGTCCGGCTGTTAGTACTTAGCTCCTCGGCTAAAATATCCCATAATCACAAATTCCCAACCATAAAACTTTGTACCCAATTGAAACATTTGCCAAATTCAATTCACAAAATTCAAGACCCCACTTTTTATTAAGTTGACTAATTCGACTTTCCTATAGGGTTGTCCATAAATGAAGATGTGGATCTAAGGAGTTCCAATTATATTAAGGGGCGGTTCCGTTTCCAGCGGTCACTTGAGACGATAAAATATTGCGGTGTGGTTTTTTTTCCTTGCTTAATGATTGCGTGGTTCAGGGTTGTACTGCGTGTGAAAAAGTCTTCCGTTTTTTTTTATTCTTATAAAGTGTTAAGTAATCTTATTGCTGATCGATCTTAATCCATATTATATCAGTGGGGAAATGTAGGTCACGAACAGAGGCCAGCACATCAAGTTACCACAATCTGTCAAATTTCTTTGATAGTATTTCAACTTTATTGCAAAGACATAAGGTTCATTTTTCATTGAGAAAATTTGACAGTTAGGGATAGCTTGATGTGCTGGCGCCTGTACTAAAGATAAACTAGCACAGTCACAAGTAAAAATATGTATACATGTATCAAGTTAGCTAATTTCAAAATCTTTTTTCTCCTTAGTTATTGAATGAAATTGTATATTGTCACACACAGATAGCATAAGTTCTCGTGACTGCACTGAAGAATTATTTTTCTTAAGTTAAATCTTTTTAGCCTTTTCTCAACTATGTTGGGGTCGGCTTCCAGTCTTACTGGATACAGCTGAATACCAGTATTTGAAGAGCGACTGCCTATCTGTCCTCCACAACCTAGTAACTTGGTAAAACGATACCCCTTGGTAAGACTGGCTAAATGAATAAATTGCAACGCCTTATGAATTCAAATAGCAGTATATCACTAACTAGCAAGTAATTTATAACCAATTGCTCAAATTCCAAAATACTCGTTGTTTTAACCGCATGACATAGCCTGTCATCCCCGAAAGGATTAGCCAGAGGTGAATATAAAAGGTACATCCACATTCAAGTTACCACAATCTGTCAAATTTCTTTGATAGTATTTCAACTTTATTGCAAAGACATAAGGTTCACTTTTAATTGAGAAAATTTGACAGTTAGGGATAGCTTGATGTGCTGGCCTCTGTACTCGAAGTCAAGCCTATTGCCGACAACCGGGCTAAATTCCAGGCTCCGGGCTGCTACTGAGAAATGCAGATGGAAAAAACCAATAACATTTCGTCCGACCCGGGAATCGAAACCAGTAGTGAAAAACCTATTGTGTATAAATCTCACCGCGAAAATGTAGGTGAAGTGAGTTTAAAGTGAGCTGTCATTAGTGTCAATTCCTTGCAAAATGCCGAATGACAACTAAAAATAATAAATAATAATAATAATTTATTCAAAAAAGTAAACTGGCAGAATACAAAAATAAAAACTTAGGAAAAACAATTGGTAACATAATGTTAAAAATATGCCTGCACTAGGATATACCTGTGTCGCAGGCGATAAAAAATGCTTATTGTAATATTATTCCTCGAAGGAAAATTGGATTCTTAGCAATATTTAATATAACAAGTAAAATAAATAGTGACAAAAATTTAAAAAGCCTAGCTCACTTGACCTAAATTATCAGGGTGAGAGTTTTACATAATCAATTGATAGGACCTCATACACAGCAGTAGCGCTTGCTTGCCACTAGATCAACGAGACAGTCCGCATTTCAAATTTTTTTTAAATGCTCTCAATCGACCTTACATCAAGAATTTGGTACTGAATTTCAACAAACCCCGCCCTGACCCTTATTCGAACTAGGCCGCGTTGCCGCTGAGCATGTAGTTTTAAATTTGTCCCAAAATATCCGATCCAAACTTTTCCTTTGCTGTCCTCCCCCAGCGACGCCATAAGCAAGTCCGTACCTCACAAGGGGTGCCCTTAGCGTGTAGTCGCTTAGTTTGTAAGTTTTTTTTGAGCCCTGGCTGGAGGCTGCAATTTTTTGACGACATGGTTGGCGCAGTGGTTGAGCGATTGACTGCTGCGCACTATGTCGCGGGTTCGATTCCCGCACGGAACAAATATTTGTACGACCTGCAAGTATTTGTTACGAGTCTGGGTGTTTTTCTATCTATAATATGTATGTATTTACAAAAAAAAAATGTATATAATATGTAGTATATCAGCCATCTCGTTACCATAACACAAGCATTAGGTTGCTTAGCTTGGGACGATATGGCGCTGTGTGAAATGTCCAAGGATATTATTATTATTATTATTGTGGCATCCACAAGCAAGTCCGGTTTAGCAGTAGACAACCTGCTTGGTTGAACTGCGAGATGCTTATTCCAAAAAAAATAACGGTTCTGCCTCCAATTACGAATGGTGATGCATAGGGCCTATGCACATGACGATTTATTTGTGCGTCGTCGACGCGTGTAAAACGGTTTTGAATTGCGAGATGTCAATCCCAAAAAAAAAACAACGGGTGGCATTTCGGGAGTGGCGGCAGAAAACTTAAATATGATCGTGAAATATAAAAAACAAACTGAATTAATACTAAAATAAATTACTTATATATATTTTTTTTATTAATTGCTAAAAGAAACAGCGGGCGCAGGCATAAATTTTCGACGCACAGTAGAAAGAGAGAAGGATACCTACTTCCTCTCCTACGCCGCTCCGACGGTCTACTCTCCCTCCGTCTCGAATTTTCGAACAGGTCACGTGTCCTGACGCATGTTTAACAATTTTTGCCCATCACAAAAAAGTGCGCAACGCCGCTAAAGAAGTTTTCACTTCAAACATATTTTATCAAACTTCGGACAACCCTGAACTTAATGGAAAAGAATTTTATTCCTGAAGAGTTTCACGAGAAAAATGTCTAGTAGATTACCGACGGGTTCATTAAGATTTTTATTATTAAAGGTGCTTTTACGAGCGTCATATTTTTAATATAGGTACGTACTTGTGTTTTACGATGATTGGCATACCTACTCACTCTATTGGTTGGAGTACTGGTACTCTTTATTATCCTCAAAGAGATGTCACCAATAAGGCTTACCCGGCAGGCTTCGGCCATATCGAGCCTCTTGTCCGTTAGGACCGAAGCCTGCCGGGTAAGCGGGATTGTCCGAAAGGGCTACCCCGGAACATATAGGGCTAAGGACAGAACATGGATGGGTTTTAGTCAGTCTCTACAGGGGTTCGTTTGATTATTTCCCACCCTCAAAAAAAATCTTTTCAATATCTATGAACAGTCTGATAATTTACTCATTACTCAACACTACCATCATCAATATCTTTATTGCTTAACCAAAATGTGTACTTACTTAGGTAGTAAGCATAATTTAGATCAGTATGGACCCTATAGGGCACAGCAAAAGAGAATCAAATAGAGAATAGTTTTTTCTCCTCAGCGGGATTGTCCGAAAGGGTTACCGCTGCCCGGGAATACAAAGGGCTATGGAAGAAACATGGATGGGTTTTAGTCAGTAAGAGTCTGACATTCCCTTCCGCTCCACCCACAGCGGGAGCAATGATGTTACCCATATGTTGTACCCATATTCTGATTTAAAAGAGCGCCCGTGGAGTTTCTTGCCCGTTCTTCTCCACAGGTACCTACTGGTTTGGTATGGGCAACTAGCTTCATATTTCTGACTAACCAACCCCTTGACAATTCAAAAGTGCCTAAAATTAGTTTATTTTAAATGGTTCAATAAAAAACAATTGTATTATTTTTTCTTTTTTTTTTATTAAAAAAAAATCTTAAAACAAATTTAAAAAATAACTTCTTTTTACCAAACCATATCTCAATTACAGATCCCTACGTGAAAGTCTGGCTTCAGTTCGGTGACAAGCGCATAGAGAAGCGCAAGACGGCCATCTTCAAATGTACTCTGAACCCAGTCTTCAACGACTCCTTCTCCTTCAACGTACCCTGGGAGAAGATCAGGGAATGCTCTCTGGACGTCCAGGTCATGGACTTTGACAATATCGGCAGGAATGAGCTGATTGGCAGAATATTGCTGGCTGGTGAGTCAAATAAAAAAAATACACTGTAATTAAATGAAACCTTTGTGCTATAAAAACAGTTTTAGAAAAAAAAACAACCAACAACAGTTTTTTTTTGGAAGTCAAAAAAAAACTACAAAAAAAAACTTTAATTTCGGAAGTCGGTGTCTTTGGCGTTTTTGCCACCGACTTTTTTGTCACTATAGCTGTTGTTTTTTGCACTATTTCGTATAGTAATATTCCACCCAAATTCAAATACTACTTAAATAATGGTGATAGGAAGTTATTAAGTTTAGTTATGTCGTTTTAAATACATATTATTGAAGCTAACACAAAAACACACATCAGAACTTGACTAAATTTACAAGGGGCCAATCTGGAAGTATTTCCTTTTCAAAAAAAAAAAAATACAGCAGAAAAAAAAACTTTAAAAAAATGCTGTTGAATTAATAACTTCCTCCTTCTTCCAAATGTTTTACAAAGCGTAGAAGGTAAGTTGTGTATAGCTTCATGTCATTCTCGCACTGAAATCTTCTTCTTCTTGGTGTGGTTAGTGACTAACCTGGTGTCAGAGTTTTTATGCTGCCCATTGGTCTCTCAGTCATGCCGAAGTTCCTCATACTGAAGTAATATTTAAATAATAACGCTCTAAAAGGTAGTGATTAAACGTCTCTAGGGCCAAAAATAGTGTGAATCTGAAAGCTGTAACATCGTTGGGATCACTGATTAACTAACATTACCTGACTATGGTAGCCATATTGAATTCTAATCAGACAGATATTAAGGACGTTATGTTTTTTTTGATAAGTTGTTAGTAAGATATTAAAATTACTGAAAGTCGTTTAAGAAAAACTTTTATTATCATTATTTTCTTTAACTTTCATTTTTCTGCAAAAAAAATAATCCACCATCTTGTATTTTCCAGGGAAAAACGGCTCCGGCGCAACAGAAACGAAACACTGGCAGGACATGATCACGAAACCGAGGCAGACCATCGTGCAATGGCATCGTCTGAAGCCCGAGTGAACGGCATTTATCAAAAAACAAAAAAAAAAATACAAAAAACGTCATAAGACTGAACGGTTAACAAAATTTAATGGCATACCAATCTCTCTGAGCTATCCTAACATTGGCGTTGTGCATATCTTTTTTCTTTTTTTAGTAAAAAAGATTCAAATTTTTTTTTGTCTGTGATGCAGCCAATACTTGTCGGGTTTTCAGTAACTAATTTTGGCTTTTTAGTTTGTATACTACTATGTCGAAATTTTAAAATTATTTTCAAAATTATTGCCTATTACTATAAGTGATTTTGATTTCTATTTTACAAAAAACTCGTACTTTAAGTTGTAAAATTGTCTTTTCCATTTACTTCATATTTATTATAAACACAGCAAGATTAAGTTTTGCAGAGCACTTAATTTTTCAAATTTCTCCTTCTTCTAAGCACACGCTACTTCTCGAATCTTGACTATCTTTAAAAGAAAAAATACTAAAATGATCTAAAATTAAAATCAAAATTGGTGATATTTCTAAAAAAAAGAAAAATCAAAGTGTTGAACATTAACTTTTCCTAAAATTACACTAGCTTGAAATGCTGTTCATTATGTATTACAAGAGTTTATGCCTTGAATCCTAAGCTTGGTTTGTAAAACATAATTAACTTTTTAAAAAAATAAACGATTTCATCTTTCTTTTCTTCTCGATCTTAATCTTATCAAAGTCTTCGGATTTTATTTATTTTTTGTGCTTTTGTCGATTTTTAGTGAAAATTGTTTCTTTTTTTTAGCAAAAGATAAAATCTTGATATCCATGATAAAGCATTTCTAGCTAGTTTTGAGTCTTCATGCTATATTGACGTTTTACTTATTAAGTAATGGTTGGATGATGAATGTTAAGAATTTTAATAAAAAATATTGTTAGAATTATAAAATTAATTGTTAAAAATGTAGTAATTATTATGAAAAGTCGGGTTCACATCGCACAAAGAAGGGTAGATTTTTCTTCTTATCGTTCTTTTTTAAATTTTATTTTTTAAATAATATTAATGCGTAATATTCGTTGATCTGAATCATCTACGAAAGAATTTGCTTTTGATTGCTCAAATAAGAGTAAAAAAAAAAATATTAAAACATTTTGTTCTTTTAAAAATTGTAATAAATTCATCAGAGTAAATACCAAACTGCCAAATTGTTACCATTGAAAAAAAAAACAATAAAATAACAACTAAACGCGGTTTTTGAGAAAAAATGTGTCAAAAAAGTTTGCTTTCTGTATTGAAGATGCATGACGTGAGTACAGAAATTCTAAATTAATTATTAAAAATTAAGAAGTGTTGCAAGTATATGAGGCTGGTCAATTTTAGGTGAGAATTTAAAACGAGATGTAAGAAATGCCCAAAGTTGCAAGCCGTTCTGTATATCATCAGCAACTTTTGGATATCGCTTCGTTTGATAGGTAGCGAAGGTTTTGTTAAATATATAAAAAAGATATATATTAATATATATTATATATATAATAAAAAAATAGTATCGAAATGCTTGTTGTTACATGTTAAAGCTTACATTCCGTAATAGTAGTTCGAATCGATGTTATAAACGTATTGAGAAAAAAAAATATCATCAGAATCCCAAATATTGTATACATTTATAAAAGTTTTATAGAAATTAGCGTATTTATAGGTGTACCATGTAGCGTGTTGTTATAGATGTTAGTCAGTTCAATGTTCATAATAATTAGTTGCAAGGAAAAAGATCTGTTGAGAAAAAAAAAACTTTTACCAATTTTACTTAAACGAATCCTCTAACTGAGCTTCAAAAACCGATTTTAGTGTGAAAATGTCAAGAAAATATAAATGTTAAGATGTAATTAAATAGATTTAGTAAAAAAAAAGTAAATCACACGGCTAGCGACACCGATACTTACGGAAACGACTATATTAGTCACCTTTACTTGTAAATAAGGAGAATTGCATCAGCAGACTCAGTACAAATACTGGTTCCTTATAAGCAATAGGTATTTTCCGTTGAAAAATCTTTCCAAATAAGTATCGGTGTAACTGGCCCAGTATTGTGACACTAGTAACATGACATACATCAATCCACTAAACTTGCAATGTGAAAGTAAAAATAATTCAATAGAAAAAAAAAACTTTAAAAAAAATCCTAAAAAATCAGTCGGTTCGTTGTTTAGTAAAATAGCTGAGAACTATATTTTTTACTCTCGTGTTTATGCGAAAATAAATGTCTATTTTAATGGGGTAAAACACCTCGGTAACGCTTTTTCAATTATTTTTGCTATGCATTTTTATATATTGTGTTGGTTTAACTAAGTGTACGCTAACGCTTTATAAGTAAGGTGACCACTAAATCCTTTATCTCGACATAAACATTTTTTTTTACATAAACTTTTCCTCTTATAGCACTTAGTGCTAAACAATAACAGTGCTACTGACCATTCAAAAAAGAACTTTCAGAAAAAAACGAAACTCTCGAGAATTGAAACAACGATTAATTTCAGCTCTTTTTTAAAACAAAAGCATATCCGGGTATTGGTAGGGAAGTAAAAATTAAAAAAAAATATTGTAAGTATAAAAGAAAGGTCAAAATGAGAGGAATTATTCTAATAAATGTACATAAAATAGGAAAATTGTATTGATTGACGTCATGCAAAGTTTGAGCTAAATAACGAAACGTATTTCATTAAAATATACATAAAATATTTAAAGAAATATTTTTGCATCTTCGGATTTCTACCTCGTTTTTGCTTAATCAATATTTTCACTGTTAAGTAGCAGAATATTTTTCAAGTCTAATAATTACGAAAAAATATTTTTCCATATAAAATACTGCTATTATATTTTTAATGAATAAACCAGTTGGTTGACATTAATAAAAAACTTTTAAATTAATATAAATTCGATCGATTAAATTATTAAATTACTGTTGCACTTCTTGGTAATATTATTATGTAATAATATATATTTATATAATAAAAATATTATATAATATTCGTGTCAAACAACTGGTTTATTCCGCCTATGTCTAAGCTTTTCGATTTCAAAATCATTGTGATGTACAATTATAACATATCAATCATTTTTTATTTTCAAAGCCTTGAAGGAATATATATTTTGGTGAAATGTTCTAAAAAACTATTTAGATTAACACTGCGCACATATAAATTATTTTGTATCTATGTACAGAAACCCTCAAATTATTATCTCTTGTAAAACTATGAGAATCACAATTCGCTAATCTTTCTCACCATTTTTTTTTTCAACAAACACGCCATCTTTGATTTCTACTTTCACGAAAAATTGCAGTGTTGCAAATTAAGATGAATAATGGACGATTTCTTTGTAATATTAGTTAAGTTTTGTAGAAGTTACCACCAATATGGTGGCGCACGCATTTATTTTTAATCATATAACATTAATATATTTGAATGTTATCATGTAATCGCAAACAACATAGTATTGTGGCCGAGAAAATGAGTTACATTGCAAAATATGTAATATTTCGCGCGCTTTTGTCATCCGCCATATTGAAATTTGTCGTGACGCTTCGGGTTCGGTTCGGTAAAGTTCGGCTCAAACGATGTAACTTATAATCGCGGTCTGTGTCTATTTTGTGCAATATAAATGTTATAAAATTAGGAAAAATGTGATTTTAAAAATATAGTTGATTATATTTTATCCTATAGTTAAAAAAATAATAACGTTTTAAAATATATGTAATATCATGTAATGTTAAGGAATCAGTGTTTAGATTAGATGAAGAAGTTAAAAATGTATTTATAGACTGTTACGTTTAAAAATAAGGATGTATTCGCTTTGAAAACATTTTTTTTTATTTCTATATTTTTTTTAATGCATAGATGTCATTGTTGTGTATTATTTTTGTCTTTTTTAAGTTTTTCATGGTTAATTAAGGTTTTTAGGCGTACGGTTCATTAAATTTATTATATTATACACGTATTATAAAGTGTTGACAATCATTAATGTATTGTGTATTTATTAATTGTAATTAAATTCATTATTCCCGAATAAAACATTGAGTTAATTACTGGCGGTACTCATTTGGATTTATATTCAATTCGTTCTAACAAAGTGACACTTGACTTATTCCAATTTGAAAAAAATACTGGTAGGTTTTTCAACTGCATCCGGTTAGACTGGAAGTCGACATTCATTTTTTTTTTGTATAATAATGATTTTTTTATTTTATTCCAATTTATAAGGCGTCTTAATTTTTTCTCATATAGCATGCAACTACTATATTTCCAACCGCTCCCGACACAATTAGCGCGAATCTGGTGCAAACGCTACTCGGCCGAAGGTGAATCAAAGCTTCTAGAACATTCTTCTTTTAAAAACAGACGATGCGCGCCTTTTTATTGGCATCAGCTGCCTGACGTCTATCAACTGAGACAGATTAGATTTATCACCGAAAAAGGTATTCTTTATTATACAATTTACGAAAATTCTATTGTTTTTGATTATGTATGTTACAGGGACTAAAGAACTTGTAGTACCTATGTATGTGTATTTTAACCTTACAACTTTCAGCTCCAGGAGGCCGAATAAACAAGAAATGTCAATCGCTCCGTGTCAATTCGATTTCAAAAATCGAAAAAAATTGTTATTTTTTCGTTTTAGCGATTCGGATTGTCAAGAACGCCACTTGTCTATACATTTATATGGGAATATTGATCAAGTCATTCGATTTCATCATCGCTTTGTTACACAATTTAACATTGTCTTGCACTTAGCGATCAAAAACGATTGATCACGTGACACTTCGAAAGCTTTTATGCCAATTCCATCTATTTCGGATTTATCTAATTTCGTTACCGTTAGTGAAAATGTGACTTTGTCTAGGCCTCCTGGTCTGATATACGTTTTCTTAGGCGCACGCCTCTCGCGGACCCCTTTTGATTTTAAAGTCTTACTTTTTCCTCTTACTCTTTTAGTTATTTTTGTTGTTTTGCATATACTGTCCTTCTCCTGGTCATGGCCTCCATCAATCCCTTTGGGGGCGTCCATAAATTACGTGAGATATTTTAGTGGGGGAGGGGGTCGAGTCAAATCTCATTTAATCTTACGTTGGAGAGAGGGGGGGTCTCGCCAAATATCACGCAATTTTTTTCTGGTTGAAACAAAAAAACAAATACTATTTTGGTCCATTTAATCCAGATTGTACATGCTTAAGATTTAATCTTAAGCGTAATCATAATACGATTAAGATCATTCACATTTTTTTTTCTTTTTACAATAACAATCCAACGCGTTTACGTAAGAAACCCACATTTTGAAAAATCTCACGTGAGTTTGGGGGACGGGGGAGGGGGTTGAATAAAATCTCACGACATCTCACCAGGGGGGGAGGGAGGGACAGAAAATTAAAAAAAACACGTCACGTAATTTATGGACGCCCCCTTTCAGAAACTCCCAGTTTCCCGTCAGTCACCGTGTGCGTAGCTTGTTGTAGGTGTTAGGTAGCTGATGAGGTGCTGGTACGTTGATGCCGGGGAAGATTAAACAAAGTAAAGCAAGTACTTAATGAATGTACAGACGCCAGCACATCAAGCTATCCCTAACTGTCAAATTTTCTCAATTAAAAATGAACCTTATGTCTTTGCAATAAAGTTGAAATACTATCAAAGAAAGGAGAATGCCCACGGATGGGCCCGCTTTGTGGCGCCGTGTCTCAACTTAATGATATGCAAAATTTATATCTTATTTTTTTATGTATATCTGTTTTTTATTAACATTTACTTTACCCTAGCATTGAAAAACGCAATAAATGTTCATATAACTGAATTCAGTACATCCTCCGCCAACCAAACTTAATCTAAATGTTGCCAGGTGTCAAACAATATTTTAATAAAAATCGATATCGATTGATTGACATCGATACTTAATGCCAGTCTAGTTTTTTTCTAAAACTGACTTATTTCTTCATTATATTTTTGTTAACGTTTACTATTGCTAGGCCCACTTATATGACATAAAATCAAAGTTTATTACAAAAATAATTATTATTTCAAGTTGACCTTTTTTGTACTAAGTAACAAAAATGTTATAAACAATCAATATGCTATTTTGTAGTTATAGACATTAAAACAACTGATTAATTATAAAAAAAACAATATTAATAAACACAAAAGCTTAAAGACTAAAGTTATTATGAAAAAATACTATCGAAATCGATATTGAAAATCGATTGAACAATAATTATACCTGGCAACACTATAAATGGTGTAAGATGGATCTATCTGTCAAATCGATCAAAAATCACTAGCCGGTTTCGTTTCGTAGTGTTTGTTTTGCTTTTTATTTTTAATAAACCTGTTATTATGAGTATTAGTAAAATGGCATTTTAACATAACCACCCCAAAAACTAAATGCATTATTACACATGAGACGGGGCTTGGATTTCCCCCATCCACTTGGAGGCGGTATGGTATTACTTATGTATTAAAATGTGTGTAAAAGTGTATTGAGGGCGCCTGCCAGTAAGATTTACCACAATATCCATTAGAATGGTAAATAAATACCTATTTAGAAGAAGTAAAATCATGGATAAATTAATTTTTATAACCTCAATTTCAGCTACCTAAAATAAATATTTCTCTTCAACAAGGGTGAATAAATGGAAACTGTTTGCATAATATTAAAGGATATTTATAATATCTATAAAGTAAAATGAAAATGACCGTGACACGACAATCTTTAAAGAGGGCCCAAATCGCCTAAGAAAATGGGCAATGTCCTTTGACAGATTATGGTAACTTGATGTACTGGCCTCTGTACGTCTGTATTGGACCAGTGTCGCAGATGGAAGGGAATAGTGATGCCACTATTTACATGAGAATTTACATTTGATGTTGGTGTTGCAAAATAAGAACTAAAATCTCCAACACCTTGAGCCAGCCCTCATGGTAAAACGTCCAGGTCGTCTCCCCTTATTATTTTCTAGATATTTTATTTCAAATCCAATAATGATAGCAAAGAAAATAGTAAAAGCAGGATTTCAGGAAGATAAAAATAAAAACCAGAATGTAGAAATTTTGTATTTTTTATTGAATAACTTTTCTATTTATATTTATGTTATCAATATCACAAAACATTATAATTAGGTAGGTATTCAAGTAAAAAAGCCGATACTTCTAAAAACAAAGCCACGCCGCCGGAAAAAATTACAAATAACTTTTTTTTTTACGAAAACAAAATTTTATTGCGTTAAAACGCCAAATTCATAAAAGAAAATTTAAAAGATTTTTTTCTGCTTTTTCTAAATTTTCCCAGCAGCGCAAATCACAAACAGCGTTTATACATTTTTGTGTCAACAAACGCTTTCTATTGTCGCACGATGACTAAACCAACTGTTATCTGATTCATTTGTAAAGTTAATAAAGAACAGGAAATAGAAATCTACTTTTGAACTCTTTTGTGACTCCGTCACACCAAAAACGTGCTTACAAACCACGAAAATATGTTCTGCATGACTGATTTACTAAAAACTGATAAAAATCAATGATCATTAAGTTAGATTTTTACCGACAAGGCAAGAAAAAGAGCATTTTCACAAAAATATAATCATAAAAAATAAATTTAATTAACATTTCGTGTTCAAAACTTATTTCAGTCAAACAGAACAGTTATAAAAAATTTGGTATATTTAAGGAATATTTTGAGACCAATTTCATACGTTTTATCGATAAACGTATACCGGGCATTTTACCTTCCCATCTCTATAAAAATAACCAGCCAATGAGATTCCAGCATTTGAATTATCGCTTGTTACTTGACCAATCATGTTGCGTTATTGTCCAAGACACTAGTGTTGTCTGTTAATGTAAAATGCCCTGACTTCTGGTAACTTCTTAAGACTTCTTAGCTTCTTCCTCTTTCTTCTCCGCTTCTGGGGCAGGAGTGGGGAGTTCGGGGTACTCCAGTTTCACACCTTCTTCGCAAGTGAAGATCGGACAGCAGCCGGGGAATGGCGCGGTCTTGTTGGTCTTGTCTGAAAATGCAGAAGCATATTATTATAAACATGATTGTCTTTGGTCTGTGATGTGAATTTTTTGTATTGTTTCCGATTCCGTATTATAAGAAAATGGCCGAATATTTAATTACAAGACAAGATAATGATATTTTGTATGGGAATACACACTGGTTTCCGACGAATAAGAAATCGGTGTGATCATATATTTGTGCTCAAGTTTTAGCTTCACTAAAGCCTTCTCAGAGGAGCAGACAGCATCTGCTCTGATGTTCTTTCAGCTTTTCGCTACTCACCAGTGTCAAGTTTGCACTTAGGGTTGGCCAGCGGCAATGGGCCACAGTCCTCAACCAGCTCCAACAGCCTGGGGGGCTGGTCCTCGCTGACGACGCAGGTGCTGCGGCCACAGAAGGGGGCTAAGTCCCAGGTGTTGCCAGGCTCGACGGTCGCACAGCGGGTGGACGCGAAGCACATTCCGGGGAAGTCTGGAAAGATTGAAGGTTTTTTTTAGTCTTTTTTCGAGGTGGAAGATTGACAAAAAGTGGATTTTGTGGGCGGAATGTTGGAAATTTTTCGGTACAGATAACTGTCCGAATGACAGAGACGTGTATTAGGAAAATATCCCACGGGCACCGTCCATTTTTCCGGGATAAAAAGTAGCCTTTATGCCAGACTATAATATAGCTCTATCCTATACTATCCAAAAAGTATCCAATGTGTTAATTCAGGTTATAAACTATAGCTATGCCAAACATCCAGATCCGTTTTGTAGTTTTTGCTTGAAAGAGTAACAAATATCCATACATCCTAACAAACTTTCACATTTATAATATTATAGTAGGATCACCGTAAAACCGTAAAAGTAATTGTTTTTTAATTATCACACACACGAATTAGGCAACTACATAAAACTTCACTACGCCATTACAATGCTTTTCATACAAGCGAACAAAAATGCGAAAAACGCCATTCGTTTGTTTCTGTTTGTATGGACAATTCACAGGCGTTCGTAATTTTTTTTGTGGTAACTCCTAACAATTGGACGTTTTGTAAAATTCCACGCGATTCGGGATCAGGGTCAACGCGTGTGAATGTATGTCTGTGTTTTGTATTGTGTTGTATATACAATGCATTGTGAAAGGCTTTGGTACGAATGGAAACCTTTGTTGACAATATCCTGGTAAAACTGTGTCTATGGTATTCAAAATAGATGAAGAAAAGGAGGTTATGCATTCGACTTTTTTTTTGTCACTGATTTTATGGTAATTATTATTAGGCCGAGTAACGTGGATCTTTTTTCATTGAGTAGAAGACGAGCACGCAGTTGGCGCCAAATGCTATAAAATTTTGTTTATGGTGAAAGCTACTGGGTACATTCGAAATTCAAATTTTTGTTACCATGTCAAAATTTTTCACGCATCGAATAGGACAAATGCCTAAAATAGACGAAAACATTCTAGGTCATTCTAGTTGAAGAAGAATGATCTAAATTTTGTCTGTTTCCTTATTAAACGTCTTTTGTCTCGTGTTGTCGCATAAGTCATAAATGTGAGTCATTTTATTTGACTTGAATAAAGTGCAACTGTCATGGTGCTAAGTGATTTAAGAAACATTTTTTTGTGTTTTTTGAACGTGAATGTGTCATAAGATTTAAGTTATTGTTGTGAATTACGATGGTAAGTAACCAATCATTCAATCTGCCTAGTCATGTCCCAACTATTTTGGGGTCGGCTTCCAGTCTAACCTGATGCAGCTGAATACTAGTAATTTACATGGAGCAACTGCCTATCTGACCTCCACAATCCAGTCAGTAACTGGGTAATACGATACCCCTTGGTAAGGCTGGCTGTCAGACTTTCGGGCTTCTGACTAGACTACCCGTCTGTCAAAGATCCATAAATGACAGCCGGGACCAACGGCTTAGCGTGCTTACCGAGGCACGGAGGAGTCTCGATGTAAATATGGTCACCCATCTATTGACCAACCTCAGCAAGGGTCGCTTAACCTGATTCTTTCCGTGCGGCTGATAGACTATTATTAGGTAAATCAAATATTTTGTCTTAAGTTCAAACATTAAGTTTCTATTGTTTCAGTTGTAAAATTGTGCATAATTAAAGGAGCAATAGGTAAGTACTATCATTATTGTCGCATCTAGATATCTTAAAAAATAACATTATGAAGTTTTTCAATCCATATCAAAATTATTTGTCTATGGTAACTTAAAAAAAAATGACCTACGAAGTTTGAATTTGACCTCAATCGACCTTTCGACCACAGACTAAAAAGAACCAAAAATGCCGTTTGGATTGTCAATTCTAGATCTTATTACACCATAAAATGATTACCAAAGATATTAATGTGTAAGCTTCCATTTAGTGCAGACGGAAGGCACCAGGACATTACAAAAGTGAAAGTACCTCATATATATCTAGATTGTGCTATGTGGGGCAAAGTAGGGCTGCCTCATCAATAACCAGACATATTGCAACGCAACACAGTGCAAAATTGCATAACCATAACATTAATTATTATAGGTAGACGATAGTTATTTCAACATCTCAAGATGACAACAGCTATTCTGTATACTCTTGCAATTGAGCGCACACAATTCGAAAGCGAGCTCATTTGTTTTTAAAGTAAATCATCGCGGATTCACAACGAGACAGCAGCGCAGCGTTTGAAATTTGAAGTTACTTCAAAATTCGAACGCTGTCTTTTGTTATCCCATTTGGTATAAGGGCTTTTTTTTTTTAAGGCTGGGAAATCATCCAATGACTGATCCCGCTCTGGGTGGAGCGGAAGGGAGTGTCAGACTCTTACTGACTAAAACCCATCCATGTTCCTTCCGTAGCCCTTTATGTTCCGGGGTAGCGGTAACCCTTTCGGACAATCCCGCTTATGGTATAAGGGCTAGGACAGGCTAGATGAGGAAAGCGGAAACTAAAAATTAACGAAAAATTATCAACTGCCCTGTCAGATTCTGCGCCAAGTTTTATTGGATTTTTTCAACTGGAATTTCTCAGTAACGGCCCGGTTTATGGCACTATGTTATCTTAAATAAATAATATAAGCCTCATCTCCAATGAAACTACTTCATATTTATGTCACATGTGAAATCCAACATGGTGGACGCATGACATTTCTTGTTCCTCGACGTGACAACCTTGTTTCTGTTTGTACTAGTTAATCCGACGATGGATTAACTGATGCAATCGTTGCGTAAGTTAAGTCGACTCGTACATTTTTAGTATCCTTTTTTAAGAAGCCTATTGCAATATGCATTGTTATGCGCCATTTCGTTGCGTTCTATTGGCATTTGAACGTGGATTTTTTTTTAACAAGGATGCGGCATAGATTTTTGAATATAGATTATGGAATGTAGATTTTTGAATGTGAATAATTATGGAACGTACGGAGTCGATTATTGCTTTTACACGTCGTTAACAAACGTGGAATTCTAGAAGATGAATTTGGGATTGTTACATTATATTTATTTCTCCTTTAATTCGTATTTAATTCATAATTAAAAATTACAGTCTATGCCATGCGCACAAAAGAGCTTACTTCGAATAATTGATCATTTAACATGATAATAGGTATAAATAAACACCAATTAAACGTAAGTAAACAACAAAAACATTCTATGAATGGATTTCAAAACCGCAAGTTGACCGCAAAATGCGACCACAGCACTCCACTTCAAATTTATTTTATAAGCTGAAGATATCAGACACTGTAATTTATAATTAAACATTTTTTTAAAGCACTAAAACGTTGGTATGACGGCCGAATATTACGTGTAACGAATTTTTCCAGCACGATTTTTTTCCGGCCAGGCCGTTTATTGTATTCGAATATTGTCAAAAGTCGATTCAAAAATCGATTCCGCAACAACTACTTTCAGGATTTCCGCTTATTCCATTCCAAATTACGTAAAGGTTACTTCCTTAATTCTTAAAAGGTTACTGTGGTTTTAACAGTCAGTAACAGTGAAAGGCATACAGGAAGGTTTAGTCGCGACAATTGCAGCTAAATGTCAGTGAAGATCAGTATTATTTCCTAGGAGAAAGTTAACATGACCTAGGTTTTAAAGTTGTTCAGGCGAAACGTGTGATCAATCATGGTATGCAGGCCCTGGTTTGTCGCTTCTATTTCAAATGGAATATCAGTTCACGACGAAGACAAATAGAAGACGTTGTGCATTTGTTGATGGAATGTGTAAGCTTTCAGACTGAGAGGGAAAAATTAATAACAGATCTACAATTAAATAAAAATAACACGGGATTGTTTCACGCGATTTTGTCCATGCCTCTGTCTGACGCTGCTAAAAGTCTGTTTAAATTTGTAAGCCTTCGATTTAAATCTTCATAATGACTGGATGTTTGTTCTAAGAGGTAATTTTTTTTTTTTTTTATTGTAGCACTAATAAGGTACGATGGGACTGCCATGTATTTTATATAAGTTTCTACATTAAATAAAGAGAAAAAAAAAATCAGTTGCAATGCTATTCTGTATAGTTTACAATGGAACCTCATTCATGTGAGCGCACACAATTTTAAAACGAACTCATTTGTTTTAAAAGTAAATAATCGCGTATTCACAACGAGACAACGTTCGAAATTCGAAACGATATTTACAAAATAAAAATGTAACAATAAAAATAACAATCTCTTTTTTTTTTGTAAACGGAACTCGTTCTATTTTTAAACCAGACAGCTGGTTGACATCTGTCACCACTCACCGCCGAATAAAAACAAAATATCAATTCAAATGTCATTTCCTTTGTTACTTAACCCGCTTTTGCCTTGGCCTTGCTCGAATTGAATTACGTAACAAAAAGTGCAACTTGCATTTGGATTAAATGTTATATTAAATGTCATCCCTTCTAATTCCAAATGGTAAGGTTAGTAATACTAATTGATTATTGTGTAATGAAAAATAGGCTGGAAAAGGAGGTTGGTCAAATCTATATTGCTGCATAAAGTTCCCATAGCTGGGACACAGGCCTTCTCTATATGAAAGGGAGTGGGTCATAATCCACCACGCGGCCCAGTGTGGTTTGCTCGATGTCACATATCTTCGAATATTTGGTTCTAGGACATGCCGGTTTCCTCACGATGTTTTCCTTCACCGTTTTGAGAGCTGTGGTAATTAGGTACTTAAATAATTTATACAAAGTAAAGCACCTGACTAGGTTCGAACTAACGACCTATAAATCGTAAGTCACGGCCGTTAGCACTAAGCCACATTTAATCTAGATTACTGCTAAGGTTTTTAACTCACATACAGGTCTTTGGCAATAAAGTTTAATGCAAGATTATCTTAAAATGTCAGCCGTCCAGATATATCTAAGTAACATAATGATTTATATTTTAATAATCTGACATTTGGGATTGGAAAGACGGTGATAAATCTAAAACCATCTAAAGTGTAATAAATTAGAATTAAATTACTTAACATCACGCCTGTAATCGCCAAAGGATTGGGCAGAGGTGTACCTATAGTACCGTACACCCTCATTTCGCCAGTTATATTTAAGTCCCATGTAATAGGGGGCGAGCCTATTGCCATCATCCCGGCAGCAGTACCAACCCCCAACAATTACAGCCTCTTTCCTTCTCACAGAGTCCCATCACATTTTAATGGCTGATTATATTATTATTATATAACTAGCTGCTGCCAGCGGGTTCGCCCGCGTGGAACGTACTACCGGGATAATAAGTACCCTATGTGTTAATCCAGGACATAAACTACCTCTGTGCCAAGTTTCATCCAGATCCGTTCAGCCGTTTGAGCGTGAAGGACGGACAAACATACAAACTCACACACACACATACACTCACTCACAAACATTCGCCCTTATAATATTAGTGTGATTAATTTAGTATACCATTACAAGACTTTATTTCTCGCAAAAAAATTTAGGCAAACATGAACATTATGTAGTACACCCGCATTTCGCCAGTTATATGTCATCGGGGGCAAACACAAATCCAGAATGGGCTACATCCTTTTAAAATTTTAAATGTAAAAAAAATACGTTTTGATGTTTGTTTCTCAACGACGCAAAAAGGCTAGCCGGCTTTGGATGAAATTTGGCACATAGATATTTTATAACCTGGATTAACACATAGAATTTTTATCCCAGTAAATGAACCATGCAGGCCAAGTCACGGGCAGAAACTAGTAGATATATAATTTTTAGGCTTCTGCTAGTTCAACCCTTTTCTTTAAGTCTTTCAACTCGCGTGTTCTTACAAAATTCAGACCTTCCAAGTTTTTACGTAATTCAGAACGTAAACCTGACGCTTCACGGATACTTTTTAAAAACTCTTTCGTAATTATTCTGTATTTGAATCTTCTTGTTATTCCACTGACGGCCGGTGACATCACTTTGGTGCGTGTCCACTCAATTGTTTGTGTTACGTAAAACTTTGTCTTTCGAGATGCAACATACCTATCCTAGCGTAAAGGATTTAGTTGAGCTGTTGAGGGGTTGAATAAAAGATGCGTATTTTTGGTCTTTCGAAAAGTAATAGTACGGTCGCCAGCTGTCAAAATGTACGTATCTGTCACTGTCAAATGAACTTAACACGATACGTTTTAAGGTTTAAAATCATTATGGAGAAATGTGATAGTTTGGTGCGCTGAGGACAAAAGACTTGGCTTTTATTCCTGCTGATATTATTTGAATAAGATAGGATTTTCCTATAAATCTTTTTTTTACCATATGATTCTATCGCAATCTACTGCTGGGCATGCCTATCTCAGGCATAAAATGCAACAACATTAGTGAATCCCGTTAGGGCCGAAGCCTGCCGGGTCAGCGGGATTGTCCGAAAGGGTTGACGCTACCCCGGAAAATAAAGGGCTAAGGAAGGAACACAGATCGGTTTTTGTCAGTAAAAGTCAGACACCGCTCTGGGTGGAGCATCCACTCCACCCAGAGCGGGATGGTTTGATGATTTCCCATCCTCAAAAAAAAGGGCGCCACAATGCCCTGTCCTCCGAGTTCCGCAAAGCTTTTTTAAACATCGACTCTTATTATTAGTTAAACATTGATCACTGTGTGGTTAGAAAGTAGACATAATATTTACCGAACAAACAAGAGAAATCTTCACTTGATTATGTCTATATACATAGCCTTACATAAGACTACACAAGCGTATGTAATAGCTGTGTAAATAAACAAATGAATACATACATAAAAAAACCAATTTGACACTTTAAATTATACAGTGGATAAATTAATATAAAATTTAAAAAACAAACTTTAATCGAACGCTTCCATAAATTCGTTTTTTTTTGTTGAATGGCTTGTTGGTCTAGTGGTCGCTAGCGATACTGTAGAACATGAGGTCCTGGGTTCGATTCGTGAGTCGGGAAAAGTGTTTTTGGGTTTTTCTATCTGGAATTTCTCTATGGAATAGCTGCTTGAGTTTGGGTTTGTGTCCGGTTGATGATAATAGGCCCCCTATTATATAGGTATACCTCTACCTAACCTTCGGAGTTTACAAGCGAGATGTTTTGTTATATTTTTATTCACATTACTTATATTTACATTTTTTTTTATTTTTTTTATTTATCATTTATACAAATTATCATAGGATTCAAATTAAATAGCAACCAAAAACCACTAAGGTTTAAACTTGTGCTATCATGAACTCATTACATTACAATACATTTACATTTACATACCTAAAAATACTTAAGATATTAATAATAACTATGTACCTACAAGTATATTAAACGGGAGGGAAGAAAATAAATAAAACCGTTCTATGTTATATTGTCCTTAAATAAAACTGGCCACTCAAAAAACAAATTAAAAAAAAGAATAACGGAAAAATCAATTCGTATTATTAATTACACACAGTTTTTATTTTGACTTTCCAAGAAGTGTAACGAAACTGTTCCATTATTGAATTCAAACTCATTTCCTGGTGACCTTAAGTCGTAAGAGGCGTAATGATAATAAAAACACGTTGAGTCATAATAAATAAAATCATTCCAAAGTGAACGGCTCAGACCTTGAATGTATCTAGAATTCTGCTAGGGCTCTGCTCTTGATGTAGTTAAGTTTTCTGCTTATTATCGAGGTCAGCTTATTTTACTTTATTTAAACATAAATCATCAGGCCACAATTGTCTGCCGGAACGTAGATCTGCGTTGACACAACAGACAGACATTGTTGTCTGTATTACGGCATACGAAAGGATTGTTACCGAAATGGTTACGCTGCCCGGAACACAAAGGGCTAAGGAAGGAACATGGATAGGTCAGTCAGTAAGAGTCTGACACTCCCGTCCACTCCACACAGAGCGGGAGGAATCATTCCATGATTTCCCATCTCTCAAAAAAAAAAAAACACTTTTGTATAACTCGAAGGGTTAGGCATAGATGTACAGACGCCAGAAAATGAACCTTATACTTTTTTAATAAAGTTGAAAATCTATCAAAGAAACCTAATGTTCTGGCCTCTGTAGTTATTGTACTTAAAAGAGGTTTGATGCGACCTTATATCGTAATTGGGTGGTAAGAAAATAACTCCGACTGCATTCAAGATTCTAAATTAGAATTATGTCAAAATAAGACATTTATAGTTGACGCGTTGCTGTAAGCATGGTTCTTCTATAAAGTAATGTCATAATAATTATTATAGTAATAAAAGCGAGTTTGTTAATGTGACTGCGTCCCTATTTAGCGAGAGTGGCTTAGCCCTTGGGCCCTTACACTTTTTACCATCAACTGGGCACCAATCCAAACTCGGAGCTTCTCTTGAGAAATCTCAGATGGAAAAATCCAATAAAACTTTGCCTAACCCGGGAATTGAACCCAGTACCGTGCATTTTACCAACTAGTCCTTTGAAACCATCATCTTTTTTTTTAAATATTTGGTAACCGAATTGCGAAATGCGAAACGAAAACATAATTAGCTAGATAAATGCATAGAGATAATTATATCACATTACGTTAATTATTTTAATCCGTTATACGCATTAAATAAATACTCATAAATTATGTTATGTGACTTTTAAACAAAAACCAAATTAACATTTTGGTACATGATATTTTTTTTAAATACATAATAGATATTTATGGTTATAAAATTGAATCGTGCCTCACCGGGTCATGTACCTCGTTATAAAAGATACAAAAAGAAAAAAATCTTGTTTCGCATCGCAACCAGTTTCGCTGCCCAAAAAGGTCCATGCATTTTAGGGTTGTCCGTTATATACATATATAGATATATACCGGGTCATTTTTCAATGACCGTCCAAATTTTCACTGGGTGTTCTACCCATGAATGTGAACAACTTTCACTATGGGACCAACTCTGAAATCTCGAAAAAAAAATCAGCTGTTTCATACAAAATATCAATACCTACTCGACTAAAATGTATGAAACAGCTGATTTTTTTTTCGTGATTTCAGAGTTGGTCCCGTAGTGAAAGTTGTTCATATTTATGGGTAGAACACCCTACGAAAATTTGGACGGTCATTGAAAAATAACCCGGTATATATTTTTTTTGTGTCGAACAATCTCCGATTTATGGACTTAGCGGATTGGCTGCGTAGATGGCGGAAATTATCCCACGGGAACGTACTACCGGGACCCAGCTCCGTTCAGTAGTTTCTGCATGAAATACTAAAGACTACTAGTAGTAGTAGAATGAATTTTATATGACTTTTTCTTAATAAACAACAGGACCGCTGACGCGCACGCGCTTTGTTACTAAGTATGCAAGAAACATGTTATTTGATATTTCATTAGACCAACCTTTTTACCGACTTTCTGCTCCCATATGTCGCCAGTTGAGAAAAACAGTTGGAATTCAAACCTCCTATCTATGTTCATAAACTTTTGAACGACAACCCTAGTTTTAGGCCATCGCCCTATATTTTAAAGACCGTTATTTCAAAAGAATTAAAAACAAGTTGCAATATTCGCAATTCGATAATTGAAAAAGCAACCATCTTGAATATATGTATTTCATAACAATAAACTTTTGAAAATAGAATCATTGCGTCACCACCCTTTCATTTTTAATGGCTTTAGTAATTACTGTGACTAATACTGGCCTTTGTCCGAAATCCATAGACAATGGAAAATCATTGTAATGTTATTAAATAAGCGTGATACTAACTTTCCAGTCTAGCAAATATTAGGAAAGAAAGTACAGTCACTGAAGAAGACGTTTCATAAACAACCTCTCACAAATAATTCGTTCAGCTTTTTATTAGCACTTTCACAAATTGTCAATCAATCGTTGATGATTGTACAGAGGCCAGCACATCAAGTTACCACAATCTGTCAAATTTCTTTGATAGTATTTCAACTTTATTGCAAAGACATAAGATTCATTTTTAAATTAGAAAATTTGACAGTTAGGGATAGCTTGATGTGCTGGCGTCTGTACAAATAAAAATTGTAATAATGGAAAATAAATGTCGTAAAGTTAAATGCAATGATAGCTTTCATACACAATACGTAATACTGCAGAGCAAAAGCCGCTTCTCTAGAGAATGGACAAGCAATAATTGTCCACTTTAACGATTTCAGACGAAATTAGCCCAGTTTTTCCGCGATAAGACTCATGCTAGGAAGAGCGATGATCCTCGCAGAGTGAGTCGTAGCAATTGAGAGTTGCTGCGAATCGAGCTTAAAATCGAGTGCAATAGAAAACGCCAATATCCAGCAATGATAGGCTGATTTGATTGAAACAACTGACAAAAAATGGATACATCTGGCTACCTCCTCAGGTGAAGCACATGTGCTGCTTTATTACAAACACGCATTGCCGAAGACTTTAACTATATCATAAATAATAGTCTATCGCTCAGATCGCGGCTCACGGAACAACATACATATAAATGAAAGTGGATTGCGCTAGCGCAGTGAAATAGCAAATAAATATGGCAATGTATCAGGAATATTGTAATCATCATAAAATTTGAGTTCCAGTTTCCAGTCATAAGTATTCAATCAATCTTCGGACATTCCTGCTTACCCGGCAGGATGGTCGAAAGGTGGATGGGTCAGACTTGATACGGAAGGTGGAGGACAGGGTGTTGCGCGGTCTGGGAGAGGCCTATGTCCAGCAGTGGACTGCGATAGGCTGAGTTGCTTGAATGATTGACTATTTTTGAATAAATCAATTCAATCTAACTCATTCCAATGCCAGTAACATACACTATCTACTAATCGCTAACCAACGACCAAACGTTACCGACAAAACACGTTACAAAACATCCTACACATTGCGACAAAATTCTATTATAAATTTACCGGCTAAAATCCTGCTTACGACACTTCCTTTCAGCCTTAATGATATTACTAAGGGTAATTGAACAAGTAAAGGATGTGCTATTATGTATAGTTTACTTGGAACCTCACTCAAGTGAGCGGCACAATTGACTGGTCAAACATAAAATATGATATCACTTTGACAAAAGACCGCTCGTCTTAGAAACTTCCATCACGGGCATCACCGTACAGAAATTAAATATTATGCGAAGATGTAATTGTTAAAATGCATTTAATAAATAATAAGTATTCCATTTGATTCCAAAAATCTGTGACGTCACATTGTTATATTTCACACAAATCACGTACAAATTCCGCGGTTTGACAGTTCATAAAAAGTGACGTTATTGACTATCCTT